>CM046391.1:45437803-46637803 GCA_025413875.1 Rhododendron molle
AAGGATCAGCTCAGAAGCCCAGCCAGGGCTAGGCAAGTAACGCTCACGTAGTGTGCTTATCCCTGTAGGAGATATGCCATGTGGGATAAAGGAGAAGATATAGATAAGATAAACATGATGATCCCAAGGATGATCACGGCCAACGAAGGATAATGATTCCTGGCCAACATTAGGTGAGTATGGAGTCCCAGCTAGGGCAGGACTCCACACTCACCCAAGGGATAACTGTATAATCCCCGAAACACAGTCCTATTAGGACTCGACCTCCTACGAAATGCCTATAAAAGTGACGGTAGAGCTTCAGCTAAGGTACGTCCATTTAACGCCTGTGAATCTCAATCCTCCCACCATATATCATATTCTCTACTGACTTAGGCATCGGAGGGTGGTCGGCACGCCACCACACCGGTGACTTTAGCTCTCACGTTTTAAATGCAGGAACAGGTCGGGGCCAGATACAAAGCTGATTCATCAGGTTATGACCCTTGGGTCGATTCCTGGGATGTCCTCATGGGACCATGCAAAAACGTCCTTGTTCTTCCTTAGAAATTGTAACAGCTCCGACTTTGCTACCGAGCTCAGCCTTGCTCCGATTCTCACCGTCTTGCCTGGTTGGCCCGACTCCAGGAGCTCTTCTATGAGCTCTTCCACAGGCTCTCCTTGTTGAAGCTTCTCTTCGTCTCGAGTGTTGAGGGTTTCTATAGTCATGGTAACGTTAGCACCTTTGAGCGAGGTGACATAACATTCCCGTGCTGCTTTCTGATCTCCTCTTACGCACGCTGTCCCCGCTGGCGTTGGGAATTTTATCATCAAATGATGTGTGGAGATTATTGCTCCAATCTTATTCAGGCTTGTTGTCCCCAATATTGCATTGTATGCAGAAGGACAGCTAACCACTATGAAATCTATCATCCGTGTAATCTGACTCCCTTCTTGTCCCATGGTGACTGGTAAAGCTATTTGGCCAGCTGGATAGACGGGCGTACCTGCGAACCCAACTAGTGGTGAAGTCATTGGGCTTAGCCTTTCTCTTCCAACTTTGAGCTGATCATAAGCATGGAGGTACAGGATTTCAGCGGAGCTCTCGCTGTCTATCAGCACCCTACGTGTGAGGTAGTTGGCCACGACAACGGTGATAACCAGAGGGTCGTCGTGAGGAACCTGAACTCCCTTGGCGTCTTCTTCTGAGAAAATTATGGGTATTTCCTCCTTCTTCTAAAATTTATTCGGACGGCCAACTGTGTTGACTTCCAAATGCTCTTCTGTTCTTAATTTCCTCAGGTGAGCTTTTCTAGCGTTGCTAGACTCTCCTCCGCCAACAAATCCTCCATGGATGACCTTTATCTCTCCGATGGGACCCAACCGAGGTGCAGGACCATCTCTTCCATCTTTGTTTGTATCATCCCTCCTGGATTGTTTTTGGTACTTTTTTGATACAAAACGCTGAAGTCTCCCTCTCTGGATCAACTCCTCGATTTGCTGCTTTAGATCTATACAATCATCTGTGTTGTGACCGTGGTCCTTGTGGAATCTGCAGTATTTATCCTTAGCTCTTTTGTTTGGATCAGATCTCAACTTTTCGGGCCACTTGAGGTCCGGATCATCTTGTAGGTTGCTGAGGATTTGCTCTGTCGTAGCTATGAGCGGAGTGAAATGCTTGTACCAGCCTTGAGGCGGCCCTCCTCCCCTTTTTGGGGAAGTTCTCGAGTCTACCTTCTTGTTCTTCGGTTCTTCTCCCGTTTTGCAGGTGGAGTCTCTTCTCGTCCTGTCAGGTGGTGGAAATTCACCAACCTGCGACGGTCCTGCCTGGGGATCAAAGCCATCACGAGAGCACATTGCGTAGATAGCTTCCTCGGCATTCATATGCTTCTGCGCTCTGAGCATGAGCTCCGCTACAGTCTTGGGTGGTTCTTGAGATAAGAGAGATAGGAACTGTCCTGGGTACAGTCCAGCTACATACGCAGTTATACTCACGCTGTCGTCAGCTTCATCTATCTGGACCACCTCCTTGTTGAACCTGGTGGTGAAGTCTCTTAACAACTCCCATCGTCCCTGTTTCACTGTCAGAAGGTGTGTTGCTGGTTTGCCGTAGCGTTGGCCAGCGATGAAGTAGCTTACGAAGTTTGTGCTAAGCTCTTTGAAACTACGTATGCTCTTAGGAGGGAGTTTGTTAAACCATGGTCGAGCGCTTCCCTTGAGAGTAACAGGAAAAGCCCGACACATGACTTCGTCAGGAACTTCTTGCAGGTGCATCAGGGACTTGTACGTTTCCAAGTGATCCAACGGGTCCGTGGAGCCATTAAATGTTTCCAACTGGGGCATTTTGAACTTCCTTGGAAGATGGCGTCCCATGACTTCGGAGGTGAAAGGTGAATCCGTATTTTGCACCAGCTCTTCTACCGTAGCAGGAGTCTGTGCCTTGACTTGCTTCATTAACCCTTCAATTTGACTTTGCATCTTGAGAATCACCCCTAGTTCATGGGATGACTTTTCCAAGGGGGCTTGCTATTCCTTTTTCGGTTTTGGCTTTCCTCTTCACTGGACTCGCTTTCTTCTCTGTGATTCTCTTCCTCGTGTTGACTGTGTTGTAGGTTCAGGATGCTTGGCTCAAAGATTTGCAGGTGCAAAGCTGCATTTTCATGTATCGCAGTTTGTAACCCTTGGGTCAATGTTTTTATTTGCTCCTGCATTTGAGTGAATGCCTCTAGGGTCATCTGATCGACCCCCGTCTTGCTTGCCTCGGCGGTCTTAGCTGCTTCCGCTGCTTTGGCTTCTTCTGCTGCTTTGGTCGCTTTTTCAGCGACGGCAGCGGCCTTGGCTGCTCTCGCAGCCTTGGCTGTTTCGGCGACCTTGGCGGCTTTAACCGCGGCGGCGGTCTTGGTGGCGTCGTCGACGCCCATTTGCGGGGGGTCTGAAGCCATCGTTGTTCTGCTAGATCGGGTATCCACCATGCAAATCTATTCACCGTAAAGGAGAAAGTCATTTCCCACAGACGGCGCCAGCTGATGAATCAGCTTTGTATCTGGCCCCGACCTATTCCTGCAAAGACAACGTGAGAGCTAAAGTCACCGGTGTGGTGGCATGCCAACCACCCTCCGATGCCTATGTCAGTAGAGAATTGGCTATATAGTGAGAGAATGGAGATCCTCAAGTGTTTTTTTGAGCGTACCTTAGTTGAAGATCTACTGTCACTTTTATAGGCATTTGATAGGAGGTTGAGTCCTATTAGGATTGCGTTCCGGGGATTGTAGGTTATCCTAACGATGAAAGTGGAGTCTTGCCTTAGCTGGGACTCCATATTCATCTAATCTTGGTCTGGATTCATTATCCTTTACTAGCCGTGTTTATCATTGGGGTTTGATGTCTATCTTATCCATATCTTCTCCTTTATCCCATGGGATTGTAATTCACCTTCATTCGGGATATGCATGCTACTTGAGCGTTACTTATCCAGCCTTGGCTGGGTTTCCGAGCTGGGCCTTTAACCCAGCTCGATCTTGCGGACCGGGCTATATGCCCGGTCGTACTTGCTGGCAACGTCCCTCAGAGGGTCCCTGGCGGAGCTGGCTTTTTACTCCCCAGCTCTGCCTCTTTTACCGACCTGGCCGTATCAGTTCTTTCCTACTTATCAGGCACTTAGAGCTCCCTAGTATCTTTCTCCCTAAGTACACAAGTGCAAGCCATCGACTACAGTAACTCATAGACTGCTCCGATAGTTGATTACATAACGAATGGGACACTACTAGATGACAAAGTCAAAGCTAGGCAGCTCAGAATCAGGGCTGCAAAATTCCTGATGATGGGAGATGTGCTATACATGAGGAGCTTCTCACTGCCATACCTGAGATGCCTGACTGTGTAGAATCTACGCGAGCTATGGAGGAAGTCCACCAAGGTGTATGTGGGGATCACCAAGGTGGCCGCATGCTAGCTTATAAACTTCTCAGGTTGGGATGCTATTGGCCAATCATGCAAAAGGATTGCAACTCGATGGTTCAGAAATGTGAGAAGTGCCAACTCTTTGCGAATATCATTCATGGGTCTCCTACGATCTTGACCCCAATGAAAGGACCTTGGCCATTCGCCCAGTGGGGAGTAGACCTAATTGGCCCACTTCCCATGGCAGCAGGACAGGTCCAACATGCCATCATAGCTGTAGATTACTTTACAAAGTGGGTCGAAGCCAAGGCATTGGCCACAATCACAGCAGAGGTGACAATTGATTTCTTATGGAAATTCATCATTTGCCATTTTGGTCTACCACGAGTGATAGTCATAGATTGGGGGAAGCAATTTGATAATGCTTAATTCAAAGACTACTGTGTTTCCAAGGGAATACACAAACACTATGCATCCAAGGCTCACCCAAAGGCTAATGGCCAAGTGGAGGTGACAAACCGAACTATCAAGAAGAGAATCAAGAAGAGGCTGCGAGGAGCCAAAGGAGCTTGGCTGGACGAGCTGTACAACGTGCTATGGGCATATCGTACAACACCTCAACTGCAACTGGAGAAACTCTATACTCTCTAGCATTTGGGGCTGAAGCTGCTGTCCCAATTGAGATTGAACTCCTCAGCTACAGAACGGCAAGCACGGACCACCAAGAAAACTAGGAAGATCTCAGGGCCGAGTTGGATCTCCTGGAAGAAAAAAGGGAAACAGCAATGGCCAAAGTATATGTGTACCAGCAAAGAATGGTCAAATACCATGAGGCACAGGTTAGGCCAAAAGATTTTCAGGCTGGCGATTTAGTCCTGAGGAAAGTCGATCCTAGGGGAAAGAAGGTGGGCAAGCTTGGCCCCAATTGGGAAGGACCCTACCAAGTCCTGCATTACATCAAAGCTGGAGCGTACAGGCTTGCAACCCTAAGGGGAAAGGAGTTACCAAATTCGTGGAATGCGGAACATCTCAAGAAGTATTACAAGTAGGTGCTTGCCAATATTGGTTTACTTCTGTTTTTAGGAAATTGGCGTTTGTTTTCAGGAAGCTCTTTGTTTGAATAATACTTTAGCAGTAAAGTTGTTTCTATTAGAACCATGTGTTCTTTTATCTAGCCCTTGTGGCCAATAAAACTCCCCAGAGGGAAGATTGTTCAAATTTCCTGTAAAGCATGATATGGTTTTGTTTCCTGTATGCATGATAAGGAAAAATAAAGCAATAGTAATAAAATTCTTAAATTTTATTTATTAAATCCGCACCTCTAAGAAGGTGCGGACAATCATTACATAAAAAACTTTGTGGACAAAACCCACAAAGTTGCAACCTAATCACTACCACCCTCCCTCAGAGGGGAAGGAACTGGCAGCGCTGGTTGCCCTCGGAAAGCATCCCAGTTGGCAATCAACACCATGCAGACCGTCTTCTCCATGACGGAAACAGAATCCGCCATGGCCTCCATCTTGGCCAAAAGGCCATCAACAGCAGCCTTCAAACTCTGCAGCTCCTGACATAACTTGGAGATTTGCTCATTGTTCGCCATTACGATTTGAAGGTTGAATATGGAATGGGGAGTAATCTACCACAACTATTGGTTTTTATAGTTCAAACGGTTCATTAACCGCTTGCTCAACCAATCAGCATAATCGTAATCATCAATACATATTAAAACCGCCACCTTAACTGCTTTGGATAAAGGGAAGTTACCCCTACATTACCTCGGGCAGTTGAACCATTGGTTACATGCTTGCAATTGAATACACTTAGGGGAGTGGGATCATTACAGACTAACGACGTAGCTAAGGCTATGCAATTACAGCTTAGGAAAACTTTCCAAGCCGGACGACATAGCTAAGGCTATGCAATTACAGCTTAGGAAAACTTTCCAAGCCGGACGACGTAGCTAAGGCTATGTAATTACAATACAGCTTAGGAAAACTTTCCAGGCTGGACGACGTAGCTAATGCTATGCAATTACAATACAGCTTAGGAAAACTTTCCAAGCTGGACGACGTAGCTAAGGCTTTGCAATTACAGATTACCCAAAGATATGCCAAGGGAAAATCAAATAAGTGTCTTAATTGTTTCCAAACAATTTACACACGTAAGGGAGCAAAGACGTAGTATAACTATGCAATAGAAGTGGCTTAGGAAAATTTCCAAGCAAATTTTCAACAGACGTAGCTCAGCAATGCAATAAAACAAAGCTCGGGATAGACCAAGTACAAGTATTTGGCAAAACACCGAAATCAGCATGCAGCTAAAACATGCACAAAGACTAACAAAAGTTGCCATAAAACCTGGCTTAAACTGAAAGCACGCTTTCAGTTAAATTTTGCACCTGTCATATCATCAAACCAATAGCCATTATAAGGCTCCCAAAAATATGATCTCAAAAAAAGATCACCCATCAGTCAAGAAAATAAAGTTTCCAAACTAGCCAACCTGGAATCAAGGCCAAGACTAAGGCCACTCCTGAACAAGCACAAAAGTATGAAAGTATTAGTTACAGACCCAATAGATTAAATGTTTTTCAGGCCAATCAAAGGCCCAGGGTGGAGTTATCAATTGTCTGCCCATCACCAGATGATGGGCCAGGAGGTGATGCAGCAAGACTTGGAGCGTCAAGAGAAACCTTTTCTGGAATTTGGAGAAGGGATGCAAAGGAAGAGCTCGGGACAGATGTATCTTTCGAAGCTGCTTCATCAGCTTCATCCTCCCCTTTCTGCCCCCCATCAAGACACGAGGGCCCCTCTTCGTCGTTAACTTCAAACTTAGAAAAGTCCAAGTCTGGAAAAGCTAAGGCAGCCTGGCTCCTCATGGCTTCAAACCCGTTGAAGTATTGCTGGGTGATATCTTGACGATACTCATGGGACTGAAGGAAAAGCTGAATGGCTTCCCTACGAGCGTTCTTTACCTTCTCAAGCATCCCCATGTTCATAATCTTCTATTCATCCCTCTCCTTGCCCCATTCAGAAATTTTTTGCTCCAAACTGCGAGCAGTACCTATGGCCACATCTCTCTCCTCCTCTAAACCTCTCTTTGATTTGAGAGCAGTATCCCTCTCACCAATCGCCTTCTGAAGCTCGGTAGACATGGAGGCACCTTGTTTCGTGAGATTCAGATTGGCCTCCGTCAACGTGACCACCTGCTTCCCCAAGCTATGGCTCTGGGAGGCCAGATATCGGCCACGAACCGCAGCTTGCAAGAAAGAAGGAAGAACTTAACCAAAGAAACAATAAATTAACAAAATGGTTTTGGAAATGGAGAGGACATACCATAGCCAGCTCCGTCAGCATCTGCTCCCCAACTGCTTGAAGGGACAACTCCGCCATGGCATCTTTATCAGCTACGCAGAGTAACCCTGAGATACGCTCCAGGGCCTTTCGAGGATTGCCCAGCACAGAAGGCCCAGTAGGGGCTTTCGTCTTCTTGGCGGGAGGAGTACCCTCCATGGCGGCCCCTTTTGCTTTTCTTTTCAACCAGTCCACCACACCCTCAGCAGGCGACTTAACCACTAAGTCAAGGGTTGGGCCACTAGAAAGGTCAACACCCTGAAAGCTGTCTACACACAGCTCCTTCTGCAGACGGGAGCTCTTCCTTTTGGCAGCTACAGCCCCGATGGCTGCTTCACCCTCTCAGCCTTCAATTGGGCCAACAAGGCTTTGTCCATTTTCGGTGCCATGACTTTGTCCTCACCTTCTTCTTCTGAAAAAGAAAAAGAGAAGCATTAAAAAGTCAGCTAAAAACACGACACCAAGCAAGAGACAGAAACTACCTCTAGAAAGTGCTAAGGCCTCACGAGTAGTCTCTGGGCCCAGGAGATAAGCTGCCAATGACTCTGGAGTCACAAGTAAATCCCAAGTGTGAACTGAATAGCTCCTGGCTTGCTGCAGCTCTGCTTCCAGGGCAGGGCTCAATGAAATTGGAGCTCTAGCTACAGAAATAAGGAAGAGTTCATTAAAATATGAATAAATTTATAAAGCTATAGGATTAAAGAAAAGCAAACAGCTTACAATTGGTGATGGGGACCCCCCATTTATTTGGGATCCGAGGAGTATATGATCCAATCTTCCAATCTGGGAGCTCCCAACCGTCACCCCCAACGAAAGAGAATTTGTCCTTCCAATTTTTATTGACAGTAGGAAGCTCTATAACAAGCTCCCCCTCACCAGCCCTTTTTGCAAAATAGTACCACCAAACACCTCCAGGAGCCTCCTTAACAGAAAATTGGTTGAGGAAAGGCCCCTTCGTCAAAGAAATTCGACCATCCGACATCGCCCCCCACAACGCCGCACAACCTATCAGGAGATGCCAAGAATTGGGTACAATTTGGCCAGGAGCCAAACCAAGAAAACTCAAGACGTCCCTCACCACGGTTGGAAAGGGGAGCCGTAGACCTCCCTCTAGAGCGCCAAAATAGAGGCAAGCCTCATTCTTAGAAAATGTGCATGCCCGTTCAGTCCCAGAAGGTTTCCTAAGGTAAATAGACGACGGGATAGAGTATCTAACCCTGAGGACGGCTAGCTCTTCGTTTGTAATTGTGGAGGGGATGTTAGAGGCCGAGAAAGCTGGGACCCTACGGGGACCCCTCGATGAAGGAGCACGAGGCGACGAGGGTTTTACACCGCTCGACTGACCTTTGTCAGCCGAAGCCCTAATGATGCCACTCCAACGCATGGAAGTCTCCTCCTCCACCGCCGACTCTTCGGCTTGAAGAATCGAAGAGAAATTAATAAAACCCTCAGACATTAGGGTTCCTACCAAAAATTTGGGGTACAAATGCACTGATAGGTAAAACAGGTCATGAAAAACCCTATTCTGGAGAATAAGAGAGTAGGGGCAAAGTCCTCTATAATTGGAGAGCAAAGATTGATACAAGAAAACCCTATCAATCGAGACAAAATAAACTCGCTTGGGACGACCCACTTTGGGTCTGAAAATTCTATGTCCGAAGGAGAATCCAGCATGGAAAATAGAGGGAGAACATGAAAAGAGGAGGAACGTACCTAAAAAGGACGGGCTCTAAGCACAACGGCAGAGGAGAAATCACGAGGAAAGTTTCACAGCGAGTATCGTCTGGATGAACTCTGGTGCTTCTCTTAGGAGAAGTTGATCAAAGCAATAAGGAGCTTAAACGATGAGCATCGATCTCGAGAATGGCGCCTCGATCATCGTCGTCCACCTCTTGCCGCTAGAAGAGTCAAGATTTCGACACTTGGCCCACGAAGTGACCCATGCATTTAAAACCCTCTACAAAGAGAAAAAGTGGTAACCGCCATGCAGGACTAGCATATGTTTTCAACCTCCAACTCAGAGCTGAAGCTCAGGAACAGGGGAGTACCTGATAAGTAGGAAAGACCTAATGAGGCCAGCTCGGTAAAAGAAGCGGAGCTGGGGAGTAAAAAGCCAGCTCCGCCTGAGACCCCCTGGAAGGCATCACCAGTAACTACCTCAGGGCATCTAGCTCCGCCCGCAAGACGGAGCTGGGTTAAGGTTTAAGGCTCAGCTCGGAAACCTAGCCAAGGCTGGATAAGTAATGCTCAAGTAGCATGTTTATCCCGGTTGAAGATATCACTCTAAAGAACTATAATCCCATGGGATAAAGGAGAAGGTGTGGATAAGATAGACATAAAATCCCAAAGATAAACACGGCCAAGAAAGGATAAGGATTCCAGGCCAAGATTAAATGAGTATGGAGTCCCAGCTAAGGCAGGACTCCACATTCACCGTTAGGATAACCTGCAATCCCCGGAATGCAGTCCTGTTAGGAATTAACCTCCTATCAAATGCCTATAAAAGTGACAGTAGAACTCCAGCTAAGGTACGGGCTCAATTAACGGTTATGAATCTCAATTCTCCTACCATATAGCAAATTCTCTACTGACTTAGGCATTGGAGGGTGGTTGGCACGCCACCCCACCGGTGACACAAGCTCTCACGTTGTCTTTGCAGGAACAGGTTGGGACCAGATACAAAGCTGATTCATCAGGTGGCATTTCTGAAAAAATAAGTGAAGGATGCAGAGGGGAAGAAAAAAGCTAAGCTGAGGTAAGAAAGGCCTTGCTGAGGCCGAGAAGATTTATAATGTTCAGGCCTCGAATAAACCAATCCGAGCCTTATGTCCCAATCACTTGGGGTCGGCTACATGCACCTTTTTCTCCATTGAGCTCTATTGAGTGCCACTTGTTCACACAAACCTACTATACTCAAATCATTGCACACCACAACATCTAATGTCAATTTAGGTCTACCCGTCCCCGTAGCATTGCTACCCAAAGCTATCCTATCCGCTCTCTTTACTAATGCATCTCCTGGTCCACGGTAGACATGCCCAAACTTCCTTAGACTATTCTCCCTCAACTTCTCTTCTATTGGTGCTACACCTACCATTTCACGAACTGTTTCATTTCTAATCCTGTCTCGTCTAGTCTTACCACACATCTACCTTAACATTTTCATTTTCGCTACACTCATCTTATTCACTTGTTGTTTCTTAATAGGCCAACACTCTGTCCCATAAAGCATTGCTGGTTTGATGGCAGTTCCATAGAATTTTCCCTTTAATTTTGTGGGTACCCTCTTGTCACAAAATACACCAGTAGCGCTCCTTTACTTGAGCCACCCCACTTGGATCCTGTGGGTCACATCATCGGCAATCTCTCCATCACTACTAAAAATTGAGCCTAAGTACCTAAAATGATCATTCTTAGGTATCTCTTAGTCTTGGATCATCACTCTTTCTTCAAGCGCACTGCTGGTACCACTAAACTTGCACACCATATACTCAGTTTTACTCCTACTTATTCGAAAACCCTTTGACTCCAATGCTTTCCTCCAAATTTCTAGTTTTGTATTAACACCTTTAGCGGTTTCATCTACAAGGACAATGTCATCTGCAAACATCATACACCAAGAGACATCCTCCTGAAATTGTCTAGTCAATTGATCCCTAATCAAGGCAAAGAGGTACGTGCTCAAAACTGACCCTTGATGCAATCTGACAGTGATTGGAAATTCACTCGTTTCCCCTACTGGTGATCGAATGGTAGTGACGGCACCATCATACATGTCTCTAATCACCTCGATATACCCTTTGGTCACACTCTTTCTCTCCAGAACCCACCATATAATGTCTCTAGGTACCCTATCATAAGCCTTTTCTAAGTTTATGAAAACCATATGGAGATCATTCTTCTTTGATCTGTGCTTTTCTACCATTCTCCTTAATAGGTAGATAGCTTCTATGGTTGATCTCCCAGGCATGAACCCAAACTGTTTTCGGATACCGTAGTCACCACCTCTGGCAATGCTCAATAACTCTCTCCCACAATTTTATCGTGTAACTCATCAATTTAATACTTCTATAGTTGTTGCAGTTTTCAGTATCCCCTTTATTCTTATAAATAGGTACTAGTGTGCACCTTCTCCATTCGTCGGGCATCGTCCTAGTCATAAAAATCTTGTTAAACAATTTCGTCAACCAAGTCACCCCCAAGTCACCTAGACTTTTCCACACTTCAATGGGGATACCATCTGGTCCTAAGGCCTTACCCGGTTTCATCCTTTGTAAAGTTTTAACCACTTCGAACTTTTGTATTCTCTGATAGAATTCATATTCTATATTCTCGCCAGGTACGTACACTTCCTCCCCACCAAAGCCTCCTTCATGTTTCTCATTTAACAACTTCTTATAATACGACTTCCATCTATCCCTGATCACCTCGTCTTTTACCAACACCACCGAATCAATATCTTTTATACACTTAACTTGAGAAATGTCTCTAACTCTTCTTTCACGACTTAGAAAGTTTATAAATAATATTTTCTCCATCTTTAATATCGAGTCTATCGTAGAAATTTTCATAAGCTTTCAACTTAGCCTCTCTAACGGCTTTCTTCAGGCCTCGAAACTCCATGGTTGGTTCTACCACCTAATTATCTATGTTGTGTTAATTACTGTTAATGGACGGCTGTGCCGCCTGGTACTAACTCTGATAATGTTTCTGTTCTTTCTCCTGTGTCTCTCCTTTCGCCCCCTCATGGTATCAGAGCCAAGTCGGGAGTAGTGATCTGTAGGGGTGGTGGATGGGTTATAACTGACTAGTGGTAGAGATGAGTGGATGAGTCATTACTGGATGGTTTATTCTTGTTTGTAAAGGACACAGCAGAGTTTATGTCTTAATTAATTTGTTTATTTTCTGAGTTTTGGAAGACGGTTTGAACAACTGTAGATGTCTTAGGTTTTAACTAAAGCCTGATTTTCTTCAATTGGAAACTGGGAAGATGACAACTGTAGCAATGATTCGAGTGTTTTCAAAGTCAAAGCCTGAAAACCATTGTTGAAATTACTATTCAGGAACCTGCCGCCCCAAAGGAATTTGTCCACCGCTGAACAATAAGTCCCGTCGTGAGCCAGGGTAGGCGTTTTAGGGCATGAGAGGCAAACGGATCGCCGCCAGACAGGGCATGAGCAGAAAAATGAATAGTAACTAAACGGTGTAATTAGGATCCACTTTGCAAAGCAAATCTGTTGCAGGAGTCATACAACCAGTAACTAAGAGAAGTAGATGTAGGATCCGTTTTAAACAGGTTATAGGTCTATACAGGAGTGACATAAGAATTTCAAAATTAAGTTAAATAAAAAGATTAATTTAGATATAAGTCTCGGATCAGTTTCTTTTACAAAAGGGAATGAATCATCCAGGTATCAGTCATCCACCAGTCCCTCTCCAGTTCAGGTATGATCTTATCCACCCATCCCCTATCTGTTAAACTCCAGGCTCAAAATGAATAGAATGTTTAGATGTAACTCTTCTGCTAGTTCATCTTCTAATATAACTTCTATACCAGACATAGTAAACCAGGAAGAACATGAATACCAAGATTTAAATGATGATTTCCAAAATTGGAATATACCAAAAATACCTGTTAAAGAAATTTACAAATCTAGTTTTCTAAGTGATCCATTTAGAACTGATCAAATTGCCAAAACTGTTGAACAGGTTTATGCCATTACTAAACAAGAAGAAAGATGTTCTCTCCTTAGTAAAGACTCTATTAAACGACACCTCGACAGAGGATATAATTATATTCATGTTGGATTAATACAAGTTGCTATTAAACCCCTGTCAAGAACAGGGTTAAACTCTTCTGTTTTACTGTCTCTCAGAGATGCTAGATTTACTATTTACAGTGATAGTTTACTAGGACTAATGGAGTCAAGCTTGCATAATGGTCCTGTTTACTTCAATTGTTATCCTGATTTACCTCTTAGTTTAAAAGACAAAAATATTTTGAAAGCATTAACTTTAAATATTCAAACTGCTGGAGCTATTACTAATATGCTTGAGGGTAGTCACCCACATGCTTTAATTTATCGCATTTATTATAAATGTATGAAAACTAATTTAAACATTCATGCTTTGGTTAAAACTCCTAAGGATAAAACTGTTTTGATTCAAAGTAATACTAATGCTAATATCCAAGTGCCCAAAACTATCTCTTGGAATGATATTAAATTACCCACCAGTTGGGTTAGTGAAAATGATAGTTACCCTCATAAATGCAAAATAGCACTATTGATTTAGATTATATTAAGCAATATTTAGATGGAACGGTTAGGATAAGTTTTGATCAACAGAGAATGAATTCTCCCCTGAAAATCAAAGAACTAAGCAGATCAAGTAGTTCGGTTAGCTTACCTAGACAAGATAAAAATCTGATTAATCCACATATTAAATTAAAAGGCATTGAAACAAGTTCACATATTAGTAAACCTTGCTATTCTGCACATTCAAAGTTTGATGAGGATGACACCTCACAAGGGTCTCCTACTCCTACTGATTTAGATGATATATCACCTAATGACTCTATTTCCCAAAAAGTTGTTGATCCCTCACTCCGTGTGTTAAATAAAGTTACTAACAATGACTTTGAAGACTTATATGATGAATTTTATTCAAAACATAATAAACAAAAAAGAAAAGATTATAGAAAAAAATATTCATCTAGTCAACATGATAAGATTATAACCTGTTGGGAACATTATATAAAAAATCACACTGAGATATATTTCTTTTATTGGTTAAAAAATGTATATGAAAAACCTACTAAACAAAATGCCCTATCTTCAGTTTGTTCCACTAATACTCCTTGTCTTACTTTTGATACCCCTGATAAAGAATTAAAAGTGGTCAATAAAGTTGTACCAACCAACGACAATGTTGAAAAACAAAATGATCAACTAATAAAAACTAATGAAACCACCTTACATGATCTCAAACATGAAACTAAAATTATTAAAAAAGAGATTAAAAAATTACAAGAATCCGATTCAAGCTTAAAAACTGGTAACAATGAAGATAATCAAAAAGAATATTACCAAAAATGGCACACCACAGTAAAACTAATTATTAAAGATTATCAAATTGAAGTAAATGCTCTCATTGATACTGGTGCTGATTTAAATTGTATACAGCAGGGCCTTGTACCTACTATGTATTTTCATAAAACCACTGCCTTACTAAGTGCAACTAATAATACTAAGATAAAAATAGAATATAAACTACCCTAAGTCCATATTTGCCAAGATAATGTTTGTTTTAAAACTACTATTGTTTTAGCCCCTAATTTAACCGACAGGTTAATTTTAGGAACACCATTTATCTGTTTACTTTACCCTTTCACTACTAATAAAGAGGGTCTAATTACTAAACCTTTTGGTCAACAAGTAATATTTAAATTTTTAACACCTCCAGAATTAATGGAATAAAAACAGTTAAAGAAAAAACAACTAAAATATTTGCAAGAAGAAATTAAAAATAAAAATATTGAACTCCAGTTGACTAATGAACATCTTAGTAACCAAATTAAAAAATTTAAAGAAAAATTAGAAAAAAGTATATGCTCTAACCTCCCTAGTGCTTTTTGGCACCGGAAAAAACATATAGTAACCCTACCTTATATTAAAAATTTTAATGAATCACAAATACCTACTTAATCTAGACCTATTCAAATGAATCACGAATTAATGGAAACCTGTAAGGAAGAAATTAATTCTTTACTTGCTAATAAAATTATTCAAAAAAAGAAGTCACCATGGTCATGTTCTGCTTTTTATGTTAACAAAAATGCTGAAAAAGAACGAGGAGTTCCTCGTCTTGTTATTAACTATAAACCATTAAATGAGGTTTTGGAATGGATTAGATACCCAATTCCTAATAAAAAAGATTTAATCAACAGATTAAGTAAAGCAGTAATTTTTTCTAAATTTGATTTAAAAAGTGGATTCTGGCAAATACAGCTCCACCCTGATGATAGATACAAAACTGCTTTCACCACTCCTTTTGGTCATTATGAATAGAATGTTATGCCATTCGGATTAAAAAATGCTCCTAGTGAATTTCAAAACATCATGAATGAAATATTTAATCCATTTAGCCATTTTATCATAGTTTACATTGATGATGTTCTCATATTTTCTAATTCCATTGATGAGCATTGGAAACATTTAAACTCTTTTGTTAATACTATTAGATACAATGGTTTAGTCATTTCGGCTCCAAAAATTAAACTATTCCAAACCAAAGTAAGATTTTTAGGATATGACATCCACCAGTCAACCATTGTACCTATCAATCGTGCTATACAGTTTGCTGATAAACTTCCTAATGAAATTACTGATAAAAACCAATTACAGAGATTTTTAGGGTCTCTTAATTATATTGCTGAATTTTACCAAGATCTTCGAAAGATATGTCAACCTCTATTCGATCGATTACAAAACAATCCTCCTCCTTGGTCATCTGTTCATACTTCAATTGTTAAAAATGTCAAACAGTATGTCAAAACCCTTCCCTGCTTAGGAATTCCTACTACTAACTCCTTCAAGATCATTCAAACTGATGCTTCTGATATTGGTTATGGTGGTATCCTTCTCCAAAAACTCAGCTCAAGCTCTACTGAACAAATTGTTCGCTTCCATTCCGGTCGCTGGAATAAAACACAAACTAATTACAGTACTATTAAAAAAGAAATTTTATCTATCGTCTTATGTGTTTCTAAATTTCAAGACGATATACTAAACCAAAAGTTTTTGGTCAGAGTTGATTGTAAAAGTGCTAAATATATTTTGAAAAAAGATGTTGAGAATATTGCTAGTAAACAAATCTTTGCTCGTTGGCAATCTATTTTAAGTATTTTTGATTTTGACATTGAATATATTAAAGGCAGTCAAAACTCTATTCCTGATTTTCTCACTAGAGAATTTCTACTAAACAATACTGCATTGTCTGATTGAGGGAGAAAAAAGTGAGCATTAAGCACTGCTGAACAGCAGATAGGAAATATAGGAACTGCTGTCACATTGGTGACCCATTAACCAGACTTAGAAGATAGCACCAATAGTGTAGCAGAGACATTAGTTTTAAGATGCATACTTATTTTAACTAACCAATTGTTTATCCTGCAGCAATGACGGATAAAAAGAAGCAGTCGGCACTCCCATCTTGGGCTGATCAAGCCGAAAAATCTGATAAGAACAGATTCCAAGTCCTCGGGAAAATTCCCAATACCAGTTACAGTTCAGTTTTAAGATCTGTTCAAACCCGTAGTCAAAATATTATGAATGACCCATTTTGTTCAAATCAGCAACTTGTTCAAATTAGTCAGCCCATTTTCCAAAATTATACTCCCACTGAGTATATGTTAAAACCAGTCACCATTAACCTTTTTCATGTTGAACCTGCCCATAAAAATATCAATGACCCTATTGAATTAGTCAAAGCATTCTTTCCCCCTGGATGGCACTTCATCCCAGCTTACCCTGATAAAACCCTTTCATTTTACCAAGACATTCTCCTCAACCACCAGTCTGTCCTTATTAAACCCATTACAGATAAACGTGACTCCAATAAAATCATCTACCATTCCATCTATATTCACAATATAGTAAGCCTTGGTGAATGGGGAAATCCCTCTCTACTCAGAAAACTCCCTGGTCATTCTATTCAGTATAGCTATTATGATTATATTGAATCCTGGTTCAAAATACCACTTCATGAAACTGATAAATTTTCCCATTCTTGGTTCATCCAATTTGATCACAAGTTCAAATCTGTTATACCATCATGGTTCTCTAGATGGTGGCAACATTATGGAGCCATCCCTGATATTTTGCCTGCTGAGCTCCTTGATAATGTTAAATTGTTCTCCACTATGTTCAAAGTTGATAAACATACCAGTCAATTTCCAGTCCTGCTGCTTTTCATGGTAAAATACAAAGTTCCATGGATTATTAAATGGAGATACAACCTGGTCAACAATGTGGTCTCTCGCCAATACTTGGTTAAATGGTGGGGACAGTACAACCATAGTAAAATAATTTACCAGGTTCAGAAGGAATTTCCAACTGAAATGATAACTCCAACACCTGCTCAAAAGATCCAACCAGCTCAACCTGTCCAAAAGGCTCAACCAGTCAAACAGGAAGCAATACCTTCCCAGCCTGCTTCACCAACTGTTTCAACAATCAGACTTGGAAGCCCTACTCCTAGATCTTCCAAGCAATCAAAATCAAAAGCAAAATGCTCACAACTGCTAATGCTAGCTCAACAATTAATTGCTCAAGCTAGTCAAGAAGAAGATGAAGACTCCTCTGATGAATTGCTACATCTAATCCTTATGGATCAATATTTCAAGATGCCCAAGACCCGTTTGCCTGATAATAAACTTTTTGCAAATGGCTGCTTTACCTTTCCAAAATGGAAACTATTCAATCAACTACTATTCATGAACAGTACCACCGACAGATTACTGTTCACTCAAATCACTATTCACCCGTCACTATTCATGCACGAGAAGATAGGGAATCGTCTGTTCAACTGTTCACCTGCTACAATTATTGAATTGCTTTTCACCGAAAGCAAGTCACATGGCCACAGTAGGCCAATTATTAAATGTAAAAGACAGTAATCCTTATTTCTATAAAAGGATACACTGGCTTCTGCTAAAAAAAAGCCTTTTCTTGGTTCTTCTTTACATACTCTCTCTCTCTCTCTCTTGTATTTGCAGTTTCTTTCTCTTCCCCCTTCCCCTGTTAAACTAGTAAGTCTTCTGGTACTGATGAGTTGATCCTCTCTAATCTCTATCAATGTTAAACTGATTCAAGTATTTCGTTCATAATTCTCTATGGTTGGCTCAGCCACCTAATTATTTATGTTTTGTTTATAGATACTCCATGGTTGGTTCTACCACCTAATTATCTATGTTGTTTTAATTACTGTTAATGGACGGCTGTGCCGCCTGGTACTAACTCTGATAATGTTTCTGTTCTTCCTTCTGTGTCTCTCCTTCTGCCCCCTCATGGTATCAGAGCCATGAGGGGGCGGAAGGAGAGACACAGGAGAAAGAACAGAGACATCATCAGAGTTAGTACCAGGCGGCACAGCCGTCCATTAACAGTAAGTAAAACAACATAGATAATTAGGTGGTAGAACCAACCATGGAGTATCTATAAACAAAACATAAATAATTAGGTGGCTGAGCCAACCATGGAGAATTATGAACAAAATACTTGAATCAGTTTAACATTGATAGAGATAAGAGAGGATCAACTCATCAGTACCAGAAGACTTACTGGTTTAACAGGGGAAGGGGGAAGAGAAAGAAACTGCAAATACAAGAGAGAGAGAGAGTAAGTAAAGAAGAACCAAGAAAAGGCTTGGTTTTAGCAGAGGCAGTGAATCCTTTTATAGAAATAAGGATTACTGTCTTTTACATTTAATAATTGGCCTACTGTGGCCATGTGACTTGCTTTCGGTGAAAAGCAATTCAATAACTGTTAGCAGATGCCTTCTGTTTTCAAAAGGTGAATAGTTGAACAGGAGATTCCCTTGTCTTCTCGTGCATGAATAGTGACGGGTGAATAGTGAATAGTGTTCTGTCGGTGGTACTGTTCATGAATAGTAACTCGTGGATGATTGACTGATGTTATCATTGTTTCTTTTGGCAGTTAGAAATGCCATTGTCTGTAGGTAATTGACTGTTGGGGATAGAACATTTCTCTTCATGGGACCGTTCATGGGACAGTTGAGCAGTTGAACAAAGGATTAGTATTCCATCATATTATCAACATTGTGTAATTCTTCAGAGGATAAATTGTTCCAGTAATCCTCTCCATCTTCCTTGGTGCATTCAGTAATTGGGGTAGTAGTGGTTGTGCCAGTAATTCTCCTCAGCTGTTCCTGGTAGCTGATTAGTAGTCTTCCAAACTGGGTGTGGAAGATAAATGGAACTTCTTGAACTGGTTCAGTAGATCGGATTTTTTGAATAGAATCTTCACAGATTAAATAATTGAGGTTGCTTAAATAACCATCAGCATTGTGCGCATCATCACCAAGTTTAGAAGCAATAGACCAGGCTCTGTGATGCCTGATTTGATTTCTGATTGAATTTGAGCAGGGGTATGGAACTTCATCTTCAATAAGTTGAATAGGAGCATGAACTCTGCTGAATGGCCAATTGGCTGATATTTGCATGACATGTTGAGCTGGGATAATGTTTCCAGTCCATGTCCATTCAGGCATTTTACTTTTGATGAGTACTTGGCACCGTAGAGCACCGTATTTAGCAAAAAGGTTTAAAATGAATACAGAAAGTTTTCTAGTAAAACTATCAGTCTGCTCCGGATCAGTAAAGATTAGTTGTCTCAAAAATCCATGATCCAATAGGGTCATTGGAGTGATTTCAATTAATTTTTTATTATATTCAACATTAATATTTTTAAAGTACTGCATATCAATGCAAGCTTTCGGAATACTATATATTAAATTACATTGGCAATCAATTTTGTCCAAAGGATAATTTGAGCAAATAGGATTAGTTTTTGGGCAGTCAATTCTATCTTGGTTATCCTTATAAAGAGATTCCCAAGTAATTTGTAAACCAGGAATAGTTTTAGCAGATAAATCAGTAAGAGTTTGGAATAAGAATTCCTGGAAATGATGGCCATCCCTTCGAGCCAATCCTTGAATATCTTTTATTAAATCAATAGGGAAATTAGCAGGGAAAATTATTTGATTTTTTAATGAAATAGGAATTTTTGGAACACTTTGCAGGAGAGCAGAGAAATACTGTTTCATGTTATCAAGATGCATGTGATGCATGTTCTTACTTCTAATGTTGCATGCTACTCTACTAGAGCTAGCTTCTAAGTCATGGTTTAATATACCACAATTGGTATTAGGAGTTCCTATGGTTCCTGTATGCTGTTTAACAGTGCTTACTATTTTCTCACTTTTTTCTCCATCAATGCAATTATGCAGAGAAAGTTGTTTTTTAATAGTTTTAATTTCATGATGCAGAATGCTGTTTTTGGCTTGAAGTTGAATATTTTGCTGAAATAATTTTGAATATTTATTATTTAAATGATTCAACTCAGAAGCAGTTGCTTCATAAGCATTATCATTATTTTTTGCAATTAGATTTTGTTCACAAAAATAATAATTCAAGCCATTTAAAAAATTTATAAAATGCAGATTATAGCGATAATCCGCACACAAGTTCCAGAAAGCATCTAGAAGACATTGCTGGGTTTCGTTAATATTTTGTAAATGATTTAATTTTTTAAATTGAAGGCTGGAGCCTTCAGGAAGTACTGGCAGGATGGTTGTTTCCAGGGCTATGCTCCTGTGAGTCATCTGGAGAAATATCATGATTAGTAGGATAAATAGAATAATTTCTTAATAAACTTAAATCATTTTGATCAGGAACGGATGATAGTTTAAAACTAATTTGTTGACTAAGAAATTCAGTAGTGATTTTATCAAAATCAACAGTGAATGGATAAAGTAAGTAAATAAAGGGTATTCCCAAAATTACTTTATCAGTTAAATTTTTGACTAGAACAAATGAAGTTTTAAAACAGAAGTTATTTTGACAAATACTTACTTCAGGCAATTTATAATTAATGGACATCCTACTGCCATTTGCAGAATTTAGTCTTTCATTAGTTTTTTGGTAATACAGACTTGGTATTAAATCTTCTTGAATACAGTTCAGGTCTGCACCTGTATCAATAAGAGCAGTAATATCAAGTTCATAATCTTTAATGACCAGTTTTATCTGAATATGCCATTTTTGGAGGTTAATTTTTGTTAATAGATTTAATCTATTAGTTTCTTGGGTATTGTTATTAGGATCTAAAGGTAGATCGTCAAATTTATTAGCTTCATCACTTTCTGATGACTCATTAGAAGAATACTTAATATGTTTTAATTTAACATTTCTTTTCTTCCTGTTGGGAAGTTGGTTTTTAATCAGAACTATTTCTTTTTTAATTATCTCAACTTCTAGCTGTAAATCTTGCAAAGTAATTTCTTTACTTGTTTTACTAAATCTTTCAATAGTAGTATGAAGATTGACTGTAGGCTTATTATATTGAGGTATCTTATTTTGTTGTGATAAAACATCTTTTAATTTTTTAATATATTGCTGTTTTAAATCTAAATTATCAATTTTACCAATTAAGTCAATTAACAGTTCTTCTTCAGGTAGATCTCTGGTAAGAACATTCAACTTTTTGCAACAATTATCAGTGCATCCAATTTTGATTTGGTTTTCACTGGAACTACTATTACTGGCGGAATGGTATTCTGAAGATTGAATTGATTCATCAATATCAGAGTCACTTAGATTTGCCATTTCAAATATATCTAAGATATGTTGTTTATCATTATCAGATATATTAAGTTGACTAATTTTTTGTTTAACTTTACATTGGGACTTGTAATGACCCTTTTTACCACAATTATAATAGGTAACATTGGCTACATCAATTTTAGTAGACTGTTTTTGATTTTCTTTAATTTTGGATTTACCAGTTTTAGGTTTATCATAGTATTTATCTTTGGAAGATTGGGGTTTATTAAATTTTTTAGGTTTTGATTTTTCAATCTTTTTTCTTCTCCTGGATGGAGCAACATGGGGTAGACCATATTGTTCACAAAAGTTACCAAGCTCATATTGAGCTTTGTTTTTATCTTTTTGTTTATTAATTTTCATATCAATACACATTTTTAATCCTTCTTTTTGAATAATACTAACTATATCACCATATGTTAATTTATCATATTCAATAACATCAGATGGTTGACTAAGAACATCCTTAATTTTATGAGCAAATAAATTAGGTAATCCATTAATAAATTTTTCTTTCCAAAATGGTTTAGTACAATCATCTCTTAACATAACTTTAGAGATAAAAACATCTTTATACCATCTAAAGTCACTTAATGTTGGGCAGTGTAAATTAGTCAGTTGATCATGTATCCGAGAAGTAATATTACTAGGTTGACCAATAAAATGTTTAATAATAGTGTAGATCAGAGTATTCACTCCATCGTGTACACCATGTTCATTTTCAAAAACAGGGATACCATTTTCATCAGTTTGAACAGCATGAGTAATCTGTTGTCTAGATTCACCATCGAGATATTTATCCCACCAAGCTTTTATCATTCCAATGAACCCAGAAGTTAGCAATTCCACAATCTGTGGTTGATTTAGATTAGTGTTACTTAAATAACTATTAGCCACCATAGACATATGATTTAACTTTTCTAGAATTTGATGTTCACTTAGACCATCAATATTCCATTCATACAATTTAGTAGATGAAACAGAAAACTGATTCATGAAACTATTTTCTTCATATTGCATATCAACAGGTGTAGGTCTAGAATACCAATTTCTGGTAAGACTAGTAGTTGGATTAACAAGGCGTTTAATATCGTAACCTAAATCTTTATTAGTAAATTGTTTTTGAATCTTATTAATTTCTTCGTCAGAAGAAATGAGGGAGGGTTGACTAGAAGTGTTATCTGCTTGGGTTATAACAGTGAGACGAGGCGTCTCTGGTTCTTCTTTAATAAGTAACTTTGTTAATATGTTTTCAATTTTTTGAACATTTTGACTTTGATCAAGGCTGATCAGTGGCCTTTTCTCAGGAAGATTAATCAAGGGTTTTTCTATTTTACTAGAAGAAGGAACGTTGTAAGCTGTTTCTTCATCAAGTTTATTTTCTATTTTATCTAGTTGTTTACCAATAACTTTTAAACATTTATTAGTATAATTAACTTGTTCAACAATTTGTTACAATCAGATCTCTCATTGGGTAACTTAAAAGGAGAAGCAGTTATGCTTGTTCCTTTGTGGTTAATTAATATGGAATCCAGGGGTGGATGACTAGTGTTGACAGTAATATTGTCAGCTTTTAACCATTTAGTCTTAGTGATTACTTGAGCAGACTGACTAGATGTAGTATGATTGGGTTCATAGATGCATTCTAGATAATCAAAATATTTTATTTTAATTTGATTGTGCTTAATAAACTTTTCCCAACTATCAACTATTTTATCATGTTGACTAGAAGAATATCTAGCACGATATTCTTGTCTTTTTTGTTTATTCTTTTTTGATTTAAATTCATCATATAATTCATCCATATCAATAGTTTTTTCATTTATTTCTTGCAACTGTAATTTTAACTGATTATCAATTTCTTTTAACCTTTCTTTTAACTTGGTATTTTTGCTTGGTAAAATAGGTTTGTTTAGGGGTATTTTTATTGATCCTATTTCAGTTAATCTCAGAGGAGGACTAGCATTTCCATTTAAGTATTGTTGAATATAATTTAATTCGTCATCAGACTCATAGTTTTGAGTATGAATAAAATTATTTTCATTATCAGAAAAGTCATTATCATAATTATTTTCATTATCAGAAAAATCATTATCTTCATTATCAAAATTTTCTATGTTTTCTGTGTCTGACATTTTACTAGAGCCTGGAGTTTAACAGATAGGGGATGGGTGGATAAGATCATACCTGAACTAGAGAGGGACCGGTGGATGACTGATACCTGGATGATTCATTCCCTTTTGTAAAAGAAACTGATCCGAGACTTATGTCTAAATTAATCTTTCTATTTAACTTAATTTTGAAATTCTTATGTCACTTCTGTATAGACCTATAACCTGTTTAAAACGGATCCTACATCTACTTCTCTTATATATATATATAAAACTTGAACTCTTTGTTGGGAACTTTGGATTTGGTTGGGCGGTGTCCGAATAATCAGGACAGTACTGAGCCGAGGGTTTGTAATTAAATACATTTTCGTACTTTTTTCTTCACATTTGGTGACTGGCGTTGAATAGTAGGCTTGAACCAGGTCACGGTCTGTAATAGCTAGAAATCGTTTACTTTCTGCTGTAGTTTCGGATGTGACCGACACTGAAAATTGGTATTGGCCGGGTCATGGTTCGGGGTAAAGTTTGTTATGCACCTTTTGTTTTTTGAATGTTTGCTTGGTGCCTGGATGGCTACATTAAATGAATGCTTGAAGTGATTAACCTTCTTGTTTGGTAAGTGTAAATATGTTCTCCCCCTACTTTGGGTTAGGGCAAGACGATACCCCCGGCCTAAGATAGAGTAAGGACACTTGGAGTTTTCAGGCAAAGCTAATATACGATACCTCTTTTTGTTGGACCAAACTCCATAGTGCTGGTTGGAGAGCATTTGACCAAACCGTATAGTTTCATCTAATTCGGCTATCCTTGTGGATACCTTTGTCGGCCAACCATGCAGTCGGGGTGCGTTTGATTGAACCGTATTGTTTGGTTTGATTGGGTTGTTCGAGTGGACACCTTTGCTGGCCGACGGTATAGTCGGGGTGTGTTCGATTGAACCCGGATAGTTCGATTTGATTGGGATGTATGAGTGGACACCTTTAATTTGTCGGCCGATCATATAGTCGGGGCATGTTTGACCAAGCCGTATGGTGTGGTTTGATTCGACTATCCGGGTGGACATTGATAAGTAGGAAAGACCTGAGGAGGATAGCATTCAAAGAAATGCGGACCTGGGGAGTAGAAGTCAGCTTCGTCTATACTCCTTCGGGAAGTACTACCTATGTCAGGGACAGGGTATGCCAGCTCCGTTAGCTAGACGAAGCTGGAACTAGATTTAAGGATCAGCTCTGACACCCAGCTAGAACAGGATAAGTAACGCTCATGTGGCGTACTTATCCCAATCAAAGATACCACTCTGAGAAGCCATAATCCTACGGGACAAAGGAGAAGACGTCGGTAAGATAAGCATAAAGTGCCAAAGATAAACCCGATAAGGGAAGGATAAGGATTTCAAGCTAAAGCACGGTGCACGTGGAGTTCCAGCTAGGGTAGGACTCCATGCACTTTGTTAAAGCGATCCAAAATCCCCGGGATACAGTCCCATTAGGACTCAACCTCCTATCAAATGCCTATAAAAGTGACGGTAGAACTCCAATAAAGGTACGCACAACTGCCAATCAAGAATCTCAATTCTCCTACTATATAGCAAGTTCTCTACTGACTTAGGCATCGGAGGGTGGTTGGCATGCCACCACACCGGTGACTTGAGCTCTTGCTTTGCTCCACAGAATCAGGTCGGAGCTGGATACAAAGCTGATTCATCAGCTGGCACCGTCTGTGGGAAACGACTTTTTCCTCACGGTGAATAGTTTTGTATGGTAGAGACCCGATCAAGCAGCACAACAATGGCTTCAGACCCCCCACAAACGGGCGTCGACGATGCCACCAAGACTGCCGCTGCAATAAAAGCTGCTAAGGCCGCCGAAACAGCCAAGGCTGCAAAAGCGGCCAAAGCCGCCACCGCCGCTGAAAAAGCCACCAAGGCAGCAGAAGCGGCCAAAGCAGCAGAAGCAGCAAAGGCCGCTGAAACAAGTAAGACGGGAGGCAATCAGATGACCCCATAAGCATTTGCTCAGATGGGAGCAAATAAAAACATTAACCCAAGGGTTACAGACTACGAGGCAAGAAAACGCAGATTTGCGTAGGCAAATCTCCGAACCAAGCATCCTGAATCTACAACACAGTCAACACGGGGAAGAGGATCGTAGAGAAGAAGGTGATTCCAGTGAGGAGGAAAGCCAAAATCGAAAGAGGAATAACAAGCCCCCCCTGGAAAAGCTGCCCCATGAACATGGGGTGATACTCAAGATGCAAGATCAGATTGAAAGGTTAATGAAGCACATCAAGGCACAGACTCCTGCTACGGTAGAAGAGCTAGTGCAGAATACGGATTCACCTTTCACCCCCGAAGTCATGGGGCTTCCCCTTCCAAGGAAGTTTAAGATGCCCCGATTGGAAACATTCAACGGCTCCACGGACCCGTTGGATCATTTGGAAACGTACAAATCCTTGATGCACCTACAAGCAGTGCCTGACGAAGTCATGTGTCGGGCTTTTCCTGTTACCCTCAAGGGGAATGCCCGAGCATGGTTTAACAAACTTCCTCCCAGGAGCATACGTAGTTTCTAAGAGCTAAGCACAAATTTTGTAAGCTACTTTATTACTGGACAACGCTACAACAAACCAGTGACCCACCTCTTGACAGTAAAACAGGGAAGATGGGAGTCGTTAAGAGACTACACCACCAGGTTCAACGAAGAGGTGGTCCAGATAGATGAAGCTGACGACATCGTGAGCATAGCTGCGTATATAGCGGGACTGTACTCAGGACAGTTTCTATACCTTTTATCTCAAGAACCACCCAAGACCCTGGGAGAGCTTATGCTCAGAGCACAGAAGCACATGAATGCAGAGGAAGCTGTCTATGCAAGGCGTTCCTGCTATGGTTTTGATCCCCATGCAAGGCCATCGCAGGTTGGTGAATTCCCACCACCTGACAGGAAAAGAAGAGACTCCACCTGCAAAAACAGGAGGGAAACTAAAGAACAAGAAGATGGACTCAAGATCTTCCCCTAATGGGGGGGGGGGGGATAGAAGGACAGCCTCAAGGCCGGTACATGCAATTCACTCCGCTCATTGCTACGGCTGAGCAAATCCTCAGCAACCTACAAGATGATCCAGACCTCAAATGGCCTGGAAAGTTGAGAACTGATCCTAACAGAAGAGCAAAGGATAAGTACTGCAGGTTCCATAAGGACCATGGTCATAATACATATGATTGTATTGACTTAAAGCAACGGATTGAGGACCTGAATCAAAGGGGAAGACTTCAACGTTTCGTAACGAAGAAGTACCAGAAATCATCCACGAGAGAAGACACAAATAAAGAGGGCATATATGGTATTACACCCCGGTCAGGTCCCATTGGAGAGATCACGGTCATCCATGGGGGATTCGCTGGAGGAGGAGAGTCTAGTAACGCTAGAAAAGCTCACCTGAGGAAACTGAGAACGGAGGAACACTTTGAAGTCAACACAGTTGGCCGTCCAAATAAATTCCAAAAGAAGGAGGAAATGCCCATAATTTTCTCAGAAGAAGACATCAAGGGAGTTCAGATCCCTCATGACGATCCTCTGGTTATAACCGTTGTCGTGGCAAACTACCTCACGCGTAGGGTGCTGATAGACAGCGGGAGCTCCGCCGATATCCTATACCTCCACGCTTATGATCAACTCAAAGTTGGAAGAGAAAGGCTAAGGCCTATGACTTCACCATTAGTTGGATTTGCAGGTATGCCCGTTTATCCAGCTGGCCAAATAGCCCTACCTGTCACTATGGGAGCAGAAGGATGTCAGATTACACGAATGATAGATTTCATAGTAGTTGACTGTCCTTCTGCATACAATGCAATACTAGGAAGAACAACCTTGAATAAGATCGGGGCAATAATCTCCACATATCATTTGATGATAAAGTTCCTAGTGCCTAAAGGAATAGCATGTGTAAGAGGAGATCAGAAAGCGGCACGGGAATGTTATGTCACGTCACTCAGAGGGGCTAACATCACCATGACCATAGAAAGCCTCGACACTCAAGACGAAGAAAAGCTCCAGCAAGGAGAACCCGTGGAGGAACTCATAGAAGAGCTCCTAGAAATGAGCCAACTGGGGAAGACAGTGAGAATTGGAGCAGGGTTGAGCTCGGTAGCAAAGTCAGAGCTGCTACAATTTTTAAGGAAGAACAAGAACGTTTTTGCATGGTCCCACGAGGACATCCCAGGAATTGACCCAAGGGTCATATCCCATAAACTAAATGTGGATTCCACGGTTCGCCTCGTTAAGCAAAAGAAGAGAATCTTTGCCCCGAAACAGAATGAAGCTACAGCAGAGGAGGTAGACAAACTTATACAAGCAGGATCCGTCCGAGAAGTTCTCTACCCCGATTGGCTAGCAAACGTGGTCATGGTAAAGAAAGCCAATGGCAAATGGAGAATGTTCGTGGACTTTACCGATCTCAATAAAGCATGTCCAAATGATAGCTTTCCGCTACCAAGGATTGATTCCTTGGTGGATTCTACAGCAGGGCACGAGCTCCAAAGCTTCATGGACGCATTCTCAGGGTATAATCAGATCCAAATGCATGAAGAAGACCAAGAGAAAACCTCGTTCATTACGGACAGAGGACTATAATGCTATAAGGTGATGCCCTTCGGTCTCAAAAATGCAGGGGCGACATATCAGAGGTTGGTCAACAAGATGTGTAAGCAGCAAATTGGACGCAATGTAGCGGTATACGTAGATGACATGCTGGTCAAGAGTGCCAAGGCACGAGACCATGTGGCAGATCTGGAAGAAACCTTTCAAGTCTTTAGGAAATACCAAATGAAGCTTAACTCAACGAAATTTGCGTTTAGAATCTCCTCGGAAAAATTCGTGGGCTTCATGGTGTCTCAAAGAGGCATCGAAGCCAATCCCGAGAAAATCCAGGCCATCCTCACCATGCGCTCACCCCAGAATATCAAGGAGGTCCAGAAGCTAACAGGACGCGTTGCAGCCCTGAGCAGGTTCATCTCACGAGCGACTGATAAGTGCCAAGCGTTTTTCAAGGTTTTGAAAAAAGCCTTTGAATGGACTACCACCGAAGAAGCAGCTTTTAATCAACTGAAGGGATATCTCACATCCTCACCACTGCTGAGTAGGACTCAAGACGGAGAGGACCTATTTTTATACCTAGCTGTTTCTCCCCACGCCGTTAGCATGGTTCTGATACGGGAGGAATAGGGGATGCAGCTCCCAGTGTATTACACCAGCAGGGCATTGAGAGGGGCTGAGCTAAGGTATCCCAGAGCAGAGAAGATAGCCTTTGCATTGGTGATAGCGGCCAGAAGGCTACGGCCATATTTCCAACCTCACTTCATCAAAGTATTTACGGACCAGCCACTCCGAAGAATTCTCCACTGCCTAGAGACATCAGGCCGGTTAATCTAGTGGTCGATAGAGCTTGGCAAGTTTGATATAGAGTACAAACCTCGGATTGCCATCAAAGCACAAGTACTAGCAGACTTCCTAGCGGAATACACATATCCGAAACCAGAGGAGCACCCCAAGGAAGAGCCTAAACCTTGGGTCCTTCAGGTTGACAGATCAACAATCAGAGAAGCAATCGGAGTGGGTCTAATTTTAACATCCCCAAAAGGGCAACGCTTGAGCTACGCGCTTCGATTTGAATTCAGAGCAACCAAGAACGAGGCAGAATACGAAGCTCTCGTTGTGGGATTGGAGTAGGCTAAGGCCGTGTGTGCTAGCCACGTGTTAGCCAAAAGTGATTCACAACTGGTCGTAGGACAAGTCCTGGGAGAGTACACTGTGAAGGAAGAGGTAATGCAGAATTATTTGGATAAAGTGCAGACCCAAATTGCAAAGTTTCAAAGCTTTAATATCACAAGAATCCTAAGGGAAGAAAATACTGAAGCTGATTACTTATCAAAGCTGGCCACGGCCAGGGAAGATGCCATACCACGGAATGCTCCGATACAGTACTCAGAGCTGCCCAGTATCTTCGCCCCAAAGGTACAAGTGCAAAGCAATCGACTACAGCAACTCATGGACTGCTCCCATAGTCGACTATATAACAAATGGGACGCTACTAGTCGACAAGGTCAAAGCTAGGCAGCTTAAAATCTGAGCTGCAAAATACCTAATGATGGGAGAAGTGTTGTACAGAAGGAGCTTCTCCTTGCCGTACCTCAGATGCCTGGTTACAACAGAATCTGTAAGAGCCATGGAGGAAGTCCACCAGGGAGTTTGTGGAGACCATTAAGGTGGCCGCATGTTAGCCTATAAACTCCTTAGGTTAGGATACTACTGGCCAAGCACGCAAAAGGATTGCACCTCAATGGTCTAGAAGTGTGAAAAATGTCAACGCTTTGCAGACATCATTCATGGATCTCCCACAGCTCTGACACTAATGAGAGGGCCATGGCCATTTGCCCAATGGGGAGTCGACCTAATTGGCCCGCTTCCGATGGCAGCAGGCCAGGTCCAGCACACCATTGTAGCTGTGGACCACTTTAAGAAGTGGGTCGAAGCCAAGGCACTAGCCACGATTACGGCAGAGGTTGCAATAGATTTCTTAGGGAAAATGATTATTAGCCATTTTGGGTTACCAAGTGTGATAGTCAAAGACCGAGGAAAGCAATTTGATAATACCCAGTTCAAAGAGTATTGTATTTCCAAGGGAATACATGCGCATTATGCGTCCAAAGCTCACCTGAAAGCTAATCGGCAGGTAGAGGTCACTAATCGCACAATCAAGAAAGGAATCAAGAAAAGGCTTCGGAGGCCAAAGGAGCTTGGCCAGATGAACTTTATAACGTGCTATGGGCATATCGTACAATGCCATGAATGGCAACCGGAGAAACTCCCTATTCTCTTGCATTTGGGGCCGAAGCTGTAGTCCCAATTGAAGTTGAACTCCTTAATTACAGGACAGCAAGCACAGACCCCCAAGAAAACCAGGAAGACCTGAGGGTCGAGCTGGACCTCTTGGAAGAGACAAGAGAAACAACAATGACAAAATTGGCCGTCTACCAGCAAAGAATGGTCAAGTACCATGAGGCACAGGTTAGGCCAAGGGATTTTCAGGCTGGTGATCTAGTCCTAAGAAAAGTTGACCCTACGGGAAAGAAGGTGGGCAAGCTTGGCCCCAATTAGGAAGGACCCTATCAGGTCTTACATTACATCAAAGCTGCAGCATACAAGCTCGCAACCTTAAGGGGAAAGGAGTTACCAAATTCATGGAATGCGGAACACCTCAAGAAGTATTACAAGTAGGTGCTTACCTATTAGTTTATTTATGTTTTTAGGAAATTGATGTTTGTTTTAGGAAGCTCTTTGTTTAAATAAAACTCTAGCGGCAAAGTTGTTTTCGTTAAAACCATGTGTTCTTTAAGCTAGCCCATGTGGCCAATAAAACTCCCTACGAGGGACAATTGTTCAAAAACCTTGTATGCGCGATATGGTTTGATGTTCCTCTGTGCACAATACGGATAGACAAGCAAAGAAATAAAATTATTCAAATTTTATTAATAAATCCACACCCTAATGGGTGTGGACAACGGTTACATAAAAACTTTGTGGATAAAGTCCATGATAAGTAGGGAAGACCTGACACGGTCAGCTCGGTAAAATAGCGGAGCTGGGGAGTGAAAAGCCAGCTCTCCCTGAGACTGCCTGGAGGGCGTCACCGGTAAGTACGACAGGACATCCAGCTCGGCCCTCGAAACGGAGTTGGGTTAAGGTTTAAGGTCCAGCTCGGAGACCTAGCCGAAGCCGGATAAGTAATGCTCAAGTAGCATGTTTATCCCGGTTGAAGATATCACCCCTAAGAACAATAATCCCTTGGGATAAAGGAGAAGATGTGGATAAGATAAACATGAAACCCCGAAGATAAACACGGCTAAAGAAGGATAAAGATTCCAGGCCAAGGCTAAATGAGTACAGAGTCCCAGCTAAGGCAGGACTCCACACCCATCGTTAAGATAATCTTCAATCGCCGGAATGCAATCCTACTAGGGACTCAACCTCCACTCAAATGCCTATAAAAGAGACGGTAGAACTCTAGCTAAGGTACGCTCATTTAATAGTTGTGAATCTCAACTCCCATATTATACAGCAAGTTTTATACTGACTTAGGCATCGGAGGGTGGTTGGCACGCCACCACGCCGGTGACATTAGCTCTCACGTTGTCTTTGCAGGAACAGGTCGGGGCCAGGTACAAAGCTGATTCATCAGCTGGCGCCATCTGTGGGTAGCGACTTTCTCCTTCACGGTGAATAGCTTTGCATGGTGGATACCCAATCTAGCAGAACAACGATGGCTTCAGACCCCCCGCAAATGGGCGTTGATGACTCCACCAAGACCGCTGCCGCAATAAAAGCCGCCAAGGCCACCGAAATAGCCAAGGCTGCGAGAGCAGCCAAGGCCGCTGCCGCCACTGAAAAAGCTGCCAAGGCAACAAAAGCGGCCAAAGAAGCGGAAGCGGCTAAAGCCGCTGAGGCGAGTAAGACGGGAGGCGATCAGATGACCCCAGAGGCATTCTCTCAAATGCAGGAGCAAATAAAAACATTAACCCAAGGGTTACAGACTGCGATACAGAAAAATGCAGATTTGCGCAGGCAAATCTTTGAGCCAAGCATCCTGAATCTACAACACAGTCAACACGAGGAAGAGAATCATAGAGAAGAAAGCGAGTCCAGTTAGGAGGAAAGCCAAAATCGACAAAGGAATAGCAAGCCGCCCCTGGAAAAGTCGTCCCAAGAACTAGGGGTGATTCACAAGATGCAGAATCAGATTGAAGGATTAATGAAGCATGTCAAGGCACAGGCTCTTGCTATGGTAGAAGAGCTGGTGCAGAATACGAATTCACCTTTCACCCCCGAAGTCATGGGGCCTCCTCTTCCAAGGAAGTTCAAGATGCCCCAGCTGGAAACATTCAATGGCTCCATGGACCCGTTGGATCATTTGGAAACGCACAAATCCCTGATGCACCTACAAGTAGTACCTGACGAAGTTATGTGTCGGGCTTTTCCTGTTACTCTCAAGGGAAATGCTCGAGCATGGTTTAACAAACTCCCCCCCTGGGAGTATAGGTAGTTTCAAAGAGCTTAGCACGAACTTTGTAAGCTACTTCATTGTTGGCCAACGCTACAGCAAACGAGCAACACACCTTCTGACAGTGAAACAGGGACAATGGGAGTCGTTGAGAGACTACACCACCAGGTTCAACAAAGAGGTGGTCCAGATAGATGAAGCTGACGACAGCGTGAGTATAACTGCGTATATAGCTGGACTGTATTTGGGACAGTTCTTATACCTCTTATCTCAAGAACCACCCAAGACCCTGGCAGAGCTCATGCTCAGAGCGCAGAAGCACATGAACACCGAGGAAGCTGTTTATGCAAGGCGTTCCCTTGATGGCTTTGATCCCCAGGCAGGGCCATCACAGGTTGGTGAATTTCCACCATCTGACAGGAAAAGAAGATACTCCACCCGTAAAGTGGGAGGAGAACCAAAGAACATGAAGGTAGACTCGAGAACTTCCCCTAAAAGGGGAGGAGGACCGCCTCAAGGCCGGTACAAGCAGTTCACTCTGCTCATAGCTACGGCAGAGCAAATCCTCAGTTACCTACAAGATGATTCAGACCTCAAGTGGCCCAGAAAGTTGAGATCCGATCCAAACAAAAGAGCTAAGGATAAGTACTGCAGATTCCATAAAGACCACGGTCACAACACAGATGATTGTATAGACCTAAAGCAACAGATCGAGGAGTTGATCCAGAGAGGGAGACTTCAGCACTTTGTATCAAAGAAGTATCAAAAACAATCCAGGAGAGATGATACAAACAAAGACGGAAGAGATGGTATTGCACCCCGGTCGGGTCCGATTGGAGAGATCAAGGTCATCCATGGGGGATTTGCTGGAGGAGGGGAGTTTAGCAATGCTAGAAAAGCTCACCTGAGGAAATTAAGAATGGAGGAACACCTTGAGCTCAACACTGTTGGCCGTCCGAGTAAATTCCAAAGGAAGGAAGAAATACCCATAATTTTCTTAGAAGAAGACATCATGGGGGTTTAGGTCCCTCATGACGACCCTCTGGTTATCACCTTTGTCGTGGCCAAATACCTCACACGTAAGGTGCTGATAGACAGCGGGAGCTCTGCCGACATCCTATACCTCCATGCTTACGATCAACTCAAAGTAAGAAGAGAGAGACTAAGGCCTACGACTTCTCCACAGGTTGGATTCGCAGGCACGCCCGTTTCCCCGGCTGGCCAAATAGCCTTACTTGTCACCATGGGAGAAGAAGGAAGTCAGATTACACGAACGATAGACTTCATTGTGGTTAGCTGTCCCTTTGCATACAATGCAATACTGTGGAGAACAACCCTGAATAAAATCGGGGCAATAATCTCCACATATCATTTGATGATAAAATTCCCAATGCCAGTAGGGATAGCGTGCGTAAGAGGAGATCAGAAAACAGCACGGGAATGTTATGTCACCTCACTCAAAGGTGCTAACGTTACCATGACCATAGAAAGCCTCGACACTCGGGACGAAGAGAAACTCCAACAAGGAGAGCCTGTCGAAGAACTCATGGAGGAGCTCTTGGAAGCGTGCCAGCCGGGCAAGACAGTAAGAATCGGGGCAGGACTGAGCTCGGTAGCAAAGTCAGAGCTGCTACAATTTCTAAGGAAGAACAAAGACGTGCTTGCATGGTCTCACGAGGACATCCCAGGAATCGACCCAAGGGTCATTACCACAAATTGAATGTGGATCCCACGGTCCGCCCAGTTAAGCAGAAGGAGAGTCTTTGCTCCGGAACGGAATGAAGCTGCAGCAAAGGAGGTTGACAAGCTCATCCAAGTAGGATCCGTCCGAGAAGTTCTCTACCCCGATTGGCTGGCAAACGTGGTTATGGTGAAGAAAGCCAATGGCAAATGGGGAATGTGCGTGGACTTTACTGATCTCAATAAAGCATGTCCAAAGGATAGCTTTCCGCTACGAAGGATTGACTCCATGGTGGATTCTACAGCAGGGCACGTGCTCCTAAGCTTCATGGACGCATTCTCAGGGTATAATCAGATCCAAATGCATAAGCAAGATCAAGAAAAGACATCGTTCATTACCGACCGGGGGCTATACTGTTATAAAGTGATGCCATTCGGCCTCAAGAACGCAGGGGCAACATAACAGAGGCTGGTCAACAAGATGTTTAAGCATCAAATTGGACGCAACGTAGAGGCTTACGTAGATGATATACTGGTAAAAAGTGCCAAGGCAATAGACCATGTGGCAGATCTGGAAGAAACCTTTCAAGTCCTCAGGAAATTCCAAATGAAGCTTAACTCATCAAAGTGTGCATTCGGAATCTCCTCGGGAAAATTCTTGGGCTTCATGGTGTCTCACAAAGGTATCGAAGCCAATCCCGAGAAAATCCAGGCCATCCTCACCATGCGCTCACCCCAGAATATTAAGGAGGTCCAGAAGCTGACAGGATGTGTTGCGGCCCTGAGCATGTTCATTTCACGAGCTACTGATAAGTGCCAGGCATTCTTCAAAGTTTTGAAAAAAGCTTTCGAATGGACCACCACCGAAGAAGCAGCTTTCAATCAACTGAAGGAATATCTCACCTCCTCCCCCATTGCTGAGTAGGACTCAAGACAGAGAGGACCTATTTCTATACCTTGTTGTCGCCCCCCATGCCGTCAGCGCGGTTCTCATACGGGAGGAACAGGGGACACAGCTCTCAGTATATTACACCATCAGGGCACTACGGGGAATAGAGCTGAGATATCCTAGAGCTGAAAAGATAGCTTTTCCAATGGTGGTAGCAGCTAAAAGGCTACGGCCATACTTCCAAGCTCATCCCATCAAAGTTCTCAGTTCTCCACTGCCCGGAGACATCAGGCCGATTAATCCAGTGGTCGATAGAGCTTGGCGAGTTTGATATAGAGTACAAGCCTCGGGTTGCCATTAAAGCACAAGTGCTAGCAGACTTCCTAGTAGAATACACATATCCAGAACCAAAGGAGCACCCTAGGGAAGATCCCAAACCTTGGGTCCTTCAGGTTGACGGATCAACGACCAGGAAAGCAAGCGGAGCTGGTCTGATTTTGACATCCCCAAAAGGGCAACGCCTGAGCTACACCTTTAGGTTCGAATTTAAAGCAACTAACAACAAGGCGGAATACGAAGCACTCGTCGTGGGACTGGAGTTGGCTAAGGCCGTAGATGCTAGCCATGTGCTAGCCAAAAGTGATTCACAACTGGTCGTGGGGTAAGTTCTGGGAGAATACACTGTGAAGGAAAGGTAATGCAGAAGTATTTGGATAAAGTGAGATCCCTGGTTGCAAAGTTTCAAAGCTTGAATATCGTCAGAATCCCAAGGGAAGATAATGTTGAAGCTGATTACTTGTCAAAGCTGGCCACGGCCAAGGAAGAGGCCATTCCATGGAATGCCCCAATCCGGTACTTAGAGCTCCCCAGTATCTTCGCCTTAAGTGCACAAGTGCAAGATATCGACTACAGCAACTCATGGACTGCTCCCATAGTCGATTACATAACGAATGGGACGCTACCAGATGACAAAGTCAAAGCCAGGCAGCCCAGGATCAGGGCTGTAAAATACCTGATGATGGGAGATGTGCTGTACCTAATTAAGGAGCTTCTCGCTGCCATACCTTAGATGTTTGACTATGGTAGAAACTACGCGAGCTATGGAAGAAGTCCACCAAGGATTATGTGGGGATCATCAGGGTGGCCACATGCTAGCCTATAAACTCCTCAGGTTGGGATATTATTGCCCAAGCATGCAAAAGGATTGTAACTCGATGGTTCAAAAATGTGAGAAGTGCCAACTCTTTACAAACATCATTCATGGGCCTCCTACGGTCTTGACCCCAATGAGAGGACCTTGGCCATTTGCCTAGTGGGGAGTAGACCTAATTGGCCCACTTCCTATGGCAGCAGGGCAGGTCCAGCACGCCATCATAGTTGTAGACTACTTTACAAAGTGGGTTGAAGCCAAGGCATTGGCCACAATCACAGCAGATGTGACAATTGATTTCTTATGGAAATTCATCATTAGCCGTTTTGGTTTACCACGAGTGATAATCACAGATCGGGGGAAGCAATTTGATAATGCTCAATTCAAAGACTACTGTATTTCCAAGGGGATACACTACATTATGCGTCCAAGGCTCACCCAAAGGCTGATGGCCAGGTGGAAGTGACAAACCGAACTATCAAGAAGGGAATCAAGATGAGGCTGCGAGAGGCCAAAGGAGCTTGGCCAAACGAGCTGTACAACGTGCTGTGGGCATATCGTACAACACCCCGAACTGCAACCAGAGAAGCTCCATACTCTCTTGCATTTGGGGCAGAAGCTGTAGTCCCAATTGAGATTGAACTCCTCAACTACATAACAGCAAGCACGGACCACCAAGACAACCAAAAAGATCTCAGGGCCGAGCTGGATCTCTTGGAAGAAAAAAGGGAAACATCAATGGCCAAAGTAGCCATTTACTAGCAAAGAATGGTCAAGTATCATGAGGCACAAGTTAGGCCGAGGGAATTTCAGGCTGGTGATTTAGTCCTAAGGAAAGTCGATCCTACGGGAAAGAAGGTGGGCAAGCTTGGCCCCAATTGGGAAGGACCCTACCAGGTCTTGCATCATATCAAAGCTGGAGCATACAAGCATGCAACCCTAAGGGGAAAGGAGTTGCCAAATTCATGGAATACGGAACATCTCAAGAAATATTACAAGTAGGTGCTTGTCAATATTGGTTTAATTTTGTTTTTAGCAAATCGACGTTGTTTTTAGGCAGTTCTTTGTTTGAATAAAACTTTATCAGTAAAGTTGTTTCTAGTAGGACCATGTGTTCTTTTATCTAGCCCTCGTGGCCAATAAAACCCCCCAAGAGGGATGACTGTTCGAATTTCCTGTAAAGCTTGATATGGTTTATAGCTTCCCGTATGCATGATAAGGAAAAATAGAGCAACAGTAATAAAATTATTAAATTTTATTTATAAAATCCGCACCTCTAAGAAGGTGCGAACAGTCATTACATAAAAACTTTATGGACAAAACCCACAAAGTTGCAACCTAATCACTGCCACCCTCCCTCGAAGGGGAAGGAACTGGCGGCGGTGGTTGCCTTTGGAAAGCCGCCAACTGATCCCAGTTGGCAATCAGCACCATGCGGACCGTCTCCTCCATGAGGGAAACTGAATCCGCCTGATAAGTAGGGAAGACCTGAAGAGCCCATCCTGGAGAAAGAAGCGGAGCTGGGGAGTAAAACTATCAGCTCCAGCTCCGTAGGGCACCCTCCGGAAGGTATCATCAAAAAGTACATCAAGTCAACCAGCTCGGTCCACAAGACGGAGCTGCGTTGAGGTCAAAGGTCCAGCTCCGTCAAACGGAGCTCGGCCACGATCTAAGGATCAGCCCAGGAGCCTAGCCAAGACTGGACAAGTAACGCTCATGTATATAGCTTATCCCTGTTGAGTATATCCCTCATGGGATAAAGGAGAAGCTATGGATAAGATATACACAAAGGTCCCAAGGATAATCACGGCCAACAGAGGATGACGATTCCCAGCCAAGATTGGATGAGTGAGGAGTCCTAGCTAAGGCAGGACTCCACGTTCACCATAAGGATAACTAATAAATCCCTGGAATACAGTCCCATTAGGACTCAACCTCCTTCAAAATGCCTATAAAAGTAACGGTAGAACTTCAGCTAAGGTACAAAATAAACGCCTGTGAATCTCAATCCTCTCACCATATATCATACTCTCTACTGACTTAGGCATTGGAGGGTGGTTGGCACGCCATCACACCGGTGACTTTAGCTCTCACGTTGTCTTTGCAGGAACAGGTCGGGGCCAGATACAAAGCTGATTCATCAGCTGGCGCCGTCTGTGGGAAGCGACTTTCTCCTTCACGGTGAATAGTTTTGCATGGTGGATACCCGATCTAGCAGAACAACGATGGCTTCAGACCCCCCACAAATGGGCATCGACGACGCCACCAAGACCGCCGCCGGGGTTAAAGCCGTTAAGGCCGCCGAAACAACCAAGGCTACAAGAGTGGCCAAGGCTGCTGCCGTCGCTGAAAAGGCTGCCAAGGCAGCGGAAGCAGCAGAGGCAGCAAAAGCAGCTAATGCCGCTGGGGCAAGTAAGACGGGAGGCGATCAGATGACCCCAGAAGCGTTTGCTCGAATGCAGGAGCAAATAAAAACACTAACCCAAGGGTTATAGAACGCGGTGCAGGAAAACGCAGCTTTGCGTCTGCAGATCTCTGAACCAAGCATCTTGAACTTGCAACACAGTCAACATGAGGAAGAGAATCACAAAGAAGAAAGTGAGTCCAGTGAGGAGGAAAGCCAAAACCGAAAAAGGAATAACAAGCCCCCCCTGCAGAAGTCGTCTCATGAACTAGGGGTGATTCTTAAAATGCAGAACCAGATTGAAGGGCTAATGAAGCAAGTCAAGGCACAGACTCCTGCCACGGTGGAAGAGCTGGTGCAAAATTCAGATTCTCCCTTCACCTCCGAAGTCATGGGGCGCCCCCTTCCAAGGAAGTTCAAGATGCCCCAGTTGGAAACATTTAATGGCTCCACGGACCCGTTGGATCACTTGGAAATGTACAAATCCCTGATGCACCTACAAGCAGTTCCCGACGAAGTCATGTGTCGAGCTTTTCCTGTTACTCTGAAGGGAAGTGCTCGAGCATGGTTTAATAAGCTCCCCCCTGGGAGTATATGTAGTTTCAAGCAGCTTAGCACGAGCTTTGTAAGCTACTTTATTGCTGGCCAATGCTACGGCAAACCAGCCACGCATCTCCTGACTGTGAAACAGGGACGATGGGAATCATTGAGAGACTTCACCACCAGGTTCAACAAAGAGGTGGTCCAGATAGACGAAGCTGATGACAGTGTGAGTATAACTGCGTATATAGACAGGTTGTACCCAGGACAGTTCCTATACCTTCTATCTCAAGAACCACCCAAGACCCTGGCGGAGCTCATGCTCAGAGCATAGAAGCATATGAATGCTGAGGAAGCTGTTTATGCAAGGCAAACCCGTGATGGCTTCAATCCCCAAGCAGGGCCATCATAGGTTGAGGGATTCCCACCTGACAGAAAGAGAAAGGACTCCACCAGAAAAACGGGAGGGGAACCAAAAAACAAGAAGGTAGATTCACGAACTTCCCCTAAAAGGGGAGGAGAACCGCCTTAAGGCCGGTACAAGCAGTTCACTCCACTCATAGCTATGGCAGAGCAAATCCTCAGTAACCTCCAAGACGATCCAGACCTCAAGTGGCCCGAAAAGTTGAGGTCCGATCCAAGCAAAAGAGCTAGAGATAAGTACTGCAGATTCCATAGAGACCACGGTCACAATACAGATGATTGCATAGATCTAAAGCAGCAAATGGTGGAGTTGATTCAAAGAGGAAGTGTAACGCCCCGAATTTTGGGTACGTTAAATAAACATTTTTATTGAATAAATTAAGGAGAGTCTAGCTCATTATTACAACATAAGTCTCACAAGAGTACTTTTATTCAAAAGAGGGGATAATCTAAGGTTAACTACTGCTCCGCCTCTTCCTCCATCCTTGCAAGCTCCTCGGCTCCAAAGGCCTCCAAGGTGTACTGTTCCTGCTGCTCATCTATGAAATCTGACACATTATACCAGCGTCGCCCCCAGTATAATATGTCAGGGTCACCAAAAGGTAACACCGTGAGCTACAGAAGCTCAATAGAATAATCCAACCCGCTAACCCATAACTTACAACAAAGAGTCGTATAAATAATTACACATGCTCATTAAACAACATAATTAACAATGATACATCCGCATTCACTATCTTGCTTACGTTGGTGTCATGTCTTTCTTGGTTTCTCCTACACGACTCATCGTATTGTGTCACCATTTCATTTCATAAATCATTTCTCATTCAACGGGCTACCAAGTCCGGCCACGTTATAAAATCTTGCATTGGCTCCTCTCCGCGGATAACCAAGCCCAATTACCAATGAAGCTACCATGTCTGGCTCCATTAGCAATCTATACAATGGGCTACCAAGTCCGGCCTCATTGTGGTTTTCGCAAGTCCACAGAAAGGGCTACCAAGTCCGGCCACCTTGCGGGTTTTCACAACTCACATAAGGCTACCAAGTTCGGCCATTATGTAGTTTCAAAAATCCTTTTTATCCATATCAACCACTCCCTAAGTGTCATGTTTCTACTTTTTGGTTCTCGTGTCTCGTAATCATGCATAGACTCTGCGATGGACGAATCACTTTAAAGTAATCTAGCAAGATCATCCAACTCTATTTAATCATGCTTGTTACAACCACAAGTAAGGTGAGCAATCAGGCGATCAAGTTCACAATCCTTGGAAAGGTCAAAATACAAATACTTTGTTTTGAAACAACGTTTTGTTTTTAAACGAATCGTAACCACATATGTTTATTGACGAGTTAATCAAGTTGGGGAGATTCTATAAACCATGCATTCAATTATTCTCATGATCAAAGTAAACTACGTATACTTTTAGTAAGAAAGTTCTACAAGCTAATTATCACAACTACATTATCATGCTCATATACTTCAAAGAATTCTACGTCAAACAACATCATGCGATCAACTAGCCAAGTATTAAATATTCTTACTCATGCTTATATCATACGATATACGTAGGGTAGGGGTATAAGAAGATTCTACCTTTCTTCTTGGCGGTAGGAAGACTACGAAAAGATCGATGGAAAGAAAGTTGGCAAACGAACGGAGTAACGGCTTATGTTAAGCTTCCGATAGCTTCGAAAGAGAAAGGTTTCTCTCGAAACTAGATCGTAACCTATACTACTATTACTTTAGGATCGAGGTGGTGGTCGTATGGTGGTTTAGTGGCGGAGATGGAAAGAAAGCTCAAGAACAAGCTAGAACTACTCAAGAACACCAAGAATTCTTATGCTTTCAAGGAGAGAACTTGGAGAATGAAGAGGTGTGAGTTGAATGAGAAGTGTGAGGTCCTATTTATAGGCAAATGGGCTCTCCCTCCCTCTCTATGGCCGGCTGCCCTCTCTCCCTCTTTCCTCCAATTTTTTTATCCAAGCAAATCAAGTTTGCTTGCAAGAAATAACCTACAAACCTAGGCATGCAAGGCTAGGATGTGTCCTTTGGATTGGATTTTGGAAGATTGGCCAAGCAAGTGGATTTGTTTCAAGTATAGAATTGGGGTTTGTACAAGGAAGGACAAGATTGGATGGCATTGGTTATGCTTTCACTTGAAAGCATACACAACTAGGACAAAGATGACCAAAGCATGTCATCCACTTGCACACACATCACTCTCTCCCTCTCTCTCCATCCGAACCTCTCTCTCTCTTAATCTCTCTCTCTCGGCCTCTCTCTCCTCCTCTCTCTCTCTCTCTCTCCTCTTGGTACATTGTACTATGTACATATATATATATATAACCATATATATATATATATAAGGACAAGAAGGGTTTGACTTTGTAGGAGATTTTTACTTCAAATCTCTCTCCCATCCTCTCCTTTCTACTTCTTTCACTTAGTACAAGTACTAACCTATACATGTATCTAGGGTTTGATAGACAAAAGTCAAGCAATACATCACATCTTTCTCTCTCTTTTCCTTCTCTCTCTCTCTCTCTCTCTCTCTCTCTCTCTCTCCCACTTGTATGTACTATGGGTCTTTAATAAAATCTAAGTTTTCAAGTGAATTTGATTTTCTAAATATAATATTTAATAACACACATGCTATATACAATATAATATATATATATATATATACAACAAGTACATACATATATATATATACATGTACTACACTATATCTATACTAGATATGAACTAGGGCTAATATCTAATGGGGGCGGTTCCGGGGACACCTAAAAAAACACCCCATGGTTCCCGATCAAATTTTGATGATCCGAGCCGCTCAATGTGATCAGAATGTGATTTTAAGGGTACACGCTAAAAATCAGCAAAAAAATGACCGGGAAGGGCTTAATCCGAACAGTTTTGAACAATTATTTATTGAACGGTTCAAATAAAAACTGCTCAAATCAAGTCTTTCCCGGTCATTTTTTTTGCTAATTTCTCGCGGACTCTCTTAAAATCATATTCTGCACACATTGAGCGGTTCGGATCATAAAAATTCAATCGGGAACTATCAGATTGAGATTTTGGGTGTCCCCGTTGGGTGTTTTATTAGGGTGTTCATTGAACCATTCCCATATCTAATATAGTATTCTACTACTTTCAAAGTACTACGTATAATAATACTAACCTAATGTACCAATTGTATTTTAATCAATAACACACATGGCCAAGTCCAATATTTAAATCAAACAAGTACATGATTGTCAAGACTAACTATTATCCAATGGATAATAGTTTCTCTAATGGTTAATAACCAATGGGTAATAATGGCTAGGATTCTAGTCTATCGTCCAATGGTTAATAAACTTCCTAACGGTTATTATCCAACGGTTAATACCAAAAGTATAATACTTTGCAATTAAGCACTAAACTAATCTAATCTCGTACTTAGGAAGATTACCCAAGGTTTACCTATTGACCAATGGGTAAAGATTACCCTAGCATCTATCGTCCAACGGATAAATATTACCCTAGGTCAAACGCCAAGGCAAGGCGTGAGCGTGGCCAAGGCAGCCTGGTGGCAAAGCGGTGGCCAAAGCAGCCCAGTGGCCAAACAGCGGTCAAGGCGGCCTGAGCATGGCCAAGGCAGTCTGGTAGCCAAGCAGTGGCCAAGCGGTGGCCAAAGCAGCCTGGTGGCCAAACAATGGCTGCGCGCCAAAGCAAATGGTACAAGCGGTGGCAAATACCACAGACTGGTGGCCAAACAAAGGCTGAGCGGTGGCCATAGCGACAAACAAAGGCTGTGGCCAAACAAAGGCCAGCGGTGGCCACAGCTTAGTGGCCAAACAAAGGGCCAAGGCACGGGTAGCTGCTAGCTGGCCAAGTTGGTGGCCAAAGCAAATTAGTGGTCAAACAAGGCTGCCGTCGCAGCAAGGCGACGGCCGAGGCGGCGTGAGTATGGCCAAGGCACCACAAGCAAGGCGGTGGCCAAGGCACTGATGGCTGGCAAGGCTGGCAGCGGTGGCCAAAGCAAATTTAGGCCAAACAAAGGGGCTAAGGGGTAGCTGAAGCTGGCCAAGGCACCGGTAGCCAAAGGCTGGCAAATTTAGCAACGCTAAGGCAAAAGCAAGGCGCGACCCGACGCCAAGGCGTATCTCCGATGGTAGCCAAGGCAGAGCAACCTGGCGGTGACCCGACGCCTAGGCGAGGCAAACCCTGACACGAGCCGACGCCAAGGCAAGGCAGCGCGACAACGAGCCGATGCCAAGGCAAGGCAGTCCGACAATGAGCCGACGCCAAGGCAAGGCAGCCCGACAGCGAGCCGATGCCTAGGCAGTCTAGCCAAGCCAAAGCAAGGCAGTCAAGTTAACGGTCAAGGCAAGGACTATACATTAACCATTTTGGCATTGATGCAACGCTCTAGGTTAGGGGAAATGCAACTAAGCCATAGGGTTTGCTAACTAATCGGTTGCCATGAAGGATTTCCAGCCGAGAAAATAAATTCTAGGATTTTCTACAATTACCAAGTAACTATACCAAGGTCTTAATAGGCATACTCGTCTTTAGAAAATGACCTTAATGCCCGGGCGATGAATTCCAAACTCCAAAGTCATAAACCTAATTATGACGGATTATTAATCGCAAAAAAAGGATTTATAAAATAAATAAAGAATTTTCAAATATAATAACAAAATTATATAAGTCGATAACGACCGATTTTTGGATGTTAAAATGAAATCCAAGTATTAAAATAAAATTCAAATTTTTAGCGAAATTTTTATTGACCAAAAATCAGGGTCGTTACAGGAAGCCTCCAGCGTTTTGTATCAAAAAAAGTACTAGAAACAACCTCGGAGGGATGAGAGGAACAAAGACAGAAGAGATAGTGCTGCACCCCGGTCAGGATCTATTGGAGAAATCAAGGTCATTCATGGGGGATTTGCTGGAGGCAGAGAATCCAGCAACGCTAGAAAGGCTCACCTGAGGAAACTAAGGACGGAGGAGTACTTGGAGGTCAACACAATTGGCCGTCTGAGTAAATTCCCAAAGACGGAGGAAATACTCATAATTTTCTCAGAAGAAGATGCCCAGGGAGTTCAGATTCCTCACGACGACCCCCTGGTTATCACCATTGTCGTGGCCAACTACCTCACTCGAAGGGTGCTAATAGACAGCGAAAGCTCTGCCGACATCCTATATCTCCATGCTTACGATTAACTCAAGGTTGGAAGGGAAAGACTAAGGCCTATGACCTCACCCCTGGTTGGATTCGCAGGTACGCCCGTCTATCCTGCTGGCCAAATAGCCTTACCGGTCACTGTGGGAGAGGGAGGAAGCCAAATAACACGAATGATAGATTTCATAGTGGTGAGCTGTCCTTCTCCATATAATGCAATATTGGGGAGAACAACCCTGAATAAAATCGGGGCAATAATCTCCACATATTACTTAATGATAAAGTTCCCAACGCCAGCAGGGATAGCGTGCGTAAAAGGAGACCAGAAGGCAGCACGGGAATGTTATGTCACCTCACTCAGAGGTGCTAACATTAGCATGACTATAGAAAGCCTCGACACTCGAGATGAAGAAAAGCTTCAACAAGGAGAGGCTGTGGAAGAACTCATAGAAGGGCTCCTGGCGCCGGGCCAACCCGGCAAGACGGTGATAATCGGAGCAGGGCTGAGCTCGGTAGCAAAGTCGGAGCTGTTGCAATTTCTAAGGAAAAACAAGGATGTGTTTGCATGGTCCCACGAGGACATCCCACGAATTGACCCAAGGGTCATAACCCATAAATTAAATGTGGATCCCACGGTTCGTCCAGTTAAGCAGAAGAAAAGAGTCTTTGCTCCGGAACGGAATGAAGCTGCAGCTAAGGAGGTAGACAAGCTCATCCAAGCAGGATCCATCCGAGAGGTTCTCTACCCTGACTGGCTGGCAAACGTGGTTATGGTAAAGAAAGCCAATGGCAAATGGAGAATGTGTGTCGACTTTACCGATCTCAACAAAGCATGTCCAAAGGATAGCTTCCCACTGCCAAGGATTGATTCCTTAGTGGATTCTACAGCAGGGCACGAGCTCCTAAGCTTCATGGATGCATTTTTAGGCTACAACCAGATCCAAATGCTCAAGCAAGATCAAGAGAAGACGTCATTCATCACCGATAGGGGGCTCTACTGTTATAAAGTGATGCCCTTCGGTCTTAAGAACGCAGGCGCGACATATTAGAGGCTGGTCAACAAGATGTTTAAACAACAAATTGGGCGCAACGTAGAGGTGTATGTGGATGACATGCTGGTCAAAAGTGCTAAGGCACTAAACCACGTGATGGATCTAAAGGAAACCTTTCAAGTCCTCAGGAAGTATGAAATGAAGTTCAACTCAACAAAATGTGCATTTGGAGTATCCTCAGGAAAATTCTTGGGCTTCATGGTGTCTCAAAGAGGTATTGAAGCTAATCCTGAGAAGATCCAGGCCATCCTCACCATGCGCTCGCCCCAGAATATTAAGGAGGTCCAGAAGCTAAGAGGACGTGTTGCCGCCCTGAGCAGGTTTATCTCACGATCTACTGAGAAGTGCCAGACATTCTTCAAAGTTTTGAAGAAAGCCTTTGAATGGACTACCACCGAAGAAGCAGCTTTCAATCAATTGAAAGAGTACCTCACCTCCCCTCCGCTGCTAAGCAGGACTCAAGATGGAGAGGACCTATTTCTATACCTTGCTATCTCTCCCCATGCCGTCAGCACTATCCTGATACGGGAGGAACAGGGGACGTAGCTCCCAGTGTATTATACCAGCAGGGTGTTACGAGGAGGTGAGCTTAGGTATCCCAGAGCTGAAAAGATAGCCTTTGCAATGGTGGTAGCAGCCAGAAGGCAACGGCCATACTTCCAAGCTCATCCCATCAAGGTAGTTACAGACCAACCACTTCGGAGAGTTCTCCATCACCCAGAGACATCAAGCCGGTTAATCCAATGGTCAATAGAGCTTGGTGAGTTTGATATAGAGTACAAGCCTCGGACAACCATTAAAGCACAAGTGCTGGCAGACTTCCTAGCAGAATACACGTATCCGGAACTAGAGGAGCACCCCAAAGAAGATCCCAAGCCTTGGATTCTTCAGGTTGACGGATCAACGACCAGGGAAGCAAGCGGAGCTGGACTGATTTTAACTTCCCTAAAAGGGCAACGCCTGAGCTATTGTCACACCCTCGATTTTTCAACGTAAATATAAAGGATTTTTGTAAAGGAAACCTCACGATATTCCGTACGTTACCCAAAATAATATAGCATTACCCATTTCTATCCTCTCATTCCAAACATCCAAGGGTTTCCAAAATATTACAACTTTTGGCTCCGAGGCCCGAATTAACATAAGTTTCGAATAACCAGTAAGAGTTACAGTCTTACAATATCTTAAAATCAAAAGATTTACAATTTGAGTTACGAATACATCTTCCAAATTAAAATTATAAAGATGGCTAAGTAACTTCTCGGTGTTAGCTTCCAAAACCACGTCCGCAATCAAGCAATCAGAACATGCAGCTATGGCCCGGGTTAGTACCTGAAAAGAAGGAAGGTCTGAGCTACACTAGCCCAGTAGAAAGCTCTAATCTAGCAATGTATGCCTATGAAACGTAGAAGGAAATGACAAGATGAACAATGGCAACAAGACTTAATGAACGTACGGTGATGACAATTCGATTTCAATACTTCTTTTCTAAAACCAATCACACGTTTCATAAGTAGCCCTTTTGAAATCACCAAATGCCAAAATGTGTCTCGTTTAAGTGTCATGAGCCGAAGCTCCTGCCGGGCCAATTAAAGGACCCCGATGTCCTCTGCCAGGCACAATACCCAAAGTGAGTTCATGAAATATCAAATACGAGCATATAGCTAATGACGGTCCAATTAAAGGACCCCGATGTCCTCTGCCAGGCACTCACCCGTCGATGAGTCCTGAAATGTTCTCGTTGCGTCCGTAAAGTATCAAAATTCATTTTGCCGTTCGGATGTGCCGTTTGAATTACAACTTTGATTCATAAAAACAAATTTTCGGAAAAAAAATCATGTTCAATGGAGCCTTAAAATCATGGGTGTGTCCAATGATGTCACATGGCAAGACTAATCTTGTTTAAGATCATTAAAATAGTATTTAGAAATAGACTAGACATGTTAGGACTTTAAACAATGGAATGGAAAGTCAAAACAAAACTGTCAGATTTTTGCATGGAGTTATCGATACCTTTGGAAAATGGTATCGATACCTTTTGGGTTACGATCAGTCCAGAGACAAGGGTATCGATACCCATGAAGGTTGGTATCGATACCGGAGTATTTTCTGGGTTTGGACATAAAGGTATCGATACCTAAGCAAATGGTATCGATACCTGATCAGTTCGAGTAGATTTTTGACAGATTGGAATGGGTTTTTCAGTCACAACAACATCAACAACAACAACAATGATCCAAGGCACAAATCAAGCATCAAGAAACACTTCATAAACATATATCGATAGTCAGAACCTCCTACCTCAAGGATCAAAGATCAAAACCAAGTGATGTTCAAGCCCTAGCTCCGAAACTTGAAAGCGAACGGAGTACGCCTCCACCGAGCTCACACCGGTGCGATACGGACTGAAATACGCGAAGGGAGAAAGGATTGAAGGTTGGGTTTTGTGAGTTTTGGGTTGTTTTTGTGAGAAATAGAGAGGGAGCCGAGAGAGAGTGAGAGTCGGGAGAGAGGGGGAGAACGGGGAGCGAGAGTGGAAAGGGGAAATTTTGATTCCCTGGTCTCACACACCCACACATATATGCATACACTTCACACACTTCACACATTCACTCTCCAAATAAAACCTTTTAACACATTGACCCCAAATTCTCAATTTCAAAACAATCTCATCCTTCTTATTTCCCGTAAATCATTTAAATAGATTAAATAGAAAAACAAAAATTTTCGGGTCTTTACACCCTACCCTCCTAAAAAAAAAAATTTCGTCCTCGAAATTTAAATACCCATGTCATGCTAACAAACATTTTCAACATGAGTGCATTTAGCTACCGTGATTCTCAACATCATGCAACAAGTCATGTAATACGAAATTTCGATATTTAAACACTCACATAGGTTCATTCCGGAAATAGATGCGGATATTTCTCCCTAACCTCGTCCTCTCTTTCCCACGTTGACTCCTCGCTACCCTGATTATTCCATAAGACTCGTACTAAAGGTATCGTCTTGCCCCTCAACACTTGTTCACGCGAGTCTAGGATACGCATCGGCTCTTCCTCGTAAGATGCATCGGCTTCCAATTCGAGTTCGGACCATTCTAACACATGAGACGGATCCGGTTCGTACTTCCTCAACATAGATATGTGAAAAACGTCATGCACATTCGATAACCTCGGCGGCAAGGCTAAACGGTACGCAACCTCCCCAATTTTCTCAATAATGTCGAACGGACCGATATAACGCGGTGAAAGCTTTCCTTTCTTCCCAAAACGTGACAAGCCTCGACGTGGCGATACTTTAAGAAACACATGATCTCCCACCTCAAATGATAACGGACGACGACGACGATCGGCATAGCTCTTTTGTCGGCTTTGAGCGGTTAGCAACCTTCGGCGAATTGTCTTGACTTGTTCGGTTGTTCTCTCTTGAGCCTCTAAGAGTCGTTGACGAATCGATCTCATACTCTCGGTGGTTTCTCTAATCATATCCGGCCCCACTAACGTCGCCTCTCCCAATTCGGTCCAACATACGGGTGATCGGCACGGTCTCCCATACAAGGCTTCATACGGCGCCATCTCGATACTCGATTGATAACTATTGTTGTATGCGAACTCTACCAACGGCAAATGGTCCTCCCAACTACCTCGAAAATCCATAACGCAAGCCCGAAGCATATCCTCCAAAGTCTGAATCGTTCGCTTGGATTGACCATCGGTTTGTGGGTGATAAGCAGTGCTAAACAAGAGATTCGTCCCCAAAGCGGCTTGCAAACTCTGCCAAAAACGTGCGGTGAACCTCGGATCTCGGTCGGATACGATAGATACGGGAATCCCATGAAGTCGAATGATCTCTCGAACATACAAACGGCCAAGCGCTTCCACGGAATCGGTAGTATGGATGGGTAGAAAATGAGCGGTCTTGGTAAAACGGTCCACGATAACCCAAATGGCATCATGCCCCCTCGGCGATCTCGGCAAACCCGTAACAAAGTCCATCGTCACATTCTCCCATTTCCACTCGGCCACCGGTAACGGTTGTAGTTCTCCCGCGGGTCGTTGATGTTCGGCTTTCACTTGTTGACACGTCAAACATTTGGACACAAAGATCACCACATCTCTCTTCATTCCTGGCCACCAAAATTGCCTACGCAAGTCGTGATACATCTTTGTTCCTCCCGGATGAACGGCTAAAGGTGAGTGATGAAATTCTCGTAAGATTTCTTCCCGACATGAAACGGGTACGAACAACTTCCCTTGATAACGTAAACTTTGGTCGACGTGAATCATCCACCCTTCCCGAGCATTTCCACTAAGGAATTTGGTACGAAGTTCTGCCGCTTCTTCATCGTGTTGTTGAGCCTCAATTACTCGTGCCGATAAGGTCAATTGGACGGTCAAGTTGCACCACGCAACCCCTTCCTGAACCTCCTCGAAGTGCGGAGCATAATGGCTTAAATCATTCACCATCTTCCACTCATGTATGGCTAAGCTTGCTAAGTGTATCGGTTTTCTACTCAACGCGTCCGCCACGACATTCGCCTTACCCGGATGATAATGCAATTCAAAGTCGTAATCTTCTAAGTGTTCCATCCAACGACGTTGACGCAAGTTAAGCTCCTTCTGAGAAAAGAGGTACTTCAAGCTCTTATGATCGGAAAAGACTTCGAATCTCTCGCCGTAAAGATAGTGACGCCAACTCTTCAAAGCAAAAACAACGGCTGCGAGTTCTAGGTCATGAGTTGGATAGTTTCGCTCGTGAGTTTTCAATTGTCTCGATCCATATGCCACTACTCGTCCCGCTTGCATCAATACGCACCCCAACCCTTCCTTAGACGCATCACAATATACGGAGTAACCAATTCCACGCTCGGGCACAATCAAAACCGGTGCGGTAGTCAATCGCCTCTTCAATTCCTCAAAGGCTGCCTCACACGAATCACTCCATACAAATCGAGTCCCCTTACGCGTCAATCGAGTCATCGGTGCCGCTAGGCGAGAAAAGTCAAGGACAAAACGACGGTAGTATCCGGCCAACCCCAAAAAGCTTCGAATCTCGAACACATTCTTAGGTCGTTGCCAATTCATAACGGATTCTATCTTTCCCGGATCGACGGACACACCTCCTTTCGAAACCACGTGACCTAGGAATTTAACCTCGGGTAACCAAAACTCGCACTTACTTAGCTTGGCGTACAAACGATGTTCCCTCAAAAGTTCAAGAACGATGGTAAGATGAGTTCGGTGTTCCTCCTCTGTAGATGAATAAATGAGAATGTCGTCAACGAATACAACTACGAAGTGATCGAGGTAAGCACGAAAAACACGATTCATCAAGTCCATGAAAGTAGCCGGAGCGTTCGTCAAACCAAATATCACAACGAATTCATAATGACCATAACGAGTGCGGAAAGCGGTTTTAGGAATGTCCTCTCTACGAACCCTTAATTGATGATAACCGGACCTCAAGTCGATTTTGGAAAAGCATGTTGCACCTCGAAGTTGATCAAACAAGTCATCGATTCTAGGCATGGGATACTTATTCTTAACGGTCACACGGTTGAGCTTACGGTAATCGATACACAATCTAAGCGAACCATCCTTCTTCTGGGCAAATAAAGCCGGTGCTCCCCACGGTGATGTGCTAGGACGAATAAACCCCAAATCCTCTAACTCCTGCAGCTGAACTTTCAACTCTCTAAGTTCGGCGGGTGCAAAACGATAAGGAGGAATCGATATAGGTGCGGTGCCTGGAAGCAAGTCTATCGTAAATTCGATTTCTCTCTCTGGAGGTAAACCAGGTAACTCTTCCGGAAAGACGTCAGGAAATTCGCGAACCACTAAGGGTAACTCCCCACATGTAGACAAATCCTCATCTAACGTTAAACTCGCCAACATAAGATAAACCGATTCTCTTTCCCGAGGCCACACAGATACGGTGCTAACGGTTCTCGACGCTCCCCATGGAATTCGAAACAAACACCCTCAGGCGGACATATACGAACACGACGCTTGAAACAATCGATCGTGGCATGATTCGTAGACAACCAATCCATTCCAAGAATGAGGTCAAACCCCAACATATCCAGCACGATAAAGTCAAAGATGAAACGATGGTCGCAGATAACAAGCTCACAATCCTTACAAATACGACTCAAAGGTGACTTTCCTCCTAACGGTGTCTCGACAAACAACGGCGTATCAAGATTCTCGGTGTCCAATTCCAATGCACATACAAATGACGTAGCAATGAAAGAATGCGATGCTCCAGAATCGAAGAGTACTCTAGCAAAAGAATTGAAGAAAAGTACCCCTTACAACCGATGCCTCTGGAGCCTGAGAAACAGAAGGTGAAGCATTGGTGTTGATGTTGAAAACACGCCCCTGGGTACCCTGACCCTGCACAAAGCCTCCCCTCTGACCAGAACCTTGAGAAGGTGCGGACGAACTCGCTCCTCGGTCACCTTCAAAATGTTTGCCGAAAATGAAGCTGCTGCCTCTAAGAACCCCTGAAAGACTGCTGGCCAACACCACGTCTTGCACCTGGCTGCTGCACCGAGCCCGACTCACTACGTGCTCCCGCCCCTTGAGGGCAACTCCATGCAAGATGATCGGCCTTACCGCAATTGTAGCATGCCTTATGAAGCTGCGGACACTGAGTACGAATATGCCCGGGTTGATTACACTTGTAGCATACGGTCGGTGGTCTAAACAAGGCACCCCGATTTCCCGAAGAAGAAAGCACCTTAAAGCCAGATTGGTGAGATGGTTGCTGAGATGGTTCCCTTTGCCTCTTCCGCCCCTGACTCCCAAAACTACCTGAAGATGAACTAACACTCCCCACTGTTTGCCTTGGTTCCCACGCTCTTGCATTCCTTTGAGCATCCTTCGGAATCTCAATACTCCTTGCACACTCCACAACTTCAGAAAACTTTGTCCTACGTTGGACCATCACCATCCTCCTCACAGTGCTGTGCAAACCCTTTTCAAACCGCCTACACCTCCTCTCCTCCGTGGCCACCAACTCTGGGGCAAAACGAGACAAAGATTGAAACTTCTGTACGTATTCCGAAACGGTCATATTACCTTGCTCCAATTTCTCAAATTGATCCCTCAAATTGTCACGAGAAGTCTCCGAAAAGTACTGCTCTTCAAAGAGCGCTTCAAACTCCGCCCATGTCAAATTCTCAACGTCCGGTTCGTCTACTTGAGCTGCGGTTCTTGCTGCCCTCCTAGCATCCTTCCTAATCTCTAGGACAGATTCCCACCATTCGCCGGCCTCCCCAACTAATTGAACAGCCACAATACCCACTCGAATGTTGTCATCGGTGATGTTTAGAGCTCGAAAGAGCTTGCGAATTTGAGTCAACCAATGATCGGCTACCAAAGGGTCGGTACTAGTCCCATCGAACACCGGAGGGTTCCTACGGCTAAACTCCCTCATTGCTACCATAGCGCGATCCTCGACATTCTCCCTAGGAGCTTGGTTCAAAAGATTTGCAGCTGTAAGGGCCGCAACGAGATCCCTAGCGAATTGAGTTTGATTAGGAGGCACTCTTGCACCTCGACCGGCCCCAGCCCCCGGATTCCCACCAAGGTTCTCCCCGTGCTGACTAACCTCATCCTCAGGAGGTACTCCACGGCCACGACCACGGCCTCGACTACCCCGGTTTCCAATCCCACCTCGTCTAACGCGCGGTCTCGGAGGCATCTAGCTACACGACATAAGAGAGAAGACTATTAACCACAACAACATAACTATGGGGTCTAAGCCCTCAACTTCCCAAGACGGGTCAATAACTCGACACCACTCTACGATAATGAAAATGCAATGCCAAGTAATCACATAAATGTTAGTCACACAAGCATGCACAAGTTATGTTAGAAGGCGTGACATTTTGAACCCATGAGACAAAATGCCTCCCCACGGTCTCTAAGTTTTCTAGACCTATGCTCTGATACCAAGTTGTCACACCCTCGATTTTTCAACGTAAATATAAAGGATTTTTGTAAAGGAAACCTCACGATATTCCGTACGTTACCCAAAATAATATAGCATTACCCATTTCTATCCTCTCATTCCAAACATCCAAGGGTTTCCAAAATATTACAACATTTGGCTCCGAGGCCCGAATTAACATAAGTTTCGAATAACCAATAAGAGTTACAGTCTTACAATATCTTAAAATCAAAAGATTTACAATTTGAGTTACGAATACATCTTCCAAATTAAAATTATAAAGATGGCTAAGTAACTTCTCGGTGTTAGCTTCCAAAACCACGTCCGCAATCAAGCAATCAGAACATGCAGCTATGGCCCGGGTTAGTACCTGAAAAGAAGGAAGGTCTGAGCTACACTAGCCCAGTAGAAAGCTCTAATCTAGCAATGTATGCCTATGAAACGTAGAAGGAAATGACAAGATGAACAATGGCAACAAGACTTAATGAACGTACGGTGATGACAATTCGATTTCAATACTTCTTTTCTAAAACCAATCACACGTTTCATAAGTAGCCCTTTTGAAATCACCAAATGCCAAAATGTGTCTCGTTTAAGTGTCATGAGCCGAAGCTCGGGCCAATTAAAGGACCCCGATGTCCTCTGCCAGGCACCTTACCCATAGGGAGGTCCTGAAATATCAAATACGAGCATATAGCTCCTGCCGGGCCAATTAAAGGACCCCGATGTCCTCTGCCAGGCACTCACCCGTCGATGAGTCCTGAAATGTTCTCGTTGCGTCCGTAAAGTATCAAAATTCATTTTGCCGTTCGGATGTGCCGTTTGAATTACAACTTTGATTCATAAAAACAAATTTTCGGAAAAAAAATCATGTTCAATGGAGCTTTAAAATCATGGGTGTGTCCAATGATGTCACATGGCAAGACTAATCTTGTTTAAGATCATTAAAATAGTATTTAGAAATAGACTAGACATGTTAGGACTTTAAACAATGGAATGGAAAGTCAAAACAAAACTGTCAGATTTTTGCATGGAGTTATCGATACCTTTGGAAAATGGTATCGATACCTTTTGGGTTACGATCAGTCCAGAGACAAGGGTATCGATACCCATGAAGGTTGGTATCGATACCGGAGTATTTTCTGTTTTGGACATAAAGGTATCGATACCTAAGCAAATGGTATCGATACCTGATCGGTTCGAGTAGATTTTTGACATATTGGATTCAGTCACAACAACATCAACAACAACAACAATGATCCAAGGCACAAATCAAGCATCAAGAAACACTTCATAAACATATATCGATAGTCAGAACCTCCTACCTCAAGGATCAAAGATCAAAACCAAGTGATGTTCAAGCCCTAGCTCCGAAACTTGAAAGCGAACGGAGTACGCCTCCACCGAGCTCACACCGGTGCGATACGGACTGAAATACGCGAAGGGAGAAAGGATTGAAGGTTGGGTTTTGTGAGTTTTGGGTTGTTTTTGTGAGAAATAGAGAGGGAGCCGAGAGAGAGTGAGAGTCGGGAGAGAGGGGGAGAACGGGGAGTGAGAGTGGAAAGGGGAAATTTTGATTCCCTGGTCTCACACACCCACACATATATGCATACACTTCACACACTTCACACACTTCACACATTCACTCTCCAAATAAAACCTTTTAACACATTGACCCCAAATTCTCAATTTCAAAACAATCTCATCCTTCTTATTTCCCGTAAATCATTTAAATAGATTAAATAGAAAAACAAAAATTTTCGGGTCTTTACAGCTATGCCCTTAGGTTTGAGTTTAAAGCAACTAACAACGAGGCGGAATACAAAGCTCTGGTCGTGGGACTGGAGTTAGCCAAAGCCGTGGGTGCTATCCATGTGCTAGCCAAAAGTGATTCGCAGTTGGTCGTGGGACAAGTCCTGGGGGAATACACTGTGAAAGAGGAAGTGATGCAGAAGTATTTGGACAAAGTAAAGTCCCTGGTTGCAACACTTCAAAGCTTTAACATCGTCAGAATCCCAAGGGAAGATAACGTTGAAGCAGATTACTTGTCAAAGCTGGCTATGGCCAGGGAAGAAGCTATCCCAAGGAATGCCCCAATCCGGTACTTAGAGCTCCCTAGTATCTTCGCCCCAAGTACACAAGTGCAAGCCATCGACTACAGCAACTCATGGACTGCTTCTATAGTCGAATACATAACGAATGGGACGTTACCAGATGACAAAGTCCAAGCTAAGCAGCTCAGGATCAGGGCTGCAAAATACCTGATGATGGGAGATGTATTACACAGGAGGAGCTTCTCGTTGCCATACTTGCGATGCCTGACGGTGGCAGAATCCACGTGAGCTATGGAGGAAGTCCACCAAGGCGTATGTGGGGATCACCAAGGAGGCCGCATGCTAGCTTATAAAATTCTGAGGTTGGGATATTTTTGGCCAAGCATGCAGAAGGATTGCAACTTGATGGTTCAGAAATGTGAGAAGTGCCAACTCTTCACAAATATCATTCATGGGCCACCTACGGTTTTGACCCCGATGAAAGGGCCATGGCCATTCGCCCAGTGGGGAGTCGATCAAATTGGCCCACTTCCCATGGCAGCAGGGCAGGTCCAGCATGCCATCATAGCTGTAGATTACTTCACGAAATGGGTCGAAGCCAAGGCATTGGCCACAATCACAGCACAGGTAACAATTGATTTCTTATGGAAATTCCTCATTAGCCGTTTTGGTTTGCCACGAGTGATAGTCACAGACAAGGGAAAGCAATTCGATAATGCTTAATTCAAAGATATTGTGTTTCCAAGGGAATATATGTGCACTTTGCATCCAAGGCTCACCCGAAGGCCAATGGCCAACTGGACGTGACGAACCGAACCATCAAGAAAGGAATTAAAAAGAGGTTGCGAGAAGCCAAAGGAGCTTGGCCAGACGAGCTATACAACGTACTATGGGCATATCGTACAACACCCCAAACTGCAACTGGAGAAACTCCATATTCTCTTGCATTTGGGGCCGAAGCAGTAGTACCAATTGAGGTTGAACTCCTCAATTATAGAACGGCAAGCATGGACCAGTAGGAAAACCTGGAAGATCTGAGGGCCGAGCTGGATCTCTTGGAAGAAAAAAGGGAAACAGCAATGGCCAGGGTAGCAGTTTACCAGCAAAGAATGATCAAGTATCATAGGGCGCAGGTCAGGCCAAGGGATTTTCAGGCTGGCGATTTAGTCCTAAGGAAAGTAGACCCTACGGGGGAAAAGGCGGGCAAACTTGGCCCCAATTGGGAAGGACCCTACCAGGTCTTACATCATATCAAAGCTGGAGCGTACAAGCTTGCGACCTTGAGGGGAAAGGAGTTACCAAACTCTTGGAATGTGGAGCATCTCAAGAAATATTACAAGGGAGTGGAAATGTCACCTCCTCAACAGACGTAGCAAGCCTATTCAAATAACAAAGCTCAGGAAAAATTTCCAAGCTCAGCAAATGTAGCAAGCCTATGCAATTTTAACAAAGCTCAGGAAAAATTTCCAAGCTCAGCAGACGTAGCAAGGCTATGCAATTTTAACAAAGCTTTGAACTACACTTCAAGTTCAGCAGGTGTAGCACAGCTATACTATCTACAGCATAACAACTCACCCATCAAATATCCCATGGGAAACATCAATAAGTGTCTCAAAATTGCTTGGACGCAAGCAATTAACACACTTAGGGGAGTAACAGGCATAATATAATAAGCTTGAGAAACATTCCAAGCTTTGGAGATGTAGTATAACTACACAAAAGAAGAAAGGTTAACCAAAAGGAAAATTTACAAGCACGCAGATTTTCAAACAGACGTAGCACGGCTATGCAATAGAAAGATCAGAATAGACGAAGTATAAGTATTTGGTTAAACTGCGATAAAAAGCGGGAATCAGTATGCAGTTAAAATATGCATAAAAGTTGCCATAAACTTTGGCTCAAATTGGAAGCACGCTTTCGGATAAAATTCAGCACCTGCTGTATCATTTAACCAACAGCCCCTATAGGGCTCCCAAAAACATGATATCAAAGAGATCACCCTCATCCATCAATCAAACAAAGTTTCGAAACCATCTAAGCAGGAGTCAAGGCCAAACTGATAGGCCACTCCCTAACCAACACGAAAGTACGAAAAGTATTTAGAAAGTGTTAGTTACAAACCCAATGAATCAAATGTTTTTCAGGCCAATCAAAGGCCCAGGAGAGTGTTGTCGATTACCTGCCCGTCACCAGATGATGGGCCAGGAGGTGTTGTGGCAAGGGTTGGAGTGTCAAGCGAAACCTTTTCTGGAGTCTGGAGAAGGGATGCAAGGGAAAAACTCGGGACGGATGTGTCCTTGGATACAGCATCATCAGCTCCATCCTCTCCCTTCTGTCCCCCCATCAAAGCATGAGGGCCCCTCTTCATCATCAACTTCAAACTTGGAAAAATCCAAATCTGGGAAAGCTACAGCCGCCCGACTCCTCATGGCTTCGAACCCATCAAAATATTGCTGGGTGACGTCTTGACGGTATTCAGGAGACTGAAGGAAAAGATCGATGGCTTCCCTGCGAGCATTCTTCACCTTTTCTAGCATCCCCATGCCCATAGCCTTTTGCTTCTCCAGCTCCTTACTCAATTCAGAAATCCTCTGCTCCAAACTGCGAGCAGTAGCCACGGCCACGTCCCTTTCCTCCTCCAAACCTCTCTTTGATTTGAGAACAACGTCCCTCTCGCTAGTCACCTTCTGAAGCTCGGCGGACATGGAGGCACCCTGCTTCATGAGACTCAGATTGGCCTCTGTTAGCGTAACCACCTGCTTCCCCAAGCTATGGCTTTGGCAGGCCAGATAACGGCCGCGAGCGGCAGCCTGCAGAAAAGAACGAACAGGATTAATGAAGGAACAATAAACGATTGAGTTGTCAACAGCAGAAAGAAGAAGTATACCATTGCCAGCTCGACCAGCATGTGCTCCCCCACCGATTGGAGAGACATCTCCGCCATTGAATCCTCATCAGCTGCGCATAGCAATCCAGAAGCATGCTCCAGAGCTTCCTGGAAGTGACCCAGTGTAGAAGGGCCAACAGGAACTTTTGCCTTTTTGGCTGGTGGGGTGCCTCCCACAGCGGCACTCTTCGCCTTCCTCTTAGACTTCTCTTATTCCCCCTCAACAGGCGGCTCAACCACTAAGTCAATAGAATGGATGATGGAGAGATCAGCTTCCAGAAAGCTATCCACACATAGCTCTTTCTGCAGACGAGAGCTTTTCCTTTTGGTAGCTGCAGCCCTGGGTGTTTGCTTAGCCCTCTCAGCCTTCAATTGGGCCAGTAAGGCTTTGTCCATTTTGGGTGCCATGACCTTGTCGTCGCCTTCTTCTTCTGAAAAAGAAAGAGTGAAGCAATAAAAAGTCAGCCAAAAAATACGACACCAAGCAAGAAACAGAAACTACCTCTTAAAAGTGCTAAGGCCTCACGGGTAGTCTCTGGGCCTAGGAGGTAAGCAGCCAATGACTCTGGAGTCACAAGCAAGTCCCAAGTATGAACTGGATAGCTCCTAGCTTGCTGAACCTCCGCTTCCAAGGTAGGGCTCAACGGGAATGAAGCTCTAGCTACAGAAACAAGGAAGAGCTCATCAAGATATGAATAAAGTTCATAAAAGCAACAGAATCAAAGAAAAGCAAGTAGCTTACAATTGGAGATGGGGATCCCCCACCCACTTGGGATCCGAGGAACATATGATCCAACCTCCCAGTTTGGAAGTTCCCAACTGTCACCTCCAACGAAAAAGAATTTGTCTTTCCAATTCTTACCAACAGTAGGGAGCTCTGTAACTAGCTCCCCCTCACCTGCTCTCTTCGTAAAATAATACCACCCAACACCACCAGGAGCCTCCTTAACGGAAAATTGGTTGAGAAAGGGCCCCTTCGTCAATGAAATCTGACCATCCGACATCGCCCCCCACAATGCCGCATAACCAATTAGGAGACGCCAAGAATTGGGGACGATTTGGCCAGGGGCCAAGCCAAGAAAGCTGAAAACATCCCTCACCACGGTTGGAAAAGGAAGCCTCACGCCTCCCTCCAAAGCCCCAACATAAAGGCAAGTCTCATTCGCATAGAAGGAGCACGCTCGTTCGGTCCCAGAGGGTTTCCGAAGAGAAACCGATAATGGAATAGAATACCTAACCCTGAGAATGGCTAGCTTTTCGTTCGTGATTGTGGAAGGAATATTAAAAGCCGAGAAAGCGGGGACCCTATGGGGACCCCTCGATGAAGGCGAGGGAGGCAATGATGGTTTAGCGTTGCTTGACCGACCTTTGTCAGCCGAAGCCCTAATAATACTACTCCGACGAAGGGAACTCTTCTCCTCCACCATTGACTCTTCGGCTTGAAGAATCGAAGCAAAATTAACAAAACCCTCGGACATTAGGGTCCCTACCAAAAACCTAGGGTAAAGACGTACCGACAGGTAAAATAAGTCCCGAAAAACCCTATTTTGGAGAGTGAGAGAATAGGGGGCAAAGTCCTCTATAATAGGAGAACAGAGATTGATACACGAAAACCCTATCAGTCGAGATAAAATAAACTCGCCTGGAGCACCCCACGTTGGGTCTGGGAATTCTGTGTCAGAAAAGGAATCCAGTGTGGAAATAAGATGAAGAATAGCAGGAGAAAAGGAACGTACCTAGAAGAAACGGGCTCTAACGCAACGGCGATGGGCAATCTGGGAAGAAAGGTGTCACACAAGAATCAACAGGGATGATCCAAATACCCCTCTGTTAGAGTTTAGTCAGGAGTGAGAAGCCTAAAAGATGAGCATTAATCCCGAGAACGGCTCCTCGATCATCGTCGTCCACCTCCTAACGTCAGGGGAATCAAGATCTTGACACTTGGCCCACGACGTGACCCATGCATTTAAAACTGCCCACAAAAGTAAAAAGCGGTAACCGCCATGCAGCATTAACGTATGTTCCCAACCTCCAAACCAAAGCTGTAGCATGGAAACAGGGGAGTATCTGATAAGTAGGGAAGACCTGAAGAGCCCATCCTGGAGAAAGAAGCGGAGCTGGGGAGTATAACTATCAGCTCCAGCTCCGTAGGGCACCCTCTGGAAGGTATCATCAGAAAGTACATCAAGTGAACCAGCTCGGTCCATAAGACGGAGCTGCGTTGAGGTCAAAGGTCCAGCTCCGTCAAACGGAGCTGGGCCACGATCTAAGGATCAGCCCAGGAGCCTAGCCAAGGCTGGACAAGTAACGCTCATGTATACAGCTTATCCCTGTTGAGTATATCCCTCATGGGATAAAGGAGAAGATATGGATAAGATATACACAAAGGTCCCAAGGATAATCACGGCCAACAGAGGATGACGATTCCCAGCCAAGATTGGATGAGTGAGGAGTCCTAGCTAAGGCAGGACTCCACGCTCACCATAAGGATAACTAATAAATCCCCGGAATACAGTCCCATTAGGACTCAACCTCCTTCAAAATGCCTATAAAAGTAACGGTAGAACTTCAGCTAAGGTACGAAATAAACGCCTGTGAATCTCAATCCTCTCACCATATATCATACTCTCTACTGACTTAGGCATGGAGGGTGGTTGGCACGCCACCACACCGGTGACTTTAGCTCTCACGTTGTCTTTGCAGGAACAGGTCGGGGCCAGATACAAAGCTGATTCATCACCGCCATGGCCTCCATTTTGGCCGTAAGGCCATCAACGGCGACCTTCAGACTCTGCAACTCCTGACATAACTTGGAGATTTGCTCACTGTTCACCATTATGTTTTGTAAGATAAATATGGAATGGGGAGTGATTCCTTAGAACTGTTGGTATTTATAGCACAAATTGAGCGGTTCATTAACCGTTTGCTAAACCAATCAGCATTATCACCATTAAAACCGCACTTAAAATGGCCACCTCAACCGCTTAGAGTAATGGGAAGTTGCAAATCCAGTCATCTGGAGCAGTTGAAACGATTGCCTTTTAAATTGTACACGGCTCTCATTCCAAGGCAAACCTCATGCGTCTTGCTCAGCTATGTTACTTTACAGTAATGATTATTAGACCTGAGGAATACCCTACGGGAAATTCAAGTAAGTATATTAAATCATTTGGATATTAAACCTATTTAATACTTAGGGGAGTAGAAACAGCACCTCCTCAGTAGACGTAGCAAGGCTATGCACTTTAAAGAGCTTAGGAAAAATTTCCAAGCTCTGTGGACGTAGCTAAGGCTATGCAATTACAATTCAGCTCAGGAAACATTCCCAAGCTCACAAAAGATAGCAAGACTATGCCATCTAAAGAGCTTAGGAAAAATTTCTAGGCTTGTTTATGCCATCTACGGAAAAACAACTTACACACTAGATATCCCACGGGGAACGTCAATAAGTGTTTCAATTGCTTGGACGCAAGCAATTAACACACTTAGGGGAGTAACAGGCGTAGTATAATAAGCTTGGGAAACATATTCCAGGCTTAAAGACGAAGTATAACTATGCAAAAGAAATGGCTTAGGAAAATTTCCAAGCAAATTTTCAAACAGACATAATACAGCTATGCAATAAAACAAAGCTCAGAATAGACCAAGTACGAGTATTTGGCAAAACTGTGATAAAAGCAAGAATCAGCATGCAGTTAAAACATGCACAAAGATTAACGGAAGTTGCCATAAAATTTGGCTTAAACTGGAAGCACGCTTTCAATTAAATTCAGCACCTGTCATATCATCAAACCAACAGCTCTTACAAGGATCCCAAAAATATGATCTCAAAAAAGATCACCCATCAGTCAAGGAAATAAAGTTTCCTAACCAGCTAACCAGGAATCAAGGCCAAAACTAAGGCCACTCTTGAACAAGCATGAAAGTATTCAGAAAGTATTAGTCACAAACCCAACAAACCAAAAGTTTTTCAAGCCAATCAAAGGCCCAGGGTGGAGTTATCAATTGTCTGCCCATCACCAGTTGACGGGCCAGGAGGTGTTGTAGCGAGACTGGGAGTGTCAAGGGAAACCTTTTCTAGAGTTTAGAGAAGGGATGCAAGGGAAGAGCTCGGGACAGACGTATCTTTCGAAGCCGCGTCATCAGCTTCATCCTCCCCTTTCGGCCCCCCATCAAGGCACGAGGGTCCCTCTTCATCATCAACTTCAAACTTGGAAAAATCCAAGTCTGGAAAAGCTAAGGCAGCCTGGCTCCTCATGGCTTCAAACCCATCGAAGTATTGCTGGGTGACTTCTTGACGATATTCAGGGGACTGGAGGAAGAGCTGGATGGCCTCCCTACGAGCATCCTTCACCTTTTTAAGCATCCCCATGTTCATAATCTTGTATTCCTCCCTCTCTTTACCCCATTCAGAAATCTTTTGCTCCAAACTGCAAGCAGTAGCTACGGCCACATCTCTCTCTTCCTCCAAACCTCTCATTGATTTGAGAGTAGCATCCCTCTCACCAATTGCCTTCTGAAGCTCGGTGGACATGGAGGCACCCTGCTTTGTAAGACTCAGGTTGGCCTCCGTCAACGTGACCACCTGCTTCCCTAAGCTATGGCTCTGGGAGGCTAGATATCAGCCACATACCGCAGCCTGCACGAAAGAAGGAAGAACTTAACCAAAGAAACAACAAATTAACAAAATGGTTTCGGAAATGGAGAGGACATACCATAGCCATCTCAGTCAGCATCTGCTCCCCAACTGCCTGAAGGGACAACTCTGCCATAGCATCCTTGTTAGCCACACAGAGCAACCCTGAGATACGCTCCAGGGCCTCTCGAGGATTGCCCAGCACAGAAGGCCCAGTAGGAGATTTCATCTTCTTGGCATGAGGGGAACCCTCCATGGCAGCCCCTTTTGCTTTTCTCTTCAACCAGTCTGCCTCACCAGGCGACTCAACCACTAAGTCAAGGGTTGGGCCACTAGAAAGGTCAGCACCCAGAAAGCTGTCTACACACAGCTCCTTCTGCAGACGGGAGCTCTTCCTTTTGGTAGCTGTAGCCCCAGATGTTTGCTGTGCCCTCTCAGCCTTCAATTGGGCTAGCAAGGCTTTGTCCATTTTTGGTGCCATGACTTTGTCTTCACCTTCTTCCTCTGGAAAAGAAAGAGAGAAGCAATAAAAAGTCAGCTAAAAATATGACACCAGGCAAGAAATAGAAACTACCTCTAAAAAGTGCTAAGGCCTCATGAGTAGTCTCTGGGCCCAGGAGATAAGCCGCCAATGACTCTGGAGTCACAAGCAAATCCCAAGTGTGAACTGAGTAGCTCATGGCTTGTTGTAGCTCCGCTTCCAGGGCAGGACTCAACGGAAATGGAGCTCTAGCTATAAAAATAAGGAAGAGTTCATTAAAATATGAATAAATTCATAAAGCTACAGGATTAAAGAAAAGCAAACAACTTACAATTGGTGATGGGGACCCCCCACCAACTTGGGATCCGAGGAACATATGATCCAATCTCCCAATATGGGAGTTCCCAACCGTCACCTCCAACGAAAAAGAATTTGTCTTTCCAATTTTTATTAATAGTAGGGAGCTCTGTAACAAGCTCCCCCTCACCAGCTCTCTTCGCAAACTAGTACCACCTAACACCTCCAAGAGCCTCCTTAACAGAAAATTGGTTGAGGAAAGGCCCCTTCGTCAAAGAAATCCGACCATCCGACATTGCCCCCCACAATGCCACACAAGCTATCAGGAGATGCCAAGAATTGGGAACAATTTGGCCAGGGGCCAAACCAAGAAAACTCAAGACGTCCCTCACCACGGTTGGAAAAGGGAGCCGCAAACCTCCCTCTAGAGCGCCAACATAGAGGCAAGCCTCATTCTCAGAGAAGGTGCATGCCCGTTCGGTCCCAGAAGGTTTCCTAAGAGAAACAAACGATGGAATAGAGTATCTAACCCTGAGGACGGCTAGCTCTTCGTTTGTAATTGTGGAGGGGATGATAGAGGCTGAGAAAGCTGGGACCCTACGAGGACCCCTCGACGAAGGAGCAGGAGGCGACGAGGGTTTTACATCGCTCGACTGACCTTTGTCAGCCGAAGCCCTAATAACGCTGCTCCGGTGCATGGAACTCTCCTCCTCCACCGTCGACTCTTCGGCTTGAAGAATCGAAGAGAAGTTAACAAAGCCCTCAGACATTAGGGTTCCTAGCAAAAATTTGGGGTAAAGACGTACCGACGGGTAAAACAAGTCACGAAAAACCCTATTCCAGAGAGTAAGAGAGTAAGGGGCAAAGTCCTCTATAATGGGAGAGCAAAGATTGATACAAGAAAACCCTATTAACCAAGAAAAAATAAACTCGCCTGGAACGACCCACTTTGGGTCTGAAAATTCTATGTCCGCAAGAGAATCCAGCATGGAAAATAGAGGAAGAACTGTAACGCCCTGATTTTTCAAGAAATTTCGAAATCGTTAACCCTAAAATACACTAAATTTTACAAACTACTAGACCCCTATTTGTCGTTATACAAAATCTACATTAGAAGAAAATACAAAAAGAAAATCTAACATTTTACTTAAACATCTTCAGAGCGACTCTAGTGTTGAGCATCCACGGTCTCTGCCCTTTGTATTCTTCCTGTGTCAAACTGCTCCATCATTAAACCTTGCACCCTCTGGCAAATTGATCGCCGAAGCAACCGATTTACCAGGATACAAACGTATCCGTGAGTGATATTTCACCCGGTAGAATAACCCCAATCCTACCAATCCCTTACTCTACAATTAGTATTCAATAATAATAATAATATCACAATTGATAATACACGAGAGTTACAGAATAATAGCACATCATCTTTTTTTTTACTATCCATCATCTTACATGAAATCTAAAGATCATCTCCACGAGATCCTTTCCTCCCACATCCACTAACTACAATCGTCTCATGGGTCCACCCTTCCTCTTGCTTATCCTGTACCAGGGTCTTAGGTGAGCGCATCTAAGTTATGTACCGAGTATGTTCTCACTTAAGACCATAACAGGAGGATCGAGTCATACCATGACGTATTGTACATTAGGGTCGGACATCCACTACCCCACACTAACTATAACCGTCTCATGGGACCCATTCTCTTCCTCAAAGAGAAACTTCCCATGACGTATCATACATTAACATCTCACTAACTATAACCGTCTCATGGGACCCATTCCTTTCCTCGAAGGAAAACTTCCCATGACGTATCATATGTTAGCGTCACAATATATCTTATCACCGGGCCCCTTAGATAACCCATTTCAACACAGGGCCCCATAGGTTACCCTTGCCATCTGTGGGCTACCACAACCCCGGGTGGATATCGGGGCGGCCTGAAAAAGAAACGCCTCGGTTTGGAATCGATTTGAAAAATTTTTGAAGAGTTGCCACCCGGATTTGTGGTTCGCCACCCGAGAAACCGTTTTATTTGAAAATGATCGATTTGAATTTGAAAACCAGAGATTCGTTTGAAAAGGGTTCGGGAGCCACGTTACAAGGGGGAAGGGTTTTACGGCACCCCCTCGCCCGATTCGAAATCGGTCTCTACTGGACATTCGTGGGATTTTTCAAAGGATTTTATTTCAATGGACAATTAGCAAGTATTTACAAAGTTAACAGTTAAAACAGTGCATGCATGTGCCAGTGAGCAGTGTATGGCTGATAATGGTAAGAGAGTGCAACATGGCAGTGTGTGATAAAGGAATGCAAGATGGCCAGAATTGGAAACCCTGTCAAAGACTTCACTCTCGAGCGCTCGGGAGTACTCCCGAGCGCTTGGGAGCATTGCGTGCTCAACCTGCAAGCTTTGTTAGTTCAACAGAATATAACAGAGTACCATACTGAAAAATATAAACTTGAGTAACATAAAATAAGTCACAGACTAAACAGAAGACTTAAAAGACTGGGATGAGGCCCCATTCTTCCAAGCCACACGTCCTTGCCCTTCTGAAAAGTGGTTTTACAATTTAAGAGACTAAAGGATCACATGCAGGACATGCAAGAGCAACACAAAAACTGAAACAGAGGGAGACTTAGATAGGATGACATGCAGAAAACTTCCGAGCGCTCTGGAGTAGACTCGAGCGCTCGGGAGTGATCCACACTCTCAGACTGATTTCAACCAACTAAAGCCCTTGCTCCAGTGTTTTGATGTAACAAATCTAACCTTTTATCTTGCATGCAGACGGTTTCTCCTTTAGATCTACTGAAAAAGATGCTTTTGCATTTCTTTCATATGAAAACGATTCTTATTTTCCTTTGAAAATTAGATCAAATACATCAAAACACTTAAGAAGGCTCCCTTTGCTTGAGACTTGTCTCTATCTCCCCTGCATGATAGTTCAAATGCTAGAAAAGTAGAAAAATGGGATTGGCATCACTCTCGAGCGCTCTAGAGTTGTCCCGAGCGCTCGGGAGTGTTTCCAGTGTTGCATGCATGGAAAACATTCATGGCGCTTTGCTCTTGCCTTGATGCTAAGGTCTTCCCATCACACTCTCAGTATTGAGGACTGGAGTGAGCTGGGAAGCCTCCCTCAGAAGGGAAAGACAGCCCTGCTTTTGGTTGACACCAAAGTGCGAGGCTTTTACTTTTTAACTTGGAACCTTGCTCCTTGAAAGAAGGGCTTGGAAAATGGGAGAGGGATGGAAGTCTCAGAAGATTAGAAGGTGGAGATGATCAGAACCCCTTCCATCTTCTTGATACCTTGAGTTTTTGACTTATTTTTGCTTTTGAAAATGGGATTTTTACTTGCAAAATGGTGAGAACTGGTTTTTCTACTTTGAAATCTTAGAGAAGAGGTCTAGAGAGAGAGAGTTCCTTCCAGGTTCTGAGCTGAAGAGCTCCTTTTATAGCAAAACATAGCCTATGGTTCAATTTGGAAAAATATCATTTGGAATCTTTAGCCCTGACTCATCTCTGACTGAGATTGAGTATGGTCTAAGGCAAAGACCAGCTTGAACGGCTGAAATGATGACTGCATGGATAGTGGGGAAGCTCCCTCATCCATTGGGCAGTACAAAAGTCTCGAGCGCTTGGGACTTCACTCTCGAGCGCTCGAGAGTTGACTGGTCAATGGTTTTGGAAAAGGTCTGGAGCGCTTGCGAGTGATCCAGAGCGCTTGAAAATGATTTTTGACATTTTATTTCCCTTTTGAAGTCCTTCAAGGAGCATCGTTCCATTGGTCTAAGGCTTGTTCGATCCCATATTCATTATCGGGGAGCCTCCGGGCCACGAATCAAGGAAATTTGAATTGTCCAAATTGGGGTGTCTACACCATCGCCATGGCTCAATTCACAAACCACACAGTACTCACACTTTCAACAGTTTACCATTTTCCATTTACTTATCATCGTCTATATGATTCACTACTCGTAACCAACCAGTGAACCAAAGTCCATTCTAGCACGTACAACATAATGCAATCAATAACAGCTCAATTCATAACATGATACATTTCAATGAGATAAAAAGTATATATCAAATAATATTGAGTGAGTAAGTAAACACAAAATATTTTATGATTGGGCCGATGCCCTTAAGGTTCGTTGAACAAGTACATTAATTATAGTTTTTATTAATTTCAAAGGTGTCGTAAGTTAATTCATAGAGTTAGCTTTGATAACGTACTAGAATATGCTCTTAGGAACTAAAGTATAATTTTTGAATCATAAATTTGATCCATTACAGCAACTTACCGTATAAAAATCTAAGGAAGCAATTTTATTAGTTAAAGCTTATTATTACTGAAAATCTTCCTATATATATATATTGATAGATATATTAATGATAAGGCTTGACTGTTATTTGACTAGTTCACAAACATTATCTCTCATCTATTGATAACAGGAGTACAATAATCATAGCATGCATTTATTCTACTAAAAAGAAATCAACCATATAGTTTAGGTTCAAATTGAGAACTAAAGTATATTCAAGCGGCAAACTGCAATTTCATCATATCACTTTAAAAGAATACGAGCATGCTATAGTAGCGTTCGGTTTTCAATTTTTAGGAAAATAAAAATAAAAAGTACTTCTGTTTTGATTCGCGGGTATGATAAATTCCATTATAAATTTTCAAATTCAACGTATAGGAAACTAGATATACTTAGGAGAAAGTAGGAAAGCGATTCTCCTACCTTAAATCCAGCCGAAAAGCGGAAAGAAATGGGTTTCGGATGATTTCGATAAAAATGAAAAAGACTGCAGCGGCAGCGGGAGACTTGGGGCTGACTCGAAATGATTGGAAGGTGGTTTGTGGATGCTTGGTGATGTAGTGGTTGATTGGGAACCTGAATATGATGTACGGAGTGGTGTTATGTAGAAACTCGTTTCTCTCTCTCTCTCTAAACTCAACAGTAATTGGAGTGAAATAATATACTGGTGTTCAATTTTTAGATTTATGTGGGTATATATAATGAGAGAAAATAAGGTAGTGAGAAGGTGAGAGGATAAGTGTGGAAGTGGTGGAATGAGGAAATAGAGTGAATGAGGAATGAGAGTGAATGAGCGAGACACTGATAATGATAAGAGGGATAGGGGACGAGTGCAACATTTGGTGGGATTTTCTTTAATTCTAATGTATGTGGACATGTGTATGTATAAGGTGAGAATGCATGTGGACACGTTTATGTATAGAGCAGTGAGAGAGAGGAAGTGTAAGTTTGGAGGTGGTGGGAGTGTGAGAGGATAAGTTTGGAGGATAAGGATGGAGGTGGTAGAGTGTAGGAAGATAAGTGGAGAGTTAATTCGAGTAGAGTTCTAGTTAGAATTTAGATAGAAATGATAAGTGAGTATGGACGAACGTATGTGTAAAGTATATATCTCATATACATTTAAATAGTTAATATCTATTTGATAAGTAGGAAAGACCTGATACGGCCAGCTCAGTGGAAGAGGTAGAGCTGGGGAATAAAAAGCCAGCTCCGCCTAAGACTCTCTGAGGAACGTCACTAGCAAGTACGTTAGGGCATCCAGCCCAGCCCGCAAGACGGAGTTGGGTTAAAGGCCCAGCTCGGAAGCCTGGCTAAGGCTGGACAAGTAGCGCTCAAGCAGCGTGTCTAACCCGGATAAAGATGAACTATAATCCCATGGGATAAAGGAGAAGGTATGGATAAGATAGACATCAAACCTAAAGATAAACAGGGCTAATAAAGGATAATGAATCCAGGCCGAGATTAGGTGAATATGGAGTCCCAGCTAAGGCAGGACTCCACTCTTATCGTCAGGATAACCTACAAATCCCCGGAATACAGTCTTAATAGGACTCAACCTCCAATCAAATGCCTATAAGAATGATGGTAGAACTCCAGCTAAGGTACGTTCAATTAACACTTGTGAATCTCAATTCTCTCACCATACAGCAAATTCTCTACTGACTTAGGCATCGGAGGGTGGTTGGCACGCCACCACACCGGTGACTTAGCTCTCACGTTGTCTCTGCACGAAATGGTCGGGGCCAGAGACAAAGGTGATTCATCACTATTATATACGTAATCATGTATTTTAATTATTCAATCTAATCAGTTATTGAATTAAGAATTTAATATTATAAATTTGAATTTAAAAAAATAGGGCAAAAATCCGGGTCGTTACAAGAACAACCAAAGAGGAGGGACGTACCTAAAGGGGACGGGGTCTAAGCACAACGCCAAAGAGAAATCGCGGGGAAGGTTTCACGGCAAGAATCGTTTGGATAAACTCTAGTGCTTCTCTGAGGAGAAGTTGATCAAGGCAATAAGAAGCCTAAAAGATGAGCATTGATCCCGAGAACGGCTCCTCGATCATCGTCATCCACCTCCTAAGGCCAGGGGATTCAAGATTTTGACACCTGGCCCAAGAAGTGATCCATGCATTTAAAACTACCTACAAAGAGAAAAAGCGATAACCGCCACGCAGGACTAGCATGTGTTCCCAACCTCCAACTTAGAACTAAAGCCCGGGAACAGGGGAGTACCTGATAAGTAGGGAAGACCTGACGCGGTTAGCTTGGTAAAAGGAGCGGAGCTGGGGAGTGAAAAGCCAGCTTCGCCTGAGACTCCCTGGAGGGCGTCACCGGTAAGTATGACAGGACATCCAGCCCGGCCCTCGAGACGGAGCTGGGTTAAGGTTTAAGGTCGAACTCGGAGACCTAGCCGAAGTCGGATAAGTAATGTTAAAGTAGCATGTTTATCCCGGTTGAAGATATCACCCCTAAAAACCATAATCCCTTGGGATAAAGGAGAAGATGTGGATAAGATAAACATGAAACCCCGAAGATAAACACGGCTAAAGAAGGATAAGGATTCCAGGCGAAGGCTAAATGAGTACGGAGTCCCAGCTAAGGTAGGACTCCACACCCATCGTTAAGATAATCTTCAACCGCCGGAATGCAGTCCTACTTGGACTCAACTTCCACTCAAATGCCTATAAAAGAGACGGTAGAACTCTAGCTAAGGTATGCTCATTTAATAGTTGTGAATCTCAACTCCCATGATATACAGCAAGTTCTATATTGACTTAGGCATCGGAGGGTGGTTGGCATGCCACCACGCCGGTGACATTAGTTCTCACGTTGTCTTTGCAGGAACAGGTTGGGGCCAGATACAAAGCTGATTCATCAGTCCACAAAGTCGCAACCTAAACACTACCACCCTCCCTAGGAGGGGAAGGAATTGGCAGCGCTGGTTGCCCTCGGAAAGCCTCCAAATGATCTCAATTGGCAATCAGCACCATGCAGACCGTCTTATCCATGACGGACAGTGATTCTGCCATGGCCTCCATCTTGATAGACAGCCCATCAACGGCCGCCTTCAAGCTACGCAGCTCCTGGCATACCTTGGAGATTTGCTCGTTATCTGCCATAATAAAGTTGAGTATCGTTTATGTAATGGGGAGTGATCTCTCCAAACTATTGGTATTTATAGCACAAAACAGATGGTTCATTAACCGCTTGCCAAACCAATCAGCATGATCACAATTAAAATCGCACTTAAAACAGCCACCATAACCGCTTAGAGTAATGGGAAGTTATAAATCCGTTTACCACGAGCAGTTGAAACAATTGCTTTTTAAATACACACCTTTCTCATTCCAAAGCCAACCTCTCATGTCTTGCTCGCATATAATATCCTACGAGAATAATTTTCAGACCTGAGGCGTATCCTACGGGACACTACAAAAAAATATTAATTATTTGGACACAAATAAATTATATAGTTCAGAGAGTAAGAATATTACCACTCTCTCAACAGACGTAGCACTGCTATGCATTACGATAAAGCTTAGGAAAAATATCCAAGCTCAAAAGATGTAGCACTGCTATGCATTACAATAAAGCTTAGGAAAAATATCCAAGCTCAAAAGACATAGCACGCTATGCAATCTTTAGAATTCCAATTTACCCTAGATCTCCCAAGGGACAATCAAATAAGTGTCTCAATTGTTTGGACGCAAGCAATTTACACACTTAGGGGAGTAAGACGTAGTACAACTATGCAATGATTCCTTAAACAACTATGCAATGATTCCTTAAAGGAATCAGTTCCGAAACAGACGTAGCACGCCTATGCAGTCGAACAAGCTCAAAATAATCTTCTGGCTACACAAATTGGTACAGTAAAGGGTACGCCTCTTGCAAAGATGTAATGACCCGAATTTTCACGCCATTTTCCGAATAAAATTAAATATTTTATTAAAGTATTTTTGTAGATATAATACCCAGATTTTCTAGGAAACCCTAGTCCTACTTCATATTCCTAAAAATATAGGATAAGATTAGAATAGATTGTACTCCTAGATTTTGTGAGATAATATAGGATTTTATTAGATATGATTTGGATAAGATTAGATTGGATTAGATTAGATAAGATTGGATAAGATTTGCTCTAGATATTCTTAGATTTTATAAGATATGCTAAGATTTGATTTGATTATATTAGATTTGATTAGATTATGTTAGATTTTATTGGATTTGATTAGATCTTATTAGATTTGATTTAGATGTGGATAAGATTTGATTTGATTTCCCTAGATTTTATTCTAGGAATATTCTCAGCATCAAATTCTAGATTTTATTACGGTAAGAATACTCTCGGCATCAAACCCTTAGATTTTTATTATTTTAGGAATATGCTTTGGCACAAAAGAATATACTTAGAATTATTCTGTTTGATATTAATTAAGAAAGGAATATGCTTAGAATTATTCCATTGGGTATTAATTACGGAAGGAATATGCTTGGAATTATTCCCTAATCTTCTACTATAAATAGGCCCCCACTCCCCTTCACACATCACACCACACACACACCATACACCTCACACACCACTCAATTGGAGAGTGTTAGAGAGAGAGAGAGAGAGAGAGAGGAGAGGAAGAAAGAAAAGAGGGAAAGAAGGAAAAAAAAAAAAAGAAAAGAAAAGAAAAAAAAACTACTTTCTTATTTTCTTCGGTTGAGCCGAAACGACGTTACCTCACCCACCTTTTCACCCGACGTACTCCGTAGCCGCTCTACCGCCAAGAAGAACGATAGAAACCTCCTATCTACTCACCTAAGTATAATGTTGATGTGCTATATATTTAACTATTTATTTATTATGTTCATGATATTCCATGATTAAATTATTGAAGTTGAAATATTAGATTTATTATTGTAAAGCTTAATTAATTGCATGTTTGTTAATGAGTAGTGATGTTATAATTTTCAAACTTGTCGAAAATAGAAATGCAAGAAATTCGTGATTTATTATCACATGATTGTAGCAAGCTTTGAAAGAATAATGTGAAAGCGAGAAAATAATGCATGTTTACGGGACACGAGAAACGGGAAATATGGAAAATATTAATGAATGTGTGTTTGTAATATTAAATTAATATTATAAGTTGGAATAAAATATTTCTCTCGATAAGGGGAAAAGACTAACAAACTTTGTTAACGAATGAAAAGATATTCAAAAGAAAGAAAAGAAAGAGCTAGCCTTGTGATAAATTATTATTATTATTTTTTTTTAACAGAAATTATTATTATTATTAAGTAATTAATTTTAAACTATTTAGTAATAAGTGGACTATTTTATAAAATCATAAAAATTACTAATTCGTCATTAAAGATAATAAAAATTGTGGAAACGATTTTATTCGTAAATTGAGGATTATTCGCGAGATTATGGTGGATTGTGGTGTTGAAACCCATGCATAGGCGAAGAGTTGTGCGAATAATAAATTATTTGAATAATCATAGTTTATGTAGTAATTACTTAATAATTAAATACGTAGGGATTTAGATTTAAAATGTAAATGAAAAAATATTTGTTTTAGCTAGAGAAAAATAGTTATTACTTATAAGCCAATCTCAAAATATTTTACTGGCCATATTAGTCTCATATCATCTCATTATAAAGATCTAATATTAAATATTTATTGTATTTTGAAAAAAATAAATAAATAAATAAAGTTAAGTAAATACTAAATTTAGTAATATGTATTTTCTAATAAAAATAAATTTGTAAAATCTATGAATAATAATATGGTTGTTAAAGGAAATATCTTAAATAGAAAAATAGTGAAAACGTTTTAAAATTTCTAAATGTGAGAAATAGACTAAATTTTAAGTATAGTGATTAATTGTTTGATTAAATATGTATACTGTGATAATAAAGAAATAGCTTAAATGATTTTGAGAATACTATATATGTTGTTATTAGTAATTTGGTAAAAGAAAAACAAAAACTTCACGTTTTAAAATAATGATTTTATTCAAACTGTGGTATACTTATTTTTGACTTATTTGTCAATTGATATTTAATAAAATTTAGAAGATTGTTATTCATATGTTGCACTTATTATGTTAGACATAATACATGCAATGTTGTAGTTTGTGAGTTTTGTTGGATTTCTAATGCTATTAATTGTTATGTGGGTTATGGTAACTTGAAGTGCTACGTGAACGTAGAAATTGGACAATAGGTATCCTGGGTGGTACTCGTGACTTGAAATAAATGATTAGACGTTAAAACCTAGGAAAAGTGAAATGTTGATAGTCACTGTTGTGACGGTTACGGTCAGGAGATAGCCAAAGTGGCCGAGGACCGTTGATTACTGAAAGAATGGGTAATGGTATCGGCACTTGTGGTTTAAGACCAATGGATTTTGATATATCGCACGAACCCTGAATATGGCACTGCTGGATTTATCTTCCGGATATTTCCGGGGGTGTTTTTATTGGTTGAAACCGGAGTATGGGTATCATTTCTCGCGGTTGGTTGGTTTATCATTCGCTCCTTGTGATGGTACAGCCGAGTTTGACCCGACATGTAGTTTGGTCTTATTCGTCTGGGACCCCAGACTGGGCAAGCAAGGGGAGGGTAAATCGGCAGAGTTGCCATAGTTCAGAGGTTGTTTGGGAGGAGTATTTCTCATGGTGGAGAAATCTAGAATTCACTTAAAAACAAGAAATTCATAAAAGGCTACTTATGACTGCGTATTGTAATTGTTGTATAACCTTGTTTTATTTTATTGAAACTGCATATTGTGGTATTGGGTGTTAGGATTTCCACTTGGTGAATTATCACTCAGGATACGTTTGTATCCTGGCAAATCGTTTGCTTCGACGATCAATTTGCCAGAGCGTGCAGGATTCTATAGTGGAGCCGGATTAGTAGAAATTGAAGTGGAGCTCATAAGGATTAATTTGGAGAGGTCTTAGAAGAGTTGGCAATTTTTGGAGAATCTAGAAGATTAGTTACCTGGCGGCTTGATTTATTTTAGTGATGTAATTCACTTATGGAGAAAATATGGGCCTAGAAGTGTTTGAAATACAATGTATATTAAAGTTTATTCTAAGAAAATAGCGGATCGTTACAAAAGATACTAAAACAAAAGTGCACTTTCACCTGCACCTATCATCAACAGCAAATAGCCTTTACAAGGCTCCCAAAATATGATCTCAAAAGATCATCTTCATCAGTCAACGAAACAAGTTTTCAAACCATCCAACCAGGAGTCAGGGCCAATACAAAGGCCACTCCCAAAAGCAAACACAGAAGTACGAAAGTATTAAAAAGCATTAGTTACAGACCCAAGTCAAATAAAGCTTCTAAAAAGCCGTTTAAAGGCCCAGGGAGAAACCATCAATAGCCTGCCCATCGCCAGACGGTGGGCCAGGAGGTGTTGCAGCAGGGTTTGAGGGATCGAGAGACAGAGAAACCTTCTCTGGAGTTTGAAGGAGGGATGCAATGGAAGAGCTCGGGATGGATGTGTCTTTGGATACCGCGTCATCGCCTTCATCCTCTCCCTTCTGTCCTCCGTCAACACATGAGGGCCCTTCTTCATCGTCAACCTCAAATTTGGATTTTCCAAATTTGGGAAAGCTACGGCTGCCCGGTTCAAAATATTGTTGGGTAATATCCTGATGGTATTTGGGGGACTGCAAGAAGAGTTCAATGGCTTCCCTACGAGCGTTCTTGACCTTCTCTAGATTCCCCATACTCATGGCTCTGTATTTCTCCATCTCCTTATCCCATTCAGAAATTTTCTGCTCCAAGCTTTGAGCAGTAGCCATTAGGGGTGTGCACGGGTCGGGCGGGGCGGGTTTGGCCTGCACCGACCACCCGACCCGACCATGTCGGGTTGGAAAATTCCTCAACCGAAGCCGAACCGAGTACCTAGAAGAACCGTCCGAAAACCGATTGTTTTTGTCGGTTCGGGTTGGTTCGGGTCCGTTGGGTTGGACCAATGGAGCCAGTAAATGTAGATCGTCGGAGGAAGGTCATGAAAACGCAGAAAATCTACTCCTCTTGCTGCAATAGAGTCAAGAAAACGCAGATCCGGGCAAGAAAGACAAGAAAACGCATAAAACTTACCGGACGGCTTGAGTCTGGACACCGGACGGTGTGCATCTGGCGGGGAGAGAGAGAGAGAGAGAGGTGGACTGGACGGTGTGCTCCGTGCGGCGGCGGTGAGTCGGCGGCATCAGATCTGGAGTGGAAGACCGTGGAGCGTGGGGGTGTGCTGGCTGCTCTGAGCCGGCTGCCTTTGACGTTTTGAAAAAGTGAGAATTAGGGACAGGGACCACAGGGTTATTATGTATATATATATATATATATATATATATATATATATATATATATATATATATATATATATATATATATATATATATATATATATATATATATATATAACCCGACGGGTAAACTGGATACAGACCCGAACCCGAACCGAAAATCAAAAAAATTGTATATTCCAACCCGTACCCGTCCGAAACAGTTGGTCGAACCCGCCCGAACCCCTTCGGGTCGGCGAACCCGCGGGTATTTTGCACACCCCTAGTAGCCATGGCAGTATCTCTTTCCTCCTCCAAACCTCTCTTAGAGTTCAAGGCATTGTCTCTCTCTTTCGTTACCTTCTGGAGCTCAGCGGCCATGTTAGCACCTTACTTCGAGAGCATTATGTTGGCTTTCGTGAGGGTGACCACCTGCTTCCCCAAGCTATGGGTCTGGGAAGCAAGATAACGGCCACTAGCCGTGGCCTGCCAAAAGAGGAAAAGTCAATAAAGGAACAACAGGCAATTAAATCAATAGCACATGGAGCATACCATGGCCAGTTCGACCAACATCTGCTCCCCCCACTGCTTGAAGAGACATCTCCGCCATTAAGCCTTGATCAGCTGCACAAAGCAGCCCAGAAGCACTCTCAAGGGCCTCCTGATAGCTGCCCAGAACAGAAGGACCAGCAGGAGTCCTCTTTGACTTCTTTGCAGGAGGGGTACTCTCCATGGCTGCAACCTTTGCTGTCCTCTTTGACTTCTCAGCTCCCCCCTCGACAATCTACTCAACCACTAAGTCAAGAGCAGGGTCCTTAGAAAGGTCGGCGTCCAGAAAGCTGTCCATATTTAGCTCTTTCTGAAGCTAGAAGCTCTTTCTTTTGGGAACCACGGCCCCAGACGACTGCTTAGCTTTTTCAACTTTCAATTGGGCCAATAGAGCCTTATCCATCTTTGGTGCCATCTCTCTATTCTCACTTTCTTCTTCTAAAACAGAAAAGAAATGAAAACAATAAGAAAGTCAGTGGACCAAAGGCATTAAATATAAAGTAGAAACTACCTCTACACAAAGCTAAGGCCTCGCGGGTGGTTTCTGGGCCCAACAGATAAGTGGCCAGCGACTCAGGGGTTACAAGTAATTCCCAGCTTTGAACAGCGTAGCTCTGTACCCGCTGAAGCTCCGCTGAAAAGACAGGACTCAAAGGGTATAGTGATCGCGCTGCCAAGAAGACAAAGGATTCATAAATGCATGAATAGGTTCATAAAATCACGGAATCAAAGAAAAGCGACAGCTTACGATTTATAACGGGGATTCCCCACCTATTGGGGATCCGAGGGGTGTACGTTCCAACCTCCCAATTAGGGAGCTCCCGACCATTACCACCCATAAAAATGAACTTATCCTTCCAGTTCTTACTCGCAGCAGGGAGCTTTGTAACCAGCTCCCCCTCACCTGCCCTTTTGGTGAAGTAATACCATCCAATTCCTCCAGGAGCCTCCTTAACAGAAAATTGATTGAGAAAAGGTCCTTTTGTTAGAGGAGTTTGTCCATCAGACATTGCTCCCCAGAGCGCCGCACAACCTATTCAAAGGCGCCAAGAGTTGGGTACAATTTGGCCAGGAGCCAAACCAAGGAAACTCAAAACGTCCCTTACCACGGTAGGGAAGGGCAGACCCAAACCCCCTTCAAAAGCACTAGTATAGAGACAAGTCTCATTCTCGACAAAAGAACAGGCTCGCTCAGATTCAGAAGGCTTCCTAAGAGTAACTGAGGAGGGAATCGAATATCAAACTCGAAGGACGGCTAGCTCCTCGTTCGTAATCGTCGAAGGAATATTTGAAGTGGTAAAGGAAGCGTGCCCACAGGACCCCCTCGAGGGACTAATTGGAGACGGAGACGCTCTGAAACTACACGACTGACCCAAGTTAGACGGTGCCCTAAAACCACCACTACGACGCATGGGGACCTCTTCTTCCACGGTTGATTCTTCAGTATTCAAGGAAAAATTGATAAAACCCTCCAACATTAGGGTTCCAATGGCAAACCGTGGGTATAAAGAGGCTGATAGGAAAAAGAGGTCTCGGTAAACCCTGTTCTGAAAAACAAGGGAGTAGGGTGCGAAGTCCTTTATAATAGGGGAATGCAGTTTGATACTAGAAAAACCGATTAACCAAGTGCAAATAAACTCCCCTGGATCGACCCACGTTGGGCCTGTGATTTCCACACTGGAAGGAGAATCCAGCGTAAAAGAGATGGACGAATAGCAGAGAAGGAGGAGCGTACCTACGCGGGACGGGCTTTAGATTCAGCGGTGAAGAAAGATTAAAGAGAGTCTTGCACGGAAATCGCTTGAGTTGGTTCAAGACACTTCACAGATAGAGTTTTGATCAAAACCAAAGAGGAGCTAAATCGACGGGCACCAATCCCGAGAATAGCTCCTCAATCTCCGTCGTCCACCTCTAAAAACACCAGAAAATCAGAGACCTCAACACTTGTCCCACGAAGTAACCCACATATTTAAAACCCTCTGTAAAAGAGAAAAAAGCGGCAACCGCCACTCAAGTCTGACTTATGTTCCCAACCGCCAACCAAAAGTTGGAGCTTGGAAACAGGGGAGTACCTGATAAGTAGGATAAACCTGAGGAGGATAGCACTGCAAGAAATGCGGACCTAGGGAGTAGAAGTTAGCTTCGTCTATACTCCTCCGGGAAGTACTACCTATGTCAGGGACAGGGTATGCCAGCTCCGTTAGCCAGACGGAGCTGGAACCACATTTAAGGATCAGCTCTGACACCCAGTTAGAACAGGATAAGTAACGCTCATGTGGCATACTTATCCCAATCAAAGATACCACTCTGAGAAGCCATAATCCTATGGGATAAAGGAGAAGACGTCGGTAAGATAAGCATAAAGTGCCAAAGATAAACCCGATTAGGGAAGGATAAGGATTTCAAGCTAAAGCAGAGTGCACGTGGAGTTCCAGCTGAGGCAGGACTCCATGCACTTCGTTAAAGCGATCCAAAATCCCCGGGATACAGTCCTATTAGAACTCAACCTCCTATCAAATGCCAATAAAAGTGACGGTAGAACTCCAATAAAGGTATGCACAAATGCCAATCAAGAATTTCAATTCTCCTACTATATAGCAAGTTCTCTACTGACTTAGGCATCGGAGGGTGGTTGGCACGCCACCACACCGGTGACTTGAGCTCTTGCTTTGCTTTGCAGAATCAGGTCGGAGCTGGATACAAAGCTGATTCATCAGACACCTTTGCCAGTTGACCGTATAGTCATAGTGCATTTGATCGAACCATATAGTTCGGTTTGATTATGTTGTCCAAGTGGACACCTTTGACGAGCGATCATATAGTCCGACATGTTTGACGGAATCGTGGAGTTCGGGTTGATTCAACTGTCCGAGTGGAAACCTTTGCCGGCCAACTATATAGTTAGGGCGCATTTGACCAAACCGTATAGTTCAGTTTCAATCAGTTGTTTGGGTAGACACCTTTGCTTGCCGACCGTATAGTCGAGGTGCGTTTGACCGAGCCATATAGTTTGGTTTGATTACTTCCTAGTATACTCATGAGTGAAGAAAAATTTGCTGAAAAGTTTGAGATGACGGGCGACTTCAAAGTCTTTCTTTCCTTGAAGCCATCTGTTGATTACATGGGAATAGAGAAAATAAAACAAAATAGCGGACCAGACATTTGGCTATTCGAAAACGGGGATCTGTTTGAGAACACATTCTTAAAAAATAAGTACTTATTTCACATTTTGAAATTCAAAAATAATGTAAATAAAAATTTTTTTTTTTATTTTTTTGCACCGTATAAAAGATCTCGATAAGATCTATCAAACAAGATCCATATATGAAAATTATTTTCGTAAACACATTATTTTTTATCTTGAAATTACCTTCTTAAAAAATAAGTATTTATTTTCAGTTTTGGAACGGGAAATCTTGTAGTGCTAGTATTTGAGTAGGTTTTGCGCGTTCCAAGCTCTTGTTGGAATGCGGTTGCCTTTCATCTCTTTGAGTCAGTAGGCCCCGGGCCCAACGATCTACAATCGTCACTCTGAAGGGTCCTTTCCAGTTTGGACTCAGTTGTGTCTTCTTGTTTATAACCACTTGCTTCCTCAGTACTTGATCGTTGACCTTGAATTTGCGCACCCTGACGTTGCGATTATATCATTTAGCGACCTCCTATTAGTAAAGGTGTCAAATGGGCTAGGCCGGCACGACACATCACAGGCACAGTCTTGGCTTGACACGGCACAACACAACACGGTCTTAGTAGGCATGGAACACGACACGAAAGTTGGCCTGATACGGGCACGGTATGTAAGTGGGACAGACACGACATGATATAGTTCTAGCCGGGCATGGAAAAAACTAATTTTAATTTTATTAAATAAATTGACTCACTATGTCATGACTCGTAATGTCATTAACTAAGATAAAAATAAATTGACTCGCTATGTCATTATTAAATAAATTGACATATTATGTGGCTAATTTAGGGTAAAAAAAGCTACACGTCCATGCACTTATTCGAGCTTAGGTTAAAAAGGATAAGTAACATCAAAAAAAATTCAAGCTTGTTTTAGTTATGTGAGTTGTGACAAACGAAACTAAACAAACTTGTAAGCTATAAGCAATACATTGTATTATTTTAAAAAACAGCATGGGCACGACGCGACACGGGAATGTTTGCTTTTTGGGAAGATTTTTTTTCAGACAAAAATCGGTTGGTGATGTGCCGGCACGACACAGCACAACAGAATTAAGTAAATAGGTCAGCATGACACGACACGATTGAAAAACGACACGTTACGATTTAAGTAAATGGGCCTTCACGATTTAAGTAAACGGGCCGGCACAACACAACACGATTTAAGTAAATGGGTCGGTATGACACGACACGATTGAAAAACAACAAAATTGAAAAAGGGCACGGCACAAGCATTGTTAGAACGAAGCTAAATGGGCACGACATGGCTTGTTTGAAACCTCTAATTGATAGGCGGCTAAGCAGATCCTAGCCGAATCCCGTTTCTCTTCGGCCAAATCTGGGTCGGCGGTGATTGCTGTGTCATTTTGAGCGGGATCAAAGTTGGTCGTGTAAAGTGTCACGCTCGTCTTAATCACCATTTTATTTCTATCGAGTTTCATATTTTGATTTATAATTTTATTGTATTTTGATTTGATTGGGTTCATCACAGCCGAGTCCCGTTTGTCGTGTAAAGTGTCACGCTCGTCTTAATCACCATTTTATTTCTATCGAGTTTCATATTTTGATTTATAATTTTATTGTATTTTGATTTCATTGGGTTCATCATAGCCGAGTCCCGTTTCTCTTCGGCCAAATCTGGGTCGGCAGTGATTGCTGTGTCATTTTGAGCGGGATCAAAGTTGGTCGTGTAAAGTGTCACGCTCATTTGAATCACCATTTTATCTCTATCGAGTTTCATATTTTGATTTATAATTTTATTGTATTTTGATTTTATTGGGTTCATCACAAAAAGTAAGAGTGCTACTACTCGCCGTGTCACGTCACTTCCAGCCTTCCACTACCCAACCACATTTGTCCCCCAGAATCCATCCACTCTCTCTCTCTCTCTCTCTCTCTCTCTCTCTCTCTCTTTTTATTTTTTAAAATAAAATTTTAAATACTAATAACTTTTTTTCCACATATTTTTTTTAAATAAATTTTATATTTTTGAAATCTACTCAACGAAACCTATCAAACGAGCCTAATATTGATGGTGAAATAATGTAAAACGAAAAAACTATATTTTTTTGGGCCTAATATCTTATTTTTTTGTTTTTATTTTTTTGTCCTTCATTTTTTTTAAACTTCTATATTTGAGTTTTCAAATAAATTATGTATGTTGAATTCACTTAAATTTTTTTTTTATTTTTCTGAATAGTCAATAATGTAAACTGAAATCAAATTTCATTTAATTATAATTGAGTATATATAACCAATACATGAACATAAATAAATACACAAATTTAGTCAATATTTCCGCCAAATTGTGGTTCTCGTCCCGGCGGATCTATCTGCATTACTTCATACCACAATTGGAGGCGTGCTTCATAAGGATGAGCCCATCCTTGTGCTTCATTTGATGCATTTGGCATCCACCATATGATGATGGGTGGTACAGGGTAATGACGGTATAGAAAAACTTGCACAAAGTGATTGCCATTAACACGACCAATAGCTATATGTGTGCGCGTTGCTAATTGAACTGGATGGGAGCTCAACGGTAAGTGAGTGAAACAACTCGAAGCAACCATATCAAATGTATGCAGTACAACGTTGTACGTTGATGCAATAACAAGTCCCAATGGTATAGAATCCATCCAATGATCCTCTGGTGCCGACGATTGGAAGAAACGAAGTCTTTGTAGCACCTGGGGTACATAATTATGTTCTGGATAAAGCTGTTCATACAGGACCCAATTTTGTTCAATCTCTTGAATAAGGTCCTGTCGTACTTGAGCCCATCCATCTTCAGAACCATAGACTTGCGCAGCTATCGCCCTGAAACCACAATGACCGTCGGGTTGAACGTCAACACAGTGGGAAATATAACGCTGATACTGCTGAGGAAATTTCTCAACGAGGTGATCCCTCCCATTGCTCCTTCGCGATATTGGAATACGTGAGGTCGGAGATTCTGAAGTGGATACTGTGAAGGAAGGTATGTGACTTCTACTCTGGTCATCTCTGCCTGTAGGTCGACCCCTGTGTTCTGTGTTGTATGCTGGGGGTCGAACTGTGCAACGAGATGGATCCGCCATATCGAGAAACCTGTCCATCATAGACTCTCGACTGTCGGAATCCATTTCATTTAATCTTTCAATAAGCTGAGCTGCCCTGTCAGGTCGTGCTCCCTCGTCAATATGCCTCTGGGCATGCATGGACAACATACTCCAGTGAGGGTGGATAGAGCTTAACGGAATTGGTCTGTCCACAGAACGGTAAAGTGCGATATCGTGAAAGCATGGCAATCCATGTGTCCTTTTGATCTTACAAAAGCAAAGGCCGATTTCGTTATCAGTGCGTTCTGCCTGCTTATGGATCAAGTTCATTGCCTTTAATGAAATGCGACCTCTGATTTCACTATAAATGCCTTCATGTAGATGTCTGTGTCGTGGAATGTTGAGAGATTTCTGAAACGACCCCTGAATATCCGCGAACTGATTGGTCAACATCTTTTCTATTTTCTGAAAAGATGTTTAAAGCGAGGACATGGTATCTCCCAAGTATTGTTTGAGCCTCGCATGCGAAGACTCTGCCCTGCAATTTAATAATACACTGTGTTAAATAGGAAAGTTACATAAAGTATTCTTTAGTGCAGGACAGTAAATATACAATGACTATAGAAAAGTTACCTTTGGCTTGAATTGCTCCCAAGATGCATAAACTGGTTTATATATGTTGCAACAAATCGCTCTTTGTAAGGACCTAACCATGTATCCCAAAGATATTGCATGGCATTGGAGTATTGCTCAAATTCTTCACACATGGCAATCCACCTCTGTTGCAAAGATATCGGTGTCGATGAATGAATAAGAACTTGCCATGCATCCGAAAACTCGTCCCACCTCGTACCAAGCATAGGCTTGCACTTCTTCATTACACACTGATTTATGTGCCAAATACAAAGGATGTGTTGTGCGAAGGGGAAACATATTTCAATGGCGCCAAGAAGTGCCAGATCCCTATCTGAAACAATCACCGATGGCAACGCTGCCCCTTGTCCAACCATCCATCTCTTTAATGTATCTAACGCCCATATCAGTCGTTCTTTCGTCTCATTATTCAAATATGCAAACATAAGAGAGTAAGTTTTCATTGTGGATGTGATACCCACAACTTCTAAGAGCGGTATCCGATACTCATTACTCTTGTACGTCGCATCAATAATCAACACGGACGGAAAATTGACAGATAGCTCTAGGCTTCTAGGATGAACCCAAAGAATATCTGTGATTTCGTTGGTGTGTTCATTTGTAAGATAGTCGTAAATGTATTGTTTCTTGTTTAATTCATTCAAGATGTACCCAATATGAGATAGACCCCCCAGTTGCTCTTTCTTATACCGTGCCTTCATATTGTAAATACTCCTGATTCCTGTAGTAATTGACGAGTCTTGTTGTCTCAGGACATTAAGAATTTCTCGAGGCGCGGTGCTGCTAGACATGTCACGAACTACTTGCTGCTGGATTGGGGTCAGTCTTGAAGGGAACTCATGTCCCTCAAAACTTTCAGCTGGTTCATGATTATGAAAACCTTTAACAACCTCCAAACTCCACATGACACCGTCTGGAGGTTGTGGTACACCTCGCAGCTTAAACGGGCAATCACATTTTTTAGTTCCAGTATTCCTTTGCATTAAATGCCCTTCCCGTGGCGGTTTGTACAATCCTCCCTTTTCACAAATAAGCATGCATTTCGGCATCTTGTTACCCTTTATATTAGCAGATTTACTTATGACAATCACAAAACCATTGTCCTCACCCACTTTTCACACCCAATCTATCATGACAGCTCTGGTTTCAAATATCTATAACAAAAAAAAATGAATACGTATAAGCACAATGTAAAAAAAAAAAGGATTTTTTTTTAAAAATCTTATTATTACTATCTTTTTTTTAAAAAAAAAAAGATTTTTTTATAAAAAAAGTGCATCTTTGTTATTGCTAAAATTATTGCAAGATTTGATTATCAAAAGTAGCAAAAGAAGATTATCAAGGCTTGGATTTTCTTGAGTCATTTTTGGGCTATAGGCAGAAAAAACCAGGAACTTTTCTTCAGGCCTTTTTAACTTGGGAAGATAGAGGTGAAAAGGAGGTTTCAATGATGGCGTCCTGACTCTCACCAACCTATCTCTATTTTCAATTGCTTTTATTTTGCTTTTATGAGATCAGAAAGAAAGCTTTCCAACTTTCAATAATTAACTTTGGTCCTAAATTCTATTCCTATAAATAATTACTTCAAATATCTATAACAAAAAAAATGAATACGTATAAGTACAACATTATGCAACCTACTTTCAAAATAAGTAACAAATATGTATAATAACAAAAAATAATAACTAACCTGATTAGTCGTAAATTCGGCTGTGTAATCACGCCCAACGTAGGAGCTCCTCTCCTCACACGGAACATCATTAGCAACATCGTTTCCGACTGACCAATTATCCGAAAATGAAAAATTATACTGATCCATAATATTCTTCTATGAATTACGAAAATGAAATGAAAGTTGAGAAAATTGTGAGAATATGGTGAATGAGAGTAAGTGTGAATGTATACGCGACTGATTATATAGGCGCTACTGTCAAATTTCCAACGGGCAACAATCCTCTCAATGCTGCAGGTTCAACTTTCAACCACCACTATCAATGTAACCTAGCTTGACACGTGTTAGGCCCCTTGTGACACGGGCAAGACTTCCCAGTGCAATCAATAATATTTTTGATCGTCGCCTTCTTTGTGACACGTGTCACCCCTTGAGATCACTGTCAATGCTTCCTCCCGATAACTCTTTTTTTTATTTAATTAATAATGTTTATACCCTGTATCTTTTTTCTTTTTTATTTATTTAAAATTATTTTGGTGTTCCGATTTTCAATCAGGTTCAATCGGTGGAAAGATCTTTTTTTTATCATTTTATCTTAAATGGTCATAATGAATTTTTGACTTCGTAGAATCAAATATCTCTTAGGGTTTATCAACGGGAGTCCTAAAGTCAAAATTTAATTATGGCCATTTAGGATAAAATGATCAGAAAACTTAAATCTTTCCACCGGTTCAAGCGGATTGAAATTTAGAACACTTAATTTTTTAACTATATTTTTAATATATAAACTGTCTAAAAATGTTTAAAAAATTAAGTGTTCCAAATTTCAATCATTTTGAACCGGTGGAAAGATTTTAGTTTTCTGATCATTTTATCCTAAATGGTTATAATTAAATTTTGACTCTACACTACAAGAAAATCGTTCAATAGCAACGGTCAAAAGTGTTGCTAGAGATGCAAAAAAGCGTTGCCAAAGACCAATATAGGCTATACCAACGGTTATAGAACCGTTGGTTAAACCGTCGCGAGATATCCGTTGCTGTAGGGTTATAGCAACGGTTTTGGCAAGCGTTGGTACAGATTTTTTTTTAGCAACGGTTTCTTTAGCAACGCTTGTAACCGTTGCTAAAGGCAAGTTTTTTTTTTTTCTAAAAATCTAGGGTAAAATATGACATGGCAGCCACGTGGTGCTGACGTGGCCCCCACGTGGCCTCCCGTGACACCCACGTGGCCTCCACCTGTGACCTGTCGCTGATGTGGCGCCTACGTGTCGTCCGCGTGGCAACACAACAATGTTTTGCTCCTCCTGGGAATCGAACCCAGGACCTCCCGCATGCGCGCGCGAGTGCAAACCAGCTGGCTAGCCCAACACTTGTGTAATATCAATGGACTACTAATATTTATACTATGCAAACCAGCTGGGTTAGCTTATGTCATTTGAGTTTTATCGATTTATTCTTAACCCAAGTTTTTAAATTCATTTATTCTATACAAACACCTACTTTTTTTTCCCGATTAGAACCATCTATTTTTTACATAGTAAAGAGTACATCCTTCATACGAAAAATGAAATTAATCGGGTATCGTTACATACTTGATGGGAAAAATTTATTTTACTAATGAAATTTTGTCTCAATAAAGAAGTTTTCTAGACTCGATCAAGCCAAATTTTTATGAGAATGATTTAATCAACAAACAAGGAAAACAAAATCAATGGTCTCGATTATAGTCCGCTTTTTAGTAACGGTTATGGAAAACCGTTGCTATAGGCCGGTTTTTAGTAACGGTTATGGGAAACCGTTGCTATAGGTCGGGTTTTAGTAACGGTTATGGAAAACCGTTGCTAGAGGCTGGTTTTTAGTAACGGTTATCGAAAACCGTTGCTATAGTCTTATAATCTAGTAACGGTTGCATGAAAACCGTTGCTATAGTCCTGTTTCTAGTAACGGTTTAAAAACCGTTGCTACACACCGTCTATACCAACGGTTTTTTGAACCGTTGCTAGCTAAACCGTTGGGAGATCTCGATTTTCTTGTAGTGCTAGGACTCTCGTTGATTAATCCTAAGAGATATTTTATTCTACGACTTTCTTAGGGTTAATCAACGAGAGTCCTATAATCAAAATTTAATTATGACCATTTAGAATAAAATGATCAGAAAATTAAAATCTTTTTTTCGGTTCAAACGGATTGAAATTTGGAATACAAAATTTTTCAACCTATGTAGACAGTTTAAACTACCACAAAAATATAATTTTTCCATTTTACATTATTTAACCATGAATATTAGGTTCGTTTAATAGGTTTCGTTGAGTAGATTTCAAAAATATAAAATTTATTAAAAAAAAATATGTCAAAAAAAATTTATTAGCATTTAAAATTTTATAAAAAAAATTAAACAAGAGAGGAAGAGTGTGCTGGGAGAACACGTGTTGGCGGGGGGAGGGGGAGTAGCAATTTTGTTAAAATTTCGCAAGACATTAGTAATGCCCAAAAGTAAACATCAGGTTGTCGTGGAAGGGGAAGGGGGAGGGGGAGTTGGGCGTGCATGTAGAGAAAGCTTACTTGTTGCATCCAGTGAAGTTAGCTCCCTTTGCACATTGGCCGTTCCATTTGGATGGAGGAGGTCCGTAGCCTTCATCATTAAAACTGGGTGACTTTGTCCAAATTCCTTTGAGAGAGAGAGAGAGGAAAGCTTTTTATTTTCTAGTACAGTAGTGATGGGAATGCATAAAGATAGGCCTCGTTTGGGTCACTAAATAAGTGTATGTTTTATACTGTATTCAATTCAGTCGAAGTACCTTAGTCTAAGTACAGGTTATCAGATCTGTTCAAAAAAAAAAAAAAAAAAAGTATAGGTTATCAGATAAAGGAAGGGGAAGCTAAGCTATTCAATACTTTTTTGGATGAATTTCACTTACCTCCCCTGAGGTTTCTGATAATGATAGACACCTCCTTTTACGTTTCTGAGAGGGCATGTAAGTGAAATTTACCCTCTCTCTTCTTCTTCTTTAATCGGCGCTAAGCTATTTAATGGAGTACTTGGCTACTATAAACTAACATGTCAATGGATGGAGTACATGTCGAGATTTTTTAAAAAATTTCTTTATATGCACTTAGTCTAAATGAAAGTAAGTTTCTTTTTCTTTTTCTTATAATTATCAACTATAAGCACTGGAAAAACTTTATTGAGATAATATAGGATGAATTCTCAGAAGAGGTAAAAGTGGCAGTACCCCTTCAAGTCCCATCAGTTTGTCAGTCAATCACACACAAAATCCAAAGAGGCAGAGAATGAAGGGAGTAATAAATTGAATAGCATCATTACCCATTGCAGGAGTAGAATACGAGGGAGTTTGAAGCTAAAAACTAAGTGTTAACCAAAATATTTTGTTATATGGATGTGGACCAAACGTAAGGAATGATTAAAATAAAAAATTATACATGTCCTATAGCATATGTTTTAATTTTAAAATATCTAAAATACTCATAAACTTTTTAGTTGTAAAAGCCTAAAATTTAATAAGAATCCAAGAAAAATATCAAACCAGCTAAATTCATTCATAAAATCCAATAACCTTCATTTTTGCAAACCTAGCTACACCTAAATTTTTTTAAATAAATACAAAAATCAACGAAACTTGGCTTTATTAAAAAAGTTTGGACCATAATTTTTTACTTTTCCGAATTCTCTCGTCAAGTCGAACCAACAATCCACAAAAATTTGCCGCGAAACTAACAAATGCAAAAAAAAAAAAAAAAAAGAAAATACAAAAAGAAAAAAAAAAAGAGCCAATTTGCGTATTTAGCCAAAAGATCCCTTACTAACCATGATCTGTCCTTCTTTTTTTTTTTTTTTTGTAACTAACCAGCTGTATGATATATGCATTTAAAAATTGAGCAAAGTTATACTGAACCAAATTGGAAAAATGAAAAACAAAGGGATGAAATTGAAAAAAAAAACGACTATTTGAAGGTTAAAATAAGAAGACAAAATAAAAGGGGTAAGGTGTAAAATTCACTAGCAGGACAACAAAAAGGAGAGCTGCCCTCTCCCTCTTTGTTTTATAAAATATAATATATATATATGTATATATATATAGACACACACACACACTAGAGTTTACCAGTGCCTGAAGGCACGACGCAACACGTTTTGAATACAACTAAAATGAATTGTGAACCACCCCCGCCAATGAAACTAATTTATACGGGAAGATTTTTTCTTAAATTAAGATCAAATAGATTTATTTCTTACGCTGTTTGTTTAGTTTACGATCCGCCTTACACTAATTTTATACATGAAATTTTATTACTTTCTATCTTCCCATAACCAAAAAGAGTTGGAATAAGAAAAATTAGAGAAAATTTCGCCTTGCTTCGAATGGAGAGAGAGAGTGCTAAGGTTTCAAAAATTACTTCCTTTTCTTATTTCAAAATCCAGCTATTGGCAATAAAATTTTATTACTCTCTATCTTTCCATAACAAAAGAAAATTGAAATAAGAAAGGTTAGAGAAGATTGAAAATAGGATTTTCTAACCTTAGGACTCTTTTCAGCCATAGGATTTATGAGGGTTAAATTTGGGCTGTTAGATTTATATACATAGGATTCAAATATTGAATTGTTTTATTATATATATTTATATTTATGAATCAAAAAGTTTTTATCACAAAGTTGAATTGAATGTGATGAACAGATTACATATCATAGGCGCTTTTCTTGCAATGAAGCAATATCAAATACCATTACTCTCTCTCTCTCCACCATGCCAAATATTGCTTTTACCGGCGCTAATATTATCGGCATTAAAAAAACTGCCGTTAAAAGCTTGATTTACCGGCATTATTAGAACTGCCGGAAAAAGTTACCCTTAAACGGCAGTTTGTAAGAGCATCCACAATGTAATAATCAAATCCAAAAGGTTGCTAAAGTTAGCAATGTTTGTTCAAAGAAGTGCTCACATTGTAATAATCAAACTTAGCAACCTCTTAGCAACTCATCAAATTTTGGCCTTGAAATAATCAAAACTAGCAACCTTTTGCCAATAATCAAATCTTATGGTCCTCTCATTTTTTCAATCAAGTACACCCATTATTACAAAATAACCTTCTCTCTCTCTCTCTCTCTCAACAATGTTTCCAGAAAATTATTTTTAAAAACTATTTTTTTTCCAGAAACTTTTAAAAAAAACAGTATTTAAAACAAACTTTTTTTTTTGAAAAAAGTGCTTTTACACAAAAACATTCTTTAAAAAAAAAATAGTTTCTAACAGTTTTTCCAAAAAACTGTTTTCTTTTTGAAAAATCTATTTTCAAAAAAACATTCACTAAACTATTTTCTTAAAAATAAACTGTTATTTTTTTTCAAAAAGAATATTCAAATTATTGTCAAAAAATTTAGTTAGTAAAATTTTGTCATTTAGAAAAGTGATGTGGCAAGTTTTGATTATTCAATTTTGATTATTACAATGTGGACCTCTACATTGCTAACCTTAGCAATGTCTTAAATGGATAACCAAAAGCTGATGTGGCAACTTTTGGTTATCCAATTTTGATTATTACATTGCGGATGCTCTAAGAGACTGTCGTTTTTCGTCCTTATAATATGGCGGCAATTGAAACTCACAGAAAATTGGCTCTCGCGCGCCCAATATTTAATTCCCTTAATCGAAAGAGCGTCGTTTTATTGTTTCTTCCCTTTTCTATTTTGATTTAACTTTTATCTCTTATTAATACTTTTGCCCTAGACTTCCCCTCTTTTGCGCCAAACCCAGCGGCAGAAGAGAGAGAGAGCGAGCGCCAAAACCTGGGTGGATGACTCCCTCAATCGATCTTCGCTCGTCGAAATTGAGGTATCCTTGAACTCTCATCACCGTCCATTGCTTTGTCCTCACATATACACGAACACACGATGTATGTATAGTCGATAAAGCACAAAATATATACTGAAGGTATCTTCGTAATGCTCTCCCCCTCTCACAGACACACATCTCTCTCTCTCTCTCTCTCTCTCTCAGTGTGCGCTCGCGTAATCCTGGGCTTCTGTTTTGCCCAGTTGATGCCTCTACTAATATTTTACTAAATGCATCCTTTGTTTTGTTAATGTTCGTGATTGGAATCAGAGAGAGAGAGAGAGAGAGAGAGAGTACTTCAGATGAAAAACCATTAGAAGAGATTGTTTATAGAGCTATGATGCTCGATTAAAAGTGATATGGAAAGAACTATTATGTTGCTACTGTTCTTGAAAGCCTTGAGTGGTATCCCTGGCCTACTCTTTGTTTTTTGTAGGAGCTATTGGGTTGGCTACTAGTATTCCTTTTTTTGGATTTTGTCTTTTGTTTTGGCTATGTAATTTGTTTATCGTTGATTTACTTGAGTTGATTTTTTTCTTATTAGCTCCCGTTTTATTTAAACTCCTCTTTCTTTAAATTATAGATATTCTCTTTGCCAATCAAAAAGGAGAAGCAAGGGTAAGATTCAAATTAACACTTATTAATGTAGCCGCAAGGTTTTTTGTGCTTCGTTTGTTGTGAGTTTTAATTTGTATCGACTTTGGTCAATATAATTCTTGAGTACTGTCCAGACTCCAATTTATAAGTTTATTTTTTTAATAGCACTCTTAGTTTTGGGGTTAATAGAACTTGAGGTGGGATTTTAATACATTTTATAAACTCGCTTATTGGGTTGACCTTTCTATTTAAAAATACAGATTGATGATCTCAAGCATTGACCATTTGCTTAGGTGATTAAGCTTTATTAAGGTATTGTCTCGTCTATATAACTTTCTAGAGGATCATATTTTAATGTGCTTGCTTAATTTTTGAACTAGAGAATTAAAAGTGGTTTGTTTTAAGCTGGAATGCAGTCGGGGTTGATCTTTTTGTTACAATATGTATAGTAACAAGTTTGCGGTAAAAGTTCTCTCTTGGAGATCCTAGTCTGGTTAAGTTATTGTTTGCCTAGTCAAGTTTAACAGTTGACATATGCCAAGGGCCCCGCTCTGCGTGTTTTTTTTTTATAAGTAAATAAAACTGCTCTACTTGTTACTAAAACCAAAGCTTGGCCAGTTAATGAATTTGCCGGCCCGCGTATATTGTTGGTGTTTTGATGGTCTAAATTCAAGGGTACACTATAGGAGAATATATGATGAGTTCTTTTTCTTCCTAATGCTAAATCAATCCTAACCCATAAGCAATCAAAACTTTTCACGTATTTTTCACATTTAGCATATATTTTATAGTTATTGCCACTGGTTTGTCCAATTAATTTCCCAATTTATGGGTTCTTAGTGCTAGTTTGCATAGTTTTCTTGAGCTTAATGATGATACACTTTGTACAGCTATATGTGTGGTTATGGCTTAATTGAACTTCATTGAAATCAAAGTTGGCCCTCAATTTAATTATGGAAGTAGTTATGCCAATGTTCTTGGAAAACCTAAGTGCATTGTAAACAATTTGTATGTTGACGTCCCTTTGACTAAGTTCATAGCTCTATATTTGAAGTGGTAGTTTTAAAATGTCCTGTATTATGTTAGAATTCCTTCAATGTTGTTAATGGAAATAGTCTAGACAAACATAACTCTTGCTCGTTGAAAACCTATTTGAGATCGACTCATACACTAACGTTTGAACACACTTTGCAACTCATTAGTTCATCAGTAGTAATGTTTTTTTAGCACATATACAGTTTTTTTTTTTGTTTCTCTACTATATAATGTTTCTTGCTTTGATTTATATTACACTTACACATATAACACCTCAAGTTTGAGAGACAACTGCCCAATTACTGGAGAGGTCATTTTCTAGGGAAAGTTGACAGATATCAATTGCTTGCAGAGGTGCGAAAAGAAGTTCTAGCTGAGTTAGATGATAGGCCTTCTAAGTGTGCTAGGTTCGAGGCTCATGCGAAAGATATTGGATACCCGTTGGCTCCGTCTCCGGAAGAGGATTCACCAATAGTGCCTTAGCACAATGGACAGGTTACTCTAGTCTATTGCTTCATATAACGTTTATTTGATCACTCTTAACTTATTCACCAATAGTGCCTTCACATTAAGCAAATACCTCCTCACTCTAGTTTATTGCTTTGAATAATGTACATTTTATGCTTCGTAAACATCGTTAAGAGAGCTAGGTGTGTCCAACTTTATGATTTTTTGTATTGTGTCTTTTTGCAAAAGAGTTCAATGGAAGTTATCTACAGATTTGACCATAAGTTTGCGTTTCTAATTTGCTTATCCAAAAAGATACAATATATGATGGAGAAGGCCTCTCCACTCAACTTTCATTTTTCCCTTTGCATGTCATATGATCATGTCATATAATCAATATCTATATTTCTCTAAACCTTGTGTATCACATTTTCAATTTCTTCTTTTGATTCTATTGCACGTGTTTTTGTTCCATCAGAATAGTTCTGGGCAGTCATGCAATGTGGAACTTGTTCCTGATGCCAATAGTCCTCAACAACAAAATGGCGATGACATGAGTAGATGCCTTAGGGGTTGGACTGCTGATGAGGTGAGAGAACATTCATCGTGGCTATATTGAATTTGTACGCTCTTCTTTCACAGTTTATTGATTTGATTTTTATGGCTTAGATCTCTAGTTCGACGTAATTTTTGCAGGCATCGGTGGTATAAGTTTCCTTGTAAGCAATAGAACTGCTGTAGTTTGATTGATCCAACTTGTGAAGGTTTGTGAAAGATTATGGTTCATTCCTTTATGTTTGTTAGGAAAAGGTTATCATATGATAAGTAATATAGCTGGACTATTATGTGATTGAATTATTGAAGTGGATTTATGTTACAGACTAGATGAACATGATTCTATTTGCATTTCCATTCTCTTGGAAGGCCTGACCGGTTCATTCCTTTATGTTTGTTAGGAAAAGGTTATCATATGTTAGGTACTATAGCTCGACTAATACGCGATTGAATTATTGAAGTGGATTTATGTTACAAACTAGATGAACATGATGCTATTTGCATTGCCATTCTCTCTGAAGGCCTGACATTACTTTGGAGCTGATTTACATAACATCCACATATAGGGCAACATACATGATTTTGACTGCTGGCCCCTAGGGAAGATAACCCTCCCTGTCCGTGCAGGTTCAGTAGTCCTGCGAACTGACTTTCTGGTTGTAGACGTCCCGTCTTCCTATAACGCGATTATAGGGAGAACTTGGTTACACAAGATGAGGGCTGTTTCTTCTACTTACCACCAGATGGTGAAATTCCCAGGGTCTAATGGAATTGAAAAGATCAGGGGTAACCAAAAGTCAGCGCAGCAGTGTTTGATCTCAATCATCAAGAAAATGCCAAAGGCCCATAACGTCCATACAGTGGAAGTACCTGATCAACCGACTATCGAGGATGTCGGGAGAAATCCAGCGGAGAAAGTGGTGGAAGGCCTGAAAAAAGTACAGATCAACGAGACTGATCCGGAGAGGTATTTTCTGATTGGGGAGTCACTAACAGAAACGGAAGAAGCCGAATTGGTGAGTTTCCTAAACGAACACGTCGATGTTTTCGCATGGGTACGGAGGAGATGCAGAGTAGATGCGGATGTGAGCTGCCACCATTTAAACGTGGACCCCGACATAGGCGGTGATCCAAAAGAAGAGAGGCGACCACCCAACACGCGTTGATCTGTCATCGAAGAGGTGGATCGCCTGCTGGAAGCCAAGGCAATACGAGAAGTTTATTATCCAGAATGGCTGTCCAACACTGTAGTAGTGAAGAAGAAGAATGGGAAATGGCGTGTCTGTGTAGACTTCACAAACTTAAATAAAGCGTGTCCCAAAGACAGCTTCCCTCTCCCAAGGATAGATCAATTGGTTGATGCAACTGCTGGATATGAGCGGATGAGTTTCCTCGACGCATATCGAGGATATCATCAGATCGCCATGTTTGGGCCGGATCAGGAGAAAACATCTTTCATCACGCCACGGGGGTTGTACTGTTATACTGTAATGCCTTTTGGATTGAGGAATGCAGGGGCAACATATCAAAGGCTGGCAACCATTATGTTCAAGAAGTTGCTCGGCAGGACTATGGAGGTTTACATAGACGATATGGTTGTGAAAAGCGAAGCCAAACACGGTCACATAGCAGACCTCAAAGAGGCCTTCGAAATCTTGAGGAAGTACAAGTTAAAGCTTAACGCCTCGAAGTGCGCGTTTGGAGTGGGCTCTGGAAAGTTTCTAGGCCACTTGGTGACCATAAGAGGGATCGAGGCAAATCCTGACCAGATAGCAGCCTTGCAGGGGCTACAGAGCCCTAGGACAACGAGAGAAGTCCAAAGGCTGACTGGAATGGCTGCAGCTCTTAACCGGTTCATTAGCCGTTCAAGCGACAAATGCAGGCCGTTCTTTCAATTGTTGAAGAAAAGAGAGGGATTCGAGTGGGGAGCAGAATGTGAGTAGGCCTTCCAGGACTTAAAGAAATACCTGGCTTCTGCCCCGCTCCTTTCAACCCTAGAGCCAAGAGAGACCTTGGTGTTGTACTTGGCGGTTTCTGAGCATGCAGTAAGTGCGGTTCTGTTAAGGGATATGGAGGCTGAGCAAATTCCAGTTTACTATGTGAGTAAGACGCTGTTGGACGCAGAAACGAGGTATCTGCCCCTTGAAAAACTTGTCCTTGCTTTAAGGACAGCCACAAGGAAATTACCCCACTACTTCCAGAGCCACAAGGTGGTAGTCTACACTGAATATCCACTGAAGTCTCTGCTACGGAAAGCAGACTTCTCGGGAAGGATCTCCACCTGGTCCGTTGAGTTGAGCCAGTACGACATCGATTATCAACCGCGCACTGCGATTAAAGGCCAGGTGTTGGCTGATTTCGTAGCAGAGTTTTCTCCTTCTGTAGCACCCCAGCCTCCTACGAGGAAGGAGCGCCGAACGGGGACTTCGAACAGAAGAAGTGAGGTATCAGCCGAACAGAACGCCGAGGAATGGAAGTTATTTGTCGACGGCTCGGCGTGTAACTCGGTTCTGGTGCTGGCATCGTCCTGTTCCCACCCCAGGGAGTCATGTTAGAGCTCTCTGTCCGGCTGGGATTCAGCGCTTCGAACAACGTGGCAGAATATGAAGCACTCTTGATCGGCCTTAAAAATGCAAAAACTTTGGGGGCGAAAAAGGTTAGGGTCTACTGCGACTCACAATTGGTGGTACATCAACTGTCCGGGGAATACGAGACCCGGAGTGAGAAAATGGCGGCCTACGTGGAAGCAGCTAAAGACCTGCTCGACACCTTCGAAAAGGTTTACATTGAACAGATAAGCTCCGGGCAAAATTCCCATGCGGATTCCTTAGCCTGGTTGGCTGCAGCCGTACCCTTAGAATTCAGGAGGAAGGTAGCAGTGGATTACCTGACCCAGCCGAGCATTGGCCAGAGTGTTGAAATGGTCCTGGACGTAAACCAGGGGCCAAGTTGGATGGATCCAATTGTGGGATTCCTACGAGACGGGACACTTCCTACTGACAAAAAGGAGGCCCACAAAATCAGAACCAAGTCCGCTAGGTTCTGGCTATCCCCAGAAGGAAAGCTATATAGAAAGTCCTTTACTGGACCATACCTGCTTTGCGTGCACCCCGAGATGGTGCAGAAGTTCCTCCGCGAGATTCATGAGGGAACATGTGGGAGCCATGCTGGGGGCAGGTCCATCGCCCACCGAGCAATCACACAGGGGTACTGGTGGCCACATATGCAGGAAGATGCAAAGGTTTATGTAAAGATTTGTGAGAAATGCCAGAAGTTCTCACCGATGATTAGAACACCAGCCGAAGATCTGGTGCCCTTGACTAGTCCATGGCCATTTGCTCAATGGGGGATGGACATCGTTGGTCCACTTCACAAGGCTACTGGGAACCGAAAATTCCTGTTGGTACAACAGACTACTTCACGAAATGGATTGAAGTTGAGCCTTTGCTAAGATTACCGAACCTATGATAGAGAGGTTTGTGTGGAAGAGCATCATTACTCGTTTTGGGGTCCCATATTCTTTGATTCTTGATAATGGTTGAGTTCCAGAAAAAGTTTAAGACTTTTTGTGCCCGGTATGGAATAAGAAACTATTATTCAACCCCTGCTTACCCCAGGAGTAATGGGCAAGCAGAGGCATCTAATAAAACCATTCCTGGATGGGATCAAGAAGAGGTTGGATAAAGCAAAGGGCAAGTGGCATGATGAGTTGCCATTGGTGCTATGGGCACACCGAACAACGCCTGGGAGGTCTACTGGAGAGACCTTATTCTTTGGCTTATGGAACAGAGGCGGTCATTCCATTGGAAGTTGGCCTTCCTACTAACAGGACTGCATTGGTCGAGAGTGGAGGGAATGACAGGGCTCTTGAAATTGAGCTCGACCTTGCCGAGGAAAGGAGAGAAAGAGCCCTGGTGCATTTGGCCTCCTACCAGGAACAGTTGATGAAGAACTACAACAAGCATGTCCACCCTCGAGAGTTTGGTGTTGGAGACCTTGTGCTCCGCAAGGTGCTCGGCAACACCAAGGTGGCTAACGAGGGAAAGTTGGGGGCCAATTGGGAAGGCCCATATCGAGTTACCGAGGTTGTGGGCATTGGGGCCTATCGTTTGGCGGACTTGGACGGGAACCCGGTGCCACGACCCTGGAATGTCCACAACTTGAGGAAGTTCTTCGTTTGAAAGACTTCAGTTTAATTTTTATTCTGTTTTAGAATTGTGATTGTGTGGGAGTTATGAATACAATTCCCTTGTGTTTCCTGTTTTAGTTGCATGGGGTACGCATAACGACCCCTTGAGTTTTTAGGATTAAGAATAAAATCATGTTTTCTGCAATATATTGAAATTCTGTTTTGATCTATAAATACGAACAATGGCCTTCCAAACCCTTTCTTCGTATTGGGGAGCAGGGAATGGGTACAAATACACGTTTCAATTATTTATGCATGAAAAGCTTTAACATACGAGAGTACGAAATACTTAAGAATTATTTACAAGTATAAAACTTACAAGTACGAAACACTTGTAAAAACGAAATATCTAGATTCATCCAAGTACGAAAAACTTTCTTTTAAGTACGAAATACTTAAATTTGTTCAAGTATGAGAAACTTTGCTAAGTACGTGATACTTAATGAGAAACTTTGCTAAGTACAAGACACTTAAAGTACGTGATACTTAATATTATTTAAGCACGAGAAACTTAAATTAAAACGTACGAGAAACGTAACGCAGTTATGTTTGCATCTAAATATGAGAAATTTAGATAAACGTATGCATCTGATCATATGCATAAAAGAGACGAGATATCATAAACAGTTCCTGGCCACGAAGGGCCTAGCAAATTCAACAGGCCTAGCAACAGCCACCAAAATTAAAGTACCATGCCACGAAGGGCCAAAAACTGTGTTATCAAAACGTTTAAGTTAACCGATGCCACGCAGGGCCAGGAAAATCACGGTCACGCAGGACCAACAGTACTGTCGTTTCTGAGGGAAGAAGGGCTTACCATGTCAGTCCAGATTCTGGACCTCTATAAAGGAATTGTCAGGGACCTCGGTGTTAGCTCCAGCGCGGGGTTCGTTGACGGCAGCATCCTCTTTTTCCAAATTGACAGGTGCAGCTAAGGGCTCCAGAGCAGCTTGTTCGACAGAAACCTCTTGGCTCTCCATCTGCACGTCTGCATTGGTGTCAACAAAGTTGTCAATTTGATGCTCAACCTCGTCCTCTTCCTGTTCCACCTGATTCTGAGAGGCCACTACACGGGAACTTGGCAAGTCATTCTCTACCCATAAAGGGCAATCATCTGCAGCGCCAATCTTTGTCAAGCAAGCCTCCCAGCCAGCGGCCCATATCTGGTCTTGAATGCCCGGCATTTGCTCCACATAACTTGCAGTGGCAGCATCAAAGCCCTTCTTGTAACCATCCTCAAAAGCAACCTTCTTGGAACTGTCGATCTCGGCCAGGGCTTGATTAAGGCTGTCCTCGGTAGTCGCAAGTTTGTCGCTTGCTTCTACATAATCCGACTTGGCGTTGTTTCTCTCATTCTCCAACCTTGCCACTGTTCGGAGCAGCCTGGTGTTTTCAGTCAGGAGTCTGATTCTCTCAGACTCAGCGTCTTGGAATTTCTGGCCTAACGTGACCATCTTTTGGATAAGCTGAGCATCAAGAATTAATTTACGATTAGCACTCTACAAAAGATGACGAGAAGGGTTAAGAGTAAAATCTCAAGTACCTTGATTCCACTAACGAGCCCCGTGGAAACCAGCCGGTCAGGAGGGGACGTGGCTTCTTCTCGCATATCTACGGGCAAAGAATAGCCCTTGAGCTAGGGCAGCGATCTCTCGAGGAACTAGCACTATCCCAAATATTATTTGGACGGTCACCTCGATGAGTTGAGGGTCCGGACCTCATGAGTCACTTGTGTGTTCGGGGAGGGGGTCTCCAAATTGGATACCGCAGCTTAAGGAACAGAGTCCCAGCCCCCTGATTTCTGGGACGTTTGTCCCAGCTCAAGGGAACTGTCACGTTCCTGAGGGGAAGAAGAAGATCGTGTTGAAACCCCTCTAGTGCGACGAGGAGCCGGAGGGGCCTGTCCGGTAGATGGGGCGCGGCCAGAAGAGCCCGGTCGAGAAGAGACGGTGAGCAGGGAGCTAAGGTTCAAGGGTTGACGAGACATGTCACCTGAGTGTGGTGGAGATGGAGAGTAGCCGGAGGATGACGATTGGCTGGTGTCACGATTTGGAGCTGGCTGTTCGGACTGATGCTGAGAGGAAGCTTGGTGACGTGCAGATCTTCGTGCAACCACGCAAGTAAGTGGAACGCCGTCAGGAATAGCAATTTCCTCGGCCAGACCAGCGACAGTCACCCCAGAGTTGGAGCTTTGGCTTCTTGATTGGGGAGCAGAGGACGTAGAGGCAGTGCTAGTGCTAGGATGGGCAAGTCTCCGGTCAATGACTCCCCTGTATGAAGGGTCGTAGCCTAGCAGTACTTCAGCATTACGACCACGACCATAAGTACGGGTCCCACGCTCTCCCTTGTATCTCAGGATTCTGTTTATCTCCTCTGTTCGGACGCAGCTCGGCTCCCTGCTCGGGCGAGTATTCGCATTTGTAGCTGTAAAAAGCAAAGACATTAACGTTAGAAAATACAATTGAGAGTGCAAAGACGAAAATGACAAAAGGAAAGATGCAAATCAGGAGCATACGTGGGTAGCCCCACTCGTGGGGGCAGTGGCAACCCACCACCTGGCCATCTTCCCCCATTGGCTCGAAGCCTCCAGTGACATAGAGAAAGTCCATCTCATGGTCTCGAGCAGAGTCTGGCAAGTTTAACACGAGACGCTTCTCCGCTTTCCTCACCTTGAGATAGTAGGTGTTGTATTCGCGGTTTAAAACTATGCTATACCACCATTGGATGTCCCAAATTCCTATTTGGGTACCTAATATCCTATTTAAGGCCACAATCCCCATCACCAATCTGAAGAAATTGGTGGACACTTGCATAGGCGTGAGACGGTACCAGTTTAGTACACGTCGAAGCAGTGGGTCAAGAGGGAAACGGACTCCGCCCTCGACAATGGCGACGACTAGAATGCAAGTTCGTTCCCAAGAACAGGTGTTCCTCTCAGCACCCAAGGGAGCCAGTTCGAGTACTACATTATCAGGGACGTTGTAAGTCGTCCTAAAAGCTGCCATTGCAGCGGGAGTTTCGCAAAGTTTCCTAAATTTGCCAGGCTTAAGTTCGTTGCCACTTTCACCCGCCATGGATGAATTCGAAACGAAACCAAAAAAAATGGGTACGACAGAAACCCTAAGTATGGTAGAATCTGAGAATGAAGGTCTCAGAGGAACGCGAAAGGTAAAAGTAATAAAGGAACTAGAATCTTACGAAGGGATTGGAGGTTGCCTGAGATGAGATCGAGTTTTCAGACGGCGGCAATGGCGGGTACGAAAAAGGTATTCTTTGCCTGGTTTTAGAGAGAGACAGAGGTGAGTTTCGAATGAAAAGTGAAAGCCCAAAAAGATCCCTTTTTGGGATTTAGGAGAAGAGACGGAGATGAAACGTCTCCTCTCACTCTGTTAAGCAAAAAGAAACGGCAGAAGAAGCTTGGAGGGATGCTGGTTTGACGCCGTCTGGCCCAAACGTCAGTTCAAATTAAATGAGGAAGCGTACGGGATACGCCACGTGGAACCATTATTCCGAAATAATAAATGACTGAAGCCGCCAAAAATAAGACTTCAAAAGACATGAATGATTATACCCCATCAGGGCCAAAATACTTACACATTGGTTTTAAGTTTCACCCTATACCCCCGAACAATGGTATAAGGGCGAAACTGGGGAGCAATTGTAGGGAGGTAATCTCGAACAGACGCAAATAGTAACTAAACATGAGATGTTCGGGAAACACGTGATCCGTTGAAATAAGATGCCGCCGGCCAGAGGTTAAAGACCGGTGACCGAAGGGGTCATTAGGACCATACTATCTGTTCGGCGATAAGGGCCAGAGACATGAGATGTCTTTGGCCCAATTTTACCCGAACAGGGGCATGCTTCGATAAACACGAGGAATTGCTAGACCGGGTAAGTGACATGAGAAGTCACTGGTCCAAGTAAGCTGTTCGACAACAAGGAAGCCGAACAGGAGCAGCATTCTGGAGGACGCTCTGGAGGGATCCATGAATGGCAATACTCAGTAAGGAAACAGAATCAGGACGAGATACCCAACGAGAATGGGATCCACGGTCCATTAAGAAAGGTTCCTAAATGATTTAAAAGGAAACGAGCAATTTAGGGAATGAGAATCCAAAGGATACGGGGTTTCCTATACGGGGTAGGAGATCTAGGGAAACAAAGATGCTTGGAGAGCAAGCCGCAGCGAATCTATAAATACGAGGTGAACATAGAGAAAAAGGTACGCAATATTCCGTATTCATATTGCAGTATTCTGTTGTTAATCGAGTTTTTGATCATAAGTACGTGATACTGACTTTAGCATCGGAGGGCCTTTGCCACGAGAGGCAAAGGTGCGCTCACCCCTGTCTGTTTTGCAGGCTAGGGTTCAGGCAGCACACTAGGGTTCCGGCGAAGAGGCACGTGAAGCTGTTATCAAACAGTACTGTTTTAAGCACTGTCTGGATTTTTCCCCCTACAGCGACTTTCTTGTAGATGAGCTATATGGAAAATGTTGGAGCTTCACAGTTGACGTCTTTATTTTGAGAGTTTGTTTGGTGATGCACAAGTGGGACTTGTATGTTTTGACAACTTTAGCCGTGAATGTTTGAACTTGGTTAAATGTGATTCGGTATTAATTTTTGAGAACCAATTAAACAATGCAATGTCGACTCGTTTTGGTAGCTCGATACTTATATAATGGAATATTTTAGAATTGATATTTGACAGCCTTGGGATGTATTTTGTTGTGGGAAATGTATGGATACGTGAATGGATTTAAATATACAGATTTTTTGTAGCACATTCCACCAAATGCAGCAGCAGTGGTTGTAGACTATTACCGGCGGTAAATTAATGCCATTAATGTAATATGAGCGGTAGTAATTTGAGTCTGCCGGGAATACTACTTAAAGTCGTCGGTAGTATTAACGACGGTAAACTACTGCCGTTTTTCTTTTACCGGCAGTAAACTACTGCCGTTTTTTGTATTATCGACAGTTCCTTCGATGGCGGTAGAGCTTTGTCGTAATTACTGCCGGGAATTTTCTTCCCTCTTTTCTTCTTGTCTTTGCTGTCCAATTTCAGCAAATGCGTGTGATTTGATGCCTCCGATCTTCTTTGAAAAGCCAATATATATATATATATATATATATTTGACAATACTTTTGACAATAGATTTTTTGAAACCCCACGTGGGACCTTCAAACATATGATCGGAGCCGCTCAATGTATTTAAAACATGTTTTTAAGGGGTCCCGTAAAAAATTAACGCATTTGGATATCGGTAAAGGCTTGATCGGCTCATTTAGTTGATTCCTGTCAAATTTGACAGTATTGTGGGCAGCATGCCCTGGAATTTCCGGATTCCAAAGCGAGCCTCCGGGAATTTCGTTTCCCGGAGCAAGGGCCCGATAGATCGAGGGAGCGCGAGCGGAGCAAGCAGGCGCTCGCAAAACACAGAGTCGCCACTGGCTCAAGGTCCGCTACCCAAGGAATCATATTTCGAAGCACCTGCCGCTATTTGATTTGAAAAAGTGAAGGAACCAGTCCGTCATAACCATATCCAGGTTCGGGAGCCAGGTTACGAGGAAGGGTTTTAAGGCACCCTCTCGCCCAATCCGAAGATCGGTCTCTACTTAGGCATTTTGTGAAAGTATTCGTGATTCGTTTTCTTCTTTAACCAATTTTAAGCCAATTAGGGCGGGGGAACAGTTAATCGGGGTTTTAAAACTGTAACAAGTTTGCAAGATGTGAAAAATGGCGGATGGATGGAATAATAAAGAGTAGGATGAATTCCAACCCCTTGATGAAAAATAAACCCAACAGCAACTGGAATTGGTGTACCACACATGACAGCCACCTTTGCATGCATGAATCTACATATATGCAAAGAGGACCGTCGCGCGAGACACCCATTCACTCGCGCGAGGGTTTGTCCCTCACCACAGGTTGAATTCCACCCCCTTCTGGGCTCTGGAAGGACCAGTGCACACCCAGGAGACAATCCAAGCAGTTTATATTGACTGTAAGTAAATGATTACTATAAATTATTACAAAACAGGAGCCAAATTAATTGAAGTGCAACCCCTAAACAGTGGGGGTGTCAAAACAGGGGCAAAAGTCAAGCTGCTCATGCAAGGGCAATCACTGGAATCAAGAGGTCCCTCGCGCGACAGTGAATCTCTCGCGCGAGTGTCCTGACTGGACTTCCAGGAATTGCTTTGCATACTCTGGGCTCTGGTACATGTCCAGAAACAACCCAGGAGCATTCCAACAAAGTAAATAAGCAATAAAAGTCTAGTCTATTTGTTTTAACATGCAAAATAGTGATCTAAAAGGCTTACAAAGCTGTAAAATAAATAACAACATGAAAAACAAGAAAACCCAGCATCCCCAAACCCCACGAGGACTGTCGCGCGAGACAGTGGACGGTCGCGCGCGTATGTGAGTCACTCGCGTGAGGGTATGCTTGAACCAATTTCTTGTATCTCTGCTGACTTTAGGACCAGAACTGGTATTGATTACCGATCTTGGCCCTGACAGCCCCCCTCAGGGATCAAAACAGTAAGCAGTAAAAGGTGTTTATACCTTTGCTTGGAAGGTTTTGGAAAGGTTTGAACAATTCGAGAAGCTTGTGATGGAAAATGGAGAGAAGAAAGGTATAGGATATGAGCTAGAGTTGAGAGCCTTTGTGCTTGCAAGGATTCTCAATCTCTCAAACTTTCCAAGTTGGTGAATTTTTGTGACTTAGTGTGTCCTTGTAAAGAAAGAACAAGGGGGATATTTATAGGGGTAGCCAAGGGCCAAAGGTGGTGGCAAACACCCCCTTAGGACCAAACTTGGTGACTAAGCTTGGTGAAAAGGTGATGGGAAGGGTTGTGTGAGGGTGTGTTCCCAAGGCCTCGAGACTGCACAATACCGTGGAGAAAACGGGTTACAGCCTCAGTAGCCCCCTGGCAAGCAACCAAGTGGTCGGCAAAAGGTGAAAGGGACACCTAGGACCATCGCGCGAGGCAGTGAGACTCTCGCGAAAGTGTTCCACTCGCCGCGTGGGTCAACAGTTAAATGTTTGACTTTGACCACACTTGGCAAAGCAGACACTCGCGCGAAGGAGTGACTTCCACGCGCGAGGTTCAAGGGGCAGATCCAGAGTTGACTATTTTTATTTTTCTTTTAAAAGGGTTAAAAGGGTTCAAAAAAGGGGGTCCGCACACTCCGAGCTCAAACCTTTCCAACCTTGAGACTGCTTTTGCGATCTAGTTCATCATCGGGGAAACAAGAAACCGTAAAACGATCGGGAGATTCAGATTGGGGTGTCTACAGTAGTCCCCCTTTGACGGCACGCGGAGCACCATTGACAGGTACGGGTAACGTCAAAGGTTTCTAGACACCCACCAAATCCACCCAAAAGCCGATTTATTGAAAAAGCGTGCGAGTATGTAAAGTACCGTGCACCGAAGAATGATTTGACGGATAGATCGTCGTTGATTGAATGCGGACGGATAGATCGTCGCTGATTCGAAAGTGGACGGATAGATCGTCGTTTGATTTGAATGTGGACGGATAGATCGTCGCGGATTCAGAGTTGGACGGATAGATCGTCGCTGATTGACGGTTAGATCGTCGTTGATTTGAATGTGGACGGATGATCGTCACTGATTCGAAAGTGGACGGATAGATCGTCGTTTGATTTGAATGTGGACGGATAGATCGTCGCAGATTCAGAGTTGGACGGATAGATCGTCGCTGATTGACGGTTAGATCGTCATTGATTTGAATGTGGACGGATAGATCGTTGCGGATTTAGAGTTGGACGGATAGATCATCGCTGATTTAGAGTTGGACGGATAGATCGTCGCTGATTTGAAATTGGACGGATAGATCGTCACTGATTTGAATGTGGACGGATAGATCGTCGCTGATTTGAATGTGGACGGATAGATCGTCACTGATTTGGAATGAGGACGGATAGATCGTCGCTGATTTGAAATTGGACGGATAGATCGTCGCTGATTTGAAATTGGACGGATAGATCGTCGCTGATTGACGGTTGAAGCGCATGCAGGCGGACCATAGCTGGGGATAAAAATGCTCTAGGTCGCGCAAGCATCCAATGATCATGAACCCAAAAACTTTAAATTCAGACCATCAAGAACCAGGATTTTTAATAACAATGGTAATAATAATAAACAGGCTTGGGCCTGTTTGCTGGGGAAAATGGGCCTGGAGCCCAAAGGTGTGTCGCGCGAGGCCGTGACTCCCTCGCGCGATGGAATGTTTTCTGGATCTGGATCTTGAACCGGCCCAGACCCGGCCCATTGCTGTTCTACACCTTTAAACGTCCGCGGGACGTTTCAGAATACAGTTCTCAGACGATTTTGAAACTCCAAGTTCCTCCCAACTCTCGAATCTTCTCAAACTCAAACTAAAACCCTTGATTTCGTCTCAAGATCGACCAAATCACACACACATTCGAGCCCCCATGGCAGACCACGGTGATGGTGGCGGTAGTGGAGAAGTTGTTGATTGTTCCGAGGATCGAGGTGGGATTATGGTTGCAGAAACGGGAGATGAAATGGTGGTAGAGACCATCGGGGTTACTAGTGCAACGGCGGAGAGCGGCGGCGATGGTATTCAGGAGCAGCAGCAGGAGACTGCTGGTGACGAGGTGCCTCGCGTGGCAGAGTCAGAGGCTCGCGCGAGGGACCAGGTTGGGGCCGTGGGGTCCAGCCGTGCACCAGAGGTCTTGGGTATGGTGGCCGAGGGCCCACCCGTGGTTGACAGGAGTTCTGGTGGAGCAGAGGGCAGTGGAGCCGTTGGTGAGAACCCCGAGTCGAACGAATCCCCGCCGAGGGACTCGGCGAAGGGTAAAGGTGTTGTTATTGAAGAGGAGCAAGTCGAGAGAGTGCAGATTGAAGAGGTGCAGACCACAGGCTGATCCTGTTGAGATTCGGGAGGAGGATATTGCATTTAGGCCACCGGCGGGTGCGACCACATCATCCCGGCATGTGCCCGTCACTTACGATGATATTGCCGAGCACACGCCCGACGAGATATTGGCGAGAGTCTTAGAACAGCACCCCGAGATCGGGAATATATCTTGAAAGCCGAGGAGGACCGGGCCAAGGCGGTTGAGGCAGCCGAGGCAGCGGCGAGGGCTGAGAGGGAGGCTGAGGGAGAGAGAGACGGGTCAGAGGGATTGGCAGCCGATGTAGAGGCTGAGGAGGCAGAGGCCGAGGAGGCTCTGGGGCCGAGGGTGAGTGCAGTGGCTGAGGCGGGTGCCCTGGAGCGTCCTGAGTTTTCAGAGGAGACTTACACGCCTCCACGATCACACCTGTTTGTGCCGCTAGGCTTTGCGGGGTACAGACCACCACAGCAGACCGACTACGACCCGGAGCTTGTGCTGAGGGATCCTGGGGTGCACATTGCGAACACCTGGGCCGAGGTATAACTCTTGACCAACCCCTTTTGTACTTCAACTTGATACTTGCATGCTTTGAAATAATGATATAATTTTATGCCCTGAATGCCATGCATGCGATAACTTGAACCAACCATCTGTTGTAGACTGAATGCAAACATGCTGGGACAAGAGAAAGCCCGTAAAACATGCCATGCATATGATAACTTCCACCAATAAACCCATTACCAAGCTGCACCATGAACACATCGTGTCAAAAACATAACTTGAACCAACCATCTGATGACAGCCCGTGTAGACGTCAAAATGTACTGACATAGCCCTTATAGCACACACCATGCACGCAAGAACCCGAATTAAACAATGGTTGAAAATGGCACGGAGTTCAAAGCCTTCAATGATGTAGCTCTAGGATTGTAACCCCTACATGCTGTTACTTGAACGAGAATTTGGATCAAAAACCTAGACCGCCCATCCGTGGTCACACCGACACATTGATTACCTAGGACTTGAAAATGAAAGCACTGCATGCTGACATCATCCTCTGCTGCTTGTCTACCATGTGTGGCTAAGTTGTCGCATTGATTACCTAGAACTTGAAAATGAAAGCTCTGCATGCTAACATTATGTTCTGCTACTTGTTTTTGATGTCTGAAACAGGCGGATCAGAGGGACATCCGCGGTTTTGGCGGGCCGTGCAGCTCTTTGGCACTGTACAGGGGGCTGCCAGCGAGAGTGAGGGAGTTGGTGGATGCAGCAGGCTTTAGGGAGTTCATACAGACTCTGACGGTACCAGTTAGAAACGATCATGCTGTTCTTGTTGCGCTAGCTGAGAGATGGAGGGATACATCCAATACCTTCCACCTGCCTCTGGGAGAGATGACAGTGACACCATCAGACTTTGCCGCGATTACAGGTTTGAGGGTCGGGGGAGAGCCCATCCCCTTTGACTCAGGGATACATGCCGATCCAGCGGCTCTGGAGTGGTTCTTGGGGATGGTGCCCCAGGTTGAGAGAGGAGCGGCGAGATATGCTCAATTCGTACAGTATTTGAAGAAGAAGAAGCCGACCAATGAGCATGAGGAAGCACAGATGGCCCGGGCATACCTGCTGTACATGTTTGGAGCTTCGCTATATCCAGGCAGGGGGAGTACGGTGCATCTATCGTACCTGCCGGCATTGAGGGATTTGAGGACAGCCTCCCGATTTGATTGGGGTGGAGCAGCGCTCGGCACCGCCTACCTTTTCTTTGGTGACTCCTCGAGGACCGGGCAGAGCACAGCCGGCTACTGGCGTGTCTGGGAGGTATGATTTCACTTATTGCAACATAATTTCTATTGTACCACTTGATTGCATAGATTGTTTATTAGCTTTAACTGCAAAACTGCAAATTCGTGACTGACATACTTCAATGTTTGATAACATTGCAGCTTTGGGCATACGAGGTTCTGAGGATGTACCCTCCGGAGTGCAAGCATCCTGACCTGAGCACCCTCCCGCGAGCACTGATATGGAGCAAGGAGCACAGGGGCACCAAAGAAGGGAGGGGCAGCCTTAATGCCTACAGGCTGTATTTGGACGAGCTGAGGGCTTCGCAGGTATAACATAAGAACCCGAATAAACGATCATGCATGCTTTCCATGGTTTTAATGCTGTCGCTGATCAATTGTACATACTGCCTGTTTGTCATGTTATGCAGGTTGAGTGGAATCCTTGGAGGACAAACGGGCCGGAGCCGGAGTTCTTGGCGCAGAGCAGAACGGTCACGGCCAGCAGGGTGCTATTGGAGTCAGCCTTTGGTTGGCAGTGGTATTTAGGGGATCGAGTGGCTCGCCAATCACTCGGTTACCCTGAATTCCAGGTGCCAGGGCCACTCCCAACACAAGCTTCACACACAGGAGATTATACACTGGCTGAGTTGGAGAGGTACACGAGACCAGATGCTGCACTGACACGCCACCTGCGTCCGACGATGGACTACGCGGCTTACCAGAGAGACCGCTTGGCGGGGCCACTTGGTGTCAGAGCCCGCAGAGAGCTCCAGGAGCAGGCACGCCAGGCTGGTGCCGATAGAAGGGCCGCTGCTGAGGTACAGAGAGGAGGAGAACGCCGTGAGAGGCGTAGGGAGAGCAGGCCAGTAGTTGGTGGGTTGCCGGAGTTGCTTTGGAAAGTGGATGTTGTGGACCATCAGGGGAACACAGCTGAGGTGGAGCTTGTGCCTGCACTTAGAGAGCCTGCGGCCGTGACTGTACAGGTAAACTAACTTCCATTTGCATAACTTCAAAACCCTTGAACTGTATCTAGAATATCTGATGATTGCAAAACATCCACAGGTGCCTGCTGAGTGGGTGAACGAAGCCCTACGTCGCATGCTTGCATTGGAGAACTTGGTGAGGAGAGCAGCTCAAGGCATGCCATTGCAGTTGCGTTATCCAGCACCCGCAGCTCAGCCAGCTCAGGCGGCGGCGTCCCGGAGGACTCAGGTATACAAAACGATACACTTCCTTCTTGCTTTCAATACGCACGATACATGCCTGCTTTTGATACATGCATGCTTACTTTGATACCAATACATTGCTGATAGCTTCCAATTGATAGAATGTACCTGTCAATTAAACATTTGATAGACAAACATATTGCAAAACATATACTAATGCAACATATAAACATGCAGGCACAGGGACGGGCGGCTTCTAGGAAGAGAGCGCGGTTGCCTCCGCAGCGACCGGGACTACGACACGACCGGTCGTCACACGACGACAGACTAGGAGTTCGCAGCCTGTTGCCGCAAGCAAGGAGGCGGCCAAGAAGGCCGTGGCGCGTGCTGAGGAGCGGTATCGCATTGAGATGCGAGAGGTGCAGGGCCGAGAGGAGCCAGTTCGGAAGCGGTTGGTTGTGCCTGATCCTGTTGAGGATGAGGAGGAAGGAGACGAGGAGAGCAAGAGCGACTCTGACGACACCGTCGACGATCCCCGCTACTTGCAGAATCCGCACGAGCTTGCTGCTGCCGATGAAGATGACAGTGATGATGACAATGGTGGTGATGATGTTGAGGAGGACTTGAGAGACACCGATTGGCTCGGACGGGATGACGATGACTGAGGAGCCTCTTTACTTTCTATGACTTGCATTTGATTTCGGGCCTGCGCGCCCAAGTAGTTTAGATAAAAGGTCAATGCGCCTTAGATACACTGATACTTGTTCTTAGGAGGCCTGCGCGCCTGTGATAGTGGGCGAGTGTGCCCGAGCATACTTTTGATGGTTTTGTTTTGGGCCGGAGCGCCACAGATACAGTACTTTCCTTTGGTTTGGTTTGATATAGCACAGTTTAGTTATAAAAATTGCATTTTATGGTTTATTTCACTCTTATATGCATTAAAGAGGTAAAACGCCAGCCACTAATACCAAACTTGCATCGATAACATACTAAGACCAACTGCAGACGCACACGCATGTATAAATAGAGACTAGCTCAAAAGAAAATGGAAAATGTAACCCAGGATACGACCAGGATACGAGGATACGGCCAATTAATGAATCTTTGGGTATTAAACGACCAAAATTTGCAATACTTGACTTTGATTGAAACCAACGCTTCCGTAAGGTCAAGCACGCATAACGTGACTTGCACGAGTTGACGGAATCAAGAAATACATCCCGAGGCGAGAAATATGTCAAAAAGTGTCCTAAGACACAAAAAGGGACACGAGACAGCGAAACAAGACTCAATTATGTCCCAGACTGAAACCGACACCTCCATACAGTCACATACGCTCCATATGACCTGTGCGGCATGAGAGAACTTGGCAAAAACCCCTAGAACGGATTTCGAACCTCCAAAACCTCCACTTGAACTTGAAACGGGCCGCCGAAGGTCCAAAATCTTCGTTAAGCGTGAATTTCCGTAACCGATGCCCGGGTACAGTCACATATGCCCATTAAGACTTGTAAGAACCATAAAAAGTGCCAAAATACCCCTGGAACCCAAAATGACCAAGCCAAACCAGTAGCTGCTGCAAGCTGTCAAAATGCAGAAAGGACCCTCGCGCGAGTAAGTGGAACACTCGCGCGAGTAATATCTGTCGCGCGAGAGAGTGCCATGCACGCGCGAGGAATATGTGTCGCGCGGGAGAGTGAGACTCTCGCGCGAGAGTCAACCCCTGTCAGGCTGGCTTTGTTTGACTGGAATAAACTTCTGAAGACATCAGGAGATGCTAGGGGGGCCCTCCAACGATCTGCACACAGTAATTAACATAATTGGGGAGCCCTTCATTTGCCAAGTGTAAAGTATTCAAAACCTTTTAACTTCTTCCTTCAACACAAATGAATAAGGAACCGACACTTCCAACCAAAAACCCCATAAATGGAACCCATTGATAGTTGTGTAGAACATCATCGGTTATCTGAAATGGAGAGTCCACTTGCTGCAATGCTTGATCCTTGGTTGGCAAGAACCGAAACCTATGAATGGGTGAGTCCTCGGACTCGAGGGCTGGCTTCGATCAGAGATCTTCGATACGTGGGGCCACGCCCCGAGCTCCTCGAAGCTGCTATGAACCACTAGGATCCAATCATGCACGTCTTCCGTAATTATGACGACGAAATGTGCCCAACGGTGGAAGAGTTCCAAGCCTACCTACCCGGCTTTGCAAATCCCAATGTCCTCGCTGTTCCACCGGTGCAGGAGAACATGAGCCATTTACTGATGAATAAACTGAACATTTCCGGGGGGCTGGCGGCCAGCATTATCCATGATGATGAATTGGACATTGCGCGCTTGATTGAGTTGTACGGGCCTGGCGGCATTCTGACGGATCACGTTGAAGAGGCTCACAAACGTTTTGCCTTCTCAATTTGCGTGTTGGCGGCTTACGCACTGGTTCCTGCTGACGGAAGGGTAAGTCCCAGCGTGGTGAGCATGGCCTCACAAATGGGAGCCCGAAAAAACATTATTCCGACGGTCCTGGCCGAGACACTGATGGGCTTGGATCTGTTCAAAAGCGGACAGAGCAATGTCTTTAGTGGCAGCCCACGGTTGCTCCAGGTAAATACTCACTCAACTCACCTTTTTCCGGTTTTCGCACTTTCGCATTTTACCTCGACACTCGGTTAAGGATCACTCTAAGACCTTACTTGTCTTTTCGCTCTGGCTTTATCTAGCTCCTTACTCGTCTTCTCGCTCACAGGTGTGGCTTTCTGACAAAATGGGATTACTTGAAGCTCCACAAGCGGGTTGGGAACATTTCCCGAGGCGATTGCTCGAACGGCCCCTGCTGTATCTTAAACAGGACGTAACAGGATGGAGTATGATCTTGCACGACATGCAATCTGATGATTTTGTCTGGAGATGTCCATGGCTGATCATGCCCGAAATGGCCGTCAATACAACAGGCCTTGAAAGGGTGATAATCGCTGGCTTGACGAGCTTCACCTTCTATATCCCGGGTCGCATCCTACGCCAACTAGGCATAAGCCAAGGGCTGCACCAAGCCGGAATCGAGGAATTCCACTTGCCTGACTTCAATGTGCTCGCACTGCGTGAGTATCGAAGGCTTTGGAGACAGGGGGTGCTTGAAGGCCCTAGCCCAGATTTCGTATATTGGCTAGATGGCCGTTACGTGGCATGGCTTCGTGCCGAAATCCAAGCAAGGCCCGGGGGATATTACTGAACGCAAAAGGATTCTGCCTGTAATTGAGAATAAGTTCGAGAGTCGTTGGGCCACCCAAATAGTTTTCTGTAATTTTGTTTGATTGTCAGAACTGCTGTATGGTGTTGCTTGCTCGGTACGCTGAATAAAATGAATATTTCGAACCCCCGCGTCGAAATACTTGAATTGACCTGCTCGTAAAGCACAAAACCCTAAAAGCCAGCCCAAGATGAAACATGAATGATCACTCCAAATAATCCAGTAGGCTGATTTTGAAACGTGAAAGAAAACAGACCCTCGCGCGAGAGACCCAGTGTGTCGCGCGATGGTGTTGTTTAGCTCAGATGCGATGTTGGACACTTTTCAGAAAGCTGAGGCGTTGTAGGCCCTGTTATCACTGTTTGGGCGTCCAGTACAAGCCTGAGACAGTTCCAAAGCATACAACTCCTCTTGAAAGGACGTATACCCACCTCCAGAGATATTTTCTTTTGAATAAGGGAAATATCCTACCATTCTTGGGTTATAAAAGCTTAAACCTCCATGAACATAAGGCATTTGTCTCCAGACTAAAACTCCAGACAATATTTAAGAAATGGCAAACCACCTCCCTACCTTAATTGGCCCGTGGCTTGAAGCATTCGTTGCAGGTGACTGGCTATCATTTCGAACCCACGGGTTGGCCGCGTTCCGTTACCTCCGAAGCGTAAGACTGCGTCCTGAAATCCTATGGGCGGCAGTGCGGTTCTGGGACCCAGATGTCCACGTATTCCGATTTGGCAATGACGAACTATGTCCAACAGTGGAGGAATTTCACGCATATCTCCAAGGATTTGCGTCCAACGTGATTATTGTACCTCCTTACAGAGAGAGCATGTCCAAACTCTTGAAATCCGCACTGAAGATCTCAAAAGGCGCAGCAGAGGGCCTGCTAAGTGGAGGGCAGATAAATATAATGCGCCTGATGGAGTGGTATGGCCCTGAAGGTGACCTAACGGATGCCACTGTGCAGGCCAGGCGCCGGTTTGCTCTAACAATCTGTGTGCTGGCTGCATATCTGCTGGTGCCTGCCGATGGCCGAGTTAATCCTTCATTGGTTCACGTGGCCACTCAGCTAGGTGTCCGGAAGAACATTATGCCTATGGTTCTGGCGGAAACACTCATGGGTTTGGATTTGGTAGCTACCGGCCAGGCGGAGGCGTTCGGCGGCGAGTCACTCCTCTGCAGTAAACTCACTCACTCACCTTTTACGGCTTTCACACATTCTCGCTTTTACCTCAACACTCGGCTAAGGCAAATATCGGAGTTTCGACTTGTTTTTCCGCTCAAGTTTTATATAGCTCCTTACTTGTCTTTCCACTCAGCTTTGGGTTATCAGACAAGCTGGGATTGGTTGAAGCTCCAGAGGCGAATTGGCGCACTTGCCCTGGCCGAATGCACCAACGAGGATGCTATACCCAGAAATGTCCACAGAGGACTGGTATGCATTCATGAACAACCTGTCACCACAGGAAATAGTTTGGAGGCACAGGGCGCTAAACATTCCAGACATGGCTCTACACTTCGCAGGTTATGAAAGAATGGTGATTGCTAGGCTGTCCAACTTCACTTTCTATATTCCAGGCCGTATCCTTCGGCAGCTAGGGATGAGCCAGGGGTTACACCGAGCTGGGGTGGAAGCCTTCCATACTTCTGCATTCACTGCCCAAAACCTGAACGGATATGCACACAATTGGGGCCTGAGACAACTTGGAGGAGCGGATCCTGATTTCAGCACCATCCTGCAACGTCGCTACAAAGCATGGCTACAGAAAGAAGTTGCAAGAAGACAAAATGCAGACTGACTCCTGACCGAAACCTACATGATCTAAAATAAACTGTGAGCCTGTCAAGGCCTCCAGCATGTATTCTGTTTTTATACTTAAATGTTTTTAAGGTTTGCTCGGCCATGTAATAGAGATAATAGTTTGAATAAAAGTGAAAAGTCAAGAATTTTCCCCTTTTGGTCCAAGTATTGAACACCAAGCCGGTCTTATATGTCAGCAAGTATACTGGAACAGGAAACCGTGGGTCGAGTTGATTGATTGTGACCGAATCTCACAGAGAGATTGCCTACGTATCCCTTTTCAAGGAATCAGGTCAAAACGTAGTTCAGGCTAGGGTTCACTCGTGTGTTTATCTCTCCTTTTACGCTCTAAATTTTGCCTAGAATCGCCCTTTCGGTTTTTTAGCTTAGCGAGCTTTTGATATTTGCCTATTTATTTTTGCCTAGACGCGCTTTGCAGGTGTTTTTTGACCTAGCATGCTTGCTCTAATTTTTGCCTGGACCGCCCACCCTTGTGGTTTTCGGCCCTGCGAGCTTCTCTCGGATAGAAGCGCCTGAGTTGATCCAGGTTGACCAGGGTGTTGAACTCGTTGCCGTCGGATCAATGAGTTGAGCTGCTCCACCCGAAAGGATGGTTTTGATGATGTAAGGTCCTGCGCGTTTTGGTCGGAACTTCCCGCGGAGATCAAAGATGGGAGCACGGATTTCCTTGGTAACCATGTCACCCTCGAGCAAGTCACGAGACTTGACTTTCTTGTTGAACGCCCGAGCAATTCTTCGCTGATATCCCTGAACATGATACAAGGCACGGAGCCTCCTCTCGTCAAAGAGCATGAGTTCAACAAACCTCCCGCTGAGCCACTCAGACTGCGTGAGTTCACATTCTGTCATGATCCTCAAAGATGGCACCTCCAGTTCGATAGGGAGTACTGCTTCCATCCCATAGACCAGGGAGTAAGGGGTCGCCCCGGTTGATGTTCGAATTGACGTGCGATACCGCCACAAGGCTAAAGGCAGCTGCTCGTGCCAGTCCCTGGCAGACTCCGCAGACTTCTTGATGATTGTTTCAATGTTCTTATTGGCTGCTTCAACTGCCCCATTCGTCTGAGGGCGATAGGTCGTTGAATGGTGGATCTGGATTTTGAATTCATCAAAAAGCTCCAAAACCCTGCCTTTGAAGTGAACCCCATTATCCGATACAAAGGCCCTGAGGAACACCATATCGATAGATAATGTTTTTCCCAATGAACTGAGCCACCTGAACTGCGGTCAGAGTTTTGTAGGATTCAGCCTCAACCCACTTGGTAAAGTAATCGATTGCCACCAAAATGAATCGATGACCATTGGAAGCAGACGGCCTGATCATGCCGATAACATCAATGCCCCAGACAGAGAAAGGCCAAGGCGAGGTCATACCAAACAGTTTAGAGGGAGGGACATGCATAAGATTGGCGTGAATCTGACACTTATGACAGCGGCGGACATAATCCACACACTGTGATTCCATAGTCGACCAGTAATAACCTTGACGAAGGATTTTCCTGGCAAGCATGACTCCGCTCATGTGAGGACCGCAGATTCCTTCATGAATTTCTTCCATTATTATAGTGGCCTCAGCACTGTTGACACAGAGTTTGTGCATTCCGCAATGAGATCTCCTGTAAAGCTTTCCTCCACAAATGATGTAATGAGCAGCCATCCTCCGTAGTGCGAGTTGATCTTTTTTAGAGGCTTTAGCCGGATATTCACCCCTTTCTACAAAATTCCATATGTCGTGATACCAAGGCAGGCCATCATTAAGATCATCAATGGTGCTAATATGTTGATAAGCAGGGCAGTCCCGCTGTTCAATTAGAATAGGACGAAGCTTGACACCCAATGGAAGTTCAACCATGGAGGCCAACGTTGCCAAGGCATCGGCAAATTGATTTTTCAGACGAGGAATATGTGTGAAGGTAACCTTGTTGAAACGAGGAATAAGATCTTCCAAGTCTTGATGGTAAGGCTTCAACCTTTCCTCCCGAACTTTCCAGTCCCCGTTGGCTTGAGATACAACCAGATTGGAATCGCCAATGACCTCGAGTTTTTCAACACCGAGTGTTAAAGCAGCCTCCATGCCGACAATGCAGGCCTCATATTCGGCTTGGTTATTCGTGACATCAAAATTGAGTTTGAACGCTAGAGGAATATGAGAACCGTCGGGCGTTATCAACAAAACCCCGATTCCGAATCCTTTCTGATTGGCTGCCCCATCAAAGTAGAGAGTCCATACATCGTCAACTACTGTTAGCACCTCTTCGTCTGGAAACGTAAAGTCTGAGTCTTCCGGCCCATCGACAGGATGATCAGCTAAGAATTCTGCCACCGCACGGCCTTTGACAGACTTCCTGGTGACGTACTCAAGATCAAACTCAGCTAGCATGAGTAACCAACGTGCTAACTTACCAGTAAGTGCTGGCTTCTCGAATAGATACTTGAGAGGATCCATCCGAGAAATCAACTTCACTGGGTAAGCCAGCATGTAGTGTCTCAACTTTTTGGAAGCCCAAACAAGAGCCCAACACGTCTTCTCCAGCGCAGTGTAGCGTTCTTCGCATCCAACCATCTTCTTACTTAAGTAGTAAATGGCCTTCTCGACTCCCTTATCTCCTTCTTGAGCTAGCAAGCACCCCATAGAAGACGGGTTGACAGACAAGTAAAGTATCAAGGGCTTCCCAGGCACTGGCGGCATCAAAACCGGAGGATTTTGAAGATAGTTCTGAATGGAAGTAAAAGCCGCTTGACACCTGTCTGACCATACAAACGGGGTATCCTTCTTGAGTAGACGAAACATCGGCTCGCAAGTTAAAGTCAACTTGGCGATGAATCTGGCGATGGTGAACCTTTCCCGAAAGCTCCGCACTCCCTTTTCAGATACCGGTGGCTTCACCTCCAGCACCCCCTAGATCTTTGATGGGTCAACCTCTATCCCACGGGAAGTGATCATGAAACCGAGCATCTTGCCAGCTGTGACTCCGAAGGTGCATTTCTGCGGATTGAGACGCATACGGAACTTACGGAGCCTCTCGAAGAACTTCCTTAGCACAGGAATGTGTCCCTCTCGAGTTTTTGATTTGGCGATCATGTCATCGACGTAGACCTCGACTTCTTTGTGAATCATGTCATGCAAAATGGTTGTAGCAGTCCGCTGATAAGTAGGTCCAGCATTCTTCAGCCCAAAAGGCATGACCAGGTAGCAGTAAGTCCCCCACTCAGGGATGAACGTTGTCTTCTCACGGTCCTCAGGTGCCATAAGGATTTGGTTATAGCCTGAAAAACCATCCATGAACGAAAGCAAAGCATGTCCCGCCGTGTTGTCCACAAGCACATCGATGTGTGGCAAGGGAAAGTCATCTTTGGGGCTTGCTTTGTTTAAGTCCCTGAAATCGACACAGACTCGTATCTGCCCATTCTTCTTAGGAACGGGAACGATGTTGGCCACCCAAGTGGGATACTGAGAAACCATGAGGAACCCGGCGTCGATCTGCTTCGTGACCTCATCCTTGATCTTCTCAACCCAATCTGGTCTCATCCGTCTGAGCTTCATTTCACAGGTTTAGCATCCGGTAACAAAGGGATCCGATGCTCCACTATCTCGGGATCGATGCCTGGCATGTCTTGATGAGACCATGCAAAGACATCACTGTACTCGGTGAGCAGCTCTTTGAAATCACGATGCTCCTCTGGTGAAAGCGTGGAGCCCACTTGAACCAATCGGGGATCATTCCCATCTTTCAAGTTTATAGGAACTATTTCCTCTTTTAATGGCTGAGCATGCCTTTCATCTTCCCTCTCGATGAGGGCACGGATTTCCTTGGGAATATCCCCATCGAAATCTATCCCTTCATCGTCGGGGTCGACACAGTTTATATAAAGATCATGCAAGTACTCAGAAGATGCCTCATTCATTTCATAAGACCCCAATGGGTCGCCAAGTACAAGAGAGTCAAACTCAAAATAAAAGCTATGACGTGGAGGGCCAAGAGGCACAAACTCCGACTCAGAGCTAGATTTAGAAGACTCACTAGACTCTGACTCAGACGCAGACTCAGACTCAGAAGTGTCATCCATGCAAGTTAGGCGTGGTTTGAAAATGCAATTTTTAACACTACCCTTGGCTTCAGTGATAAGAGCAGTGGGATCCTTGAGAGCGTCCGCCCCGAGCATGAGCACTTCGGCTTCTTCAGCTTCCTTGGCCAAACCCACCTGAGAGAACTCTTTGAAGAATAGCTCTAAGCTCCCCAAATCAAAAGTCCCCCAGCCAGTCAGTCTCTACTTTTGGCTGATTAAGCTTCCTCTTGAATTCCAGCTTGGCTGGCTCGTCATCACTCTCAGACCAGGTGTCATCGGTGAAGACCTCAAAACCAGGCAGCAGCTCCCCAGTTTCTGGATTGATGAAAGGCTCATATTGTCCAGTGTAAGCAGCGTTCCCCGCTTCACGCACAAAGTAGCTGTCAGGATCACCATAGAGAGTTCGAGGTTTTCCTGAGTATTTCCTCCTTTTGGCATTTCCTGCTGAGGCGGTGTACCCAAACCGAAACGGCCCTCGGAAGAAGGAAAGACAGGAAACTCCGGAACTCCCGATTCCCAGACCCAGACCAGGAAAGTAAGACATCCGGCGCATGATGTCCATAGCGACAGAGCTGATGAGAAAGTCCCCGTCCACATTGATTGCCAAAACAGAGCCAGATGTATCGAAAGAGAAACCTCCAAGATCAACGTCCTCTTCACCGTGCATGATTCCCAGCACTGGTGTTCCATCTTCTTTGAGCGGGCGAATTCCAGAGTCCCCGCAAATGGTGAGCGTACCAGACGGCAGTCCCAGCATGACTTTCTGGTGAAGGGTGGATGGCACAGCCATGATATCTGAACGGTGGAGCCATGGCCTACCCAACAACAGGTTGAAGGTTGCAGGTATGTCGACGACATGGAATTCAACATCCATTTTGAAACCCTCAGCTTCGAGTTTGAGCATCAAAGTGCCCTCAACCACACGACGAATGCCATCGTATGCCTTGACAGCCAAATTAGAAGGTGCAAAGTCTTTTTTGGCCAGTCCCAGACGATAGGCCACCCTCATCGGGCAAACGTTAATGGCTGAACCGTTGTCAATGAGGACAGTCGGGACCCAGAGTCCGCGACATTTAACTGTAATGTGCAGAGGGCGGTTATGATCAGTTCCCACAGGAAGATCCTTGTCGGTGAAGGCCACAGCATGCTTAGCAGTAGGAGGGAGGATAAGGGAAACCATAACCTCTGGAGTGACATCCGATTGAACTTCCAAACGGGCAAGAGTCTGGCAAAGCTGCTGACGGTGCTCACGGGAAGAACAAATTAGACCCCAGAGAGATATTGCAGCGGGAACCCGCTCAAGTTGCCTCCGAATGAGATCCGTGCTTGGCAACTCAAGTGGTGCAGACCCTGGGAAAGCAACAGGTTCATTCCTTTGATTAGAAGGGTTGGACGAAGTCCCAACTTGCAGATTAGCAGGCTGAAAGACTCGTCCACTCCTTGTAACATTAAGAACGTTTCCCAAGGAAGGCGCGGCTTGAGGGTCTTGATTCACGTCCCAAAGATCAGAAGGGACTTCACCCAGTTTACGCTTCCCTTTGTCAGTGACCAGTGCAGCTACCGGCGCTTCTGTATCCAACCCTAGGTCGTCAGCGAGATCCTTTATCAGTAGTGAGTCCCAGAAATTTAGATCTTGGACCGCTGCAACTTCGTGCTCTGGTTCTAGGTTTGTGGTGAAAGGAACATCCCAAAGACCACCATCAGCTAGAGAACGGCTGACAGCCCAAACTTCGGCCCCAACCTGGACATCGACTATCTCATCTACATCCCAAAGATTTGCTGGCGGAACCAGACCTGTAACCATGACACTGAAGTCTTCTGGAGGAGAGACAAAAGGGCGTGGTTGATCTTCATCTACGATATTGAGCGCAGGGTCATACACAGGGTCAGTTACCGAGTCAACAAGCCTGTTGAGGGTAGAAGGGAAGAAACACTCTCCCAATACACGGGTCTCCCCTTAAAACAGATTGTCTTCATCAAGGTGTATCATGTACTCAGGAGTAGTAAATCCTTGGAGAGGCCCAGGAAAAGTGACTGGAACCTGCCAAGCGGGCTCAGGATCCCAAAAGTATTCTTCCTCGGGAATCTGAGGCTGAAGTTCATGGAAGAGCATGAACAAGGAGATGCCATCCAGAGGGTCAAGTGCTATTTGTTCGTGCTGAGCGATCCATTCTGCTTCCCATGCCGGGTCGGGTGGAATCTGTTCGAGGTGCAGAGGAAAACCCTCCAACTCGAGTTGGAACCATTCTTGGATGAGAGGGGCATCATAATCCTCACTATCAGCTATTGCCCACCCTACAGCCTGCATATCAAGTTCTGGTTCTGGCTCTGGCTCGGTTGGCATCATAGCTCTGAATCGACTTGCAAAGTCCCGCGCAGAACTAGGAGAATCTACACCAAAGATGGGAAGATTACGAGTTGATGTAGGATCAAGTCGGACCGCGGAAAAGGACCGTCGTGCAAATCACTGATATTGTCGTTGAGGAAATTCAAGCCTGCTTGCACCAAACGGGTAGGCGGATTATAGGTTTGCCCTATAAACATGAGTTCGGCATCGGATTCTGCAGGTATGAGCACAATGGGTTTTGGCTGATTGATTGGGATTATATGGTTGGTGGGGTCGAATATAGTGGAGGTAGGGTTGATTTGAGTGGAGCTGAAGGAGATTTGGCTGATGTGGGGAACAGCCGTGTGTTTGGGTAAGGAATTGGAAAGGATGTTAGGCTTTTGGGCTGGTGGAGGCGGTGCCGAGAGAGTTCCTTCGTCTATAAGGTCCTGAATTGCATGCCGAAGACGAAAGCAGGAGTCTGTAAGGTGGCCGGCACCCTGATGGTAGGCACAATAGAGATTGGCCTTGAAGCCAGGCGAAGGGTTCTTGGGCAAAGGCATTGGATCCAGGGGCTTGAGATGCCCTGACTTTACCAACTTTTCCAAAACTGAGGACAGAGGTGCCTCAATAGCAGAGAAGCTCCGTTGCTGTCCGCGGGGCCGTTCTGTGGCGACTGAACTTGATTGACATCGGCGATGTGGTTTGTGGTGTTGGAAGCAGAGGCGTTGGTACCACTGGTTGCTGCATTGGAGTAGGTTCCCGTCCCAAACAGAGCATTGGTGTTTCCAGAGTAAGCACGGGGCTTTGCCTTTGGGGGATTAGAAGATTCCCCTTTTGTCAGAATTCCGCTTTGGAGTGCATCCTCAATGGCCAGGCCGGAATCATAGAAGGTGTCGAAGTTGGCGGATGCCTGAGCGAGAACCAAATGCTTGGCATAGTCCGGCTGGAGATTTCGAGAGATGATGCGGAGCTGGTCTTTCTCGCTGGGGCGATCAATCATGAGAGCAGCCTTAGCTCGCCATCGCTTGACAAAATCGGCAAAGGACTCCTTTGCCTCCATCTTTGTGGATTCCAGCTCTCGTGTGGTCATCTTCAGTTGAGAGTTGTAACTGTACTGCGAAATAAACGCAGTCCCAATGTCCTCCCAAGTCCTCCTTTTGGCAATGTCGAGTGACAGAAACCATTGGAAGGCGGGGCCTGAAAGAGTCTGAGGGAAAAGCTGTGACATGGCCTCAGGCTCAACTGACAGCAGCTTCATTGCAGCATGGTAACTATAGAGATGGGTCCGAGGGTCACCGCTTCCATCAAACTTTGCCAAGTCTGGCATTTTAAACTTCTCAGGAAGTTTGGCATTAGGATACAGACAGAGACGATCTAAGTCAATGCCTCCAGCTTTGACTTTTTCCGCTTTGGCAATGGATTCCTCAAGCTGGGCCATCTTGGCCACGAGAGCAGTGATGTCTGGATTTCCAACCAGGATGTTGCCTGCAGGGTTACCAGCAAGTGCCTGAACAACTTGGGGGTTGTGCTGAACAATGACGCGCTCGGGATTGTTGGGATCTTCCACCATAACTCGGTGCACATGCGGATCGTCTTCGGCCTCGCTTTCCTCCTCAAGAGGTGGTGGAATGCGAGTGTCGAAGAGTTCATTCAAACGGGTGACATTAGCATCAGTTTGGGCGGCCCTCTGCTGCATGGCGGTGATGCTAGTCTGAAGGTTCATAAGCATCTGCTCCACAGTAAGCGGCTGAACCTCGGGGTTTCCGGCCATGTTGGAAGTTTCAGACGCTGAAGAGAGACCAGGTGATGTTGGCTGAATAACTTCTTCCAAGATCGGCGATGAGCTTAACCGTAAGGCAGCCAACGAAGAGAGCGGAGAGTCTTCCGTTGCGAGTGATTGGGTTTGTAACCTGACAAGCCTTTGACCCGGATTCCGTTGCAGACGTTCCCAAGTGGGTTTGCCAACTTTCCTCGATACTTTCCTTGGCGGTGCAATGGCTTAAGACTTTGCTTGACAACAAAACAGAAGGCTCAGTAGGGATCCTGCAGCAACTTTAATCTAAATAAAAGACTAAAGGTATGCAGCCAGCGTCGTTGGTGTCGCCCCTAGACTCTAAGACTAGAAAACAAGTCTGTCTCGAGCTGTTTCAGGGACTGCCAAAAACCCTCAGAATTCTTTTCAGAGGTGTGTCCTTGTTTGGGCCAATATAAGACTAAAGGATATCAAAAGAACCCTAGACCTTCAGCCATTCCACTAACTGGGGTTTCAACTTTGTAGTTGGAACAACTCGATGTGCATGTCACGATGCCATAACCAGGAACGGCATGAGCGGCACTGCGCTGCTAGCCGGGCGGTGTAAGTGACGAGGCACTTGTTACCTGACTGGTGTAAGCATCATGGCATGTTCCTTTGTTGTTCCTAGTTTTCTGTTTGAAACCCTCATTAGGTGTATAGACAAAGGTGCAGGAAACTTTTGATTTCCTAAAGTCCTTAGTGCTCTAAGGATTTGAAAAAGCTGACAACATGCATCATCTGGATGCATGACTCCTCATCGGGCCTAACAATGCCTAATGCAGCTCAAGACATACTTGTAAGAACGGGACCCTAGAAGCCGCCCTAAACATGCTCCTACGCAAGACGGTATGATGCACAGTGCATGCGATAGGGAAAGCAGTAACACGTAGACAATATATGAGGGTTAGATGCAAATAAATCTTACTCTGTAGGTACCTGTCTTAGTTTGGAAAGTGCTAGAGCTTTGTATATGCAAAGGCTGGTTTTGGCTTGTAACAGGTTCCTCGGACTAGGGCCACAGATATACCTCCCGTCGCCCGCGATATCGCTGAGCAACAGTCAAACGGTAGCATGACCCATCATCGTCGAAGGTTGTTGGTCATTCGGGGTCCCCGGGCTCCGGTAAACCGTGCCGGATTGCCAAAACGATCCAACGAGGCTTATCCCACATCGATGCAAATGAGATGCTAGAAATTGATTAAGAAGAAGAAGAATCACAAATCACCAAATGCCTTTTCAAGCTCGGCTCACTTTATTTAGTTCATCTTTAGAGGAAACTACGCAAGTGAATAATCGAAAAAGTCCCAGATCAGATTGGCCGGACACGAGGTCCTGTTAAATCACCAATCTAACCTTCGGCAGCGCGAAGCTCACCGTTTTGACAGACTTTTAAGGGATTGTTCGTAAGCGTATTAAACTCTAAGTATGAATTAATATTGGTTCGATTTATCCCCAGCAGAGTCGCCACTGTGGGCAGCATGCCCTGGAATTTCCGGATTCCAAAGCGCACGGAATTTCGTTTCCCGGAGCAAGGGCCCGATAGATCGAGGGAGCGCGAGCGGAGCAAGCAGGCGCTCGCAAAACACAGAGTCGCCACCTGGGTTTGAAGGTCCGTCACCCAAGGAACCGTATTTCGAAGCACCTGCCGCGCTATTTGATTTGAAAAAGTGAAGGAACCAGTCTGTCATAACAATATCTAGGTTCTGGAGCCAGGTTACGAGAGGAAGGTTTTAAGGCACCCTCTCGCCCAATCCGAGATCGGTCTCTACTTAGGCATTTTGTGAAAGTATTCGTGATTCGCTTTTCTTCTTTAACCAATTTTAAGCCAATTAGGGCGGGAAACAGTTAATCGGGATTAAAACCGTAACAAGTTTGCAAGATGTGAAAAATGGCGATGGATGGAATAATAAAGAGTAGGATGAATTCCAACCCTTGATGAAAAATAAACCCAACAACAAACTGGAATTGGTGTACCACACATGACAGCCACCTTTGCATGCATGAATCTACATATATGCAAAGAGGACCGTCGCGTGAGACACCCATTCACTCGCGCGAGGGTTGTCCCTCACCACAGGTTGAATTCCACCCCCTCTAGGCTCTGGAAGGACCAGTGCACACCAGTGTCTACTGCAAATAGTTTATATTGATTGTAAGTAAATGATTACTATAAATTATTACAAACACAAGAGCCAAATTAATTGAAATGCAACCCTAAAACAAATGGGGGTGTCAAAACATGGGCAAGGGCCCTGCTCATGCAAGGGCAATCATTTGGAATCAAGAGGTCCCTCGCGCGACAGTGAATCTCTCGCGCGAGTGTCCTGATTGGACTTCCAGAATTGCTTTGCATACTCGACTCGGTACATGTCGAGAAACAACCCAGGAGCATTCCAACAAAGTAAATAAGCAATAAAAGTCTAGTCTATTTGTTTTAACATGCAAAACAGTGATCTAAAAGGCTTACAAAGTTGAAAATAAATAACAACATGAAAAACAAGAAAACCCAACAGAGCATCCCCAAACCCCACGAAGATCGTCGAGACAGTGGACGGTCGCACAGGCGTATGTGAGTCACTCGCGAGGGTATGCTTGAACCAATTTCTTGTATCTCTGTTGACTTTAGCCAGAACCGGTATTGATTACCAATCTTGGCCTTGCCAGCCCCCTCAGAGAAAAACAATGGATTATAAAGGTGTTTATACCTTTGCTTGGAAGGTTTTGGAAAGGTTTGAACAATTCGAGAAGCTTGTGATGGAAAATGGAGAGAAGAAAGGTATAGGATATGAGCTAGAGTTGAGAGCCTTTGTGCTTGCAAGGATTCTCAATCTCTCAAACTTTCCAAGTTGGTGAATTTTTGTGACTTAGTGTGTCCTTGTAAAGAAAGAACAAGGGGGATATTTATAGGGGAAGCCAAGGGCCAAAGGTGGTGGCAAACACCCCCTTAGGACCAAACTTGGTGACTAAGCTTGGTGAAAAGGTGATGGGAAGGGTTGTGTGAGGGTGTGTTCCCAAGGCCTGCACTGTACAGTACCCTGTGGAGAAAAACGGGGTTCAGCAGCCCTGTAGCCCCCCTGGCAAGCAACCAAGTGGCTGGCAAAAGGTGAAAGGGACAGCCTAGGACCATCGCGCGAGACAGTGAGACTCTCGCGCGAGTGTTCCACCTGTCGCGCGTGGGTCAACAGTCAAATGTTTGACTTTGACCACACCTGGACAAAGAGGACACTCGCGCGAGGGAGTGACTTCCACGCGCGAGGGTCAAGGGCAGACCCAGAGTTGACTATTTTTATTTTTCTTTTTAAAAGGGTTAAAAGGGTTCAAGAGGGGGGTCCGCACACACCGAGCTCAAACCTTTCCATCCTTAAGACTGCTTTTCGATTCGGTTCATCATCGGGGAAACAAGAAACCGTAAAACGATCGGGAGATTCAGATTGGGGTGTCTACAAGGATAAAATTGAATGAGCCGATCAAGCCCTTGCCGATATCCAAATGAGTTGATTTTTTTATGGGAACCCTTAAAAACATGTTTTAAACAAATTGAACGGCTCCGATTATTTGCGTGGTATATATATATATATATATATATATATATATATATATATATATATATATATATATATATATATATATATATATATATATATATATATATATATATATATATATATATATATATATATATATATATATATATATATATATATATTTCAAGAGACACCTAAAAAAACATCCCAAATTTTAATCTCATAGTTTCCGATCAAATTTTGATTATCCGAACCACTCAATATGTGCAGAACGTGATTTTAAGGGTATTCGCGAGAAATCGGCAAAAAAAAATACCAGAAAGTGCTTGTTTTGAGTAGTTTTTAATTGAACCGTTCATTAAATCTAAGCTATAAACTGCTCAGATCAAGGCTTTTTCGGTCATTTTTTTTTGCTAATTTCTGATGGGTACTCTTAAAATCATATTCTGATTACATTGAGCGGCTCGAATCATCAAAATTTGATCGAAAACTATGAAGTGTTTTTTTAGGTGTTTTTTTTTTTGTGTTCCTTAAACCGCCCCAATATATATATATTGCTATGCGCCTAGGCCATTACGTGATGTGCATTGCTATGTGTCTAGGCCATTACGTGATGTGGTGGACGTTACATCATAAAAAAATTCTCAATAGTTCGGGATGTATAATCAGTCATACGTCTTTTTTTGCTAAGCAAATTACAATACTTGCTCACCTGTATCCAAGATACCTATTATGAGAGTTGAGACTGGTCTCAACTTTTTCATTCCTTGTCACTGTCACTGGCATTCCCATAAAATCCCACGATCTTGTGGTGTGAAGTTTTCGGACGGTGTTCGGAAACACCGATACCACATTCTCTTTTTCTGCAAAATAAACATATCAGTGAAAGATTTAAATCGATCTATGACGCTGTTAGGAATTTTACTAACCCTTAGCTAAAGGTGGCTAACGGGCGCGTTTGAACGGGTTGAAACGGGTCGTGGGTCAAATATGGGTCAAAAAAGTAAACGGGTTGAAACAGGCCGAGTCGAATATGGGTCAAACAAACACAAACCCGCCCGACCCGACCCGTTTTCTTTCTTTCCTTACCCCCTCCCTTGTCTGATTTGTCTCAATAAGAAGATACAGAAAAATAAAATTTTTTGATTAAAACTTAATTTTTTTGAATAAAAATGAAGCAATTAGAGGCTAAAAAAGCTTTAAAAATTCGGGTTTTTACTTCTTCTTTTTTTTTTTTTCCCATTTCCAAATAGTAACGTAACTTCGACGAGAAGTTAGAGGCCGCATTAGAGAATTGTCTGGAAGGCAATGATTGCACCGATTGTATAGTTTTGGTTTTCGTTGTGTTCGCCGAATCCACCGCTTAGGTTTGGATTAAAAAGTCAAGTGCCTTTTTTTTTTTTTGTATCTATCCAATTTTTTTGTATTTGTTTGTTTTGCTACAAACTTTTTTATCCCTATTAGTTCGTCTCGACGAGAGAATCGAAAAAGTAATTTTTTTTACTTTTATCCTAATATTTTTTGTAATATTCAAGATAAATCTCAACAATTGGTTTTTTGGGCTTTATCTTAGTTGAATAAGAACAAAAAAAAAAGACCAAAAGAGGGAGAGGAGCTCAAGGGATTGGTCTTGTAATTATATTATTTTTGTCTTTTTATTGCCGAAACAGTTATAGAGAGAGAGAGGGAGAGATGGGTGAATTGTTGAATGGGTGTTTGGACAAATAAGCCACTTTGGCTTATTTTTTATCCTTATTCAAATTTTTTTCGCATTTGTTAGTTTCTCGTTAATTTTTTTGGGGATTATTGCTTCGTCATGACGAGAGGAATCTAAAAAGTAAAAAATTTTGATCGAAATCCAATTTTTTTTTTTAATAAAGATGAGAATGCAATAATCCCCAAAAAAATGATGATAAGCCAAGTGATACGAAAAAAATTTGAATAAGGACAAAAAATAAGCCAAAATGGCTTATTTAGAAGAACAAGATGTAGTCAGTGAGCAGAGAAGTCAGGAGAGAGTGCGGGCAAGAGAGAAAAAGAGGTGTTGGACCATTTTTAATTCTAACCCATATTAAACCCACTCTCAACCCATCTGAACCCATAAAAATATGGGTTGATATGGGTTTAACGAACCCATATCAACCCATAACACAACATAGGCGGATTGGGTTGGGTTACAAATGGGCGGATTTGAGCGGGTTAAGAAATATGGGTGGGAATTGCCACCTCTACCCTTTAGTAATTGGATGCTGATTTTGGCTTGGCGCTTGTTTACACCATATTTTAGTAAGTCAAAATTGTTGGTCACATTGATCGACTAATGACACGTGGCAACGGCCAGAAAATCAAATTGGCTGTAATGTGAGCATAACGAGGTAAAAATGGAGTAACTGATCGGGGACGTACTTGAAGTTAGAAACACGTGGCAAATCAATAATTTACAAGCAAGACACATCTGGAACGTGATGAAGGAGCAGTTGAAAAAGGAGAACCTCATGAGAGAAATAACTTCCAACTTAGGAAGAAGGAGTAAATTGGGGAGCAAAAGGAGGAAGTACGAAGGAAGAAACGGCCCAATTCAAATCAGAGGAGGGAATTCCATCTGGTTTGAATTCCAAGTCGGTAGCAGCCTATCAATATAAAGACTGAAGACATTTTGGAGGACCCCCACTCAATCGCCCAAAGGCTTTTACTTTTTATCTGTACTTTACTTTTCCTGTACTAGGAGTAGCTTGTAACTTAAACCGTCTACTCGGCTATTTGTTGTAGTCGACTGACTTCTACTGTGAGAAGTATTAAAGTCCATTGTTACTTTTCTTCCATCTCCATTCACTTCACTAAGTTTGCTTCCAAAGAAGTCCTGAAATACGACAAGGAACCAAACTCCACCACCACAACATCCACATTCCAGCAATCACACGATTTGTAGTCGATCATCGACGAAGAGTGAAAAATAGACAAACAGATTTTGGCGCTAGAAGGAGGGCTACTTACTAATTTGGAAGTAATGGCACACCTGAAGCAATTCGTTCAAGTTTTGACTTATGTTTCGGCAAATCCACAGGATGACGCAGCCCAAGAATTTTTGACTCTACTATGAAGGTTGATTGCACGAGGACAAGGAGAAATTCCCAGTCAACCAAGGCCTAGCCCAACAAGGCCTACAGATTTTTGTCAACTAGTTCCAAATACTAGTGGAAGTAATGGAATTGAAACTCAACGTGGTAGTGGCCAAAATGAAAACATTCCTATGGGTTTCAATGTACCGCCTAGATTTGGTACTAATCAAAGCCAATATGCGCCTCCTATGGCACACTACGCATCAACCACGAGGGCTCCAGAACTATTTGTTCAATTGTTGATCAACAATATTCAAAAGAGGTATGAATTTTTTAGGAGTCATTTGTATTGGTATCCATATTGGTTTTGGTTGAAATATGTACAGTTTTGCTTAAGAGGTGTAGATAATGTTCATTGCTTTTCTACAATTTTGGGCAATTATAAATGGCCAAATTGGCCACAGTTTTGTCCACATGCACCATCACTACATTGGAAGTAATGGCAAAGATAAATGTGAAAATGCAAGCCTCACATGTGAGGCTTGAACAATTTACAGAAATGAAATAACAGTCATTTGTTGGCTAACTTTGGAATCATTCTGGGCGACAGAAAGTGAAACGGCCAATTAATGGCCAACGACTGATCAAAATCAGAGGGTTCGTAAGAAATGGAAGAATTCTAGCCTAATACAGAGGCTACACCAATTTATGTGTTTAAAGAATGTCATCCACTAGGCAGATTAGAACTTATTGAGTGGGACAAACAATCTGTGTATTTTTGGCATCGATTAATTACATAGAAGACCAATCCTTCATGCCATTTTCATGGGCGTTGAAGATTAGTCACAGTCTTCAAAGAGATTAATTATGAAAGTGGCCATTATTTATCATTGGCTACAGAAAGTTTTGAAATGCTTTACTGGTACTGTATCCCTCTCGTCCAGAATTTCATAAGGATGAAAAGCACGTTTTTAAAATTACAGAATGGGAAATGACCCTCGTCCCGACAATGGATTTGGAGGCAAAATTCATCTTCAAAAGAGCCAAATCATAAGAAGTGAATGCCTTTGGCGTTGAAACTCGAAAGGAGTTACATCAAGAAAATAATTTCACTGAAAAATCTTGTAAGGCTTGACAATTTATTCGTGCAAAGAAAGCCATTCATTGGCTAATTCTCGGTATAATTCTTAGTGGTTTGCATCGGGAGAAGAACCAAAACTGTTTCCAGTCTTGCATTGAAGGTTTGTTGGCCCACTTTGGGATCATTCTGGAAGTTAAAAGAAAAAGCTAGTGTAATGAGGGTTGAAAGCCTAGAAATTAAGGCTTCAAGACTGCCAATTGTACTAGTCGATTTCAAAGACAAAGTCAATTGTACTAGTCGATTAACTAGTATTTAAAGGGACATTTGCAATCGACTAAGTTAACTTTGGGACAAGTTAACTGCTTGTCTCTTTTCTGTCATGGTTTGGGGCTGTCTTAGTGCCATTTGGCAGTTAGTCGTGCCAATAGTTTACACCATCTGTGAACATTTGGCCATCAATGAAAAGGCCTGTTCAAGGTTTCCATTATTTGGTGTTAATATACGCCAGTAACGAAAAATGGCACTCTATCATATTTGGCCAAACCTTGCAATGAAAACAGCCATCTTTTTGGTAACAAATTTGCAAGGGGGGCAAATTCGGCTTTGACGTCGAAACTCAAAGCGAGTTGAATCATGAAAATAATTCAGTAGAAAAGTGAGGCAACTACTATCGATTGTAATTAGGGCTTATCGACTGTAATCAAGGCTTGTTGATACCATCTTTGGCCTTCTACTAAAGCTGTGGCCAAATTATGAAACGATAAAATAACCCTCTTTTTGATATCAAGTTTGCATGGGGGGCAAACTCAGCTTTAGAAGAGCCAATTATAAAACTTAAGTGGCTTGAAAATTGAAACTCAAAGCAAGTTGAGTCATGAAAGTTACTCGACTAGAATAGAACATCGACTGAACAAAATGAAAATGGTTGATGAGTTGATTTAGACCATAAATGGTCGATGTACAAAATGATCGACTATGGGTTCATGCATGGATATGATAAAACAGATTCTCAACATAAGTGGACTTGTATATAGGCTACATTGAGTACACGTATTCAATCCATGTGTTATTAAATTATGTAATTAGACCCCAATTGCCCATGGTTTTTGTTCCCGGTCGATGGGAACATACTTATGATGATAATGGACAAGGCTAAGGAGGTTAAAGCCAAATAGTATGTCTATGATATGCCTCGACCATGTTTCCTAGTTTCCTGTTTCTCTTCAGTTGAAATTATAGTTGAAGGAAACTAATCGACTAGGATTTTTCAACAGAGGCAATACCATCCCATAATTCGACAGAGGGAATATTGCATCTAATAAGCCAACACATGGCTTTCGACGGTGGTTTTCAAGCCTTGAAGGCTTTATTGTACCAGTCGAAAAGTGAAAAGATTGGTGTAAAATTTATCTAAAACTCTTCGAAAGTTGGGGGCATAAATGTTTACACTGCAAAAGATTATCACTCGTCGATATCGACAGAGGGGTGATTTAAAACTAAGAGAAATATTTACCAAAATTAATCCTCAACTCAGGTAAATAGGGGGGCATTGTTTACACCATATTTTAGTAAGACAAAATTGTTGGTCACGTTGATCGACTAACGACACGTGGCAACGACCAGAAAATCAAATTGGCTGTAACGTGAGCATAACAAGGTAAAAATGGACTAACTGATCGGGGACGTACTTGAAGTTAGGAACACGTGGCAAATCAATAATTTACAAGCAAGACACATCTGGAACGTGATGAAGGAGCAGTAGAAAAAGGAGAACCTCATGAGAGAAATAACTGCCAAATTAGGAAGAAGGAGTAAATTGTGGAGCAAAAGGAAGAAGTACGAAGGAAAAAATTGCCCAATTCAAATCAGAGGAGGGAATTCCATCTGGTTTGAATTCCAAGTCGGTAGCAGCCTATAAATATAAAGGCTGAAGACATTTTGGAGGACCCCCACTCAATCGCCCAAAGGCTTTTACTTTTTATCTGTACTTTACTTTTCCTGTACTAGGAGTAGCTTGTAACTTAAACCGTCTACTCGGCTATTTGTTGTAGTCGACTGACTTCTACTGTGAGAAGTAATAAAGTCAATTGTGTTACTTTTCTTCCATCTCCATTCACTTCACTAAGTTTGCTTCTAGAGAAGTCCTGAAATACGGCAAGGAACCAAACTCCACCACCACAACATCCACATTCCAGCACTCACACGATTTGTAGTCGATCATCGACTAAGAGCAAAAAATAGACAAACAGCGCTCCAGTTTTGTACGCAGGCGCTTGTGTACAAACGTGGAGCGCCAAGCCAAAATCAATTTCCTTTCTAATTCTAGTAATTATTTGTTACTCACTCCTTCCCTTTTTAAGAATCCAACTTAGTAGATCCAACATTAGATATTATCATTACAGTCTAAAATTAAGTTATGATTTTTCATACTTACCATTTGTGGAGATATCATCATTACACTTTTACTCACGAATTTTTTAAAATGGAATTTACTTGTAGGGGTAAAATGAAAAATGTATCAAATTTTACTCACTAACTTTACAAAATGACAATTATTAAGGAACAACCTAAAATGAAAAGGGAAATGATATTGGCACTCCAAAAATTGATGCAGACACTCCAAAATCAGTGTAACTCCAAAGCCACTTTTCTTTATTTTTTGGAGTGCCTGCATCAATTTTTAGAGTGCCAATATCATTTTCCAATAAAAAATTGGACATTACTAAAACAGAGACAGAGGGACAGTACTCGTGGTATTTATTTACCCGACAATAAAGTTGCTTCATGAGGCAATAGCCTCGCCACAAACCCATTAAAGCTCCTTGTATAGCTATGAATGATGGATTCTTTGGCTATCCTCTCCCTGTCGGAGAAAAAAAAAGGGTAAATTAAGTAGAAGGACATACTATAAGAATTTTTGATATGATAAGGACATAAATATTTTCCTCTAAAGTCTAAAGGACATTTTCTCCAAGAATTACAAATAACCACTTCCAAAGTTGACCGGCGTTGACCACAGTTGACCGGCGTTGACCACCGTTGACCGGCGTTGACCGGCGGTTGACCACCGTTGACCGGCATTAAAAGTGCCTAAAACCTTAGGGTACCCTATGAAAGTGCCTAAAACCCTAGGGTACCCTATGAAAAGTGTTTAAACCGCTAAAACCCTATAATAGGAAAATAAACCCTAAAACCCTAGGGTACCCTATAAAAAGTGCCTAAACCGCTAAAATTCTATAATAAAAAAATATACCCTAAAACCCTATGATAGTGCCTAAAAACCTAGGGTACCCTATGAAAATGCAACAAGATCGAAAAACACAAAAAAATACATATTTTGTGTTAGCCAAACTAGGCCCTTGTCTTGTTTAAGACCATTTAAATGAAAAAAAACATTTTTTGTGTTAGCCAAACAAGATCCTTGTCTCATTAAAGGCAATTTGGTCTTTTCACGGATCTTAAACTCCAAAATATTTTCATTAATGGACTTTACACATCACTGAAATTTAAGCTGGACTAAATCTACTTTGGGACCTTTTCTTTTGGACTTTAGACCAATTTGTTGAAAACAAAAATAGGACTAGCAGAATTTTGATTGACGATTCTAGAAGTACACCATCTAGCTAGCTAGATTCACAATATATATCTAGTACATGCATGCATGTATGTGTGGACATAGATATGCATGACACGTAGTAGATAGATGGTGGCAGGATTAATTAGCTCCTCTCTGGTCCCCCAAACGGGTTTTATTAATGATCGAAGCTAGCAGTTCACTTTTTGAAGTCCGTTGAGAATATCAATCAATTCACACACACAAAAAAACCCGTGAATCAGATGTATGTGGTTCGATATTTTTTGGAACTCATCTATGATGGAAAAAAAAAAGAAAAAAGGGGGGTTCTTATCCATGGCAATATTTTTGTCAATAGAGATGTGTTATGAAATTGTATCAAATTAATCATATATCCTAAACAAAATTTAATGCGTCAAACTAAATATTGAATGGTTTCGACTATCAATTGTGGCCCAGAAAGAGTTGAAAATGAGCAGCCGATGAAAACAAAAAAAGAGAGCTGAACATGGCCCGTTTAGACACCCCAAAAGAACTGAAGAGGATCCTATTCCTATCTTGCATTGCACATGGAAAACAGAAAATTGCGATAACTCACTCTCCAATTGCCTCTAAAAGAAGGCTGTTGTGCGAGTCCGCCGTTGTCAAGCCAGCTGCGTCATTGGTATCAGGGAGTTCTCCCATGTACACGATGTATGGCTGTTGTTCATTTAAAGATATCAAAATAAAGAAGCAACTAGTAATTCATATAAAAAAAGCCGGCCATGACTTTTCGGCGGTTTCAAGCGGAAATTAAAAATAGGGTCTCTCTTGGGCTACGCACCGTGGCATTAGGAATCAAAGATCATTAGCCAAGTACGTTTTTCTGTGCGGGGACACCAATGTGTCATCGGGAAGGTGCAAAGGAGATCCATCAATGGGCACTCACCACCTAGGCGACGAGCTTACCTCTCAGCAAGGAGGCATCTCCATAAGGAAATGCCAATGCATCACCAAAGAAGATTACCGAAGGGACAGTGTCGTAGCCAATGGATGAGATCCATTGGTTGGCGTTTGATCCCCGCCCATCTCAATGAAATAGGCGATGATCTTACCTCTCAGCAAGGAGGCATTCCCCAAAGAGAACACCAATGCATCATCGAGGAAGATTATCGAAGGGACCTGAGCAATTAGCTTACCTCTCAACAAGAAGGCATCCCCCGAGGGGAACACCAATGCATCATCGAGGATGTCCGCTTGACACAGCGAGGTGCCAAGCTTTCCGAAGCAACAATGCCATAGCCAATGGGGATCCATCAGCCGGCACTCGGATACTCCGACCAATTGCAACTCAAAGGACAAACATGCCCTACAAGAAGCAAAGAGTCGAGAGTAGCTAGGCAAGCATTGTTTAGCATGAAGTCAAAAGCGACGTGTAGCTAGGCAACTCTCGAAACTGATAGGGATAAAGCTTATATTCGCAAGGGACCGAGCAGTGAGCTTACCCCTCAACAAGAAGGCATCCCTGCGAGAGAACAACAATGCGTTGTACCCTATAATTTTCATTGTTTGGCCCCTTAGACTTCGATTCTTGCCTCTACCACTGCTTACAGCCTTTTTCAAAGTTAGATCAGAGCCAATTGCTTTCGCTTTGAACATCATTGAAACCTAAGACCCCGTTCGTTTTGGGGTTTTGGATTTCGGATTCTAATCATTATCTTATTTCTCTCCAATCATTACTCTCATTACTAGGAGGGACCCTTAGAATTCAGAATTTTTTGGAGGCCGCAACACTTGCTTTAGCTCAGGGCCGACTCTGCATATGGACTTGCTAACAATTAACAAACTTATTAAAAAAAAACCAAAAATAGATGCACCTCAACAGACATACCTTTGTACCACTGCCACTGTTAGTAAATGCATTGATCACCAGAGCACCTTGGCACAGATTGAATATGAAGATCCCTAACATTGGGAGCTGGGGTCCTGAAGGCTTCATTGCTTGTTAATTATACTCTCTCTCTCTCTGAGGTGAGGTGGTGGTCGTGGTTTTCTGGGTGTAATGATCAGATTACGAAAAGAGAGCAGTCAGCAGAGAGTGTTTTAATTAGCTCCAGCTGCTATGTATAGTGCAACGGCTTCTCTGTGTGTGTGTCTGTTTGCGCAATAATCTGAGAAGTTAGTGATAAGTTGTGGAGAGTAGTGGGAGAGAGTAGAGAGATTGTTGGCTTCAATTTTGGATCTGTTTTAGAGACTCATCACAGACTTTACATTAATTGCACGATGCATGTCCCGCGGTACGGGAAACCTCGCAAGAGGCGTGTCATGCACATGCATATCCCCCTCTATTTTTCGAAAAAAGACTTAAACAAATCAAACTCCAATTTTTATATATACGACCCAAATTAAGTAAGCTTTGTTGAGAAAAACACTTTAACGATACAATTAACAAGTAAATTAGAGTGGCAAATTCGGACACAACCCATTAAAGACTACTCGAACCTAACACAAAATTAGAGGATTTTAGTCAATTACTTTTTGATGCAAATATGAATATGACGCGACTCATCAAAAACACAAAATCAAATGGGACAAATACGAGTTTAACTAACACATAAATCATATCACATCATGTTTGACTTTTAACTCAAAATATTTTAGGTTTTGCAACTCCTGGCACAACTCAGAGATTTGCTCATTGTTCACCATGACGGATTGAGAATTGATTATAGAATGGGGAATAATGCAGCACAACTATTGGGTTTTATAGCACATGTAACTCTTCCAATTTCGGGTACGTTAAATAAACATTTTATTGAATAAACTAAGTACAGTCTGGCTCATTATCACATCACAAACTCCCAAGAGAGTGCTTATATTACACAAAAGGAAGGGACAACTAAGGTTATCTACTGTTCCGCCTCTTCTTCCATCCTAGCAAGCTCCTTGGCTCCGAAAGCCTCCAAAGTGTACAGCTCTCCCTGCTCATCTATAAGGTCTGACACATTATACCAGCGTCGTTACCAGCATAATATGTCAGGGTCACATAAAGTAGCACTGTGAGCTTATAAAGCCCAATAGAATAACCCAAACCCGCTAATCCTTAACTTACACATAGTAAGTCAATAAGTCATGATAGTAACAAAACTAACACATGCACATTCAATAGCTTTGCACTTAGAGACATGCACATTCATTACTTATCTAGTGTAAGTGTTCGTGTCATCAGAGTTTCTCCTACGCAGCGTTTCGTAGACCGTGTCACCAATTCACTTTTCATTTCCAAATTAACATTTCAAAAATCACATTTAACACACCCAACCTCGGTTCCGCCGCTCCGGATTCCCAAGTATCCGCACAATGGTTCCGCCGCTCAGGGTTCCCATTAGCACACAATTTGCATTGGCTCCTCTCCACGGATAACCAAGCCATACCTCACCATGGTTTCGCCGCTCCGGGTTCCCATGGGAATACACACAACCTCACAATGGTTCCACTGCTCCGGGTTCCCATTGGACACACACACCCTCACAATGGTTCCGCTGCTCCGGGTTCCCATTGGCACACACACACACATCACATAATGATCTTCACACTTGGTCATTATGTAGTTTCAAAAATATTTTTATCCATGTTAACCACACCCTAAGTGTCATGTTTCTACTTCTCGTTTTTTGTGTCTCGCATTCATGCATAGACTCCGCGGCGGGACTTTTCATATCATAAACCATACATTGAAATCTTGAAACTAAACTAGCAAGATCATCCTACTCTATCTTACTTAACACATGCTCAAATAACACAAGTAATGCAAGCAACATTCAAACAAGCTTACGATCGTCTAAAATGTCAAAATACGAATACTTCTAATCATGTTTATGCTTCCAAAAATCCGTTCAATCTACTCTTGTGGGAACTTTAAAACAACATAAGTTTATTGACGAGGAAAATAAGGTTAGACAGATTCCACAAATCATGCAATCAACTATTCTTAAGATTAAAGTATTCTACATATCAATAAACTCTATACTTTGAGAAAGTGGTTAGGAATAGTCTACATACAACTTAACATGCACACAAACTATACTTAGGGGTAGAGAGTAAGGACACTCTACCGTTCTTCTTGGCGGTAGTAAAGGCTATGGAAAGTACGTCAGGAATTGGGCGGAGTAACGGCTTACGGTGAGCTTCCGGTAGCTTCGAAAGGGAAAGGTTTCTCTCGAAACTAGGTCTTGACTACTACTACTAAAACTTTTGGATCGAGGTGGTGGTCGAGTGGTGGTTTAGTGGCGGCTATGGAAGAGTTTCTTGGAGAACTAGAGAGAAACTTCAAGAACAAGGAAAAACTAAGCAAGAACAAGTAAGAACACTAACTTTCTAGAGAGAGAAGTTGAAGAATGAAGTGAAGGTGTGAGTTCAAAGCACAAATGAGCTTTCTATTTATAGGCAAAGCTCTCCCCTCTCTCTCCTAGTCGAATTCTCTCTCTCTCTCTCTCTCTCTCTATATATATATATATATATATATATATATATATATCATTTTTTTATTCCACCAAATCCTGCTTTCTTGCAAGATCAAGCCTAGAACTACGCTTGCATGGCTATGGATTTGTACCTCGGATGGGATTATGGAAGATTGAGTGAAGAAAGGAGGATTTGGACAAGTATTAAAATGGAAAATGTACAAGTTGTACATTGAAATCATAAATTTTGCTTGCAAGGTTGTGCTTTCATAGATGGTATGCGATCAATGGTACATTGAAAATACAAGGAAGGTCAATCAAGGTACCATCTCTCTCTCCTTCCTCTTTCTCTTCCTCTCTCTCTCTCTCTCTATCTCCCTCTCTCTCTCTTGTACTATATATATATATATATATATATATATATTCATATATGCTTGAAAGTATACATATAGAATAACGTATTAGTGTACTAGGATATCTATTACTTTTACAAGCAAAAGGATTTTTCCAATTTTAAAACTAAATTACACACATGTGTACTTACTTTATTATATATATATATATATGTATATATATAGAGTTTCCTTCTATTGAGGACCCAAGTTGCGGACCACCCCATTTCTCCCTTTCCCTATTGAATTTTGATGATCCGAGCCGTTCAATGTGTTCAGAACGTGATTTTAAGGGCACCCGCGAGAAATCGGGAAAAAAAATGACCGGGAAGGACTTGATTTGAGCAGTTTTTATTTGAACCTTTCAATTCAGAATAAACAAAATAGCTCGGATGAAGCCCTTCCCGGTATTTTTTTTTGCTGATTTCTCACGAATACCCTTAAAATCACGTTCGAACACATTGAGCAAATTTCTGATCATTGAAATTCGATCAGGAAAGCGGAAGCCCACTGTGTATATATATATATGTGTGTGTGTGTGTGTGTGTATATAGGTATGTATATATATATATACATATACATATATATATATATATATATATGTGTGTGTGTGTGTGTATATATATAGGTATGTGTGTGTGTGTATATATATATATATATATAGGTATGTACTTCCCAATCTTACTAGATATATCAAATCTATCTTTCCCATTAAACTAATCCATGCTTTCAAAGTACTAAGTCCTTATATTATTTGTACTAATTCTAATTTAATCTTTTACACACATGGAAAATCTATTATTTTATTATTCCTAGTACTTGGTTGGCAAGACTAGCTATTGTCCAATGGATAATGGTTCTCCTAGCGGTTATTAACCAATGGGTAAGGATTCTCCTAACATTTGTTGTCCAATGGATAAAAGAAATAAAGTAGTACTTTACAAGATTTTCTACTTAAATAATTCAAATGATCACATGTTCTTATTAAAATACTAGATAATAGGTACTTAGAAAATCTAATACTTTAAGGCTTTGGTACAAGTAGAACATGAAAATTAATCATAAAATCTTTATGGGCAAATCTAGTACTTCATAAAATAATAAATCTAGTACTTTTGAAGATTGACCCTATTATCCAATGGATAATAAAATCCCTAACTTTTGTGGACCAAAGGATAAAGCAATAAGGTAATATAAATAAATATACTCTTTTATGCATGTGATTATATAACCATGTAAAACTATATACATGTACTTTAATAAATAAAAATTCAAATCCCTATTGTCCAATGGTAAAGATTACCCTAACATTTATCGTCCAAGGATAATAGCTAAAAGGTTCATAAGGTCCAAAAGGTTCATCTAGGGTTAAGGGTTCAAGAGTCAAAGGTTCATAAGGTTCACTAAGAGTTAGGAAGCAAATGATAATTAGGTTAAAAGGCCGTTAAGTTAACTAGTTGGATAAAAGCTAACTAGGCTTGCTAAGTAGGATTTTCGGCCAAGATGTGAAATCTTAGGATTTATTACTAAAACGACGGGTGTTCAGTAGTTAGAAGACGATTAAAACCTAATTAAAGATTTTTGAATAATAGCAACGAAATTTTTATTAGTCAGTAACGACAGATTTTTGGTTATGAAAATAAAAATCCAAATAATTAAAATTAAATTCAAATTTTTAACGAAATTTTTATTTACCAAAAATCAGGGTCGTTACAGCACAACTTAGACGGTTCACTACCCACTTGCTAAACCAATCAGCATGATTATAATCAAAACTGCAATTAAAACCGCCACCTCAGCTGCTTAGAGTAATGAGAAGTTGCACATCCGATTACCTCGAGCAATTGAAACGACTGCTTTTACTTAATGCAAAAGATTTGGACCCCAAGGGCCAATCTCTCATGTTTTGAACACATGTAATATTCTACGGAAATAATTGTCAGACCTGAGGCATATCCTATGGGAAACTACAATAAGTATATTAATTGTTTGGACTCAAATAATTTATATACTTAGGGGAGTAGGAATACTACTACTCTCTCACAGACGTAGCACAGGTATGCAATAAAAATAAAGCTTAGGAAAAATTTTCAAGCTCACATACGTAGCACGGCTATGCAATAAAAATGAAGCTTAGAATTATTTTCAAGCTTATAGACGTAGCACAGCTATGCAGTAAAAATAAAGTTTAGGAAAAATTTCCAAGCTCATAGACGTAGCACAACTATGCATTAAAAATGAAGCTTAGGAAAAATTTCCAAGCTCACAGACGTAGCACAACTATGCAATAAAAATAAAGCTTAGGAAAACTTTCCAAGCTCACAGTCGTAGCACGGCTATGCATTAAAAATATTGCTTAGGAAAAATTTCTAAGCTCACAGACGTAGCACAGCTATGCAATCTATAGGATTACAATTTACCTAATAGATATCCCAAGGGAAAATCAAATAAGTGTCTCACATTGATTTGAATGAAAGCAATTTACACACTTAGGGGAGTAAGATGCAGCACAGCTATGCAATCAAACAAAGCTCAGAATACAATTTCTAGCTTCACAACTTGGTATAGCAGAAGTGTACAACCCTTGCAAAAAAAAACTAAAGCTCAAGTGCTTGACACAACACCAACAAGGGCAGGAAATGGAAAAATCTACAGAAGTCTATACGCATAACACAACATGCACAAAGACTATTGAAAACTGCCATAGCATAAAGTGAAAGCATCCCTTTCATTCAATTTGCACATGTACCTGTCATGATATCTAAATAAAATAGCCTCTAAAAGGCCCCAAAATATGATCTCATTGAGATCATCCTCGTCAATCATCAAGAAAAGTTTTGAGGTCACCCAGCCAAACAAGAGTCAAGGCCACTCCCAAACAAACACAACCAAAGTACGAAAGTATTAAAGTGTGTTTAGTTATAGACCCAAATGAATTACAAAGTTTCAAAGGCCACTCAAAGGCCAGGAGTTAGACCTTTAGTCACTTGCCGATCACCTGATGATGGACCAGGAGGTGTTGCGACTGGAGTTGGAGTTTCAAGAAGGAGAGAGACTTTTTCTCGAGTTTGGAGAAGGGATGCAATCGAAGAGCTTGGGACAGATGTGTCTTTGGATGCCGCATCATCGCCTTCTTCCTCCTCATTCTGTCCACCGTCAAGACACGTGGGCACCTCTTCATCATCAACTTCAAATTTGGAGAAATCTAAATTTGGAAAAGCTAAGGCTGGCAGGCTCTTCATGGCTTCAAACCCATCAAAATATTGCTGGGTGATGTCCTGACGGTACTCGGGGGACTGCAGGAAGAGCTCAATGGCTTCCCTGTGAGCATTCTTCACCTTTTCTAGCACCCCTAAACTCATGGTCCTATACTTCTCCATCTCCACATCCCATTCAAAAATCTTCTACTCTAAACTCTGAGCAGTGGCCACGGTAGTGTCTCTCTCCTCCTCCAAGCCTCTCTTCGATATGAGCGCGGCATCTCTCTCACCTGTCACCTTCCAAAGCTCTGCAGCCATAGAGGCACCTTGCCTCGTAAGCCTCATGTTGGCCTCCGTAAGGGTGACCTCCTGTCTCCCCTGGCTATGGCTTTGGGAAGTCAGTTATCCGCCACGAGCCGCAGCCTACCAAAAATAGAGAAAGACTTAACAAAAAGAATAATGAACAATCAATAAATTGCTAAGGCAGAAAAGAGGAGCATACCATGGCCAACTCAACCAACATTTGCTCCCGAACTGCCTAGAGAGACATCTCCACCATTAGCTCTTTATCAGCTGCACAAAGCAGCCCAGAAGCATGCTCAAGGGCCTCCTGATAATTGCCCAACACAGAAGGGCCAATAGAAGCCTTTGTCTTCTTAGCAGGAGGAGAACCCTCCACAGCTGCACCTTTACTTTTCCTTTTTGACTTCTCAGGTTCTCCCTCAACAATTTGCTCAACCACTAAGTCAAGAGCACGGTCACTTGAAAGGTTGGCATCTAGAAAGCTATCAACATTCAACTCCTTCTGAAGGCGGGAGCTCTTCCTTTTTGGAGCTACGACCCCAGACGATTGCTTCGCCCTCTCAGCTTTTAGTTGGGCCAGCAAAGCTTTATCCATTTTTGGTGCCATCTCTTCACCTTCACCTTTTTCTTCTAAAAAGAAAAGCAATGAAAACAATAAGAAAGTCAGCAGAGAGCAAGGCACCAAAATAAAAGTACAAAATACCTCTGGACAGAGCTGAGGCCTCACGAGAAATTTCTGGACCCAACAGATAAGCAGATAAAGACTCTGGTGTAACAAGCAACCCCCAGCTATGAATCTCGTAGTTTTGGGCTAATCTAAGCTCTGCTTCCAAGGTAGGGCTCAAAGGAAATGGAGTTCTAGCTACAGAAATAAAGACGAATTCATAAATATATGAATAAATTCATGAAGCTACAGGATTAAAGGGATCCGAGGGATCCGAGGGGACCCCCCACCTAATAGGGATCCGAGGGGTATACATTTCAACTTCCTAATTAGGGAGCTCCCAACCATCACCACCAACGAAAAAGAACTTATCCTTCCAATTTTTATTCACGGCAGGGAGCTCTGTGACTAGCTCCCCCTCGCTGGCCCTTTTTGTAAAGTAATACCACCCAATACCTTCTGGAGCCTCCTTAACAGAAAATTGGTTAAGAAAAGGTCCTTTTGTCAAAGGAGTCTACTTATCTGACATTGATCCCCAAGGGCCGCGCAACCTATTAAAAGGTGCCAGGAATTGGGCACAATTTGGCCAGGAGCCAAACCAAGAAAACTCAGGACATCCCTCACCACGGTGGGGAAGGGCAGACTCAAACCCCCTTCAAGGGCACCAACATAGAGACAAGTCTCATTCTCAACAAAGGTACAAGCCCGTTCAGACCCAGAAGGCTTCCTAAGCGAAACGGAGGATGGGATCGAGTATCTGACTCTTAGAACAACCAACTCTTAGTTCATAATCATAGATGGGATGTTAGAAGCAGAAAAAATAGGGACTCTACGGGGTCCCCTCGATGGAGACATAGGGGGCGACAAGGGTTTAACACCGCTCGACTGACCTCTATCAGACGAAGCCCTAATCTTGCCACTACGGTGCAATAATACTTCCTCTTCTTCAATCGACTCCTCAACGTTCAGAATAGATGAAAAATTGATAAATCCCTCCGACATTAGGGTTTTTACTGAGAACCTAGGGTACGGGTTAGCGGACAAGAAAAAGAGGTCCCGAAACACCCTATTTTGAAGTACAATAGAGTAAGGGCAAAATCCTTAATAATGGGGGAATGAAGGTTGATGGAAACAAACCCGACCAACCTGACTTAGATAAATTCCCCAGGAGCAGCCCACGTTGGGCCTAAAATCTCTACACTGGGGGGAGAATCCAGTTTTAAAAAAAAAAGGAGAAAGAATAGCAAAGAAAGAGGAACATACCTAAACGAGAACGCGCTCTAGGAGAATTGCAAAAAAGAATCGGAGAAGAAGGGTCTCACAAAGAAAATCACCTGAGTAGATTTGAATGCCTCTCTAATAGAGTTTGATCAAAGCAATGAGAAGCTTAAACAATGAGCATCAATCCCGAGAACGGCTCCTTGATCTTTGTCGTCCACCACTAAACACCAGAGTAGCAGGGAACTCGACACCTATCCCACAACGTGACCCGCGTATTTAAAACCCTCTGTAAAAGGAAAAAGAGCGGTATCCACCATCTAGGTCTTACCAATGTTCCTAACCTCCAGGCAAGAGCTGGAGCTTGGGAACAAGGGAGTACCTGATAAGTATGGTTAACCTAACGAGGTCAGCACAGCAAGAATTATGGATCTGGGGAGTTGAAAGCAGTCTTATCTCCACCTCCTTGGGCAATTTTACCTATGACAAAGTCAAGGTACATTAGCTCCGCCTGTCACAAGGTTCAAGGACCATCTCTGACTCCTAGCTACAACGGGGAGGATAATATTCGTGATATTACCCTTGGAATATACCCAATCCAATTTAAGAAGCAACACTAAGAAACCTAAGTCCTAAGGGATAAAGGAATGATATCAACAAGATAGGCATAAAATGCCAATGATAAACACAATCCAAGACGGATAAGGATTCGATCTTAAGGCAGGATGAGTGTAAAGTCCAAGCTAAGGCAGGACTCCACACTTCTCAATGAAACGATCCTAAATCCCCAGAATACAGTCCAACAAGGACTCAACCTCTTATCAAGATGCCTATAAATACAACGGTAGAACTCCAATAAAGTTACGCGCGACTCATAACAGAGAATCTCAATTCTCTCACCATGCAAGTTCTCTACTGACTTAGGCATTGGAGGGTGGTTGGCACGCCACCACACCAGTGACTTGAGCTCTTGCTTTGTTTTGTAGGATCAGGTCGGTGCTAGAGACAAAGTTGATTCATCAAGGATTATTCAGTGGAAGACTTTAAAAGGTGTTTGGATGCAATTCAAAAGGTGAGGATTTTAGGAAGAGGATTGGATACTTTCTGGGTCCAAGCTTTAGGTTGCCATACAATACTTTGTTGGATATTGCTTCTGCTTCTTATTTCTTTCTTTTTTTTTTCCCATGATGAATCAACTTTGTCGTCAGCTCTGACTTGATCCTGCAAAACAAAGCAAGAGTTTGAGTCACTGGTGCGGTGGCTTGTCAACCACCCTCTGATGCCTAAGTCAGTAGAATACTTGCTATATGGTGAGAGAATGGAGATTCTCAGCTATCAGTTGTGTATCTTTTGTTAGAGTTCTACCGTTGTATTTATAGGCGTGTTAATAGGAGGTTGAGTCCTTGTAGGACTGTATCTCGTGGATTCCAGATTACCTCTTTGAGGTTTGAGGAGTCCTTCCTTAGCTAGGAATCCTTATGTGTCCCTATTTATTTATATTAAGGGCATTCAATGCTGATCTTATCAATGGCATTCCTTTATCCCCTAGGATTTAGGTTGTACCGAATCCCAGAGCGGTATCTTTATCAGAATAAGTATATTCTATGGATAATATTACAAATATTTACCTTTTTCTTGTAGCGAAGGACCAGAGCTGGTCCTTGGACCTTATGACAACTTCGGCTGAAGAGTGGAGCTGGCATACCCTGACTTTGTTCCAGGTAAGATTTCCCTGAGAGTGTAGACACCTCCTAGGTAGCGGGGCATCGCCATACAGATTGAATCATCGTTTGCTCAGTTGGTTGCTTGCTTCATAAACCAAGATTGTGGATATTTCCATGGCTAGAAATATCGCCATACGATAGCAGTTATCATCAAAACAGAGTCGCCACCCAATTTATTAAAACTAGGAAAATGGATAGAGATTCTGGGTATGGGAGCCAAAGGTACAGTAAGGGGAAGGTGTTAGACACCCCTCTCTGCCCAACCGTGAGACTGGCCCATAGTTGTTCAACATAAGACATATACATGCTTTGTTTAATTCTAACACGTAGTCTGTTTGATTAGCCTTTAAACAGTTAATGATAAGCCAAGACTGGAATTGAAATCATGCATTAGAAAGCAGAACACAAAACAAACTGTCACAGGAAATCGATTACTCGGCCGGTGAATGGATGTCACGGCCAAGTAATCACCCTAGATCAATGTATCGACGAGGGATCGAATCCCCGGTCTATGTTCTTCCTCACACCAGATAGAAAAGTTAGCAGATAATCAACTACTACGATTAAGCATAAAAACAATAAATAAATTGAACCGGAGGCCCCTGGGCCTCACCGCCTTGATCCCTCAGTAGCTTGATTGCTTCGGATTTGATCGGGATTGACTAATTGCTTCTTGAAAAACCCTAGGGTTAGGGTTTGAGACTTCGGGGTTTGATCGTCGGATTGATGACTGCCTTCGGGACGTTAGGGCTTTTGTAGAGAGGGTTTGAGAGTATGATTCTGCAGAGTTTTGTGGTTTGAAAAGGTATGAAAGTATGTGAATCTGATCTATTTCGTGGTATTTTTCATTGTGTTTATTTTGGAACCCAAAGGTCCTTTATATAGGCAATTGGTGACTCACTCCAGCCAATCAAAACGCACGATTGCAATTGCAATTGCAATGCAATTCAAACTCTTCGTTGTGATCTCTGAACGTGGCCCGAACGCATCGGAGAGGTAGTGTAATTAGATCAAACAATCGACAGAACATTCCAGAGTCTGGAAAATAGACGATCTGGCGATCGGGCAATGGAACTGGTGGCCGAGAAATGAATGTGGCGGTCGAACGATAGATCTTGCGGCCGTGGGTTTGATCTCTCAGGGAAATTTTCAAGCAACAGGCTGCTCAGGTGAGGAAATGATGTTAAGGCCGTGAGATCAATGTCAAGGCCGACAGATGGATTTTCCTAGGATTCTGTATTTCTGTCTGAAAGGCTATATGGCTCTGGATTGGGTCCTCTAACTGGCTCAAATTTCTTACCAAAAGTCCTACGGTTCACAAGAAGTCAATCAGCAATCACTGTATCCATTTCATCATCGGGATGGTCCCCAAGGTGGGACTTGAAATAATCGTTAGGCCAAATTGGGGTGTCTACAGATGCCCCTCTTTGACTGAGCTCAAACGGATTGCGAGACATGTTTGAGTAAGAGTCAAAGCTGTAAAAGCAACTCAATTTGGTCCAACCACTATTCCAAGGGTTTTTGAAAAAGGTTTTTGTTATGGTTGGGCCGGGAGGCTGCCTACGTATTCCATAGGGGAAATTCAGACCAACCGTAATTCAGGGGCAATAAAAAAACGAAAAAGTTTGGAGGGTTAGAGACAGAAGACGTACCTTCGAGCTTTAAAAGCCGTAGTGTGACGTACCTAGGCTGAGCCAGGATTTTGGCGGAGAGTAGTTGAAGGAGCGCAGGGCTGCCGGGGATATTTTTGCGGAGAGCGTCCTTAGTATTTTGGGGTAGATCAGCACTTGGCAGGTGTGTTTGCTTTTCTTGATTATCCTGACTTTAACTAAGGGAAACTCGGTAGAGTAGCCTATCCTTGCGAATGAGCTGGAAGGAATTGATGTAATTAGGGTGGAATCAAAGCCATCGGTTGGGGATGAATTGGACACCGGCTTTGAAGTATGGGGTGGAACCCAAGCCATCTTTCGGAGATGAGTTGGATGCCGTTTCTTGAGATATAGGAGGCACAGGGCCAGTAACTGGAGCACGGAGCTTTGGAATGAAGGAACCGTGGCGCGGAGCCGGTTTTAGTCGTAAGGTGAGAGTTTGAGGAGTCTGGGCTTTTGAGCTTGATGGAACCAAAGTGCGGAGCTGGTGTTGATCATAAGGTGAGAGCCTGGAGAGATAGAACTGGAGCACTGAGCTGGTTGTAGTCATAAGGCGAGAGCCTGAGAGATAGAACTGGAGCGCTGAGCTGGTTAGAGTTATAGTCATAAGGCGAGAGCCTGAGAGATAGAACTGAAGCGCTGAGTTGGTTGTAGTCATAAGGCGAAAGCCTGAGAGATAGAAGCTTTGAGGTGTCGGAGCTTTTGAGCTTGATGGAACCGAAATGCGGAGCTAGTTGCATTCTGATGGTTTGTGCACGGAGCTTTCTCATCATAAATTTTTGGCGTGGAGCCAAAGGATCGAGGTTCTGGACGATCAATAAAAACCGAGGCATAGAGCCGGTTGATTGCAAGATTGACCTGTTTCACGAATAAGAGAGATATGCAGAATGTGTATGTAAGTGCAAGAAAACGAAAGAGACTTTGAACCGCACCAAATCGTAACGGCTACCTTGAACCCCTCGTCGGAGCCCTAGCACACTGCCGGAGTCGAACCTGTAAAACAGACAAAGGGTGAGCGCACCTTTGCCTTCTCGTGGCAAAGGCCCTCTGATGCCAAAGTTAGTATCTCGTACTAGTAAAAACCCTAATTCTCAGTAGGTAATGAGCAAATAACCAAGAATTGCGTACCTTTACCTCCAGGTTTACCTCATATTTATAGACCCTCGTATGCTTGCTGTCCAAGCTATCTTGTTGCCCTAAGTTTCCTTTCTCGTAAAGGGAACCCAGAATATCAGGGATTCTCATTCCCTTAACTGCATGTTACCTTATAGACCATTATAGGAATTCTTTCTATAACTGGCCGTTCTTCCAATTCTCGTTGGGTATCTCCTCCAGAATGCCGCTCCTGTTCGGCTATCTCGTTGCCGAACAGACTATCTGGACCAGTGATTTCTCGTATCATTGGTCCCCTTACCATGAGACTGGTCCAACAATTCCCCTTGCTCTTTGGACCATACCCCTACTCGGGTTTCTTGGACCTCGGACCTCTCATGTCCCCGGTCCTTACTGCCGTTCACCATACTGCACGGCGGATGTTCCGATTATACTTATCCTGGGCCCCACGCACCACGTGTTCGAGCCATCTTTTGTACCTGTTCGGGACTACCTCCCTACAATGGCTCCCCAGCTTTACTCGTTATTTTCTTCTTTAATATGACGAGCAAAGCTTTTGAACACCGAGCAAGGTTCTTGTCCTTTGCTCCTGCACCTTGTTTCTCGTACTTGGTGCAAACTTCATCATTGGTCCAGGCCAAACGTCTCATCGTTTGGTCTGGGCAGGCTTTTCCAGCTATCACTTTTAAACGCGGCACGCTCTGTACTGCCCATATTAAATGCGAGCAGACGTTTCGGGTAACGGAACGCCCAAACGGCATTTGGGGTGATGTTTCTCATATGTCACCCCCTTTGCTGGGGTATACTTGGGTTTTTGTCCCAATTTCAAACCCACTTTTCTCTCACCTTAGTTCCCTTTGCAGAAAGCACGCCTAAGCGCTCCCGCCATTGAAGCTCTGCTCACCATCTCAGGGTCTGATTCTAGGGTTCTACTCATTCGTAAGTTCTTATTCCCCTTTTTATTCCGCTTTCCTCATTGATTTTGGACTCCCACAGTCTCTTTTAGGGCTTCTTTGTACCCAACCTTCTTTTAGAAAACCCATACCCGCAATTTTCATTATGGGTCGGTTTCATAGGCACTGTGACACTCCCCAAAGGATGGCTGAGTTCAGATCTCGCTATGAGATCCCAAACAATGTGGCCACTACATTGGCCCCTGAAAATGCCATCCGCGAGTGTTTTGACAACAACACCCTGCACATCCCTGTCGTCGCTATAGTTGAGGGCGGCGTCAGGTTTCCCTTGGCACCATTGCTCCGCCAGGTTCTGTCCCATTACAGACTGTCCCCTATGCAAGTTTTAGCCAACTTCTTTAAGGTTGTCATGGGCATTAATGCCCTGAACCAGATGCTAGGTACGTCCCTAGGTTTGCACGATATTCACCATCTGTACAGCATCTCTCGAACCAAAGATGCTCTGACCTACTATCTCAAGAGTAGGGATTCCAGGAAAAGGCTGGTTCTTGAATTGCCTGACTCTGCCAGAGGGGACGACGACGACTTCCTCATCGTCACGGGGAACTTCGAGCCCAGCGACGAGGACGGTAGAGTCGTCAGCTTTCACGCACCCCACAGATTTGGCACTCCACGTTAGTTCTCTTTCTCATAGAACTTCATACCGAGCAATATTTCGTATTGCATTACATGTTTTCGCTTTACTGACTGCTAATTTTTATTGTATTTGCAGCCACAAACGTCAACCAGGGGCACGCCATCATCACCCTTCAGGTTCACGTTACTGATATTAACCGTGCACTTGCTTTCAACGGGCAAGGCACGTGCTTGGCTGGCCGAGCAAAAGCAGCGCAGATTCTCTTCAGCTACAGGGCATCGTACGGGGTTTCATTGACCGGCGGATCCGAGCGGCGGACAATCCCATCCTCCCAGATCCTCTCGTTCAGCAGCCCGAGCAAGAAGAGGGAAGGCGTTCTCAGACCCCTCTGCTTCCCAACGAGCCCATTCAGCTTGTAGAAGAAACCTCCACATCTTCGAGTGGATACTCTCCATCTCCCCCTCCTCAAGAAATGAACCAACCGATCAACCTTAGCAGCCTCCTCAACCTCCCAGGGGCTGGCCGTGGGAGAGGCCACAGCACATCTCATGGCCGTGGGCGCTCCCAGAGCCCGGCGCCTTCTCATGGCCGTCGTGGCCTAGCTCAACTGAACGTCCCTCCAGGCTTCTCCCCCAAGGAGATTAAGGCCAGCCACAGGGACAAACGCCAACGGTTAGAAGCCTTTTTAGTCGAACAACCTCCTTCCCAACTCACAGCACCTCCAACCCCCCTCTGGGCTCCTCAATTCACCCATGGTGGATGGCCAGTCACTGTCCGCGATAGTGTGGAGTCTGAAGGCACTGCACTTGCACTGTCCCAGGCGTTCATGCTTCCTGGGGACATGCAGAAAGTGATCACCAGCTCCCCAGACAACCTCCTTGTCTCATTCATGAGCCACAGTGCTAAGGTAAATTTGTCATGTTCATTTTTGTCTGCTTGATGGCTTCAGATCATTATTCCTGTTATCTGCCTGACGTTGCTTCGTGTTCAAAATCTCCAGGCAATGCAGAGGATGGTGGCCATGGCACAAAAGCTTGGCCAGTCTGAGCCCCAGCGTGCCAGATTGGCAAGTGAGAATGCCAAGCTGCAGAACACAATTGTCAGACTGGAGAGAGAGAGAAATCAAGCCCGCGAGCTTGCGGATGAGTTGAGGAACAAACTGGAGGGGGCCGAGGACAGCTTGAACCAGACTCTCACAGAGCTGGAGGCGAGCAAGAATGAGGCCAAGGCTGCCTACCAGCAGGGCTACAATGAGGGAATCCGAGTGGCCACTGAAAGCTATGTGGACCAAATGCCCGGGATTCAAGATCAAGTCTTCAAGGCTGGCTGGTTGGCATGCCTCAAAAAATCTGGTGCAGCAGATTCTTCTCCCCTCTGGACGGAGATTGATCTTCCAATCACCCAAGTCGTTGAGGAGTAGGATGAGGTAGAGGAAGGAAACGTTGTGGAGGGAACACAAGATGCTCAAATTAACGAGCAGGCAGAGAATGAAGCAACTGCTACGGTGGATGACGCTGTTGTTGGCCAGAAGGAAGCTGGTGGCTGCGTCCCAGAATTGTCCACAGTAGTGGAGGACACAACCGCTCCATCCTCTTCTCAAACTGCTCCAACTTCCCCTGTCATCGAAGACCTGACAATTGAAGAGTAAGTTGGTTTCTCTCTTCTTCCGATGACGACATTTGGAACCTCTGAATTAGTTTCTGCTGGCCCTGCGTGGTCATTGGCATTGCCCTGCGTGGCACCTGATACATTTCAAAATACTTTAACTCTGGTTTGTTGGCCTTTCGTGGCATCTTATGCTTTTGGTGGCCCTGTTTGGCCCATACTTTTGTTTTGCCTGGCCCTTCGTGGCTCAAATATGCTTGGCTGGCCCTTCGTGGCCTTTCTTTAATACAGGTGGCCATCTCATGGCCAGTACTTTTCATGTTAGGCCCTTTCGTACTTAGCTTTATGCACGTTCACATGTGTTCCGCTGGTTTTAATCGTGCCTGTCAAAGATTTAGATGTATTCTCATTTACACTGTTGTAGGTTTCTCATACCTTAGAAGAGTGCTAGTCGCATTCGTAGCTTGCCAATCAGTGCACATATTCGTATGTGTTCAGGGTCTGCTCGTACCCGAGCAAGCTTTTAACCATACTCGTATGATGTTGTATGTTCACGTACGTGCTCAAGGTTTTTTCATACTCGAGCAACGTTCAAGTTTTCTCGAACTTAGATACTGCTGCGTGTCCACGTATGCAGCCCATTTGCTTAGTGCTTGGGAACTTTCCCCAGTATATTCGTACTGAGGGATGGTATGCATAATCTCGTATGCATCCCAGGTATATTCTTACCCGAGCAAACAGTCAAGTATATTCGTATTTGCTTAGTTCTGGGTATATTTGTACCCGAACAATCAGTCAAGCATATTCGTACTCAGGTTATCCAAATGTGCTCGTATTTGGACTAGGTAATCTTGAGTTTATTCATACCCAGATTATGTTACAAGTTCATGTGGGCATGCACCCGCACAAGTAAACAAATCTATTTGTACTTGAAATTATCCCAAACATATCCGTGTTTGAGAATAGTGTGCATAATCTCGTATGCACTCTGGGCGTATTCGTACCCGAGCAATCAATCAAGTGTATTCGTACTTGGTAAAATTTTGGGTGTATTCGTACCCGAGCAAGCAGTCAAGTATATTCGTACTTGGTAAAAATTTTTGGTGTATTCGTACCCGAGCAGACAGTCAAGTATATTCGTACTTGGTAAAATTTTGGGTGTATTCGTACCCGAGCAAGCAGTCAAGTATATTCGTACTTGGCAGAATTTGAAACGTTCGAAATTTCATTTAGTCACCCTATACCTCTGCTCCCCAATACGAAGTGAGCACTAAGGAGATAGTTTGACTTCGTATTTTAAGCATAGAAAAACAGCGACTGTGTTATCAAAATCTGTGAATTTTATTCATAATTCGAAAACTCAAGGGGGCGTTATGCGTACCCCTTGCAACTAATAAAAGCAAACACAAGGGAATTTTATTCGTAATTCTCACACAATCACGATGTGCATCTAAAACAGAAGTAAAAACGAAATCGAAGTTTTTTACACGTAGAACTTTCTCAAGTTGTGAATATTCCAGGGCCTTGGTATCGGGTTCCCGTCCAGGTCTGCCAATCGATAAGCCCCAATGCCCACAACCTCTGTGACTCGATATGGGCCCTCCCAATTGGCCCCCAACTTGCCCTCGTTGGCCACCTTGGTGTTTCCGAGCACCTTTCGTAGCATAAGGTCTCCAACACCGAACTCTCGTGGGTGGACGTTCTTGTTGTAGCTTTTCATTAGCTGCTCCTAGTACGATGCCAGGTGCACCAGAGCTCGTTCTCTCCTCTCCTCGGCAAGGTCCAGCTCAATTTCCAAGGCTCTGTCATTGCCCCCACTTTCCACCAATGTGGTCCTATTGGTCGGCATTCCAACCTCCAGTGGAATCACTACCTCTGTTCCATATGCTAGCAAATAGGGGGTCTCTCCCGTAGACCTCCTAGGAGTTGTTCGGTGTGCCCACAGGACCAGTGGCAATTCGTCGGGCCACTTGCCTTTTGCTTTGTCCAGCCTCTTCTTGATCCCGTCAAGTATAGTCTTGTTGGACGCCTCTGCCTGCCCATTGCTCTGAGGGTAGGCTGGGGTGGAATAGTAGTTTTTTATTCAATACTGGGCACAAAAAGCCTTGAACTTTTTCTGGAATTGCGACCCATTATCAATGATCAAAGAGTAAGGAACCCCAAATCTAGTGATGATGTTCTTCCACACGAACCTTTCTATCATAGGTTCTATGATTTTTGCCAGTGGTTCTGCTTCAATCCACTTGGTAAAGTAGTCCGTTGCTACCAACAGAAACTTCCTGTTCCCAGTAGCCTTGTGGAGCGGACCCACGATGTCCATTCCCCACTGCGCAAACGGCCAAGGACTTGTCAAGGGCACCAGATCTTCGGCTGGTGTTCGGATCATGGGTGAGAATTTCTGACACTTCTCACAGATTTTCACATACACTTTTCCATCTTCTTGCATGTGCGGCCACCAGTAACCCTGGGTGATTGCACGGTGTGCAATGGATCTCCCACCTGCATGACTTCCGCATGTTCCCTCGTGTATCTTGTGGAGGAATTTCTGCACCATCTCGGGATGCACGCAAAGCAGGTATGGTCCAGTGAAGGACTTCCTATAAAATTTCCCTTCTGGCGATAGCCAAAACCTTGCAGATTTTGTCTTTATCTTCGAGCTTCTTTTTTATCTGTAGGGAGTGTCCCGCACTACTAGAAAATTTTCAATAGGTGACGAAAAAAGTGGTGACGAAATGTACTGTTTTACTATAGATGACGAAACGACAAAATTTTCGTCACCAAAAGTTACTATAGGTGACGAAAAATTTGCTTTTCGTCACCAAAAGTGACTTTTGGAGACAACTTATAGGTGACAATTGAAATAGTAAATTTCGTCACCTATAGTTTGTCTCCGAAAGTCACTTTTGGTGACAAAAAATAAATTTTTCGTCACCTGTAGTAACTTTTGGTGACGAAAATTTTGTTTTTTCGTCATCTATAGTAAAATAGTACATTTCGTCACCACTTGTTTCGTCACCTATCGAAAATTTTCTAGTAGTGCCGTCTCGTAGGAACTCCACTATTGGATCCATCCAACTTGGTCCTTGGTTCACGTCCAGGACCATTTCCACACTTTTCACAATGCTCGGCTCAGCAAGACAATCCACTGCCACCTTCCTCTTGAACTCTGTTGGCACGGCCGCTGCTAACCAAGCCAATGAGTCAGCGTGGGCATTCTGCCCAGAGCTTATCTGCTCAATGTGTACCTTTTTGAAGGTGTCAAGCAAATCCTTAGCGGCCTCCACGTAGCCTGCCATTTTTTCATTCCGGGCCTTATACTCCCCGGACAGCTGATTCACCACGAGTTGTGAATCACAGAATACTCGAATTCTCTTAACTTTCAAGGACTTTGTGCTTCGTAATCCTGCCAAGAATGCCTCGTACTCCACCACGTTGTTTGACGCACTGAAACCCAGGCGCAGGGACAACTCGATCGTAACTCCTTCCGGAGGGAAAAGCACTACCCTAATTTCAGATCCGGTGTTGCATGCAGATCCATCAACAAAAAGCTTCCATTCCAGCGGTCCCGCCGGCGGTGCCCTTCGCTTCAAATTTCTTTGGCTCAACCAACTGCTTCTTTCTCGTAGGAGGCAGTGGAGCCACTGTGGGAGAGAACTCTGCCAAGACTTGCCCTTTGACTGCCGTGCGCGACTGATAATCAATATCATACTGGCTCAATTCCACCGACCACGTTGATATTCGTCCCGAGAAATCGGCCTTTCGAAGCAACGACTTCAACGGGAACTCTGTGTAGACGACAATTTTGTGAGTTTGGAAGTAATGGTGTAACGTCCTAGCCGCCGTCCTCAGTGCCAGGACCAATTTCTTAAGGGGCAGATATCTCGTCTCTGCGTCCAGTAGCGTCTTGCTCACATAATAGACAGGGATTTGTTCGGATCCCTTGTTCCTCAGTAAGACTGCACTTACAGCATGCTCAGATACTGCTAAGTACAAAGTCAAGATTTCACCAGGCTCAGGAGTGGACAGTAGCGGGGCTGCCGCTAAGTATTTCTTCAGGTCTTGGAACGCTTGCTCACACTCTGCTCCCCATTCGTACCCTTCTCTTTTCTTCAACAACTGAAAGAAAGGTCTACACTTGTCGCTCGAACGACTAATGAACCTGTTAAGGGCTGCCACCATCCCCGTCAACCACTGGACCTCCTTCGTGGTCCTTGGACTCTGTAGCTTCTGCAAAGCTATTATTTGATCAGGATTCGCCTCTATCCCTCTAATGGTCACCAGGTGACCCAGGAACTTTCCAGAACTTGTTCTAAACGCACACTTTGAGGCGTTGAGTTTCAGCTTGTACTCCCTTATTCTCTCGATCCCATTGGACCCTGGAAACTTCACCATCTGATGGTAGGTGGATGAAACTGCCCTCATCTTATGCAACCAAGTCCCTCCTATAATCGCGTTATAGGAAGATGGCACGTCCACCACCAAAAAGTCGGTTCTCAGCACCACTGTTCCTGCCCGAACAGGATGGGTCACCTTGCCCAATGGCTAGACTGCCCCTGCACTGAACCCAACCAACGGAATTACTGACTGTACCAAGTCTGCTTGTGCCAATCCCAGCTTCTTGAACGCGTCGTAATAAAGCACCTCGGTGCAGCTTCCTGAATCCACTAGGATCCTCTCCATGTCATATTCCCCAATTCGTAGGGTTATCACAAGAGCATCATTGTGCGGCACCTGGACTCCTCCCAGGTCCTCATCCGTGAAGACTATGCCCTCGTTGCATCCTTCCGCTTCACGTCCTCGTTTCTTTCCCCACCGCATCACGTGCTGGTCGTGTTTTACCTACCTTTGGAGCAACCTCACCTCATTTCTCGTATAAGGTGTGGCTAATCCATGTATCATATGGATCATGCCCCTCGGATTCTGCTCGTAATCCAGCTCCATTGCTCTCTCGGCACCCTTGTGCTCCTCTTGGATGAATTCCTTCAAATACCCACGTGAGATCAGGTCATCAAGGTGCTGCTTGAACATCTCACAGTCTTCCGTCATGTGACCCCAGTCCTTGTGGTAAATGCAATGCTGACTCGTAGCCCTTCTTGCATCTTTATCACCCTCCAACCGTGGAGGCCACTTAAAGTATGGACGGTTCTTTATTTGATAAAGAACCTGATAAATCAGTTCTTTCCAAACCGTCGTTATTGTGAAGAACGACTTCGGGTCAGGGGAATGCTTCTCCTGGTACGACTCTTTCGTAGTCTGCCCGTGCTCCTTCCTCTCTTTGTAAGTCTTGGGGCTCGGGTTTATCCGCCTTCTTCACGGGGCCCTTGACTTGCTCGGCACTCAACTTGTCATCCTCCCGTAATATGTCATCTTCGTTCCTGGCATGCTGCTCAATTCGTTCCATCAGCTTTGCCAGCGTGTTCACTGGACTCATGTTTAGGGACTTTCGTAGCTCGCCCCGAACAGGCAGCCCAGTCTTGAATGTTGCTATTGTATACTCCTCACTGCAACTTTCAATCTCGTTGAAAGTCTCCCAATACTTCTTGGCGTAGTCCCTAATCGGCTCATTCTCTCCTTGCTTCATAACTGAGAGACTCTCAAAAGTCTTGGGTGGTTTCCTGCTCGTCAGAAACCGAGCAGTGAACTCCTCGGCAAGCTGCCTCCACCCTCGTATGGTGTTCGGCCCTAACTTGTGGAACCAGGATAGGGCCACTTTCCCAAACTAGATGGGAACATCTTGCACATGATCGCGTCATCACCATCGTGCATAAACAACACCTGATGGTAATGCTGTATGTGTGCCACCGGGTCTGCATTGGTCTCGTACAGGATAAACGTCCCGTGCTTAACCCTGCTCGGCAACCTTGCCTCCTGTAATCTCTTTGCAAAAGGAGAAGTTGCTATGTTGCTAAGGGCTCTCCGTGCCACCTCTCGTGCAGACACGGTCCCCTCCTCTGACACCCTCGCAACCCTGGCATTATTTCTGTCCCAGTCGGAATCAGGTCTCTCGTACCTATCCCTGTGGTGCTTCCTGCTCCCCCTTCCTCGGAGGTGGAACTCTTGCTTCTGCTTCTCCTCTTTCATGAAGAAGCTCTTTGTCGTTTCGGAGTGAGACTCCTGCTCCTTCTTTTTTGTGAAAAAGCTCTTTTGTATTCCGCCATATCCAGCCTTTCCTTCTTGGACTTTCTTTGTGAAAGTCCAGAATCCTCCGGATGTTTTCATATCCGCTGCAGTTGTTGAATCTCATAATCTCGCCTCTTAATCAGACGAGCGTATTCCTCTATTTCCTGTCTCTTCTTGTCCAGGATATCTTCCCTGCTGTGCATGCTTTTCGAACGTGCCACTGACTCCCTCCCACAGCGGGACTTACTCCTTCTCGTGGATCCTGTGGCCGTCCTTCCGTCTTTGTTTCTGGAATCGCCACGGATTGTCACGGGGCGGCCCTTGCTCGTGGTCCTCCCCGCACGTCCGCCGTCGGGTTTTCTTGAAGGATCCGGAGGGGACTTGTCACCTCCCTCACCCAGTTGATTATTCGGGTCAACTGGGGTCTTTGGATCCTCCTCCACCATGGTCACTTTTTCAAAGGGATATCTTTTGTTTCCCACAGACGGCGCCAATTGTAAGTGCAAGAAAACGAAAGAGACTTTGAACCGCACCAAATCGTAACGGCTACCTTGAACCCCTTGCTGGAGCCCTAGCACACTCCCAGAGTTGAACCTGTAAAACAGACAAAGGGTGAGCGCACCTTTGCCTTCTCGTGGCAAAGGCCCTCCGATGCCAGACTATCTGGACCAATGATCTCTCGTATCATTGGTCCCCTTACCATGAGACTGGTCCAACAATTCCCCTTGCTCTTTGGACCATACCCCTGCTCGGGTATCTTGGACCTGGGACCTTTCATGTCCTCGGTCCTTACTGCCGTTCACCGTACTGCACGGCGGATGTTCCGATTATACTTATCCTGGGCCCCAAGCACCACGTGTTCGGGCCATCTTTTGTACCTGTTCGGGACTACCTCCCTACAATGGCTCCCCAGCTTTACTCGTTATTTTCTTCTTTAATATGACGAGCAAAGCTTCTGAACACCGAGCAAGGTTCTAGTCCTTTGCTCTTGCACCCTGTTTCTCGTACTTGGTGCAAACTTCATCATTGGTCCAGGCCAAACATCTCATCGTTTGGTCTGGGCAGGCTTTCCTAGCTATCACTTTTACACGCGGCACGCTCTGTACTGCCCATATTAAATGCGAGCAGACGTTTCGGGGAACGGAACGCCCAAACGGCGTTTGGGGTGACGTTTCTCATACGTCACCCCCTTTGCTGCGGTATACTTGGGTTTTCGTCCCAATTTCAAACCCGCTTTTCTCTCACCTTAGTTCCCTTTGCAGAAAGCACGCCTAAGCGCTCCCGCCATTGAAGCTCTGCTCACCATCTCAGGTTCTAATTCTAGGGTTCTACTCATTCGTAAGTTCTTATTCCCCTTTTCTATTCCGCTTTCCTCATTGATTTTGGACTCCCACGGTCTCTTTTAGGGCTTCTTCGTACCCAACCTTCTTTTAGAAAACCCATACCCGCAATTTTCATTATGGGTCGGTTTCGTAGGCACTGTGACACTCCCCAAAGGATGGCCGAGTTCAGATCTCGCTATGAGATCCCAGACAACGTGGCCACTACATTGGCCCCTGAAAATGCCATCCGCGAGTGTTTTGACAATGACACCCTGCACATCCCTGTCGTCGCTATAATTGAGGGCGGCGTCAGGTTTCCCCTGGCACCATTGCTCCACCAGGTTCTGTCCCATTATAGACTGTCCCCTATGCAAGTTTCAGCCAACTTTTTTAGGGTTGTCATGGGCATTAATGCCCTGAACCAGATGCTAGGTACGTCCCTAGGTTTGAACGATATTCACCATCTATACAGCTTCTCTCGAACCAAAGATGCTCTGACCTACTATCTCAAGAGTAGGGATTCCAGGAAAAGGCTGGTGCTTGAATTACCTGACTCTGCCAGAGGGGACGATGACGACTTCCTCATCGTCACGGGGAACTTCGAGCCCAGAGACAAGGACGGTACAGTCGTCGGCTTTCATGCACCCCACAGATTTGGCACTCCACGTTAGTTCTCTTTCTCGTAGAACTTCATACCGAGCAATATTTCGTATTGCATTACATGTTTTTGGTTTACTGACTGCTAATTTTTATCGTATTTGCAGCCACAAACGTCAACTAGGGGCACGCCATCATCACCCCTCAGGTTCACGTTACTGATATTAACCGTGCACTTGCTTTCAATGGGCAAGGCACGTGCTTGGCTGGCCGAGCAAGAGCAGCACAGATTCTCCTGAGCTACAAGGCATCGTACGGGGGTTTCATTGATCGGCGGATCCGAGCGGCGGACAATCCCATCCTCCCAGATCCTCCCGTTCAGCATCCTGAGCAAGAAGAGGGAAGGCGTTCTCGGACCCCTCCGCTTCCCAACGAGCGCATTCAGCTTGTAGAAGAAACTTCCATATTTTCGAGTGGATACTATCCATCTCCCCCTCCTTAAGAAATGGACCAACCGATCAACCTTAGCAGCCTCCTCAACCTCCCAGGGGCTGGCCGTGGGAGAGGCCGCGGCACATCTCATGGCCGTGGGCACTCCCAGAGCCCGGCGCCTTCTCATGGCCGCCGTGGCCTAGCTCAACTAAACGTCCCTCCAAGCTTCTCCCCCGAGGAGATTGAGGCCAGCCACAGGGACAAATGCCAACGGTTAGAAGCCTCTTTAGTCGAACAACCTCCTTCCCAACTCACATCACCTCCCCCACCCAGTTGATTATTCGGGTCAACTGGGGTCTTTGGAACCTCCTCCACCATGGTCGCTTTTTCAAAGGGATCTCTTTCGTTTCCCACAGACGGCGCCAATTGTAAGTGCAAGAAAACACAAGAGACTTTGAACCGCACCAAATCGTAACGGCTACCTTGAACCCCTCGCCAGAGTCCTAGCACACTGCCGGAGGCGAACCTGTAAAACAGACAAAGGGTGAGCAAATAACCAAGAATTGCGTACCTTTACCTCCAGGTTTACCTCATATTTATAGACCCTCGTATGCTTGCTGTCCAAGCTATCTCGTTGCCCTAAGTTTCCTTTCTCGTAAAGGGAACCCAGAATATCAGGGATTCTCATTCCCTTAACTACATGTTATCTTATAGAGCATCATAGGAATTCTTCCCATAACTGGCCGTTCTTCCCATTCTCGTTGGGTATCTCCTCTAGAATGCTACTCCTGTTCGGCTGTCTCGTTGCCGAACAGACTATCTGGACCAGTGATCTCTCGTATCATTGGTCCCCTTACCATGAGACTGGTCCAACAATTCCCCTTGCTCTTTGGACCATACCCCTGCTCGGGTATCTTGGACCTGGGACCTCTCATGTCCCCAGTCCTTACTGCCATTCACCGTTCTGCACAGCGGATGTTCCGATTATACTTATCCTGGGCCCCACTTACCACGTGTTCGGGCCATCTTTTGTACTTGTTCGGGACTACCCCCCTACAGTGTATATGATGATGGTGGTTAGATGGGAACATATATGATGATGCAGACTCGATGTGATAATGGTGATGCAAATGTGCACAGGCCCGTGCGTGTGCGTTTGATTTAAGCGTAGAGCTTCTATCAAGTTCTGGACTTGAGCATTTGAAGCGTAGAGCTCAAGCATTCGGACGGCAGAATTCAAGCATTCAAAGTATAGGCTTTGAGCATTCAGTACGCAGTGGTTGGGCATCCAAGCGTAGAGCTTGAGCATTCAAGTGTAGAACTTGAGCATCCAGTACACAGTGGTTGGGCATTCGAAGAAAGTCGAGCATTCAAAATGTTAGATTTTGAGCATTCAAACGTAGAGCTTGAGAATTGATGATGTTTTGATTGGGCTGGCGTAGAGCCTGCTGAGATAGCTGTTACGGCGTAGAGCCAGTTAAAATAATGAGCGTGGAGCTGCTGAAATGATTGGCGAGGAGCCTGTTAGAAATAATGGGGTTGGAGCCACTGAGGTGATAAATACGGGCTTAGAGCTGCTGAGTGAGCTTGGCGAACGTAGGGTTGCTGAATTATTTTATATGGATGAGCTCGGAGCTACTGAAATGACGGTGGAGGGCTTATTGGTAAAGTCGCAGGCGCAGAGCCGTCGATTCGCTTAGTAGTGATAAGCTCAGAACTATTGAGTGAGTTTAGCTTGGAGCTGCTGGGGCAGCATGCATTGGGTTGCTGATGGTGACGAGTGAAGCTTTGCTGTGTGATTGCTGAGATGATAACAGGCATAGAGCCATTGGGACGGCGTATAGTGAGTGCGGGGCCATTTGAATGATAGAGCCGCTGAATGGCTTAGAGACTGCTGAGTAGTGGGCTTAGAGCCGTTGAGTAACTTTTGATGTGGCAAAGACGAGCTTACGGTGCTCATGAGATGGTAAATATGGGTGTGGAGCCGCTGGGAGGCGTAGAGTTGTTAAGGTGATAAGCACATGGTGCTATAGAGCTGTTGGTGGTGCGAGGAGTGTGGTGTTGTCGAGCGATTTGGTGCACAAAGTCATAGAGTTGTTGAGTATTTGACAATAGTGAACACGGAGCAAAAGCTTGGTTTTGATAATCCTTAGTGTTAAGTGACCAGCATCCGGTGATTTTACTGCTGTGGAAAGATAACTTTGACGTTTTTCATGCTCGGGCATGCCCCCAAGGCTAGTTCTGATCATGTCGTTTTTGCTCGGGGTGCCCCCAAGGCTATTCTGTTGGTCAAGGACCCAAAATTCATAATGGTTTGAGTTTAGTGCATTGAGCAAAATCTGATGTTGCTGAGGGGAATCGATTAATGGGCCAGGAGATTGATCTCTCGGCCGAAGGATGGATGTTACGGCCGAGGTATTTATGTGTCGGCCGTGAGAAAGTCAAAAGTCAGAAAAATCGATTTAAGTTAAGTTCGATCGATCTCACGGCTTATTCGATCTTTCTCCTCCTCCTTTCTTTCTTTCGTTCTCTTCCGCTCGAAACCACTCCACCTTCCGACCACCGCCGTCGTCGTCGTCCCCCTTGGTTTTCTCCGATTACCACTGTTCTGACCGCCATGGGTTCATCACCACCTCCTCCTCCGCTGTCCAACATTCCTTCATCTTCTATTGTGTAGACACCCCAGTTTGGCCTAACAATTATTTGAAGTCCCACTTTGGGGACCATCCCAATGATGAATAGGATATGTGGTTATTGTTTTTGGCTTCATGAAAGCCTTAGAAACTTTGTGGAACTCTTAAGGGATTAAAGAACACTTTGGAATAGGTGATAGGAGTGCCAAGCGACACTTAGAGTGGATAGAAATGTGTTAACACGTGTTTTAGCCTTGGTAACATCGTCGATCTTTAATTAAGTCTGCTTTCAGCCCATTTTTCATAAACTAAACTTTCTTATTTTTGTGGTTGGATTCCACCATCCTGTTGTACTTTCAAAACCCTATTTATTGATATATAATAAGCCTTAAACCAAATTGAAACGAGGGAGATACGAGAATTTTACCAAAACAATCCATTTTCTGACCCACTAAGGGTAAAATCTTCATATCTTTTGATGTACTAAATATATTTGATCCAAACCACTTGGGTTAGAAAGTAGACTTAATAAGCTTTCCAACGGTCCAAAGAACACGCAAAATTGAGTTCGTTCGGAGCGAGCCCGCGAAGTTTGGCCTTTTGCTGAAAAATCCTTTTCATGGCTGCGAAATCTATTGAGCAGCTGAGACATCCATCTCACGGCCTCAACATCATTTCTTCACCCGAGCAACCTGTTGCTTGAAAATCTCCCTGAGAGATCAATCCCTCAGCCGCAAGATCTTTCCTTCGGCCGCCAGATCGTCCTTTTTCCAGATTCTGGAATGTTCTGTCATACGTTTGATCCGTTTGCCCAAACCATAGCAGCCACGAACCATTACTTCGGGGCTACGAATACACTTACCATAGAGGTCTTGAAGCCCTAAACTTCCATATCAATTGGGTCTAATCTCGTCCATTTGATCGATCCTTCGAAACCCTATAAATAGGGGTCCTCTAGAGCTTCGAAAGACACTTATCTCCACTCCGTGATCCGCCCCCAAACTCTACAGAAATCATCTCCTATCAATCCTCTACAAAAGCCCTAACCTCCCGTGGGTAGCCGCATTCGAGAGTAGAAACCCCCAAAGAACTCACTTTGTTTTAGGGTTTTGTGAAGTTGACCACCACAATCAACCACTATTATCTACAATCAATCGCAATCCAAGCAATCGATCTCTGAGGGATCAAGGTGGTGAGGCCTAGGGGCCTATGGTTTGATTTAATTTATGTCTCTTGCTTTTAATTAGTTCTTTCTATTAACTGTTCATATTCTGGTGTAAGGAAGAACATTGGCTGGGGAATCAATCCTTCGGCCGATACATCGATCCAGTGGGATTCCTCGGTTGTGACATCAATTCACCGGCCGATGGATCTATTTGCTGGGACATATTTGTTTTCTGCTTATTCTGATGCATGTTTTCGTTCATCGTACTGGCTCACCTTATCAATTGTTAAAGGCTAAAAATCAGATTATGTGTTAGAATTAAATAAAGCAAATATACATTGTATGTTGAACGATTATGGGCCAGTCTCACGACTGGGCAAAGAGGGGTGCCTAACAACTTCCCCTTATTGTACTTTTGGCTCCCGTACTCGGAATCTCTGTCTATTTTTCCTAGTTTTAATAAACTAGGTGGTGACTCTATTTTGATGATAGCTGTTATCGTGTGGCGATGTTCCTAGCCATGGGGATATCCACGATCTTGGTTTATGAAGTGGAACCAAACAAGCATGATCAATCTGTATGGCGATGCCCCGTTTGGGAGGTGTCTACATATTGCCGCATCGAGAGACACGGGTAAGGCTATGGCCGTTGAGGCCACAATTCTTGACGGGGTTTCGAGTACCTGTGTTCTTCGTTCGAGCCGACGTACACCGACTATGGGGGAGGGTTCCTCGCAACCAAATCCCCCTAATGCTGAATTCAAGACTCCTTCCGACGTGGGCGACGATGCTTTGCTGCCGTTTGTTGTTGCGACATACACCCCGCAGGTTCACATCATTGGACGTGGCGGTTCGTTGCGGTATCGCCCTCCTCTTAGCGATGCTCCAGCTAAGGTTTTACACAGAGAAAATTGGAGTAACATTTTGGTTTTACCAATTGGAAGGTAAATTTCTCCCTGCAAATAATTTTGTTTCGCATTAGAATTCATGAAGCAGTAATTGATATTTTTGAAGTTGAAACTGAGTTCTCAATAATTGCCCCCTGTTTAGGCGTTTTGCATTGATTTCTTTTTGTATCTTGCAGGTGAATGAGAAATTGCGTATGTGGGGAAGCGGGCCTTAGGTGTTTGAATGGTATGAGTCTATGAAAGGCTTCCCCAGGGTGCCAAGGATGCAGTTGCTCTGGCTGGCTTTGAGCAGCTGATTCTTGGCTTTCATCTTCCGAAAGCGGAGCTTGGGTTGACCACGGCACTAGTGGAGCGGTGGTGGGACACTACCAACACTTTTCATCTTCCTGAGGCCGGAGAGTTGGCGGTGATCCTCTTCCGATTGACCCTTGGATTCACGAGCGGGAAGGTGCTTTCGAGTATCTTTTGGGGAAGATTCCTGTTGTGTCAGAGAGCAGTCATATTACCTATTCCTGGCTTTGGGAACAGTTCGATTGTGCGGGCATCGAATCTAAGGTATCGATGCAGCAGTTGGTGAGGGCTTTTCTCCTTTACCTTCTTGGCCAAACCTTGTTCTGCAATAAGGAGAACTCGGTGCATGGCCAGTTTTTGGCTGCTTTTAGAGACTATAGCAGAGTTCGACTGGGTGCTTGTTCCCGAGGTGTTAGTCTTTTGCTTGGTGGGCACCACCGCATTCTTGAGGTATTTGTTCCAACTTTCTTGATCGTTCCTTTATTTCTTTGATTTTTGCATCTCACGCTCATTTTTTTTATCATGTAGCTCTGGGCTTTTGAGCATCTGTTATAGTTCCCTCCTCTGACGAGGCATATGGAGCCTAGGTTTGTCCCACGGGTGGCCCGTCGGCTGAAAGGAGTGCCAAAGACTCGGTCGACTGCTATGGATTTGCTGGCTTGGAGGCGAGTTCTGGACCGTTTGATAGTGGACCAGGTATAACACGTCTTTATTCTTATCCTTACGTTATCTTTCCATTCTACCATACTTGATACTGTTTTGTCTATAACAGGTGCGTTTTGATCCCTGGGATACTTTGCCTGACAATCCTCCTCTTGAGTTGACCTCAGCTTGAGCTCTAGACAGCCAGCACTTCCTTTTGGAGGGGCCCTTCTCGAGAGCCTGGTATCTCGGGGAGAGAGTAGCGAGCCAGTACTTCCCACACTCTGAGGCGTTGAAGCTTATTCCTCTCCCTCCTCTAGTTGGCATGAGGTCGACTCACCTCTTGACAGGAGAGGGCTTGCTTCTTGCTTTTGAGAGACGATTAGCCACGAATTTTCTCCAGGCGGGAGATTACTCAGCTTTTCGCTTGACTTCGCTGGTCTTGCCTGCCGTTACTACTATTGCAGCTCCTCCTGTTTGGCCACGAGCCCCTAGTTTTATCTCCTTCCATAATGCCAATGGAGAGGAAGAACGTCTGACGCTGACGCCCTGTGCTACTCAGCTCTACGTGCTTCCTTCTGGGGTTCAGCAGGTAATATTGTAGACTTTTCTCGTTAACTTTTCTTCAGCGTTCTTCCCGTGCTTTGCTATATGATGATTTTCCTTGCAGGTGCCTGCTGACATAGTTCAGGAGTGGTTGCGTGCTTTTCAGAGTGCAGAGGCCTTGGTTCAGAGGCAGCTTAGTCGGATAGCTGCAGTATGTATTCCCTGATCTTCTCTCTTTTCCATCCTGTTCTGTGTGAGCTTGACTATTGATTTTTATATGCTCTGAAGCTTGAAGTGGAGCGGGTGCCAACGGTGTCAGTTACTCAGAGCACCGGTGTCAGTGAAGGCGGGAGTACCAGAGTTGGTGAAGGAGCTGCTGGGGATGGAGATGCTGATGATGGGGGTGAAGGACAAAGGATCAGCGTTCCAGTTCCTAAGCATTTTCATCTTTCTTCTTCTCGTCATGCGCCCAAGAGGGGTCGTAGACAGTAGCTTGCCCTTTTCTTTGTACCTGTATTTGTTAGTTTCCAAAACAGATAATGATATGCATTTTTATGAAGCAACTTCAGCATGCTTGGCAAGTATTATGATTTGTTTTTGACTTTGTGTTTTGTCCTCAAGATGCTTCAAGATTGCATGTACTAGTTCAAAGTCTCGAATGTCAAAACAGTTTGAAATATGGGCCGAGGAATGGATTGCTCGGTCGAGGATTCCATTCTTCAGCCGCTACTTCTATCTCCCAAAAGAGTTAGACCTCTTGTTTAGCCAAGTGGCATTCTTTCCTTCTTATGCTTGAATCGGATTCATACCTTTTATTTGCTTTTGCCATTTCCACAATCTCTTTGCCATGCTTTGGAACTCTTCGGATATCTTATCCCTTATGTTGATGACTTCTTGAGGTAGAGGGGACAAGCGATGATTCTCATGATCTTTTGTTTTCGTCAATTCGTTGAAAAATGACTAACTTATCTTTTGCGAGCTCAATACACAGGGTTAGCTATACCTATCATTGAGTACGAATCCGTCGATACTTTTCCTTTTCTCCAAAGATTTGGGCCACATCTCAATCTGAGATTGCCTATGTATCCCAATCAGGGAATCAGGCCTTTTACGAAGTTCCGAAGTCACTATTTTTGGGGGTTGGGTCTTCACTCTTGTTTTTTTCTTCTCACGTGCTCTAAACTTTGCTTAGGTTACCTGATGGAGGTTGAGTCCCTTGCGAGCTTTTGAATGCCTTCACTTTTGCCTAGGCTGCATTTTTGCGTTTTCTTGCCCTAGCAGGCTTTGCTCTTACTTTTGCTTGGGTTGCTTGATCACCCAACGAGCATTTTCTCTCAAGAAGTCTTCTGTGCCTTGGAGAGGAATTTGATGAAAATATTTTTATGAATCTCATATTGTGTTTGTACTTTCATAATGGGCTAGCTAACCCAAAGTGTTCTCACAGGGATAGTGTCTTTTTTCTAAGTCTCGGCAAAAACTTAGGTTTAAGTAATCAGGGCTCGTCCCTTCTTTCCCTTTTGTTCATTAATATAAAGAATTAGATTCCTAAAATTTTCCTTCTTTTGGCGAAGAGACTGTAGCACATAGCAATTGCATTTCGAGGATCAAATCATTCAACAAGCTGTAGACACCTCCCAAACAGAGCATCGCCATACAGATTGATCATTGCTTGTTTGTTTGGTTGCTTGCTTCATAAACCAAAATCGTGGATATTCCCATGGCTAGAAACATCGCCACACGATAGCGATTATTATCAAAACAGAGTCGCCACCTAGTTTATTAAAACTAGAAAAATAGATAGAGATTCCGGGTACGGGAGCCAAAAGTACAATAAGGGGAAGGTGTTAGGCACCCCTCTTTGCCCAGTCATGAAACTGGCCCATAATCGTTTGACATAAGACATATACTTGCTTTATTTAACTCTGGACACGTAAACTGATTATTAGCCTTTAACAGTGAATAAGGTGAGCCAGTACGGTAATTGAAAGCATGCATCAGAGAAGCAGAATAAAACAGATCTATTCCAGGGAATGGATTCCGCGGCCGGTGAATGGATTTCACGGCCGAGGAATCCTCCTGGATTAATGTACCAGCCGAAGGATTGATCCCCCGGCCGATGTTCTTCCTCATGCCAGATAATACGATTAACAGATAATCAAAATCCTACGATTAGCATGCATATACTGAAACTAAAATGAACCGAAGGCCCCTGGGCCTCACCACCTTGATCCCTCAGTGACTCGATTGCTTCAGATTGAATGGGATTGACTGATTGGTTCTTGAAAAACACTAGGGTTAGGGTTTGAACTTCGGGGTTTGAACGTCAGATTGATGGTTGCCTTCGGGAGGTTAGGGCTTTTGTAGAGGGGATTTGAAAGTGTATATTGGCAGAATTTCGTGGCTGATGAGAGTGTGTGAACCTATTAATTTCGGAACATAAGGCTCCTTTATATAGGCATAGGGATGACACACCTCAACCAATCAAAATCGAATTATTGAATTGGAGTTATAAGGCAACACGAACTCCTCATGGTAATCCTCTAGCGTAGCCTGAACGCATCGGGATTTGGCTGCTAGGGTTTTGTGAACGGATCAAACGATTGATGGAACGTTCCAGAATCTGGAAAATAGACGATCTGGTGGCCGAGGAATGGATCTGGCGGCAGAGGAATGGATCTGTGGTCGAAGAATGGATCTGGTGGCCGAGGAATGGATTTGGCGGTCGAGGAATGGATCTGGTGGTCGAGGAATGGATCTGTGGCCGAAGAATGGATCTGGTGGCCGAGGAATCGATCTTACGGCTTATAGATGTATTTTCCTAGGATGCTGTATTTCTGTCTGAAAGGCTATTTGGCTCTGGATTGGGTCGTCTAAGTGGCTCAAAGTTCTTACCGAAAGTCCTAAGGTTCACTAAAAGTCAATCAGCAATCACTGTATCCATTTCATCATCGGGATTGTCCCAAAGGTGGGACTTAAAATAATCGTTAGGCCAAATTGGGGTGTCTAAAGATGCCCCTCTTTGACTGAACTCAGACGGATCGCGAGACATGTTTGAGTAAGAGTCAAAGCTGTAAAAGCAACTCAATTTGGTCCAACCACTATTCCAAGGGTTTTTGAAAAAAGGTTTTTGTTATGGTCGGGCCAGGAGGCTGCCTACGTATTCCATAGGGGAAATTCAGACCAACCGTAGTTCGGGGGGGCAATAAAAAAGAAAAAGTTTGGAGGGTTAGAGACAGAAGACATACCTTCGGGCTTTAATAGCCGTAGTGTGACGTACCTAAGCTGAGCCAGGATTTTGGTGGAGAGTAGTTGAAGAAGCGCGGGGCTGCCGGGGATATTTTTGTGGAAAGCATCCTTAGTATTTTGGGGTAGATCAATACACGGCAGGTGTGTTTGGTTTTCTTGATTATCCTGACTTTAACTGAGGGAAACTTGGTAGAGTAGCCTATCCTTGCGAATGAGCTGGAAGGAATTAATGTAATTGGGGTGGAATCCAAGCCATTTGCTGGGGATGAATTGGACACCGATTTCGAGATATGGGGTGGAGCCCAAGCCATCTTCCGGAGATGAGTTGGATGCCGTTTCTTGAGATATAGGGGGCACAGGGCCAGTAACTGGAGCACGGAGCATTGGAATGAAAAAACCGAGGTGCGGAGCCGGTTGTAGTCTTGATTGAACAGAGGCATGAGCCGGTTGCATTCTGATGGTCCGTGCACAGAGCTTTCTCATCATAAGTTTTGACATAGAGCCAAAGGATTGAGGCGCCGGGCCGATCAATAAAACCGAGGCGTCAAGCCAGTTTGAGGAGCTTAATTGAACCGAGGCATAGAGCCGGTTCCATTCTGATGGTCTGTGCACGGAGCTTTCTCATCATAAGTTTTGACATAGAGCCAAAGGATCGAGGCGCCGGGCCGATCAATAAAATGGAGGCATGGAGCCGGTTGATTGCAGGGTTGACCTGTTTCATGAATGAGAGAGATATGCAAATCATGTATATGATGATGCTGGCGGTTAGATGTGAGTAGATATGGTAATGCAACTAATGCAGACTCGATGTGATGCAATTGATTCTAATGTGCACAGGCCCGTGTGTGTGTGTTTGATATAAGCGCGGAGCTTCTTTCAAGTTCCGGACTTGAGTATTCAGAACGTAGAGTTCGAGCATTCAAGTATAGAATTGAGAGCAGATGTTATCTTGCTGTATATTACGACATCGAGCTGGTTGAGATAGTGTAGATCTGCTGGGATTAGAGCTGTTCAGTATTCCATCTTCCATATTTCATAGGGTTTGATTTGTTCCTCATGCTTGGGATGCTTCCAAGGCTAGTTTCCACATGCTCGGGATGTTTCCAAGGCTAGTTCTTGACCATATTCCACTTTGACTCTGTTGACTTGTTGACCCAAAGTGCCATAAGGTTTGTTAAATGCTTCGGCTATTAATATCTTCAGAGATTCCTATCGCCTCAACTAATGGGGTGATTCACACATACGCTCTAAAAGATTTTCCATCACCTCCTTTGGCAAATTCAACTTGTTTTGGGATATTTCCATCGCCTCCGTTAATGGGATGCCTTCTGAAGGCTAAACACTTTTTAGAAGCTGGCCATACAAACGCTTTCTGGAAGCTAGCAACATAAACGCCTTCTGAAGGGTTTTAGCAATACGATGCCCTTTTCGGAGGATTTTAGCCACATAGATGCCTTCTGAAGGGCTGAAGTGTGCACTAGGTTATTGCAAGCTTCATACAAGTGCTTTTTCTCGTTGGCTATTCACTCAATGTATTGAGTGGAAGCCACAGGATTGTTTTGCTGGCCTGAAAGTGGCGAGGCTGCTTAGCTTTAAGATGTGAGCTCGGGGCAGCTAAAGTAAGCACTGCACTGTTGAGATGGTACCTTTTGTTTGAACGACTTGGGTATAGGGCTGCTGAGTACGAGCATAGAGTTGCTAGTAGTGATAGTGAACTTAGAGCTATTGAGATGGCTTGAGTATAGGCGTGGAGCTACTGAGAAGGTGAACATGGGCATACGGCCAATGAGTTTGTCGGTGTGGAGCCCCCAAGATAGTGAATATGGAGCTTGAAGCATGGTGCTGCTGATAGGAAGCACAAGGCTGCTGAGATAAAGGGCACCGAGTGCTACTGAATAGAGCTACTGGGAGGAGTGGAACTGCTAAGAGGGAGCTGTGGAGATTGGACCTGGTGAGCGCAAGGCTGTCTAAGCATATAATTGCTCGGAGTTTATGAAACCCAACAAGGTCGTGAATATGACAAGGCATGTGCATGGTGCTACTGAAAGCAAGTGTGAGGCTATGAAGGTGAAGCTGCTGTCATGGAGATGAAAGCATGAAGAAAGGAGCTACAGAGATACGAAGTGCGAAGCCACTTTAATGCTGCTGACATGGTGCCAATTATAGAGTTTGCTAGTTACGAGGCTATCTTTCAGCTTCTTTGACTTAGCTCAGTCGATCATAGACACAAAGCTTGATGTGGTTGGTCCTGATAACTTCAAGAACTGAAATCTGAGAGAACCCTGCAATTAACGTTTAAATAGTTTAGAAAACAGCAGTGGATAGGAAAATAACATGCAACAGGCTTAGAGTCGACCACGGGCCGAAGTCCTTTTATGCTGACTGTTAGGGGCAGGACCATCACATTTGAAGAACACTAGTTCAAGAGCTTGAACGATTTTGGGTGACATAGATTGCAATGCAACACATAGGCATGTTAATTTGAGTATTTAAAAAGAAACGCAAGCCCCCTATTTAGGCCATGAATGCTTGACCCTAGCTCAATCGTGCATGATGACAATGGTCTAATTGCCCCTAGCATAGAAACATGCGATGTGAATAACAATGAATGTGAGTGCAATGTTTCTGTTCGACAGTGATCTTGGCGTGCCCTTGACAGTGCTACGTGACAGCATTCCACAAAAGAGTTGAAGTGTTCCCCTAGGATATGACGCTTCTCAGGCTAAGCTTTCTTCAAGCGTGTTGGCAGGGTGGTAGACTTTATAGTGCATCCCTTTGTTGTCCTTTATTCTTTGTATAGAGATGATGACCATGATGCCTTGATAAACCTGCCTTGCTTGAGTATAAGAACACCTCAAACTTGGGGTTAGCTCACGCAGCCAAGACAACTATTAAGCAAACATAAGGATGTAAACATGGAGTACTATGGCCAAAAGATCAATGCAAAATACATGATGATAATGATATGCATGTGAGCCTGCAATGCATTCTGGACATCTCAACTTTTGCGTATTTGATCAAATGCTTCTCTTTGATTTAGAGAGACTGATAGTGACTTATTTATACTAGCCAGGTGTTTGAAAGATCGTAATGTCCTAGCTACACCACTGAAAACATTGTTTGGTCAAGGGACCATATTGCTGCACTCTTCATGAAATGAGAGACCCATGTTATTTCCTCAGAAATTTGCAAAAAATGACTGCGCTTGTATTTGTTGTGGTAAGAATGCTTAGGATAAAACCATCTTTGAAAGCTTTTCCTTGAGGATTTCCAGGTCATATCATTCCATCCATGTTCCACACTCACGTCATTCAATCATCAAAGAATATAGAATTATTTTGCAAACCTATGCCCTTAGTCAATTATGTGAGTTCGTTGCTTCGAGCTTGATTTGGTTGACTTGAGTTGGGTAGATAAGCGCCTACTGAGACCCACATAAGAGGTTGGATACTTTTGAGAGAAATGCATAAAAGGGAACATAGCCATGTCCCTTGTCTCACGTAACTCTCTATGTTGTGTGATTCGCCAAGATGATGCAAATTCCAAGATTCTAGCCCTTCGAGTTAAGTCCCACATTGGTGATGCCCCTAGTGTCTAAGACCTTGCTACTAAGTCGTGTTCCCCAATCTAAGAGGACTTTGTTGTGGACCATAATGTAGGCTTGGGGTTTTGGCTTGAGAAAGAAGCAGATGTAAAGGCTCAAACCTAATTTCTACTCACGCTTGGGTTTTAAAAGCTAGCAGCCATCTTCAACATTTTTATCAACTCTTGTTGTCACTTGCCTTACTTTGTGTGAAAGAGTTGGTTTCTTTAAGAATGTCCTTTGTATGGATTGGAAGGAATGTTTCCTTCAAAATGCCCCTTGTATGACGGGGTGCTCATTCTTTCATTGATTTTTCTTTCATCTCTCCTTATATTTTTTTTTGTATTTGCCCCAGTGTAGGGGATGGCTGCCTAGCAGGCTTTTCAAAGAAATTATCCAGAGGCTCGACGTGGCTAGCAAGGGATAAGTGTTTGGGATAGAGAAATGAATGCCTCTCTTCATCTTGAATCACACGACAAAGTGACAGAGATCCGGCCTAAGAAATTAAGAGCTTTGATGTTTAACCAAGTGAATTTTCTAAGATTGAGGACAATCCTTTGAGACACATAGTTGATATATGGAGACATGGCTGATTTCTTACTTTGTTCGTGTTCTAACTTTTGCCTAGACCGCCCTTACGGATTTTCAATCTAGCGAGCTCATCATTTTTTTTCTTCTCTCTTCATTTTTCCTCTCTTTTCATCTTCAACAGCTTGTTTTGCTTACAAATGATCTTTTTGAGGGTGCAGAGATGTGTCAACTCCTTCCTAGCTCAACAGAAATAACGCGGGTCATTGCTTTGAAAAACTCATTTTGCGCTTTTGACAATTCAAGTGATTATGATGTGTTCCAAAAGATGCCATAAGATTACTTTGAAACCCTTGTGGATTGTTTTCAACGTTTGATATTATCATGAGTATTCTATGGAAGCGACCTAGCACAAGAGAAAACATTTTCAAAATTGTGGCGGACCATAAGGTGCCTACATATCCCAACAAAGAATCAGGCCATTCGTAGTTCAAGTCTAAGGAGATTCTTATTCTGGAAGAGATTCACATTTCATGCTAGGTGCAACAAGCAGACTCATTACCAAAATAAACTCAAGACATAGACCTTTTAAAAAGGAAACAAATATGGACCAAAATAGTAGCCAAAAATAGCTAGATAAGACTCCTCAAAAGATTGACTCTTAGCCTAAGATGTGACAGGCATGGATGCTGCTACTGCCGAGTGATCAAACTCAGCTGGATCAATCTTCTTTTGATCGATGAGGTCTTGGATTGCATTCTTGAGAGCCCCGCATCCTCTGATAGAGTGACCATTTACTTGGTGGTACTTGCAATACCCTTTGCCTTTCTGTATAAAGTTTGGAAATTTTGGCTGCAACGGCTTCAATACCCCTTTTGCTTCCAAGATACAGAACACCTTTCCCAAGTTTACTCCAAAAGGAACAAAGTTTCTCTTTTGCCTAAGGTTGAGATGAGATCCCACCAGTTTATCATTACTGTTGCTTATGTTCATCTTACAGCTGTTTTTCTTATTGAGAGATTCCTGGTTTAGACCGACAGTATCGAGAGGAAGTTGCTTCTCATGTTGTTACTGCAGATCATCCATCACCATTTCAATTTGGTTGTCCTTAGCTGGGCAAGTTTCTCTCTGAGCTGCCCTTTTCATCCATCTAGTAGGGGGAAGTGGAGGTGGAGCTTGTGGAGGACTTACTTGCAAACTGTGAACAATGGTGGCTAGGGCAGCCACTGATTCAGCCAATATATTAACTTTAGTAGCCAGAGCTTCAATCTTCTTGTCAGCCATCACTGTCACGTCTAAGACCAAATCCAAAATTTAGGAAAAGCAAGAACTTAGTTACCCTCAGGTTGAGATGTCCAAAATTAAGTGTCTATGCAATGTACACATTTATTGCCCTTAAAATGCAAATCTAGCATGATGGGGAGCTTAACCAAATGATAATCGATGTTGACATGTGATCATGCAATGTGCTATAAGAAGAAATGAGGGTGATGGACTCCTCTTTGGGTTTAGTTCCCTGCATGGTTAGAGAAAGGCAAACAAGATGATATACAAAGCACCATAGCTACTTTCACAGATTATGGATGAGTCATGTATAGCAATTCGTTTTGTACGCATGAGTTTACTAGATACCATAGATAGTCAGCAATTTTTGATATGAATGATTCTTAAGATTCGTTGTTTACAAATACTGAATGTCATTTAAGATCCTACTTCCAAGTTATGAGACAGACTGAAAAAGCTGAGCAGATGACCACAACAGAGAGCAGACTCGGAGTCCATTGCTGTGCTAGCGGCTATTTGGATGTTCAACTTTTTGGTTTTAAGAAAAACTTCTTGTTTGAGGATTTGATCATAATTAGCCATTTTCACTTAAGAAAAATTTCGAAAATCTCTTTCAATTTTTGGTCAGAAATTCATTCAACAAGTTTTTCCCTTTTCTCTTTCTCAAAACATGATTGAGGTAATTGGGATCCACATGATTACCTGCTAGTATATTGATGAACTCGTAAATCTTACCGTCTTGTTGCGGTAAGCATGCTCAAAATTTTGAATTTTTGAAAGATGGGTTGCTAGGCCGATTTGGAAATAGGAATCAAAGTCCTACACTTGTCATGCTGAATTATCCATGGAGAAAATAAGTATTACAAGTTCTATTCATAATATCCTCGACTTTGCATACAATCATCCATAACCTACTCTACTACCTTACACTCCCTCTTTCCTTTAGCCTCGCAAGGCAAAGATTGCTAAAGCAATCCCTAGTTCAATTGCTGACGAGGCGACCAGTGTTTGATTTTGTTCTAAAAATCCATGCTTTGCGGTGCTTTAAGTAAAGCGGGAGTGTTAAGTAAGCAATGATGCTTTCAACTTATCAAAAACACACCTTGCAGGCAATGGCATGCCTCTGTGCTTAGCTATAAAGACTTAGAGTTAGAGCTCTTAGTTCATGCCCCAACCCTTCTGCACAGAAATCGATATTAACACAACATATACAGGGTGTGAGGAAGAACTTCTAAAAAAGATGCAAGTAGATTCCTAACTTGCAGGATCCTATCTTACTTTGATAAGTTCTATGGCTCTCTAACACATGTAAGGTTTGGGTAGTCTCAAGGGTGCTCCGTTGTCAAAGGGCACCAGTCCTTTCGCCAGCCCACTATAGGTGGTGATCGAACAATTCCCTTTTTGATATACCATTAGGTACAAGTGACTGTGGAGTTTGCTAGAACCCCTAACATAGCCCGTGACATGCCAAGATATCAGGTGAACTCAACGGGGTATACCACTCGATGCATATGATATAGGAATTAGATAAAGCAAATATTAATCATATGTCAAACTTTCTAGTTAAGGCTCTCAAGTCCCCAGCAGAGTCCCCAAAAACTGTAGCCACCTCCTAAACGGGGCATCGCCATACAGATTGATCATTGCTTGTTTGTTTGGTTGCTTGCTTCATAAACCAAAATCGTGGATATTCCCATGGCTAGAAACATCGCCACATGATAGCAGTTATCATCAAAACAGAGTCGCCACTTAGTTTATTAAAATTAGGAAAATAGATAGAGATTCCAGGTACGGGAGCCAAAAGTACAATAAAGGGAAGGTGTTAGGCACCCCTCTTTGCCCAGTCGTGAAACTGGCCCATAATCGTTCAACATAAGACATATACTTGCTTTACTTAACTCTAGACACGTAATCTGATTATTTGCCTTTAACAGTGAATAAGCTGAGCCAGTACGGTAATTGAAAGCATGCATAAGAAAAGTAGAATAAAACAGATCTATTCCAGGGAAATGGAATCCGCGGTCGGTGAATGGATTTCACGGCCGAGGAATCCTCTTTGATTAATGTACCGGCCGATGTTCTTCCTCATGCCAGACAATACGATTAACAGATAATCAAAATCCTACGATTAGCATGCATATACTGAAAGTAAAACAAACTGAAGGGCCCTGGGCCTCACCACCTTGATCCCTTAGTGACTCGATTGCTTCGGATTGAATGGGATTGACTGATTGCTTCTTGAAAAACCCTAGGGTTAGGGTTTGAACTTTAGGGTTTGATCATCGGATTGATGGCTGCCTTCGGGAGGTTAGGGCTTTTGTAGAGGGGATTTGAGAGTGTATATTGGCAGAATTTCGTGGCTGATGAGAGTGTGTGAATCTATTAATTTCGGAACCTAAGGGCTCCTTTATATAGGCATAGGGATGACACACCTCAACCAATCAAAATCAAATGATTGAATTGGAGTTATAAGGCAACACGAACTCCTCATGGTAATCCTCTAGCGTAGCCTGAACGCATCGGGATTTGGCTGCTAGGGTTTTGTGAACGGATCAAATGATTGACAGAACGTTCCAGAATCTGGAAAATAGACAATCCGGCGGCCGAGGAATGGATTTGGCGGCTGAGGAATGGATCTGGCGGCCGAGGAATGGATCTGTGGCCCAAGAATAGATCTGGTGGCCGAGGAATGGATTTGGTGGCGACCGAGGAATGGATCTGGCGGCTGAGGAATGGATCTTGTGGCCGAAAAATGGATCTGTGGCCGAAGAATGGATCTGGTGGTCCAGGAATCGATCTTACGACTGATAGATGTATTTTCCTAGGATGCTGTATTTCTGTCTGAAAGGCTATTTGGCTCTGAATTGGGTCCTCTAAGTGGTTCAAAGTTCTTACCGAAAGTCCGAAGGTTCACAAAAAGTAAATCAGCAATCACTATATCCATTTCATCATCAGGATTGTCCCCAAGGTGGGACTTAAAATAATCGTTAGGCCAATTCGGGGTGTCTACACAAGCACAATAATAGAAAGATAAAATGAGAGTTTTTAGTGGTAGACAAATGCCCAAACAGGGGCCCAAAACATGTCCTAGCTTGATTTAGAAAGTAATGCTTTGGCCATGCCATGCGATCACTGCAGTATCCCGAGGGTTACCCATTTTTCCTTGCTTTTCTCAGTTTTATACTCTTCCTCATCCTCTTCTTTGCCGAACAGAATTTTTAGGTCAAACTCGGCCAGCACCTCGATCCAATCTTTGGGAGGAAAGGGAGAAGAATTTGTTGACACTTCCTCCATATCACTATCGGTACATTCTTGATCAAAGAAGATTTGCATCCCAGCAGTCCTACTAATAGGAATCACAACTCTGTGACCGGTAGCCTACTACTAGGAACTCTATAACGAGATCAACAGCCCATTTGCGTCTCGTCATGGATCTATCATGTAAATCTGATCCGAGTTCAGCCCGAGAAAACATGTAGCATGGGACCTTCCCGACGAAGCCTATACAGAAGAAAAGATGATTTCACAGCTTGCGGTAGCCAGCCGCTCTACTACTAGGAATCACAACTCTGTGACCAGTACCCTAATACTAGGAACTCCGCTACGAGATCAACTGCCCATTTGCGATTCGTCGTGGATCTATCGTGTAAATCTGATCCGAGTTTAAGGCGAGAAAACATGTAGCTAGGGGCCTCCCCGACGAAGCGAATACAGAAGAAGAAATGGTTTGACACTCTGCAGTAGCCAACAGCCCTACTACTAGGAATTCCGCTACGAGATCAACAGCCCATTTGCGACTCGTCATGGATCTATCAAGTAAATCTGATCCGAGTTGAAGCCGATAAAACATGTAGCTGGGGGCTTTCCCGGCGAAGAGACTACGGCAAAAGAGATTGTTTGACACCCTGCGGTAGCCAGCAGCCCAACTAGTAGGAATCGCAACTCTGTGACAAGTAGCCTACTGCTAGGAACTCCACTACGAGATCAACAGACCATTTGCGACTCGTCATGGATCTATCATGTAAATCTGATCCGAGTTCAACGCGAGAAAACATGTAGCTTGAGGCCTTCCCGACGAAGAGTCTACGGAAGAAGAAATAGTTTGACACCCTGCGGTAGCAAGCAACCCTACTACTAGGAATCACAACTCTGTGACTAGTAGCCTACTACTAGGAACTCCGCTACGAGATCAACAGCCCATTTGCAACTCGTCATGGATCTATCATGTAAACCTGATGCGAGTTAAAGCCGAGAAAACTTGTAGCTTGGGAACTTCCCGACGAAATGAATACGGAAGAAGAGATGGTTTGACAGCCAACGGTAGCCAGCCACCCTACTACTAGGAATCACAACTCTGTGACTAGTAGTCTACTACTAGGAACTCCGCTACGAGATCAACTGTCCATTTGCTACTCATCGTGGATCTATCATGTAAATCTGATCCGAGTTTAAGCCGAGAAAATATGTAGCTTGGGGCTTTCCCGACGAAACGAATACTGAAGAAGAGATGGTTTGACACTCTGCGGTAGCGAGCAGCCATACCACTAGGAACTCCGCTACGAGATCAACAGCCCAGCTGCGACTCGTCATGGATCTATAATGTAAATCTGATCCGAGTTGAAGGCGGGAAAACATGTAGCTTGGGGCCTTCCCGGCGAAAAGACTACGGAAGAAGAGATAGTTTGACACCCTGTGGTAGCCAGCAGCCCTATTACTTGGAATTGCAACTCTGTGGCCAGTAGCCTACTACTAGGAACTCCGCTACGAGATCAACAGCCCATTTGCGACTCGTCAGGGATCTATTATGCAAATCTGATCCGAGTTTAAGCCGAGAAAACATGTAGCTTGGGGCTTTCCACAAAGTGAATACAGAAGAAGAGATGGTTTGACATTCTGCGGTAGCCAGCAGCTATACTACTAGGAACTCTGCTATGAGATCAACAACCCATTTGAGACTCGTCAGGGATCTATCATGTAAATCTGATCCGAATTGAAGGTGGGAAAACATGTAGCTTATGCCCTTCCCGGCGAAATGACTACAGAAGAAGAGATAGTTTGACACCCTGCGGTACCCAGCAGCCCTACTACTTGGAATCGCAACTCTGTGGCCAGTAGCCAAGTACTAGGAACTCCGCAACGAGATCAACAGCCCATTTTGCGACTCGTTATGGATCTATCATGTAAACCTGATCCGAGTTCAGGTCGAGAAAACACGTAGCTTGGGGCCTTCCCGACAAAGAGACTTTGGAAGAAGAGATAATTTGACACCCTCCGGTAGCCATCAGCCCAACAACTAGGAATTGCAACTCTGTGACCAGTAGCCTACTACTACTAACTCCGCTACAAGATCAACAGCCCATTTGCGACTCGTCGTGGATCTATCATGTAAATCTGATCCGAGTTCAAGGCGAAAATACAAGTAGCTTGAGACCTTCCCGACGAAGCGAATAAAGAAGAAGAGATCGTTTGCACCCTGCGGTATTCAGCAGCCTACTACTAGGAACCGCAACTCTGTGACCTGTCGCCTACTACTAGGAACTCCGCTACAAGATCAACGGCCTATTTGCGACTCGTCATGGATCTATCATGTAAATCTGATCCGAGTTCAAGGCAAAAATACGAGTAGCTTGAGACCTTCCCGACAAAGCGAATAAAGAAGAAGAGATGGTTTGACACCCTGCGGTAGCCAATAGCCCTACTACTGGGAATCAAAACTATTTTACCAATAGCCTACTACTAGGAACTCCGCTACGAGATCCACAACCCATTTGCGACTCATCATGGATCTATCATGTAAATCTGATAAGAGTTCAATGCGAGAAAACTTGTTGCTTGGGACCTTGCTGAAGTAGAGACTACAGAAGAAGAGTTAGTTTGACACCATGCGGTAGCCAGCAGTCCTACTACTAGGAATCACAACTCTGTGACCAGTAGCCTACTACAAGGAACTCCGTTACAAGATCAACAGCCCATTTACGACTCGTCATGGATGTATCTTAGAAACTGATCCGAGTTCAATTCTAGTAAACATGTACCTTGGGACCTTCCCGACGAAACAAGCACTGAAGAAGAGATAATTTGACAGCCTGCGGTAGCCAGTAGCCCTTGTACTAGGAATCACTACTCCGTGACCTATAGCCTACTATAAGGAACTCCGCTACGAGATCAACTGCCTTTTGCGACTCGTCATCGATCTATCACGTAAATCTAATCCGAGTTCTGGGTGAGAAAACGTGTAACTTGGGACCCTCCCGACGAATAGATTACGGAAGAAGAGATAGTTTGACACCCTGCGGTAGCCAGCAGTCCTGCAACTAGGAATCACAACTTTATTAGCAGTAGCCTACTATTCGGAACTCCGCAACGAGATCAACAGCCCATTCGCGACTCGTCATGGATCTATCATGTAAATCTGATCCGAGTTCAAGGCGAGAATATAAGTAGCTTGGGACCTTCCCGACGAAGCGAATACTTCAAAAGAGATGGTTTGACACCCTGCGATAGCCAGCAGCCCTACTACTAGGAATCATAACTCTGCGACCATTAGCCTACTACTAGGAAATCCACTACGAGATCAACAACCCATTTGCGACTCGTCATCGATATATCATGTAAATCTGAACCGATTTCAAGGCGACAAAACCTGTAGCTTGGGACCTTCCCGACGAAGAGAATACAGAAGAAGAGATAGTTTGGCACCCTGCGGTAGCCAGCAGTCCTACTACTAGGAATCACAACTCTATGACTAGAAGCTTACTACTAGGAACTCCGCAACGTGATCAACAGCCCATTTGCTACTCGTCATGGATCTATCATGTAAATCTGATGAGAGTTCAAGCCGAGAAAACATATAGCTTGAGACCTTCCCGACGAAGAGTCTGCGGAAGAAGAAATAGTCTGACACCCTGCGGTAAACAGCAGCCCTGCTACTAGGAATCGCAACTCTTTGACCAGTAGCCTACTACAAGGAACTCGGTTACGAGATCAACAGCCCATTTGCGACTCGTCATGGATCTACCATGAAAATCTGATCCAGGCTTAAGGCGAGAAAACATGTAACTTGGGACCTTCCCAACGAAGAGACTATGGAAGAAGAGATAGTTTGACACCCTGCGGTAGCCAGCTGTCCTACTACTAAGAATCATAACTCTGTGACCAGTAGCCTACTACTAGGAACTCTGCAACGTGACCAATAGCCCATTTGCGACTCGTCATGGATCTATCATGTAAATCTGATGAAACGTGTAGCTCGGGGCCTTCCCGACGAAGAGTCCGCGGAAGAAAAATAGTCTGACACCCTGCGGTAGCCAGCAGCCCTACTACTAGGAATCGCAACTCTGTGACCAGTAGCGTACTACAAGGAACTCTGCTACGAGATCAACAGCCCATTTGCGACTCGTCATGGATCTACGATGTAAATCTGATCCAGGCTCATGGCGAGAAAACATGTATCTTTGGACCTTCCCGACGAAAAGACTACGGAAGAAGAGATAGTTTGACACCCTGCAGTAGCCAGCAGTCCTACTACTAGGAATCACAACCCTGTGACCAGTAGCCTACTACTAGGAACTTCACTACGAGATCAATAGCACATTTGCGACTCGTCATGGATCTACCGTGTAAATATGATCCTATCTTGGGACCTTCCCGACGAAGAGACTACGGAAGAAGAGATAGTTTGACACCCCGCGGTAGCCAGCAGTCCTACTACTAGGAATCACAACTCTATGACCCGTAGCCTACTACAAGGAACTCCGTTACGATATCAACAGCCCATTTGTGACTTGTCATGGGTCTATCATGTAAATCTGATCCGACTTCAAGGCGAGAAAACATGTAGCTTGGGGCCTTCCCGACGAATAGTCTAAAGAAGAAGAAATAGTTTGACACCCTACGGTAGCCAGCAGCCCTGCTACTAGGAATCGCAACTCTGTGACCAGTAGCCTACTACTAGGAACTCCGCAACGTGATGAACAGCCCTTTTGCGACTCGTCATGGATCTGTCACGTAAATCAGATCCGAGTTCAAGTCGAGAAAACATGTAGCTTGGGGCCTTCCCGACGAAGAGTCTGCGGATGAAGAAATTGTTTGACACCCTGCAGTAGCCAGCAGCCCTGCTACTAGGAATCGCAACTCTGTGACCAGTAGCCTACTACAGGGAACTCTGCTGCGAGATCAACAGCCCATTTGCGACTCGTCATGGATCTACCATGTAAATTAGATACGGGGTCAAGGCGAGAAAACATGTATCTTGGGACCTTCCCGACGAAAAGACTACGGAACAAGAGATAGTTTGACACCCTGCGGTAGCCACCAGTCCTACTACTAGGAATCACAACTCTGTGACCAGTAGCCTACTACTAGGAACTCTGCAACGATATCGATAGCGCATTTGCGACTGGTCATGGATCTATCATGTAAATCAGATCTTACTTGAAGGCGACAAAACATGTAGCTTGGGGCCTTCCCAACGAATAGTCAACGGAAGAAGAAATAGTCTGACACCCTGCGGTGGCCAGCAGTCCAGCTTCTAGGAATCGCAACTCTGTGACCAGTAGCCTACTACAAGGAACTTTGCTACGAGATCAACAGCCCATTTGCGACCTGTCATGGATCGACCATATAAATCAGATCCGGGGTCAAGGCGAGAAAACATATATCTTGGTACCTTCCCGACGAAGAGACTACGGAAGAAGAGATAGTTTGATACCCTGCGGTAGCCAGCAGTCCTACTACAAGGAATCACAACTCTGTGGCCACTAGCCTACTACTAGGAACTCCACAACGTGATCATCAGCCCATTTGCGACTCGTCATGGATCAATCACGTAAATAAGATGCGAGTTCAAGCCGAGAAAACATGTAGCTTGGGGCCTTCCCAACGAAGAGTCGACGGAAGAAGAAATAGTCTGACACACTCCGGTAGCTAGCGGCCCTGCTACTAGGAATCGCAACTCTGTGACCAGCAGCCTACTACAAGGAACTCTGCTACGAGATCAACAGCCCATTGCGACTCGTCATGGATCTACCATGTAAATTAGATCCGGGGCCAAGGCGAGAAAACAAGTATCTTAGCACCTTCCCGACGAAGAGACTACGGAAGAAGAGATAGTTTGACACCCTGCGGTAGCCACCAGTCCTACTACTAGGAATCACAACTCTATGACCAGTAGCCTACTACTAGGAACTCCGCAACGATATCAATAGCGCATTTGCGACTGGTCATGGATCTATCATGTAAATCTGATCCGACTTCAAGGCGAGAAAATATGTAGCTTGGGGCCTTCCCAACGAAGAGTCTACGGAAGAAGAAATAGTTTGACACCCTACGGTAGCCAGCAGCCCTTCTACTAGGAATCGCAACTCTGTGACCAGTAGCCTACAACTACGAACTCTGCTACGAGATCAACTGCCCATTTGCGACTCGTCATGGATCTATCATGTAAATCTGATTCGAGTTCAAGGCGAGAATACAAGTAGCTTGGGACCTTCCCGATGAAGCGAATACTGAAGAAGAGATGGTTTGACACCCAGCAGTAGCCGGCAGCCCAACTACTAGTAATCATAACTCTGTGACTTACTCCTACTACTAGGAGCCCCGCTACGAGATCAACAACCCATTTGCGACTCGTCACGGATCTATCATGTAAATCTGATCCGACTTCAAGGCGAGACAACATGTAGCTTGGGACATTCCCGACGAAGAGACTATGGAAGAAGAGATGGTTTGACACCCTGCGGCAGCCAGTAGCCTTTCTACTAGGAATCATAACACTGTGACCAGTAGCCTACTACTAGGAACTTCGCTACGAGACGAACAGCCCATTTGCGACTCGTCATGGATCTATCATGCAAATCTGATCCGAGTTCAAGCCGGGAAAACATGTAGCTTGAGGCCTTCCCGACGAAGCGAATACGGAAAAAGAAATGGTTTGACACCCTGCGGTAGCCAGCAGCCCTACTACTAGGAATCACAACTCTGTGACCAGTAGCCTAGTACTTGGAACTCTGCTACAGGCTCAACAGCCTATTTGCGATTCGTCATGGATCTATCATGTAAATCTGATCCGACCTCAAGCCGAGAAAACATGTTGCTTGGGACGTTCCCGACGAATCGAATACGGAAGAAGATATGGTTTCACACCCAGCGGTAGCAACCAGCCCTACTACTAGGAATCATAACTCTGTGACCAGTAGCCCACTACTAGGAACTCTGCAACGTGATCAATAGCCCATTTGCGACTCGTCATGGATCTATCATGTAAATCTGATCAGAGTTCAAGGCGAGAATACAAGTAGCTTGGGACCTTCCCGACAAAGCGAATACGGAAGAAGAGATGGTTTGACACCCAGCAGTAGCCCACAGCCCTACTACTAGGAATCATAACTCCGTGACTTACTCCTACTACAAGGAACCCCGCTACGAGATCAACAACCCATTTGCGACTCGTCACGGATCTATCATGTAAATCTGATCCGACTTCAAATCAAGAAAACATGTACCTTGGGACCTTCCCGACGAAGAGACCAAGGAAGAAGAGGCGGATTGACACCCTGCGGTAGCCAGCAGCTTTTCTACTAGGAATCATGACACTGTGACCAGTAGAGTACTACTAGGAACTTCGCTACGAGACGAACAACCCATTTGCGACTCGTGATGGATCTATCATGTAAAAATCTGATCCGAGTTCAAGTCGAGAAAACACATAGCTTGAGGCCTTCCCGACGAAGCGAATACGGAAAAAGAGATGGTTTGACACCCTGCGGTAGCCAGTAGCCCTACTACTAGGAATCACAACTCTGTGACCAGTTGCCTACTACTAGGAACTTTGCTACAGGATCAACAGCCTATTTGCGATCCGTCATGGATCTATCATGTAAATCTGATACGAGTTCAATCCGAGAAAGCATGTTGCATGGGAACTTCCCGACGAATCGAATACAGAAGAAGATATGGTTTGACACCCAGCGGTAGCAACCAGCCCTACTACTAGGAATCACAACTCTGTGACCAGTAGCCTACCACTAGGAACTCTACAACGTGATCAATAGCCCATTTGCGACTCGTCATGGATCTATCATGTAAATCTGATGCGAGTTCAAGCCAAGAAAACATGTAGCTTGGGGCCTTCCCAATGAAGAGTCTGCGGAAGAAGAAATAGTCTGACACCTGCAGTAGCCAGCAGCCCTGCTACTAGGAATCGCAACTCTATGACCAGTAGCCTTATACAAGGAACTCTGCTACGAGATGAACAGCCCATTTGCGACTCATCATGGATATACCATGTAAATCTGATCCGGGCTCAAGGCGAGAAAACATGTATCTTGGGACCTTCCCGACGAAGAGACTACGGAAGAAGAGATAGTTTGACACCCTGCGGTAGCCACCAGTACTACTACTAGGAATCACAACTCTGTTACCAGTAGCCTACTACTAGGAACTCCGCAACGATATCAATAGCGCATTTGCGACTGGTCATGGATCTATCATGTAAATCTGATCCGACTTCAAGGCGAGAAAATATGTAGCTTGGGGCCTTCCCAACGAAGAGTCTACGGAAGAAGAAATAGTTTGACACCCTACGGTAGCCAGCAGCCCTTCTACTAGGAATCGCAACTCTGTGACCAATAGCCTACAACTACGAACTCTGCTACGAGATCAACTGCCCATTTGCGACTCGTCATGGATCTATCATGTAAATCTGATTCGAGTTCAAGGCGAGAATACAAGTAGCTTGGGACCTTCCCGATGAAGCGAATACTGAAGAAGAGTTGGTTTGACACCCAGCAGTAGCCGGCAGCCCAACTACTAGTAATCATAACTCTGTGACTTACTCCTACTACTAGGAGCCCCGCTACGAGATCAACAACCCATTTGCGACTCGTCACGGATCTATCATGTAAATCTGATCCGACTTCAAGGCGAGACAACATGTAGCTTGGGACATTCCCGACGAAGAGACTATGGAAGAAGAGATGGTTTGACACCCTGCGGTAGCCAGCAGCCTTTCTACTAGGAATCATAACACTGTGACCAGTAGCCTACTACTAGGAACTTCGCTACGAGACGAACAGCCCATTTGCGACTCGTCATGGATCCATCATGCAAATCTGATCCGAGTTCAAGCCGGGAAAACATGTAGCTCGAGGCCTTCCCGACGAAGCGAATACGGAAAAAGAAATGGTTTGACACCCTGCGGTAGCCAGCAGCCCTACTACTAGGAATCACAACTCTGTGACCAGTAGCCTAGTACTTGGAAGTCTGCTACAGGCTCAACAGCCTATTTGCGATTCGTCATGGATCTATCATGTAAATCTGATCCGACCTCAAGCCGAGAAAACATGTTGCTTGGGACGTTCCCGACGAATCGAATACGGAAGAAGATATGGTTTCACACCCAGCGGTAGCAACCAGCCCTACTACTAGGAATCATAACTCTGTGACCAGTAGCCCACTACTAGGAACTCTGCAACGTGATCAATAGCCCATTTGCGACTCGTCATGGATCTATCATGTAAATCTGATCAGAGTTCAAGGCGAGAATACAAGTAGCTTGGGACCTTCCCGACAAAGCGAATACGGAAGAAGAGATGGTTTGACACCCAGCAGTAGCCCACAGCCCTACTACTAGGAATCATAACTCCGTGACTTACTCCTACTACAAGGAACCCCGCTACGAGATCAACAACCCATTTGCAACTCGTCACGGATCTATCATGTAAATCTGATCCGACTTCAAATCAAGAAAACATGTACCTTGGGACCTTCCCGACGAAGAGACCAAGGAAGAAGAGGCGGATTGACACCCTGCGGTAGCCAGCAGCTTTTCTACTAGGAATCATGACACTGTGACCAGTAGAGTACTACTAGGAACTTCGCTACGAGACGAACAACCCATTTGCGACTCGTGATGGATCTATCATGTAAAAATCTGATCCGAGTTCAAGTCGAGAAAACACATAGCTTGAGGCCTTCCCGACGAAGCGAATACGGAAAAAGAGATGGTTTGACACCCTGCGGTAGCCAGTAGCCCTACTACTAGGAATCACAACTCTGTGACCAGTAGCCTACTACTAGGAACTTTGCTACAGGATCAACAGCCTATTTGCGATCCGTCATGGATCTATCATGTAAATCTGATACGAGTTCAATCCGAGAAAACATGTTGCATGGGACCTTCCCGACGAATCGAATACAGAAGAAGATATGGTTTGACACCCAGCGGTAGCAACCAGCCCTACTACTAGGAATCACAACTCTGTGACCAGTAGCCTACCACTAGGAACTCTACAACGTGATCAATAGCCCATTTGCGACTCGTCATGGATCTATCATGTAAATCTGATGCGAGTTCAAGCCAAGAAAACATGTAGCTTGGGGCCTTCCCAATGAAGAGTCTGCGGAAGAAGAAATAGTCTGACACCTGCGGTAGCCAGCAGCCCTGCTACTAGGAATCGCAACTCTATGACCAGTAGCCTAATACAAGGAACTCTGCTACGAGATTAAAAGCCCATTTGCGACTCATCATGGATATACCATGTAAATCTGATCCGGGCTCAAGGCGAGAAAACATGTATCTTGGGACCTTCCCGATGAAGAGACTACGGAAGAAAAGATAGTTTGACACCCTGCGGTAGCCACCAGTACTACTACTAGGAATCACAACTCTGTTACCAGTAGCCTACCACTAGGAACTCTGCAACGTGATCAATAGCCCATTTGCGACTCGTCATGGATCTATCACGTAAATCAGATGCGAGTTCAAGCCGAGAAAACATGTAGCTTGGGCCCTTCCCGAGGAAGAGTCTGCGGAAGAAGAAATAGTCTGACACCCTGCGGTAGCCAGCAGCCCTGCTACTAAGAATCGCAACTCTGTGACTAGTAGCCTACTACGAGGAACTCTACTACGAGATTAAAAGCCCATTTGCGACCTGTCATAGATCTACCATGTAAATCAGATCCGGGCTCAAGGCGAGAAAACATGTATCTTGGGACCTTCCCGATGAAGAGACTACGGAAAAAGAGATAGTATGATAACCTGCGGTAGCCACCAGTCCTACTACTAGGAATCACAACTCTGTGACCAGTAGACTACTTCTAGGAACTCAGCTACAAGATCAACAGCCTATTTGTGACCTGTCATGGATCTATCATGTAAATCTGATCCGAGTTCAGGCCGAGAAAACATGTTGCTTGGGACTTTTCTGACGAATCAAATACGGAAGAAGAGATGGTTTGACACCCAGCGGTAGCAAGCAGCCCTACTACTATGAATCACAACTCTGTGACCAGTAGCCAACTGCTAGGAACTCCGCTACGAGATCTATAGCCCATTTCCGACTCATCATGGATATATAAAGTACATCTGATCTGAGTTCAAGCTGTGAAAACTTGTAGCTTGGGGCCTTCCTGACGAAGCAAATACGGTAGAAGAGATGGATTGAAACCCTGCGGTAGCCAGCAAACCTACTACTAGGAATCACAACTCTGTGACCAGTGGCCTACTACTAGGAACTCCGTAACGAGATGAACAGCCCATTTGCGTCTCGTCAAGGATCTATCATGTAAATCTGATCCGAGTTCAGGTCGAGAAACCGTGTAGCTTAGGACCTTCCTGACAATGCGAATGCGAAAGAAGAGATGGTTTGACACCCTGCGGTAGCCACCTGCCCTACCTCTAGGAATCACAACTCTGTGACCAGTAGCCTACTACTAGGAATTCCGCTACGAGATCAACAACCCATTTGCGACTCGTCATGGATCTATCATGTAATTCTGATCCGAGTTCAAGGTGAGAAAACATGTAGCTTGGGAGTCTCCCGACGAAGACAATACGGAAGAAGAGATAGTTTGACACCTACGGTACCAGTAGCCTACTACTAGGAACTCCGCAACGAGATCAACAGCCCATTTTTGACTCGTCATGGATCTATCATGTAAATCTGATCCGAATTCAAGCCGAGAAAACATGAAGCTTGGGACCTTCCCGACGAAGAGACTACGGAAGAAAAGATGGTTTGATACCCTGCGGTAGCCAGCAGCCCTACTACTAGGAATCACAAGTCTGTGACTAGTAGCCTTCTACTAGGAACTCCGCTACGAGATAAACAGCCCATTTGCGAGTCGACATGGATCTATCAGGCAAATCTGATCCAAGTTCAAGCCGAGGAAACAAATAGCTTGTGGCCTTCCTGACGAAGATAATACGGAAAAAGAGATGGTTTGACAACCTGCGGTAGCCAGCAGCCCTACTACTAGGAATCACAACTCTGCGACCAGTAGCCTACTACTAGGAACTCTACAACGATATCAACAGCCCATTTGCGACTCATGATGGATCAATCATGTAAATCTGATCCGAGTTCAAGTCGAGAAAACATGTAGCTTGGGGCCTTACCGACGAAGAGTCTACGGAAGAAGACATAGTTTGACACCCTACAGTAGCCGGCAGCCCTACTAATAAGAATCGCAACTCTGTGAGCAGTAGCCTACTCCTAAGGACTCTGCTACGAGATCAACTGCCCATTTGCGACTCGTCATGGATCTATCATGTTAATCTGATCCGAGTTCGAGGCGAGAATACAACTAGCTTGGGAACTTCCCGACGAAGCGAATACGGAAGAAGAGATGGTTTGACACCCAGCGGTAGCCGGTAGCCCTACTACTAGGAATCATAACTCTGTGACTTACTCCTACTACGAGGAACTCCACTACGAGATCAATAACCCATTTGCGACTCGTCAAGGGTCTATCATGTAAATCTGATCCGACTTCAAGGCGAGAAAACTTGTAGATTGGGTCCTTCCCGACGAAGAGACAACGGAAGAAGAGATGGTTCCACACCCTGCGGTAGCCAGCAGCCTTTCTACTAGGAATCATAACACTGTGACCAGTAGCCAACTACTAGGAACTTCGCTACGAGATGAATAGCCCATTTGCGACTCGTCATGTATCTATCATGCAAATCTAAATCGAGCTCTTGCCGGGAAAACATGTAGCTTGAGGCCCTTTACGACGAAGCGAATAAGGAAAAAGAGATGGTTTGACACCCTGCGGTAGCCAGCAGCCCTACTACTAGGATTCACAACTCTGTGACCATTAGCCTACTACTAGGAACTCCGCAACGAGATGAACAGCCCATTTGTGACTCGTCATGGATCTATCATGTATATCTGATCCGAGTTCAAGCCGAGAAAATATGTAGGTTGGGGACTTCCAGACGAAGAGTCTACGGAAGAAGAAATAGTTTGACACCCTGCTGTAGCAAGCAGCCCTACTATTAGGAATCACAACTCTGTGACCTGTAGCCTACAACTAGGAACTCCGTAACAAGATCAATAGCCCATTTGCGACTCATCATGGATCTATCATGTAAATCTGATCCAAGTTCAAGCTGAGAAAACATGTAGCTTAGGACCTTCCAAACGATGCGAAAACGAAAGACGAGGTGGTTTGACACCATGCGGTTGCCACCTGCCCTACTACTAGGAATCACAACTCTGTGACCTATAGCATACTACTAGGAACTCCGCAACGAGATCAACAGCCCATTTGCGACTCGTCATGGATCTATCATGTAAATCTGATCCAAGTTCAAGCCGAGAAAACATGTAGCATAGGACCTTCCTGACGATGAGAATACGAAAGAAGAGATGGTTTGACACCCTGCGGTAGCCACCTGCCCTACTACTAGGAATCACAACTCTATGACCAATAGCCTACTAGTAGGAACTCCGCTACGAGATCAACATCCCATTTGCGACTCGGCATGGATCTATCATGTAAATCAGATCCGAGTTCGAGGTGAGAAAAAAAGTAGCTTGGGACTCTACCGACGAATACACTACGGAAGAAGACATAGTGTGACACCCTGCGGTACCAGTAGCCTACTACTAGGAACTGCGCAAAAAGATCAGCAGACTATTTGCGACTCGTCATGGATCTATCATGTCAATCTGATCCGAGTTCAAGCCGGGAAAACAAGAAGCTTGGGACCTTCCCGACGTAGAGACTACGGAAGAAAAGATGGTTTGACACCCTACGGTAGCCAGCAGCCCTACTACTAGGAATCATAACTGTGTAACCAGTAGCCCACTACTAGGAACTCCGCTACGAGATACACAGCCCATTTGCGACTCGGCATGGACCTATCAGGCAAATCTGATCCGAGTTCAAGTCGAGAAAACATGTAGCTTGCGGCCTTCCTGACGAAGAGAATACGGAAAAAGAGATGGTTTGACATCCTGCTGTAGCCAGCAGCCCTACTACTAGGAATCACAACTCTGTGACCAGTAGCCTACTACTAGGAACTCCACTACGAGATCAACAACCTATTTGCGACTCGTCATGGATCTTTCATGTGAATCAGATCCGAGTTCAAGGCGAGAAAACATGGTTCTTGGGACCTTCCCGACGAAGAAACTACAGAAGAAGAGAAAGTTTGACACGCTGCGGTAGCCAACAGTCCTACTACTAGGAACTCCACAATGATATCAACAGCCCATATGCGACTCGTCATGGATTAATCATGTAAATCTGATCCGAGTTCAAGTCGAGAAAACATGTAGCTTGAGGCCTCCCTGATGAAGAATCTACGGAAGAAGAAATAGTTTGACATCCTACGGTAGCCAGCAGCCCTGTTAATATGAATCGCAACTCTGTGACCAGTAGCCTACTACTAGGAACTCTGCTATGAGATCAACTGCCCATTTGCGACTCGTCATGGATCTATCATGTAAATCTGATCCAAGTTCAAGGCGAGAATACAAGTAGCTTGGGACCTTCCCGACGAACCGAATACGGAAGAAGAGATGGTTCGACAACCTGCGGTAGCCAGCAGCCCTACTTCTAGGAAACACAACTCTGTGACCAGTTGCCTACTACTAGGAACTCCGCTACGACATCAATAGCCCATTTGCGACTCGTCATGGATCTATCATGTAAATCTGATCCGAGTTTAGGCAGAGAAAACATGTAGCCTGGGGCTACCCAACAAAGCGAATTTTGAAGAAGAGATGGTTTGACACTCTGCGGTATCCAGCTGCCCTACTACTAGGAAATCCGCTACGAGATCAACAGCCCATTTGCGAGTCGTCACGGATCTATCATGTAAATCTGATCCGAGTTCAAGCCAAGAAAACAAGTAGCTTGGGGCCTTCCTGACGAAACAATTACGAAAAAAGAGATGGTTTGACACCCTGCAGTAGCCTGCAGCCCTGCTACTAAGAATCACAACTCTGTGACCAGTAGCCTACTACTAGGAACTCCGCTCCGGGATCAACAGCCTATTTGCGACTCGTCATGGATCTATCATGTAAAGCTCATCCGAGTTCAAGTCGAGAAAACATGTAGCTTGGGACCTTCCCGACGAAGAGTCTACGGGAGAAGAAATAGTTTGACACCCGGCGATAGCCAGCAGCCCTACCACTAGGAATCACAACTCTGTGACCAGTAGCCTACTACTAGGAACTCCGCTACGAGATCAACAGCGCATTTGCAACTTGTCATGGATCTATCAAGTATATCTGATCCGAGTTCAAGCCGAGAAAACATATAGCTTAAGACCCTCCCGATGAAGAGACTACGGAAGAAGAAATAGTTGGACACCCTGCGGTAGCCAGCAGTCCTACTACTAGAAATCACAACTCTGTGACCCGTGGCCTACTACTAGGAACTCCGCAACGAGATCAAAAGCCCATTTGCGGCTCGTCACGGATCTATCGTGTAAATCTGATCCGAGTTCAAGCTGAGAGAACATGTAGCTTGGGACCTTCCCGACGAAGAGACTGCGGAAGAAGAGATGGTTTGACACCCTGCGGTAGCCAGCAGCCCTACTACTAGGAATCATAACTCTGTGACCAGTAGCCTACTACTAGGAACTCCGCTATGAGATCAACACCCCATTTGCGACTCGTCATGGATCTATCATGCAAATCTAAACCGAGTTCAAGCGGAGAAAACATGTAGCTTGGGGACTTCCCGATGAAGCAAATGCGGAAAAAGAGATGGTTTGACACCCTGCGGTAGCCAGCAGCCCTACTACTTGGAATCACAACTCTGTGACCAGTAGCCGACTACTGTGAACTCCACTACGAGATCAACAATGTCACGCCCCGCCCCGGAACGACACCCGGATTGGGCCCGAACCGACACGGCCATGTGGCATTCCGGACAACAGAAAAACAACTAAACGACAAACAAATCAGAAATAGAGTAACACCCCAGCGGAAGACTTAACATTAATATAAACAAGGTGTCCACAATATTTACGAACTTGCATTACACAAACGTTACCCAACATATTTACACTTGAAGTCAAAAAGTACTTGACAACATTAGCCACAAAATGGGTTTAGCAAAAATCGGAGTTTGACCCATGACAACAACCTCGACTACAGACACCAACACTCGATACTAATCCAAGTGTCCCCAAAACGTCGACCGATAGTGGACCAACTCTACGACCACCTGAGACCTGGCAATCCAAAAAGGAAAATCAGAGTGTGTGAGATATTGAATACATTCAATAATATACTACAATACCCGAAGGAACATCTCAATTGAATGTAATTCACACAACTCAGCATATACACTCAAATAGACAACACACACATAATCACAACACATGCGGTGGCACGTCTGCCACGAACCCATATACCCCAGGAATGGTGTCCCACACACCATGCTCCCAACTACCGGTAATTAGGCAGCATGGCTTACGACACGGTGTGCCTCACACACAAACCTTCGGCGGTATAATCAACATCCAACAAGTATGCATATCAATAGCTAAATCCCAAATAGCATGATACACAAACATTACCATGCAATATCCCATTGAACATATCCATATCAAACACACTCACCTTTGTGTCGACCGAAGTACGCCAAACTAAGGTTTTGGCACCTCCCGAATGACCGGCTCTTTACCTAGCCACAAGTTAACTCACATTAGTTACGAATTCAACGAATACTCGGCACAAGATTATAAAGCTAACAAGAATCTAAACAATGTCTAACGGATACAAATATGTCCATGTTAACATCTAGAAGTGTCCCACAATAAGTGTGAAAGTCAAACATCACAGTTTCCAGCAAAACAGTCCGTGATCGAAAGCTTATTAAAAATTACATACTCAATCTTTTCCAATAATTCCAACACCAAAACTTCACCATTTGATCAATGTTTAAGACCCATGAAATCCCATAGTCATTTAGCATACTCAACTATGATAAAATTGATGAAAAACATAGCTCCAAAAGCTGCCCAGAATTCCAGAATTATCAAAACCTGAACTTTAACCCAAAAACTGCTGTAACCTAGAAAGATGCACGGCACAACTCATATATATTCAGAAAGATATGTAAGTCTAGTATCAGAATCAAGAAACGGTGCGTAAAACCGATACCCGAGCAAAAAGTTATGCCCGTTTTTCCAACACTTGTCTGTGCTGCCAGCACAGATGCGAACCAGACACCAGTTCAGTCCACGAATTTTGTAGGCCAGAATACTTCAAGTTATTTTCTGAAAATTTAACACGATGCAAAAAACTCATAGACGAACGTTCATGATTTATTTCAAGAATTTAGAAGATTTCTAGGCACCTGGAATAAATTCGTCAAAAACAGGACAGATTCAACTTTGCTCAACACAGTTTTGCATATTCATAATCTACACGAATTTTCTGAGATAAAAGCCCAATTCCAACCTCTAAAATCCTCTCCCATGAACTCAATCCAACTCTAACTAGATGCCAAGTAAGAAATTGAACAACAAAATCATATATTCAAGTAGAGGAAAACATAAATTACCACACAAGGTCTTCAATTCCACCTAGCCCTAATTTTCTTCTTCTTTTTTTGTTCTTCTTCTTCTTCTCTACGGCTGCTCTCTCACTCTCTCTCTCTCTCTCTCTCTCTCTATCAAACGTTAGAATGGAATGAAATTGGGAAAGAAATATCTCCCTGGATATTTAGTAATGACTCAAGGAAAAAATTATCCAATACAAGTGAAGCCCAAGCTAACTTATGCTCCACACCAAAATCACATACAAGATCCTCGAACTTCCATTATATGCAAATCAACCCCGAAAGCATATAATTAGATTAAAAGATGAATTAAATATTCTAATATCCGAGACGGGTATTACAAACAACCCATTTGCGACTCGCCATAGATCTATCATGTAAATCTGATCCGGGGTCAAGGCGAGAAAACATGTAGCTTAGGACCTTCCCGACGAATAGACTACGGAAGAAAAGATAGTCTGACACCCTGCGGTATTCAGCAGCCTACTACTAGGAACCGCAACTCTGCGACCAGTCGCCAACAACTAGGAACTCCGCTATGAGATCAACAGCCCATTTGCGACTCGTCATGGATCTATCATGTAAATCTGATCCGAATTCAAGCAGAAAAAACATGTAGCTTGGGCCTTCCCGACGAAGAGTCTACGAAAGAAGAAACAGTTTGACATCCAACGGTAGCCAGCAGCCCTACTACTAGGAATCACAACTCTGCGACCAGAAGCATACTACAAGGAACTCCGCAACGAGATCAACAGCCCATTTGCGACTCGTCATGGATCTATCATGTAAATCTGATCCGAGTTCAAGTCGAGAAAACATGTAGCTTTGGACCTTCCCAACGAAGCGAATACGAAAGAAGAGATGGTTTAACAAGCTGCGGTAGCCACCAGCCCTACTACTAGAAATCACAACTCTGTGACCAGTAGCCTACTACTAGGAACTCCACGACGAGATCAACAGCCCATTTGCGACTCGTCAAGGATCTATCATGCAAATCTGATCTGAGTTCAACCCGAGAAAACATGTAGCTTGGGACCTTCCCTGCGAATCGAATATGGAAGAAGAGATGGTTTGACACCCTGCGGTAGCCAGCAGCCCTACTACTAGGAATTACAACTCTGTGAGCAGTTGCCTACTACTAGGAACTCCGCTACGAGATCAACAGCCCATTTGCGACACGTCATGGATCTATCATGTAAATCTGGTCCGAGTTCAAGCCGAGAAAACATGTAGCATTGGATCCTCCCGACGAAGCGAATAGGAAAGAAGAGGTGGTTTGACACGCTGCGGTAGCCAGCAGCCCTACTAGTCGGAATCACAACTCTGCGACCAGTAGCCTACTACTAGAAACTCCGCAACGAGACCAACAGCCCATTTGCGACTAGACATGGATCTATCACGTAAATCTGATCCGAGTTCAAGTCGAGAAAACATGTAGCTTTGGACCCTCCCGACGAAGCGAATACGGAAAAAGAGAAGGTTTGCCACCCTGTGGTAGCCAGCTACCCTACTACTAGGAATCACAACTCTGTGACCAGGAGCCTACTACTAGGAACTCCCCTACGGGATCAACAGCCTATTTGCAACTCGTCATGGATCTATCATGTAAATCTGATCCGAGTTTAGGGCAACAAAACATGTAGCTAGGGACCCTCCCGACGAAGAGACTACGGAAGAAGAGATAGTTTGACACCCTGCGGTAGCCAGCAGTCCTAGTACTAGGAATCACAACTCTCTGACCAGTAGCCTACTACTAGGAACTCCGGAACGAGATCAACAGCCCATTTGCAACTCGTATTGGATCTATCATGTCAATCTTATCCGAGTTTAAGCCGAGAAAACATGTTGGCTGGGGACTTCCCGACGAAGAGTCTACAGAAGAAGAAATAGTTTGACACACTGCGGTAGCTAGCAGCCCTACTGCTAGGAATCACAACTCTGTGACCAGTAGCCTACTACGAGGCACTCCGCAACGAGATCAGCAGGCCATTAGCAACTCGTGATGGATCTATCATGTAAATCTGATCCGAGATCAAGCCGATAAAACATGTAGCTTAGGACCTTCCCGACGAAGCGAATACGGAAGAAGAGATGGTTCGACACCCTGCGGTAGCCACCTGCCCTACTACTAGGAATCACAACTCTGTGACCAGTAGCCTACAACTAGGAACTCCGCAACGGGATCAACAGCCCATTTGCAACTCGTCATGGATCTATCATGTAAATCTGATCCGACTACAAGTCGAGAAAACATGTAGCTTTGGACCTTCCCGACGAAGCGAATACGATAGAAGAGATGGTTTGACACGCTACGATAACCACATTCCCTTCTATTAGGAATCACAACTCTGTGACCAGTAGCCTACTATTAGGAACTCCGCGACGAAATCAACTACCCATTTGCGACTCGTCATGGATCTATCAGGTAAATCTAATCCGAGTTCAAGCCTAGAAAACATGTAGCTTGGGGCCTTCCCGACGAAATGAATTCGAAAAAAGAGATGGTTTGACACCCTGCGGTAGCCAGCACCCCTATTACTAGGAATCACAACTCTGTGACCAGTTGCCTACTACTAGGAACTCCGCTACGAGATCAACAGCCCATTTGCGACTCGGCATGGATCTATCATGTAAATCTAATCGGAGTTCAAAGTGAGAAAAGCTGTAGCTTGGGACCCTCCCGATGAATAGACTACGAAAGAAGAGATAGTTTGACACCCTGCGGTAGCCAGCAGTCCTACTACTAAGAATCAAAACTGTGACCAGAAGCCCACTACTAGGAACTCCGCAATGAGATCAATAGCCCGTTTGCGACTCGTCGTGTATCTAACATGTAAATCTTATCCGAGTTCAAGCCAAGAGAACATGTAGCTTGGGACCTTCCCGACGAAGACACTACGGAAGAAGAGATGAATTGACAACCTGCGATAGCCAGCAGCCTTACTACTTGGAATCATAACTCTGTGACCAGTAGCCTACTACTAGGAACTCCGCTACGAGATCAACAGCCCATTTGCGACTCGTCATGGATCTATCATGCAAATCTGACCCGAGTTCAAGCCGAGAAAACACGTAGTTTGGGCCTTCCCGACGAAGCGAATACAGAAAAAGAGATGGTTTGACACCCTACTGTAGCCGGCAGCCCTACTATTAGGAATCACAACTCTGTGACCAGTAACCTAGTACTAGGCACTGCCCTACGGGATGAACAGCACATTTGCGACTCGTCATGGATCTATCATGTAAATATGATCCGAGTTCAAGCCGAGAAAACAAGTAGCTTGGGGCCTTCCGGTCGAAGTGTCTACGGAAGAAGAAATAGTTTTACACCCTGCGGCAGCCAGCCGCCCTACTACTAGGAATCACAACTCTGTGACCTGTAGCCTACTACTAGGAAATTAGCAACGAGATCAACAGCCCATTTGCGACTCGTCGTGGATCTATCATGTAAGTCTGATCCGAGTTCAAGCTGAGAAAACTTGTAGCTTAGGACCTTCCCGACGAAGCGAATACGAAAGAAGAGATTGTAGGGAGGTAATCCCAAACAGGTACAAAGAGTGGCCGAACACGTGGTACGTGGGGCCGAGAATCAATATAGTTAGAGTATCCGCCGTGCAGTACGGTGAACGGCAGTAAGGGCTGGGGGCACGAAAGGTCCCAGGTCCAAGATACCCGAGCAGGGGTATGGTTCAAAGAGCAAGGGTATTTGTTGGACCAGTCTCGTGATAAGGGGTCCAGTGATATGAGATATCATTGGTCCAGAGGGTCTGTTCGGCAACGAGAAGGCCAAAAAGGCTGCAATCTGGAGAAGGTGCCAGGAGGCGCCCCAGAGTGGTCCAGAAATGGAAATATCCAATAAGGAAACGAGATCTGAGGTGATTCCCAACGAGAATGGGATGAACGGCCAGCTTTGGGAAGAGTGCCTAAATGGTCTAAAAGGAAGTGCGCAGTTATGGGATGAGAATCCCTGATATTCTAAGTTCCCTTTACGAGAAAGGAAACTTAGGGCAGCAAGATGGCTTGGACAGCAAGTAGACATGGGTCTATAAATATGAGGTAAAACTAGAGGTAAAGGTACGCAATTCCTGGTTATTTGATTACTTCCTACTGAGAATTAGGGTTTTCACTAATACGAGATACTAACTTTGGCATCGGAGGGTCTTTGCCACGAGAAGGCAAAGGTGCGCTCACCCATTGTTTGTTTTACAGGCACAACTCCGGCGGTGTGGTAGGGTTCCGGTGTAGAACGAGAAGTAGCCGTTACGATCAAGGTGCTGTTTCCTTTTTCGTTTTCTGCACTTACAATTGGCGCTGTCTGTGGGAAACGAAAGAGGTCCCTTCGAAAAAGCGACCATGGTGGAGGAAGATCCAAAGACCCTAGTTGACCCGAATAATCTACTGGGTGGGGGAGGTGACAAGTCCCCGCCGGATCCTCCAAGAAAGCCCGATGGCGGGCGAGCGGGGAGGACCACGAGTAAGAACCGCCCCCTGGCAGTCATGGCGACTCCAGAAACAAAGACGGACGGACGACAACGGGATCCACGAGAAGGAGTAAGTCCCGCCGTGAGAGGGAGTCGGTGGCACGTTCGAGTGCATAGCCGGGAAGATATCCCGGACAAAAAGAGACAGGAGATAGAAGAGTACGCCCGCGTTTGATTAAAAGGCGAGAGTATGAGATTCAACAGCTGCAGAGGATACGAGAACATCCAGAGGATTCTGGGCTTTCACGAAGGAAGTCCTAAAAGAAAGGTTGGATATGGTGGAGTACAGGAGAGCTTCTTCACGAAAAGAAGAAGCGAGCCTCACTCCGAAAGCGACCTAGGGCTACTTCACTAAAAGGAGAAGCAGAGCAGGAGTTCCTCCCGAGGAAGGAGGGGGCGGAAGCACCACAGGGACAGTCACGAGAGACCCGATTCGACCGGGAAAGGAATAATGCCAGTGGCTGCTAAGGTATCAGAGGAGGGGACCATGTCTGCACGAGAAGCAGCATGGAGAGCCCTTAGCAACATAGCAACTTCTCCTTTTGCAAAGAGATTGCAGGAGGCAAGGTTGCCGAGCAGGGTTAAACACGGGACGTTTATCCTGTACGAAACCAATGCAGATCCGGTGGCGCACATACAGCATTACCAGCAGGCGATGTTTATGCACGACGGTGATGATGCAATCATGTGCAAGATGTTCCCATCTAGTTTGGGAAAAGTGGCCCTATCATGGTTCCATAAGTTGGGGCCGAACACCATACGAGGGTGGAGACAGTTGGCCGAGGAGTTCACTGCTCGGTTCCTTACGAGCAGGAAACCACCCAAACTTTTGAGAGTCTCTCAGTTATGAAGCAAGGAGAAAATGAGCCAATCAGAGACTAAGCCAAGGAGTATTGGGAGACTTTCAACGAGATTGAAAGTCGCAGTGAAGAGTATGCAATAGCAACGTTCAAGACTGGGCTACCTGTTCGGGGAGAGCTGCGAAAGTCCCTAAACAAGAGTCCAGTGAGCACGTTGGCAAAGCTGATGGAGCGGATTGAGCAGCACGCCAGGAACGAGGATGACATACTACGGGAAGACGGCAAGCTAAGTGCCGAGCAAGTCAAGGGACCCGCAAAGAAGGCGGATAAACCCGAACCCAAGACTTACAAAGAAAGAAAGGAGCACGGGCAGACTAAGAGAGAGTCGTACCGAGAAAAACACGTCCCTGATCCGAAGTCGTTCTTCTCGGTGACAACGGTTTGGAAAGAACCGATTTATTGGATTCTTTATCGAATAAAGAACCGCCCATATTTTAAATGGCCCCAACGGCTGGAGGGTGACAAAGATGCAAGAAGGGCTACGAGTCAGCACTACAGTTACCACAAAGACTGGGGGCACATGACAGAGGGTTGCGAGATGTTTAAAAAGCATCTTGATGACCTGGTCTCCCGTGGGTACTTGAAAGAGTTTATCCAAGAGGAGCACAGGGGCGCCGAGAAAGCGATGGAACTGGATTACGAGCAAAATCCAAGGGGCGTAATCCATATGATACATGGGTTGGCCACACCTTATACGAGAAATGAGGTGAGATTACTCCAGAGGCAGGTGAAACACGACCAGCATGTGATGCGGTTGGGAAAGAAACGGGGACGTGAAGCGGAAGGGTGCAACGAAGGCATAGTCTTCACGGATGAGGACCTGGGAGGAGTCCAGGTGCCGCACAACGACGCTCTTGTCATAACCCTACGAATTGGGGAATATGACATGGAGAGGATCTGGTAGATTCGGGAAGTTGCACCGAGGTGCTTTACTACGACGCATTCAAAAGGCTGGGATTGACACAGGGACTTGGTACAGTCAGGAACCCCGTTGGTCGGGTTTAGTGCAGAGGAATTTGGCCATTGGGTAAGGTAACCCTTCTTGTTCGGGCAGGAAAACAGTGGTGCTCAAAACCGATTTTTGGTGGTGGATGTGCCGCCTTCCTATAACGCGATTATAGGAAGGACTGGGTTGCAAGATGAGGGAAGTTTCGTCCACTTACCATCGATGGTGAAGTTTCCAGGATCCAATGGGATCGAGAGAATAAGGGGGAACCGGAAGACAGCCCAACAGTGCTTGGTTTCCATAATCAGAAGAAGGCGCCCAAGGCGCAGCTAGTGCAAACCGTCGAAGTTAACAACCAGCCGACCATCGAGGATGTCGGAGGGAATCCGGCCGAGAAGGTGGTGGAAGGATTGAAGAAAATCCAGATCAACGAGAATGATCCAGAAAGGTATTTCTTGATTGGGGAGAACCTGTGCACAAAAGAGGAGGAAGAATTGGTGAAGTTCCTTAAAGAATACGTTGATGTGTTTGCTTGGGTGCCAGAAGAGATGCCTGGGGTAGATGCAAACGTGATTTGCCACCACTTGAATGTGGATCCACAACACAAACCGGTGATGCAGAAGAAAAGGAGATCAGCCGTACAGCATGTGGACGCTGTCATCGAAGAGGTGGACCGCTTGCTCGAGGCAAAGGCGATCCGAGAAGTGTATTACCCGGAGTGGTTGTCTAACACGGTGGTGGTGAAAAAGAAGAATGGGAAGTGGCGAGTTTGCGTCGACTTCACAGATCTAAACAAGGCCTGTCCAAAAGACAGTTTTCCCCTGCCCAGGATAGATCAACTGGTGGATGCAACAGCTGGGTATGGGCGTATGAGTTTTCTCGACGCTTACCGAGGATATCACCAGATAGCTATGTATGGCCCCGATCAGGAGAAGACGTCCTTTATCACACCACGGGGGCTGTACTGTTACAGTGTCATGCCCTTTGGTCTGAGGAACGCTGGAGCAACTTATCAGAGATTAGCAACGATTATGCTAAAGAATCTGCTCGGCAAGACCATGGAGGTATACATAGACGACATGGTGGTTAAAAGCAAGAAGAAACGGGACCACATAGCTGATCTGAAAGAAGCCTTTGAGATACTGAGAGAGTATAAGCTGAAGCTCAACGCCTCGAAATGTGCCTTTGGAGTAAGTTCTGGGAAGTTCCTGGGCCACTTAGTGACCATTGTAGAGGATAGAGGCGAATCGACCAAATCACAGCTCTGCAGAAGCTGCAGAGTCCAAGAACCACGAAGGAGGTCCGGTTAACGGGATGGCGGCAGCTCTATCAGTTCATCACTCGCTCGAGTGACAAATGCAGCCTTTCTTCGGTTGTTAAGAAAAAGAGAAGGTTACGAATGGGGAGCGGAATGTGAGCAAGCGTTCCAAGACCTGAAGAAGTACTTGGCAGCCGCCCCACTTCTGTCCACTCCCGAGCCTGGTGAGATCTTGACCTTGTACTTAGCAGTGTCAGAACATGCTGTAAGTGCGGTCTTACTAAGGAACAAGGGATCCGAACAAATCCCTGTCTATTATGTAAGCAAAACGCTACTGGATGCAGAGACGAGATATCTGCCCCTTGAAAAGTTGGTCCTGGCGCTGAGGACGGCGGCCAGGAAGTTGCCCCATTACTTCCAAAGTCACAAAGTGGTGGTTTACACAGAGTTCCCGTTGAAGTCGTTGCTCCGAAGGCCGATTTCTCGGACGAATATCAACTTGGTCGGTGAGAATTAAGCCAGTATGATATTGACTATCAGCCACGGCAGTTAAGGGGCAAGTTTTGGCAGATTTCGTGGCGGAGTTCTCTCCCACGGTGGCTCCACTGCCTTCCTAGAAAGGAGCAGTTGGTTGAGCAATCAACCGAGAAGAAAAAGGCATCCGCCGAGGACCCTTTGGAATGGAAGCTTTTGTTGATGGGTCCGCATGCAATACCGGATCCGGAATTGGAGTGGTGCTTTTCCCTCCTCAAGGAGTTATGATCGAGTTGTCGTTACGCCTAGGTTTCGCGTCAAACAACGTGGCGGAGTACGAGGCACTCCTAGCCGGGTTACGGAGCGCAAAAGCCTTGAAGGTAGAAAGAGTTCGAGTATTCTGTGATTCACAACTCGTGGTGAATCAGCTGTCCGGGGAGTATGAGGGCCGGAATGAGAAGATGGCAGCCTACGTGGAGGCAGCCAAGGATTTGCTTGATACCTTTGAGAAGATACACATCGAGCAGATAAGCTCTGGACAGAACGCCCACGCCGACTCACTGGCTTGGTTGGCAGCGGGTGTGCCAACAGAGTTCAAGAGGAAGGTAGCAGTGGACTATTTTGCTGAGCCGAGCATTGGGAGAAGTGTGGAATTGGTCCTGGGCATGAACCAAGGACCAAGTTGGATGGATCCAATAGTGGAGTTCCTACGAGATGGGATACTCCCCACGGACAAAAAAGAGGCTCACAAAATAAAGACGAAATCTGCAAGATTTTGGCTATCACCAGAGGGGAAGTTGTACAGAAAGTCCTTCACTGGACCGTACCTGCTTTGTGTGCATCCCGAGATGGTGCAGAAATTTCTCCACGAGATACATGAGGGAACGTGTGGGAGTCATGCGGTGGGAGATCCATCACTCACCGTGCAATCACACAGGGTTATTGGTGGCCACACATGCAAGAAGATGCGAAGGTGTATGTGAAAATCTGTGAGAAGTGTCAGAAGTTCTCACCAATGATCCGAACACCAACCGAAGATCTAGTGCCTTTGACAAGTCCTTAGCCGTTTGCGCAGTGGGGAATGGACATCGTGGGTCCACTCCACAAGGTTACTGGGAACAGGAAGTTTCTGTTGGTAGCAACGGACTATTTTACCAAGTGGATTGAAGCGGAACCATTGGCAAAAATCACAGAACCCATGATAGAGAAGTTCGTGTGGAAGAACATCATCACTTGATTTGGAGTTCCTTATTCCCTGATCACTGATAATGGGTCACAGTTCCAGAAAAAGTTCAAGGCTTTTTGTGCCCAATATGGAATAAGTAACTACTATTCCACCCTAGCCTACCCTCAGAGCAATGGACAGGCAGAGGCGTCCAACAGAACCATTCTTGACGGGATCAAGAAACGGTTGGACAAAGGAAAAGGCAAGTGGCCTGACGAATTGCCACTGGTCCTGTGGGCACACCGAACAACTCCTAGGAGGTCTACGGGAGAGACCCCCTATTCGCTAGCGTATGGAACAGAGGCTGTTATTCCATTGGAGGTTGGTTTACCGACCAATAGGACCACGTTGGTGGAAAGTGGGGGCAATGACAGAGCCCTGGAAATCGAGCTGGACCTGGCCGAGGAAAGGAGAGAACGAGCTCTGGTACACCTGGCTTCGTACCAAGAGCAGCTGATGAAAAGCTACAACAAGCATGTCCACCCACGAGAATTTGGTGTTGGAGACCTTGTGTTAAGAAAGGTGCTCGGCAACACCAAGGTGGCCAACGAGGGAAAGTTGGGGGCCAATTGGGAGGGCCCGTATCAATTACAGAGGTTGTTGGCATTGGGGCATATCGATTGGCAGACCTGGACGGGAACCCGGTACCAAGGCCCTGGAATGTTCACAACCTGAGGAAGTTCTACATGTAAAGAACTTCGATTTCGTTTCTATTCTGTTTTAAAATGCACATCGTGATTGTGTGGGAATTACGAATAAAATTTCCTTGTGTTTTGTTTTACTAGTTGCAAGGGGTACGCGTAACGCCCCCTTGAGTTCTTTGAATTATGAATAAAATTTCCGGATTTTGGTAAAACAAACACCGTTTCTTACGAGTTTTTCTTTCGTTATGCTTTAAATACGAAGTCAAGCTATGTCCTTAGTCCTCACTCCGTATTGGGGAGCAGAGGGATAGGGTAACTAAATGGAATTTCGAATATTTCAAAATCAAAATTGAGCCAAGTACGAATATACTTGTTTATTTGCTCGGGTACGAATACACCCTGAATTGAGCCAAGTAAGACTAATATACTTGTTTATTTGCTCGGATACGAATACACCCTGAATTGAGCCAAGTACTAATATACTTGTTTATTTGCTCGGTACGAATACACCCTGAATTGAGCCAAGTACGAATATACTTGTTTATTTGCTCTGCACGAATACACCTGAATTTTGCCAAGTCTGAATACACTGATACTGCTCAGTACCTGAATACACCTGCACTTTGCCAAGTACGAATATACTTGACAGTTGCTTGGGCACGAATACGCCCAGGAGGCATTTGAAATTATGCACACGGTACTCAAACACGAATATGTTTGGAGTAATTTCAAGTACAAATAGGTTTGTTTACTTGTACGGGCCCATACCCATGTATCTGGGTACGAATGAACTCAAATTCACTAAATAATGCTGGGGAAAGTTCCCAAGCACGAGGCATATGGGGGAGCATACGAAAATATGCGTAAAAGCTAAGTACGAATACACTTAGCATGCCAAATGCTGGCCAAAAGATGGCCACCTGCATAGAAAAAGGCCACGAAGGGCCAGGCAAAACTAAAGTTAGGCCACGAGGGGCCAGCCAAACATAAGGGCCATGAAGGGCCAAAACCAGCAAAGTTAAAAGTATATGGAAATGTATCAAATGCCACGCAGGGCAGTACCAAAGGCCGCGCAGGGCCAGTCAAAAAACTGTTCAAAAGAAGTTCCAGTTGTTGTCACTACAAAGAGTCCAACTTACTCTTCGATTGTCAAGTCCTCAATGACTGGGGGAGAGGCTGGGGCAGTTGCAGAGGCTGGAGCAGTTGTGGAAGCAAGGGCAGTTGCATCGTCCACAGCAGTGCTAGGTTCGGACGGACCTCCACCAGCTTCCTTCTGGCCAGGGTTGGTCGCCTCTTCAGATTGGTCAGCATCAGCATTTTGCTGCTCGGGTACATTGGCATTAGGCTCCAGGTTGTCTTCTTCTACAACCTCCTCCTGCTCTTCAACAGCTTGGGTGCTTAGAAGATCAATCTCCGTCCAGAGGGGAGAAGAATCAGCTGCACCAGACTTTTTGAGGCAGGCCAACCAGCCAGCCTCAAACACTTGGTCCTGAATCCCAGGCATCTGATCCGTGTAGCTCTCAGTAGCCACACGGATCCCTTCATTGTAGCCCTGCTGGTAGGAGGCCTTGGCTTCGTTTTTACTCGCCTCCAGCTCCGTCAGAGTCTGATTGAGGCTGTCCTCAGCACCTTCCAGCTTGCTCCTCAACTCGTCCGAAAGCCCGCGGGCTTGATTTCTCTCTCTCTCCAGCCTAACGATGGTGTTCTGCAGCTTGGCGTTTTCACTTGCCAGTCTGGCACGTTGAGGCTCAGACTGGCCAAGTTTCTGTGCCATGGCCACCATCTTCTGCATTGCCTGGATATTTTTTGAACACGAAGCAACATCAGGCAGATAACAGGAATAACGATCTAAAAACATCAGCAGACAAGGATGAACGTGACAGGATTACCTTAGCACTGTGGCTCATGAATGAGCCAAGGAGATTGTCCGGAGTGGCGATCACTTTGCATGTCCTCAGAAGCATGAATGCAGGGACAAGGTAAGGGCTGTACCTCGAGTCCACACCGCCACGGATGTGGATCGCCGCCGCCATGGGTGAATTGTGGAGCCCAGAGGGGTGTTGGAGGTGCTGCAGGTGGGCTGCGCAACAGAGGAGGCTTCCAACCGTGGACGCTTGTCCCTGGTCGCCTCAATTTCCTCGGAGAGAAGCACGAGGGGCGTCGAGTTGGTGAGCCGGGCCACGGCGACCATGAGAAAGCGCCGGGCTCTGGGAGCGTCCATGGCCACGAGATGTGCCGCGGCCCGTCCCACGGCCAGCCCCTGGGAGATTGAGGAGGCTGAGGTCGATCGGTTGTTGCATCTCGTGAGGAGGGGGAGACGGAGAGTAACCACTGAGGATGTGGAGGTTTCTTCGGCGAGTTGGATTGGCTCGTTGGGCAGAGGAAGGGTCCGAGAACGCCTCTCTTCGTTGCTGGCCGTTGAGGTTGGAGGATCGTGGATGATGGGATTATCACCGCTCGGATTCGGTCGATGAATCCGGCCCGTCTGATGCACGGTAGCTCGGAAGAATCTCACGCTCTTGCTCGGCCAGCCAAGCACGTGCCTTGCCCGTTGAATGCGAGAGCACGGTTGATGTCAGTGACGTGAACCTGGGGAGTGATGATGGCGTGCCCCTGATTGACGTTTGAGGCTGCAAATACGAAAAAATTTGCAGTCAGTAAAGTAAGAACAGGAAATGCAATACGAGATATTGCTCGGCAAAGAATTCTACGAGAAAAGGAACTAACGTGGTGTGCCAAATCTGTGGGGTGCGTGAAAACCGATGACTCTGCCGTCCTCGTCCCTGGGCTCGAAGTTCCCTGTGACGATGAGGAAGTCATCATCGTCCCCACGGGTAGAGTCTGGCAGTTCAAGCACAAGTCTCCTCCTGGAGTCCCTACTCTTGAGATAGTAGGTCAGAGCATCTTTGGTTCGAGAGATGCTGTACAAATGATGAATATCGTGTAGACCTAAGGACGTGCCTAGCATTTGATTCAGGGCATTGATGCCCATGACCACCCTGAAAAAATTGGCAGAAACCTGCATGGGGGACAGTCTGTAATAAGCCAAAACCTGGCGGAGTAACGGTGCCAGGAGAAACCTAACGCCGCCTCGACGACGGCAATGACAGGGATGTGCAGAGTGTCGTTGTCAAAACACTCACGAATGGCATTTTCTGCAGCCAAAGAAGTGGCCACATTATCTGGGATCTCGTAGCGAGTTCTAAACTCGGCCATTCTTTGGGGCGTGTCACAATGCCTACGAAATCGGCCCATAACGAAAGCTCTGGGTTTGGGTTTTGATAGGGGAATGGGTACAAGAAAGCCCTAAAGAGATTAGGGAGATCCTAGATCAAACGAGAAAACCCTAGACTTAAGAGAAAAGTGGAGGGAAAGGGGAAATGAAACTTACGAATTAGCGGACGAGAACCCTAATATCGGAAGAGAAGGAGACTTTGAGCAGAGCTTCAATGGCGTGTATGGGCGAACCGTCCGTCTGCAGAGGGAATTTAGAGAGGAAGTGGGTTTGAAAATGGGGATGAAAACCCAAGTATACCCCAGCAAAAGGGGGTGACGTATGAGAAACGTCACCCCAGACGCCGTTTGGGCGTTCCGTTCCCCGAAACGCCTGCTCACATTGAATGTGGGCGGTATAGGACAAGCCGCGTGTAAAGGTGTTAGCTGGAAAAGCCTGTGCAGGCCAAACGACGAGACGTTTGGGTTGGGCTAAATGATGAGTTTGCACCAAGTACGAGAAACATAGGTGCAGGAGCAAAGGACGAGAACCTTGCTCGGAGTTCTGGAGCTTTGCTCGTCATATTAAGAGAAAATAACGAGTAAAGCTGGGGAGCCATTGTAGGGAGGTAATCCCAAACAGGTACAAAGAGTGGCCGAACACGTGGTACGTGGGGCCGAGAATCAATATAGTTAGAGTATCCGCCGTGCAGTACGGTGAACGGCAGTAAGGGCTGGGGGCACGAAAGGTCCCAGGTCCAAGATACCCGAGCAGGGGTATGGTTCAAAGAGCAAGGGTATTTGTTGGACCGCCTCGTGATAAGGGGTCCAAAGTGATATGAGATATCATTGGTTCAGAGGGTCTGTTCGGCAACGGGAAGGCCGACAATAGTAGCAATCTGGAGAAGGTGCCAGGAGGCGCTCCAGAGTGGTCCAGAAATGGAAATATCCAGTAAGGAAACGAGATCTGAGGTGATTCCCAACGAGAATGGGATGAACGGCCAGCTTTGGGAAGAGTGCCTAAATGGTCTAAAAGGAAGTGCGCAGTTATGGGAATGAGAATCCCTGATATTCTAGGTTCCCTTTACGAGAAAGGAAACTTAGGGCAGCAAGATGGCTTGGATAGCAAGTAGACATGGGTCTATAAATATGAGGTAAACCTAGAGGTAAAGGTAGGCAATTCTGGGCTGTTCGCTCATTCCTACTGAGAATTAGGGTTTTCACTAGTACGAGATACTAACTTTGGCATCGGAGGGCCTTTGCCACGAGAAGGCAAAGGTGCGCTCACCCATTGTTTGTTTTACAGGCACAACTCCGGCGGTGAGGTAGGGTTCCGGTGTAAGAACGAGAAGTAGCCGTTACGATCAAGGTGCTGTTTGGAGGCCTTTTTCGTTTTCTGCACTTACAGAGATGGTTTGACACCCTGCGGTAGCCAGCAGCAACACTACTAGGAATTACAACTCTGTGACCAGTTGGCTACTTCTAGGAACTTCGCTACGAGATAAACAGCCCATTTGCGACTCGTCACGGATCTGTCATGTAAATCTGGTCCGAGTTGAAGCCGAGAAAACATGTAGCGTGGGGCCTTCCCGGCGAAGAGACTACGGAAGAAGAGATAGTTCGACACCCTGCGGTATTTAGCAGCCTACTACTAGGAACCGCAACTCTGTGACCAGTTGCCTACTACTAGGAACTCCGCCTCGAGATCAACAGACCATTTGCGACTCGTCATGGATCTATCATGTAAATCTGATCCGAGTTCAAGCCTAGAAAACATGTAGCTTGGGGCCTTCTTGACCAAGAGACTACGGAAGAAGAAATAGTTTGACAACCTGCGGTAGCTAGCAGCCCTACTACTCGGAATCACAACTCTGTGACCAGTAGCCTACTACTAGGAACTTCGCAACGATATCAACAGCCCATTTGCGACTTGTCATGGATCTGCCTTGTAAATCTGATCCGAGTTCAAGCCGAGACAACATGTAGCTTTGTACCTTCCCGAAGAAGTGAATACGAAAGAAGAGATGGTTTGACACGTTGCGGTAGCCACCTGCCCTACTACTAGGAATCACAACTCTGTGACCAGTAGCCTACTATTAGGAACTCCGCTACGAGATCACCAGCCCATTTGTGACTCGTCATGGATCTATCAGGTAAATCTGGTACGAGTTGAAGTCTAAAAAACATGTAGCGTGGGGCCTCCCCGGCGAAGTGGCAACAGAAGATGAGATAGTTTGACACCCTGCGGTATTCAGCAGCCTACTACTAGGAACCGCAACTCTGTGACCAGTCGCCTACTTCTAGGAACTCCGCTATGAGATCAGCAGCCCATTTGCGACTCGTCATGGGTCTACCATGTAAATCTGATTCGAGTTCAAGCCGAGAAAACATGTAGCTTATGGCCTTCCGGACGAAGAGTCTACGGAAGAAGAAATAGTTTGATACCCTGAGGTAGCCAGCAGCCCTTCTACTAGGAATCACAACTCTGTGACCTATAGCCTACTACTAGGAACTTCGCAAGGAGATCAACAGCCCATTTGAGACTCGTCATGCATCTATCATGTAAATCTGATCCGAGTTCAAGCCGAGAAAACATGCAGCTTAGTACCTTCCCGACGAAGCGAATACGAAAGAAGAGATGGTTTGACACCCTGCGGTAGCCACTTGCCCTACTTCTAGGAATCGCAACTTTGTGACCAGTAGCCTACTAGTAGGAACTCCGCTACAGGATCAACAGCATATTTGCGACCCGTCATGGATCTATCATGTAAATCTGATCCGAGTTCAAGCCGACAGAACATGTAGCTCGGGACCTTCCCGGCGAATAGACTACGGAAGAAGAGATGGATTGACAGCCTGCAGTAGCCAGCAGCCTTACTACTAGAAATTATAACTCTGTGACCACCAGCCTAGAACTAGGAACTCAGTTACGAGATCAACAGCCCCTGTGCGACTCGTCATGGATCTATCATGCAAATCTGACCCGAGTTCATGCCGAGAAAACATGTAGTTTGGGCCTTCCCGACGAAGCGAATACGAAAAAAGGGATGGTTTGACAACTTGCTGTAGCCGGCAGCCGTACTACTTGGAATCACAACTCTGTGACCAGTAACCTACTACTAGGAACTGCGCTACGGGATCAACAGCCTAATTGCGACTCGTCATCAATCTACAATGTAAATCTGATCCGAATTCAAGCCGAGAAATCATATAGCTTGGGACCTTCACGACAAAGCGAATACAGTTCGACACCCTGCGGTATTCAGCAACTTACTACTAGGAACCGCAACTCTGTGACCAGTCACCTACTACTAGGAACTCCACCACAAGATCAACAGCCCATTTGCGACTCCTCATGGATATATCCTGTAAATCTGATCCGAGTTCAAGACGAGAAAACATGTAGCTTGGTGCCTTTCTGACGAAGAGACTATGGAAGAAGAAATAGTTTGACACCCTGCGGTAGCTAGCAGCCCTACTACTCGGAATCACAACTCTGTGACCAGTAGCCTACTACTAGGAACTTCGCAACGAGATCAACAGTCCATTTGCGACTCGTCGTGGATCTGTCATGTAAATCTGATCCGAGTTCAAGCCAAGAAAACATGTAGCTTTGGACCTTCCCGACGAAGCAAATATGAAAGAAGAGATGGTTTGACACGCTGCAGTAGCCACCTGCCCTAATACTAGGAATCACAACTCTGTGACCAGTAGCCTACTATTAGGAACTCCGCCATGAGATCAACAGCCAATTTGCGACTCGTCATGGATCTATCATGTAAATCTGGTCCGAGTTGAAGCCGAAAAAACACATAGCGTGGGGCCTTCCCGGGAAGTGACTACGGAAGAAGAGCTAGTTTGACACCCTGCGGTATTCAGCAGCCTACTACTAGGAACCGCAACTCTGTGAGTAGTCGCCTACTACTAGGAACTCCGCTATGAGATCAACAGCCCATTTGCGACTCGTCATGGATCTATCATGTAAATCTAATCCGAGTTCAAGCCGAGAAAACATGTAGCTTGGGGCCTTCCGGACGCAGTGTCTACGGAAAAAGAAATAGTTTGATACCCTGCGGTAGCCAGCAGCCCTACTACTAGGAATCACAACTCTGTGACCTATAGCCTACTACTAGGAACTTCGCAACGAGATCAACAACCCATTTGTGACTCGTCATGGATCTATCATGTAAATCTGATCCGAGTTCAAGCCGACAAAACATGTAGCTTAGGACCTTCCAGACGAAGCGAATACGAAAGAAGAGACAGTTTGACACCCTGCTGTAGCCACCTGCCCTACTATTAGGAATCGCAACTCTGTGAGCAGTAGCCTACTAGTAGGAACTCTGCTACAGGATCAACAGCCTATTTGCGACCCGTCATGGATCTATCATATAAATTTGATCCGAGTTCAGGCCGAGAGAACATGTAGCTTGGGACCATCCCGGCGAAGAGACTACGGAAGAAGAGATAGTTCGACACCCTGCGGTATTCAGCAGCCTACTACTAGGAACCGCGACTCTGTGACCAGTCGCCTACTACTAGGAACTCCGCTATGAGATAAACAGTCCATTTGCAACTCGTCATGGATCTATCATGTAAATCTGATACAAGTTCAAGCCGAGAAAACATGTAGCTTTGGGCCTTCCGGACGAAGAATCTACGGAAGAAGAAATAGTTTGATACCCTGCGGTAGCCAGCAGCCCTACTACTAGGAATCACAACTCTGTGACCTATAGCCAACTACTAGGAACTTCGCAACGAGATCAACAGCCCATTTGTGACTTGTCATGGATCTATCATGTAAATCTGATCCGAGTTCAAGCCGAGAAAACATGTAGCTTCAAACCTTCCCGACGAGGCGAATACGAAAGAAGAGACAGTTTGACACCCGGCGGTAGCCACCTGCCCTACTACTAGGAATCGCAACTCTGTGACCTGTCACCTACTAGTAAGAACTCCGCTACAGGATCAACAGCCTATTTACGACCCGTCATGGATCTATCATGTAAATCTGATCCGATTTCATGCCGAGAGAACATGTAGCTTGGGACCATCCCGGCGAAGAGGCTACGGAAGAAGAGATGGATTGACAACCTGCGGTAGCTAGCAGCCTTACTACTAGGAATCATAACTCTGTGACCAATAGCCTACTACTAGGAACTCCGGCACGAGATCAACAGCCCACTTGCGACTCGTCATGGATCTATCATGCTAATCTGACCCGAGTTCAAGATGAGAAAACACGTAGTTTGGGACTTCCTGACGAAGCGAATACGGAAAAAGAGATGGTTTGACACCCTGCTGTAGCCGGCAGCCCTACTACTTGGAATCACAACTCTGTGACCAGTAACCTACTGCTAGGCACTGCGCTACGGGATCAACAGCCTATTTGCGACTCGTCATGGATTTATTATGTAAATCTGATCCGGGTTCAAGCCGAGAAAACACGTAGCTTGGGGTCTTCCCGGCGAATCGAATACGGAAGAAGAGATGGTTTGACATCCGGTGGTAGCCAGCAGCCCTACTACTAGGAATTACTACTCTGTGTTTAGTTGGCTACTTCTAGGAACTCCGCTACGAGATCAACAGCCCTTTTGCGACTCGTCATGGATCGGTGATGTAAATCTGGTCCGGGTTAAAGCCGAGAAAACATATAGCGTGGGGCCTTCCCGGCGAAGAGACTACGGAAGAAGAGATAGTTCGACGCCCTGCGGTATTCAGCAGCCTACTACTAGGAACCGCGACTCTGTGACCAGTCGCCTACTACTAGGAACTCCGCTATGAGATCAACAGCCCATTTGCGACTCGTCATGGATCTATCATGTAAATCTGATACGAGTTCAAGGCGAGAAAACATGTAGGTTGGGGCCTTCTGGACGAAGAGTCTACAGAAGAAGAAATAGTTTGATACCCTGCGGTAGCCAGCAGCCCTACTACTAGGAATCACAATTCTGTGACCTATAGCCTACTACTAGGAACTTCGCAACGAGATCAACAGCCCATTTGTGACTCGTCATGGATCTATCATGTAAATCTGAGCCGAGTTCAAGCCGAGAAAACATGTAGCTTCGGACCTTCCTGACGAAGCGAATACGAAAGAAGAGACAGTTTCACACCCGGCGGTAGCCACCTGCCCTACTATTAGGAATCGCAACTCTGTGACCAGTAGCCTACTAGTAGGAACTCCGCTACAGGATCAACAGCCTATTTACGACCCGTCATGGATCTATCATGAAAATCTGATCCGAGTGCAAGCCGAGAGAACATGTAGCTTGGGACCATCCCGGCGAAGAGACTACGGAAGAAGAGATGGATCGACGACCTGCGGTAGCTAGCAGCCTTACTACTAGGAATCATAACTCTGTGACCAGTAGCCTACTACTGGGAACTCTGCTACGAGATCAACAGCCCATTTGCGACTCGTCATGGATCTGTCATGCTAATCTGACCCGAGTTCAAGCCGAGAAAACACATAGTTTGGGACTTCCTAACGAAGCGAATACGGAAAAAGAGATGGTTTGACACCCTGCTGTAGCCGGCAGCCCTACTACTTGGAATCACAACTCAGTGACTAGTGACCTACTACTAGGCACTGCGCTACGGGATCAACAGCCTATTTGCAACTCGTGATGGATCTATTATGTAAATCTGATCCGGGTTCAAGCCGAGAAAACATGTAGGTTGGGACCTTCCCGGCGAATCGAATACGGAAGAAGAGATGGTTTGACACCCTGCGGTAGCCACCATCCCTATTACTAGGAATTACAACTCTGTGACCAGTTGGCTACTTCTAGTAACTCCGCTACGAGATCGACAGCCCATTTGCGATTCGTCATGGATCTGTCATGTAAATTTGGTACGAGTTGAAGCCTAGAAAACATGTAGCGTGGGGCCTTCCCGGCGAAGAGACTACGGAAGAAGAGATAGTTCGACACTCTGCGGTATTCAGCAGCCTAGTACTAGGAACCGCAACCCAGCGACCAGTCGCCTACTACTAGGAACTCCGCTATGAGATCAACAGCCCATTTGCGACTCGTCATGGATCTATCATGTAAATCTGATACGAGTTCATGCCGAGAAAAAATGTAGCTTGGGGCCTTCATGATGAAAAGTCTACGGAAGAAGAAATAGTTTGACACCCTGCGGTAGCCAGTAGCCCTACTACTAGGAATCACAACCCTGTGACCAGTAGGCTACTACTAGTAACTCCGCTACGATACCAACAGCCCATTTGCGACTCATCATGGATTTATCATGTAAATCTGATTCGAGTTCAGGCCGAGAAAACATGTAGCTTGAGGCCTTCCCGATAAAGCAAATATGGAAAAAGAGATGGTTTAATACCCTGCGGTAGCCTGCAGTCCTCCTATAAGGAATCACAACTCTGTGACCAGTAGCCTACTACTAGGAACTCCGTACGAGATCAACAGCCCATTTGCGTCTCGTCATGGATCTATCTTGAAAATCTTATCCGAGTTCAAGCCGAGAAAACATATCTCTTGGGGCCTTCTCGGCGAAGAGACAACGGGAGAAGAGATAGTTTGACAACCTGCGGTAGCCAGCAGTCCGACTATTAGGAATCATAACTCTGTGACCAGTAGCCTACTACTAGGAACTCCGCAACGAGATCGACAGCCCCTTTGCGACTCGTCATGGATCTATCATGTAAATCTGATACGAGTTCAAGCCGAGAATTCATGTAACTGGGGACCTTCCCGACAAAGCGAATACAGACGAAGAGATGGTTTGACACCCTGCGGCAGCAAGCAGCCCTACCACTAGGAATCACAACTCTGTGACCAGTAGCCAACTACTATGAACTCCGCTATGAGATCAACAGCCCATTTACAACTCGTCATGGATCCATCATGTAAATCTGACCGGAGTTGAAGCCGAGAAAACATTAAGCCTGGGGCCTTCTCGGCGAAGAGACTACGGAAGAAGAGATAGTTTGACACCATGCGGTAGACAGCAGCCCTACTACTAGGAATAAGAACTCTGTGACCAGTAGCCTACTACTAAGAACTCCGCATTGAGATCAACAGCCCATTTGCGACTCGTCCTGGATCTATGATTTAATCTGAATCGAGTTCAAGCCAAGAAAAGAAATAGCTTGGGACCTTCCCGACGTAGCGAATACGGAAGAAAAGATGGTTTGACACCCTACGGTTGCTAGCAGCCCAACTACTTGGAATCACAACTCTATGACTAGTAGCCTTCTACTAGGAACTCCGCTACGAGATTAACAACCCATTTGAGACTCATCATGGATCTATCATGTAAATCTGATCCGAGTTCAATGCAAGAAAACATGTAGCTTGTGACATTCCCGACGAAGAGACAACGGAAAAAGAGATAGTTTGACAACCTGCGGTAGCCAGCAACCCTACTACAAGGAATCACAACTCTGTGACCAGTAGCCTACTACTAGGAACTTCGCTACGAGATCAGCTGCCCATTTGCGACTCGTCATGGATCTATCATGTAAATCTAATCCGAGTCCAAACTGAGAAAACATGTAGCTTGGCACCTTCCCGACGAAGCGAATACAGAAGAAGAGATAGTTAAACACTCTGTTGCAAACAACTGCCCTACTACTAGGAATCACAACTCTGTGACAAGTAGCCAACTACTAGCAACACTGCTACGAGATCAACAGCCCATTTGCGACTCGTCATGCATTTATCATGTAAATCTGATCCGAGTTCAAATCGAGAAAACATGTAGCTTGGGACCTTCCCGACGATGTGATTACAGAAGAAGAGATGGTTTGCTGCCCTACGTTAGCCAGCGGCCTTACTACTAGAAATCACAACCTTGTGACCAATAGCCAACTACTAGGATCTCCGCTACGAGACCAACAGCGCATTTGCGACTCGTCATGGATCTATCGTGTAAATATAGTTCGAGTTCAAACTGAGAAAACATGTAGCTTGGGACCTCCAGAAGTGAATACGAAAGAAGAGATAGCTTGACACCCTGCTGCAACCAGCCCTACTACTAGGAATCACAACTCGGTGATCGGTAGCCAACTACTAGGAACTCCGCTATGAGATCAACAACCCATTTGCGACTCGTCGTGGATCTATCTTGTAAATCTAATCCGAGTTCAACGCAAGAAAATATGTAGCTTCGGACCTTCCCGCCGAAGAGACTACAAAAGGAGAGATGGTTTGACACCCTGCTGTAGCCAGCAGCCCTACTACTAGGAATCACAACCCTGTGACCAGTAGCCTACTACTAGTAACTCCGCTACGATATCAACAGCCCATTTGCGACTCATCAGGGATTTATCATGTAAATCTGATCCGAGTTCAGGCCGAGAAAACATGTAGATTGAGGCCTTCCCGACAAAGCAAATATAGAAAAAGAGATGGTTTAATACCCTGCGGTAGCCAGCAGTCCTCCTATAGGGAATCACAACTATGTGACCAGTAGCCTACTACTAGGAACTCTGTACGAGATCAACAGCCCATTTGCGACTCGTCATGGATCTATCTTGAAAATCTGATTCGAGTTCAAGCCGAGAAAACATATAGCTTGGGGCCTTCTCGGCGAAGAGACTACGGAAGAAGAGATAGTTTGACACCCTGCGGTAGCCAACAGTCCGACTAGTAGGAATCACAACTCTGTGACCAGTAGCCTACTACTAGGAACTCCGCCACGAGATCGACAGCCCATTTGCGACTCGTCATGGATCTATCATGTAAATCTGATACGAGTTCAAGCTGAGAATTCATGTAACTGGGGACCTTCCTGACAAAGCGAATACAGACGAAGAGATGGTTTGACACCCTGCGGTAGCAAGCAGCCCTACCACTAGGAATCACAACTCTGTGACCAGTAGCCAACTACTATGAACTCCGCTATGAGATCAACAGCCCATTTGCGACTCGTCATGGATCTATCATGTAAATCTAACCCGAGTTGAAGCCGAGAAAACATTAAGCCTGGGGCCTTCTCAGTGAAGAGACTTCGGAAGAAGAGATAGTTTGACACCATGCGGTAGACAGCAGCCCTACTACTAGGATTCACAACTCTGTGACTAGTAGCCTACTACTAGGAACTCCGCATCGAGATCAACAGCCCAATTGCGACTCGTCCTGGATCTATGATTTAATCTGAATCGAGTTCAAGCCGAGAAAAGAAATCGCTTGGGACCTTCCCGACGTAGCGAATACGGAAGAAAAGATGGTTTGACACCCTACGGTTGCTAGCAGCCCAACTACTTGGAATCACAACTCTATGACTAGTAGCCTTCTACTAGGAACTCCGCTACGAGATTAACAACCCATTTAGGACTCGTCATGGATCAATCACTTAAATCTGATCCGAGTTCAACGCAAGAAAACATGTAGCTTGGGACATTCCCGACGAAGAGAATACAGAAAAAGATATAGTTTGACAACCTGCGGTAGCCAGCAGCCCTACTACTAGGAATCACAACTCTGTGACCAGTAGCCTAGTACTAGGAACTTCGCTACGAGATCTGCTGCCCATTTGCAACTCGTCATGGATCTATCATGTAAATCTGATTCGAGTCCAAACCGAGAAAACATTTAGCTTGGGACCTTCCCGACGAAGCGAATACAGAAGAAGAGATAGTTTGACATCCTGTTGTAACCAACTGCCCTACTACTAGGAATCACAACTCTGTGACAAGTAGCCAACTACAAGGAACACTGCTACGAGATCAACAGCCCATTTGCGACTCGTCATGCATTTATCATGTAAATCTGATCCGAGTTCAAATCGAGAAAACATGTAGCTTGGGACTTCCCGTCGATGTGATTACGGAAGAAGAGATGGTTTGACGCCTTACGTTAGCCAGCGGCCTTACTTCTAGAAATCACAACCCTGTGACCAATAGCCAACTACTATCTCCGCTACGAGACCAACAGCGCATTTGCGACTCGTCATGGATCTATCGTGTAAATATAGTTCGAGTTCAAACTGAGAAAACATGTAGCTTGGGACCTCCAGACGAAGTGAATACGAAAGAAGAGATAGCTTGACACCCTGCTCTAGCCAGCTGCCCTACTACTAGGAATCACAACTCTGTGACCAGTAGCCAACTACTAGGAACTCCGCTATGAGATCAACAACCCATTTGCGACTCGTCGTGGATCTATCTTGTAAATCTAATCCGAGTTCAACGCAAGAAAATATGTAGCTTCGGACCTTCCCGCCGAAGAGACTACAAAAGGAGAGATGGTTTGACACCCTGCTGTAGCCAGCAGCCCTACTACTAGGAATCACAACCCTGTGACCAGTAGCCTACTACTAGTAACTCCGCTACGATATCAACAGCCCATTTGCGACTCATCAGGGATTTATCATGTAAATCTGATCTGAGTTCAGGCCGAGAAAACATGTAGATTGAGGCCTTCCCGACAAAGCAAATACGGAAAAAGAGATGGTTTAATACCCTGCGGTAGCCAGCAGTCTTCCTATAAGGAATCACAACTATGTGACCAGTAGCCTACTAGTAGGAACTCCATACGAGATCAACAGCCCATTTGCAACTCGTCATGGATCTATCATGTAAATCTGATACGAGTTCAAGCCGAGAATTCATGTAACTTGGGACCTTCCCGACAAAGCGAATACAGAAGAAGAGATGGTTTGACACCCTGCGGTAGCAAGCAGCCCTACCACTAGGAATCACAACTCTGCGACCTGTAGCCTACTACTAGGAACCCCGCATCGAGATCAACGGCCCATTTGCGACTCGTCATGGATGTAAATCTGAAACGAGTTCAAGCCGAGAAAACATATAGCTTGGGACCTTCCCGACGAATAGAATACGGAAGAAGAGATGATTTGACACCCTGCGGTAGCCTTCAACCTTACTACTAGGAATCACAACTCTGTGACCAATAGCCTACTAGTAGGAACTCCGCTACGAGATCAACAACCCATTTGCGACTCGTCATGGATCTATCATGTAAATCCGATCCGAGTTCAAGGTAAGAAGACATGCTGCTTGGGACCTTCCCGACGAAGAGACTACGAAAGAAGAGATAGTTTGACACCCTGCGGTAGCCAGCAGTCCGACTACTAGGAATCACAACTATGTGACCAGTAGCCTACTACTAGGAACTCCGTACGAGATCAACAGCCCATTTGCGTCTCGTCTTGGATCGATCTTGAAAATCTTATCCGAGTTCAAGCCGAGAAAACATATCTCTTGGGGCCTTCTCGGCGAAGAGACAACGGGAGAAGAGATAGTTTGACAACCTGCGGTAGCCAGCAGTCCGACTATTAGGAATCATAACTCTGTGACCAGTAGCCTACTACTAGGAACTCCGCAACGAGATCGACAGCCCCTTTGCGACTCGTCATGGATCTATCATGTAAATCTGATACGAGTTCAAGCCGAGAATTCATGTAACTGGGGACCTTCCCGACAAAGCGAATACAGACGAAGAGATGGTTTGACACCCTGCGGCAGCAAGCAGCCCTACCACTAGGAATCACAACTCTGTGACCAGTAGCCAACTACTATGAACTCCGCTATGAGATCAACAGCCCATTTACAACTCGTCATGGATCCATCATGTAAATCTGACCGGAGTTGAAGCCGAGAAAACATTAAGCCTGGGGCCTTCTCGGCGAAGAGACTACGGAAGAAGAGATAGTTTGACACCATGCGGTAGACAGCAGCCCTACTACTAGGAATCAGAACTCTGTGACCAGTAGCCTACTACTAAGAACTCCGCATTGAGATCAACAGCCCATTTGCGACTCGTCCTGGATCTATGATTTAATCTGAATCGAGTTCAAGCCAAGAAAAGAAATAGCTTGGGACCTTCCCGACGTAGCGAATACGGAAGAAAAGATGGTTTGACACCCTGCGGTTACCAGCAGCCCAACTACTTGGAATCACAACTCTATGACTAGTAGCCTTCTACTAGGAACTCCGCTACGAGATTAACAACCCATTTGAGACTCATCATGGATCTATCATGTAAATCTGATCCGAGTTCAATGCAAGAAAACATGTAGCTTGTGACATTCCCGACGAAGAGACAACGGAAAAAGAGATAGTTTGACAACCTGCGGTAGCCAGCAACCCTACTACAAGGAATCACAACTCTGTGACCAGTAGCCTACTACTAGGAACTTCGCTACGAGATCAGCTGCCCATTTGCGACTCGTCATGGATCTATCATGTAAATCTAATCCGAGTCCAAACTGAGAAAACATGTAGCTTGGCACCTTCCCGACGAAGCGAATACAGAAGAAGAGATAGTTAAACACCCTGTTGCAAACAACTGCCCTACTACTAGGAATCACAACTCTGTGACAAGTAGCCAACTACTAGCAACACTGCTACGAGATCAACAGCCCATTTGCGACTCGTCATGCATTTATCATGTAAATCTGATCCGAGTTCAAATCGAGAAAACATGTAGCTTGGGACCTTCCCGACGATGTGATTACAGAAGAAGAGATGGTTTGCCGCCCTACGTTAGCCAGCGGCCTTACTACTAGAAATCACAACCTTGTGACCAATAGCCAACTACTAGGATCTCCGCTACGAGACCAACAGCGCATTTGCGACTCGTCATGGATCTATCGTGTAAATATAGTTCGAGTTCAAACTGAGAAAACATGTAGCTTGGGACCTCCAGACGAAGTGAATACGGAAGAAGAGATAGCTTGACACCCTGCTCTAGCCAGCTGCCCTACTACTAGGAATCACAACTCTGTGACCAGTAGCCTACTACTAGGAACTCCGCTATGAGATCAACAACCCATTTGCGACTCGTCGTGGATCTATCTTGTAAATTTAATCCGAGTTCAACGCAAGAAAATATGTAGCTTCGGACCTTCCCGCCGAAGAGACTACAAAAGGAGAGATGGTTTGACACCCTGCTGTAGCCAGCAGCCCTACTACTAGGAATCACAACCCTGTGACCAGTAGCCTACTACTAGTAACTCCGCTACGATATCAACAGCCCATTTGCGACTCATCAGGGATTTATCATGTAAATCTGATCCGAGTTCAGGCCGAGAAAACATGTAGATTGAGGCCTTCCCGACAAAGCAAATACAGAAAAAGAGATGGTTTAATACCCTGCGGTAGCCAGCAGTCCTCCTATAGGGAATCACAACTCTGTGACCAGTAGCCTACTACTAGGAACTCTGTACGAGATCAACAGCCCATTTGCGACTCGTCATGGATCTATCTTGAAAATCTGATTCGAGTTCAAGCCGAGAAAACATATAGCTTGGGGCCTTCTCGGCGAAGAGACTACGGAAGAAGAGATAGTTTGACACCCTGCGTTAGCCAACAGTCCGACTAGTAGGAATCACAACTCTGTGACCAGTAGCCTACTACTAGGAACTCCGCTACGAGATCAGCAGCCCATTTGCGACTCGTCATGGATCTATCATGTAAATCTAATCCAAGTTCAAGCCGAGAAAACATGTAGTTTGGAACCATTCCGCCGAAGCGTATACGGAAGAAGAGATAGTTTGACACCCTGCGGTAGCCAGCAGCCTACTACTAGGAATCACAACTCTGTGACCAGTAGCCGACTACTAGGAACTCCGCTACGAGATCAGCAGCCCATGTGCGACTCGTCATGGATCTATCAGGTAAATCTAACCCGAGTTGAAGCCGAGAAAACATTAAGCCTGGGGCCTTCTCAGTGAAGAGACTTCGGAAGAAGAGATAGTTTGACACCATGTGGTAGACAGCAGCCCTACTACTAGGATTCACAACTCTGTGACTAGTAGCCTACTACTAGGAACTCCGCATCGAGATCAACAGCCCAATTGCGACTCGTCCTGGATCTATGATTTAATCTGAATCGAGTTCAAGCCGAAAAAAAGAAATAGCTTGGGACCTTCCCGACGTAGCGAATACGGAAGAAAAGATGGTTTGACACCCTACGGTTGCTAGCAGCCCAACTACTTGGAATCACAACTCTATGACTAGTAGCCTTCTACTAGGAACTCCGCTACGAGATTAACAACCCATTTAGGACTCGTCATGGATCAATCATGTAAATCTGATCCGAGTTCAACGCAAGAAAACATGTAGCTTGGGACATTCCCGACGAAGAGAATACAGAAAAAGATATAGTTTGACAACCTGCGGTAGCCAGCAGCCCTACTACTAGGAATCACAACTCTGTGACCAGTAGCCTACTACTAGGAACTTCGCTATGAGATCTGCTGCCCATTTGCAACTCGTCATGGATCTATCATGTAAATCTGATCCGAGTGCAAACCGAGAAAACATTTAGCTTGGGACCTTCCCGACGAAGCGAATACAGAAGAAGAGATAGTTTGACATCCTGTTGTAACCAACTGCTCTACTACAAGGAATCACAACTCTGTGACAAGTAGCCAACTACAAGGAACACTGCTACGAGATCAACAGCCCATTTGCGACTCGTCATGCATTTATCATGTAAATCTGATCCGAGTTCAAATCGAGAAAACATGTAGCTTGGGACTTCCCGACGATGTGATTACGGAAGAAGAGATGGTTTGACGCCTTACGTTAGCCAGCGGCCTTACTTCTAGAAATCACAACCCTGTGACCAATAGCCAACTACTATCTCCGCTACGAGACCAACAGTGCATTTGCGACTCGTCATGGATCTATCGTGTAAATATAATTCGAGTTCAAACTGAGAAAACATGTAGCTTGCGACCTCTAGACGAAGTGAATACGGAAGAAGAGATAGGTTGACACCCAGCTCTAGCTAGCTGCCCTACTACTAGGAATCACAACTATGTGACCAGTACCCTACTACTAGGAACTCCGCTATGAGATCAACAACCCATTTGCGACTCGTCGTGGATCTATCATGTAAATCTGATCTGAGTTCAACGCAAGAAAATATGTAGCTTGGGACCTTCCCGCCGAAGAGACTACAGAAGGAGAGATGGTTTGACACCCTGCTGTACCCAGCAGCCCTACTACTAGGAATCACAACCCTGTCACCAGTTGCCTACTACTAGTAACTCCGCTACAATATCAACCGCCCATTTGCGACTCATCATGGATTTATCATGTAAATCAGATCCGAGTTCAGGCCGAGAAAACATGTAGCTTGAGGCCTTCCCGACAAAGCAAATACGGAAAAAGAGATGGTTTAATACCCTGCGGTAGCCAGCAGTCCTCCTATAAGGAATCACAACTATGTGACCAGTAGCCTACTAGTAGGAACTCCATACGAGATCAACAGCCCATTTGCAACTCGTCATGGATCTATCATGTAAATCTGATACGAGTTCAAGCCGAGAATTCATGTAACTTGGGACCTTCCCGACAAAGCGAATACAGAAGAAGAGATGGTTTGACACCCTGCGGTAGCAAGCAGCCCTACCACTAGGAATCACTACTTTGTGACCAGTACCCTACTACTAGGAACTCCGCAACGAGATCGTCAACCCATTTGCGACTCGTAATGGATCTATCATGCCAATCTGATCCGAGTTCAAGGTAAGAAAACATATAGCTTGGGACTTTCCCGACGAAGAGACTACGGAAGAAGAGATAGTTTGACACCCTGCGGTACCCACATCTTCTAGGAATCACAACTCTGCGACCTGTAGCCTACTACTAGGAACCCCGCATCGAGATCAACGACCCATTTGCGACTCGTCATGGATGTAAATCTGAAACGAGTTCAAGCCGAGAAAACATATAGCTTGGGACCTTCCCGACGAATATAATACGGAAGAAGAGATGATTTGACACCCTGCGGTAGCCTTCAACCTTACTACTAGGAATCACAACTCTGTGACCAATAGCCTACTAGTAGGAACTCCGCTACGAGATCAACAACCCATTTGCGACTCGTCATGGATCTATCTTGTAAATCCGATCCGAGTTCAAGGTAAGAAGACATGCTGCTTGGGACCTTCCCGACGAAGAGACTACGAAAGAAGAGATAGTTTGACACCCTGCGGTAGCCAGCAGTCCGACTACTAGGAATCACAACTATGTGACCAGTAGCCTACTACTAGGAACTCCGCAACGAGATCGACAGCCCATTTGCGACTCGTCATGGATCTATCATGTAAATCTGATATGAGTTCAAGCCGAGAATTCATGTAACTTGGGACTTTCCCGACAAAGCGAATATGGAAGAAGAGACGGTTTGACACCCTGCGGTAGCAAGCAGCCCTACCACTAGGAATCACAACTCTGTGACCAGTAGCCTACTACTAGGAACTCCGCAACGAGATCAACAACCCATTTGCGACTCGAAATGGATCTATCATGCCAATCTGATCCAAGTTCAAGGTAAGAAAACATATAGCTTGCGACTTCCCCGATGAAGAGACTACGAAAGAAGAGAATGTTTAAGACGCTGGGGTAGCCAACAGCCCTACTACTAGAAATCACAACTCTGTGACCAGTAGCCTACTACTAGGAACTCCGCTATGAGATCAACAGCCCATTTGCGACTCGTCGTGGATCTATCACGTAAATCTGATCTGAGTTCAACGCAAGAAAATATGTAGCTTGGGACCTCCCCGCCGAAAGACTATAGAAGAAGAGATGGTTTGACACCCTGCTGTAGCCAGCAGCCCTACTACTTGGAATCACAACCTTGTGACCAGTTTCCTACTACTAGTAACTCCGCTACGATATCAACAGCCCATTTGCGACTCATCATGGATTTATAATGTAAATCTGATCTGAGTTCAGGCCGAGAAAACATGTAGCTTGAGGCCTTCCCGACAAAGCAAATACGGAAAAAGAGATGGTTTTACACCCTGCGGAAGCCAGCAGTCCTCCTATAAGGAATCACAACTCTGTGACCAGTAGCCTACTACTAGGAACTCCGTACGAGATCAACCGCCCATTTGTGACTCGTCATGGATCTATCATGTAAATCTGATCCGAGTTCAAGCCAAGAAAACGTATAGCTTGGGGCCTTCTCGGCGAATAGACAACGGAAGAAGAGATAGTTTGACACCCTGCGGTAGCCACATCTTCTAGGAATAACAACTCTGCGACCTGTATCCAACTACTAGGAACCCCGCATCGAGATCAACGGCCCATTTGCGACTCGTCATGGATGTAAATCTGAAACGAGTTCAAGCCGAGAAAACATATAACTTGGGACCTTCCCGACGAATAGAATACGGAAGAAGAGATGATTTGACACCCTGCGGTAGCCTTCAACCTTACTTCTAGGAATCACAACTCTGTGACCAGTAGCCTACTAGTAGGAACTCCGCTACGTGATCAACAACCCATTTGCGACTCGTCATGGATCTATCTTGTAAATCCGATCCGAGTTCAAGGTAAGAAGACTTGCAGCTTGGGACCTTCCCGACGAACAGACTACGAAAGAAGAGATAGTTTGACACCCTACGGTAGCCAGCAGTCCGACTACTAGGAATCACAACTCTGTGACCAGTAGCCTGCTACTAAAAACTTCGGAATGAGATCGACAGCCCATTTACGACTCGTCATGGATCTATCATTCAAATCTGATACGAGTACAAGCCGAAAATTCATGTAACTTTGGACCTTCCCGACAAAGCGAATACGGAAGAAGATATGGTTTGATACCCTGCGGTAGCAAGCAGCCCTACCACTAGGAATCACAACTCTGCGACCGGTAGCCTACTACTAGGAACTCCACAACGAGACCAACAACCCATTTGCGACTCGTAATGGATCTATCATGCCAATATGATCCGGGTTCAAATTAAGAAAACATATAGCTTGGGACTTTCCCGACGAAGAGACTACGAAAGAAGAGAAAGTTTAAGACGCAAGGGTAGCCAACAGCCCTACTACTAGGAAGCACAACTCTATGACCAGTAGCCTACTACTAGGAACTCCGCTATGAGATCAACAGCCCATTTGCGACTCGTCGTGGATCTATCATGTAAATCTGATCCGAGTTCAACGCAAGAAAATATGTAGCTTGGGACCTTCCCGCCGAAGAGGTTACAGAAGAAGAGATGGTTTGACAACCTGCGGTAGCCAGCAGCCCTACTACTAGGAATCACAACCCTGTGACCAGTAGCCTACTACTAGTAACTCCGCTGCGATATCAACAGCCCATTTGCGACTCATCATGGATTTATCATGTAAATCTGATCCGAGTTCAGGCCGAGAAAACATGTAGCTTGTGGCCTTCCCGACAAAGCAAATACGGAAAAAGAAATGGTTTAACACCCAGCGGTAGCCAGCAGTCCTCCTATAAGGAATCACAACTCTGTGACAAGTAGCCTACTACTAGGAACTCCGTACGAGATCAACAGCCCATTTGCGACTCGTCATGGATCTATCATGTAAATCTTATCAGAGTTCAAGCCGAGAAAACATATAGCTTGAGGCCTTCTCGGCGAAGAGACAACGGAAGAAGAGATTGTTTGACACCCTGCGGTAGCCACATCTTCTAGGAATCACGACTCTGCGACTTGTAGCCTTCTACTTGGAACCCCGCATCGAGATCAACGGCCCATTTGCGACTCGTCATGGATGTAAATCTGAAACGAGTTCAAGCCGAGAAAACATATAGCATGGGACCTTCCTGACGAATAGAATACGAAAGAAGAGACGATTTGACACCCTCCGGTAGCCTTCAACCTTACTACTATGAATCAGAACTCTGTGACCAGTAGCCTACTAGTAGGAACTCCGCAACGAGATAGACAGCCCACTTGGGACTCATCATGGATCTATCTTGTGAATCCGATCCGAGTTCAAGGTAAGAAGACATGCAGCTTGGGACCTTCCCGACGAAGCGAATATGGAAGAAGAGATGGTTTGACACCCTGCAGTAGTAAGCATCCCCACCGCTAGGAATCACAACTCTGTGACCAGTAGCTTACTACTAGGAACTCCGCAACGAGATCAACAACCCATTTGCGACTCGTAATGGATCTATCATGACAATCTGATCCGAGTTCAAGGTAAGAAAACATGTAGCTTGGGACTTTCCCGACGAAGAGACTACGAAAGAAGAGAAAGTTTAAGACGCTGGGGTAGCCAGCAGCCCTACTACTAGGAATCACAACTCTGTGACCAGTAGCCTTCTACTAGGAACTCCGCCACGGGACCAACAGCCCATTTGCGACTCGTCATGGATCTATCATGTAAATCTGATCCGAGTTCAAGTCGAGAAAACATATAGCTTGGGACCCTCTCGACGAAGCGCCTACGAAAGAAGAGATAGTTTGACACCTTGCAGTAGCCAGCAGCCCTACTACAACGAATCACAACTCTGTGACCAGTTGCCTACTACTAGGAACTCCGTAACGAGATCAACTACCTATTTGCGACTCGTCATGGATCTATCATGTAAATCTGATCCGAGTTCAAGGTAAGAAAACATGTAGCTTGGGTCCTTCCCGACGAAACGGGTACGGAAGAAGAGATAGTTTGACACCCTGTGGTAGCCAGCAGTCCTACTACTAGGAATCACAACTCTGTGACCAGTAGCCTACTACTAGGAACTCCGCTACGAGATCAACAGCCCATTTACGACTCGTCATGGATCTATCATGTAAATCTAATCTGACTTCAAGCCAAGAAAACATGTAGCGTGGGACCTTCCCGACGAAACGGGTACGGAAGAAGAGATGGTTAGACACCCTGCAGTAGCCTGCAGCCCTACCACTAGGAATCACAACTCTGTTACCTGTAGCCTACTACTAGGAACTCCGCTACGAGATCAACAGCCCATTTGCAACTCGTGATGGATCTATCAGGTAAATCTGATCCGAGTTAAAGCCAAGAAATCATGTAGCTTAGGACCTTCACGACGAAGCAAATACGGAAAAAGAGATGGTTTGACAAGCTGCGGTAGCCAGCAGCCCTAGCACTAGGAATCACAACTCTGTGACCAATAGCCTACTACTAGGAACTCTGCTACGAGATCAACAGCACATTTCCGACTCGTCATGGATCTATCATGCAAATCCAATCTGAGTTCAAGCCGAGAAAACATGTAGCTTGCGGCCTTCCTGACAGAGCGAAAACGGAAAAAGAGATGGTTTGACGACCTGCGGTAGCCAGTAGCCCTACAACTAGGAATCACGACTCTTTAACCAGTAGCTTACTACTAGGAACTCCGCAATGCGATCAACAGCCAATTTGCGACTCGTCATGGAACTATCACGTAAATCTGAGATGAGTTCAAGCCGATAAAACAATTAGTTTGGGACCGTCCCGACGAAACGAGTACAGAAGAAGAGATGGTTTATCACCCTGTGGTAGCCAGCAGCCCAACCAGTAGGAATTACAACTCTGTGACCAGTAGCCTACTACTAGGAACTCTGCTACGAGATCAATAGCCCATTTACGACTCATCAGGGATCTATCATATAAATCTGCTCCGAGTTAAAGCCGAGAAAACATGTAGGATACGACCTTCCCGATGATAGGAGTACGGAAGGAGAGATGGTTTGACACCCTGCGGTAGCCAGCATCCCTACCCCTAGGAATCACAAATCTGTGACCAGTAGCCTACTACAGGGAACTCTGCTACGAGATCAACAGCCCATTTGCGACCCGTCATGGATCTATCAGGTAAATTTGATCCGAGTTAGAGCTGAGAAATCATGTGGCTTGGGACCTTCCCGACGAAGAGAGTATAGAAGAAGAGATGGTTTGACACCCTTTGGTAGCCAGCAGTCCTACTTCTAGGAATCACTACTCTGTGACCTATAGCCTACTACTAGGAACTCCGCTACGAGATCTACAGCCCATTTGCGACTCGTCGTGGATCAATCATGTAAATCTAATCCGAGTTCAAGTCGAGAAAACATGTAGCGTGGGACCTTCCCGCCGAAACGAGTACGGAAGAAGAGATGGTTTGACACCCTACAGTAGCCTGCAGCCCTTCCACTAGGAATCACACCTCTGTGACCAGTAGAAAACTATTAGGAACTCCGCTACGAGATCAACAGCCCATTTGCAACTCGTCATGGGTCTATCATGTAAATTTGATCCGAGTTAAAGCCGAGAAATCCTGTAGCTTAGGACCTTCCCGACGAAACGAATACGGAAGAAGAGATAGTTTTACACCCTGCTATAGCCAGCTGCCCTACTACTAGAAATAAGAACTCTGTGACCAGTAGCCTACTAATTGGAACTCCATAATGAGATCGACAACCCATTTGGCACTCGTCCTGGATCTATCATGTAAATCTCATACGAGTTCAAGCCGAGAATTCATGTAACTTGGGACCTTCTTGACGAGCCGAATACGGAAGAAGAGATGGTTTGACACCCTACGGTAGCCAGCAGCCCTACTACTAGGAATCACAACTCTGTGACCAGTAACCTAGTACTACGAACTCTGCTACGAGATCTACAGCCCATTTCCGACTCGTCATGGATCTATCATGCAAATTCGATCCGAGTTCAAGCCGAGAAAACATGTGGCTTGGGGCCTTCCTGACTGAGTGAATACGGAAAAAGAGATGGTTTGACACCTGCGGTAGCCAGCAGCCCTACTACTTGGAATCACAACTCTGTAACCATTAGCCTATTACTAAGAACTCCGCTACGAGTTCAACAGCCCATTTGCGACTCGTCATGGATCTATCATGTAAATCAGATATGTGTTCAAGCCGATAAAACATGTAGTTTGGGACTTCCCGACGAAACGAGTACGGAAGAAGAGATGGTTTGACACCCTGCGGTAGCCAGCAGCCCTACCACTAGGAATCACAACTCTGTGACCAGTAGCCTACAACTAGGAACTCTGCTATGAGATCAACAGCCCATTTGTGACTCGTCGTGGATCTATCATGTAAATCTAATCCAAGTTAAAGCCGAGAAATCATGTAGCTTGGGAACCTCCCGACGAAGCGAGTACGGAAGAAGAGATGGTGTAGACACCCCAATATGAACACTTCAAATTTCCTTAAATTGTGGCCCGGAGGCTCCCCCAATGATGAGCTTGGATTAAGGCAAGCCCTAGACCAGTCGGAACCGTGCTTCTTGGAAAACTTTAAGAGGGAATAAAATCTCAAAATCGGGCTCTGGATCAATCCCAAGCGCTCCAAACCATTTTCTAAACTATGGGCCAGGCCAACTCTCGAGCACTCGAGAATGCAATCCCAAGCGCTCGAAACCATTCCCGAGCGCTCGAGACTTCTGTGCTGCCCAATGGATGGCAGGCCTTCCCACTACCCATGCAACTCATCATTGCAACTTCTTTGAGACGGCTGAAGCTCAGTCTACACTCAACCTCTGTCAGAGGAAGAGTCAGGCCTAAGGATTTTATTTGATTCTAAATTTCATTTTCTAAATGAGACCATAGGTTATTTTGCCTATAAGGCCTCATTCCAGCTCAAAACAGGCATGAACTCTCTCTCTCTAGAAGCTCTCTGACCAGTCAAAGAAAACCATTTTCATTCCCTTGAAAATTTTGATTTTTAAAAGCCAAGTAGCCAAAAAACTCAAAGTATCAAGGAGATGGAGGAAGTTAAGATCACCATCAGCTTCTGATCCTCTAAATTTTTCACTTCCCACTCATCTTTCAAAGTTTCTTTCCAAGGAGCAAAGTTCTAGTCTAAAAGGTAGAAGCCTTCTACCCAAGTGTCAAATAAACAAAAGAGACAAGGGCTGTTTTCCTTTCTGAGGGAGGTCCCTCAGCCCTCTCAGTTTTTAATACTGAGCATGGGTTGAGAGACTCCAGTGTACAAACAAGAGCAAAGGGGTACAAATGTGTTTTCTGTGCTAAGCCTACTGGAAGTACTCCCGAGCGCTCGGGACTATTCCCAAGCGCTCGAGAGTGACTCCAGTCCTGTTTTCCCTCCTTTCAATCGTTTAAGTGGACATGCAAGGGTAGTAAAATGTGTTTTCATACAGATCAGTTCCCTTGAGATGTGTTGGTACAAAAGATCTTCACTCTTCAGAAAGAAATGAAGAAAATCATCTTATTTAAGGACATGCAGAAGAGTTTTGTTTAAAAATTTGAGAAGAGAAGTTTTTATAATACAAAATGCGAGATCCAATGTACCAGCATACTACAATGAGCGCATTAATCGATTGAAATCAGTTCTGGGGTGTAGAACACTCCCGAGCACTCGAGGTTACTTCCAGGCGCTCGAGAGTATCTTCATGCAAGCTCAGTCCCTTTTCTTCCAGTTTATTTCTTATACTGCCCTTTGATGTCCATGCAAGCATCCCTTTTTGTCTCTTATAGCTGTTAAACATTTTTCAGAAAGGCAAGGAAGCATGGCTTGAGAGGTTGAGGCCCTACCTCAGTCTATCAAAGTCCTCTGCTGAGCCTTTAATATGTTTAAAATCATTTCTGTTTACTATTATTAGATTTATTTACTGTTCGGACTAACAAAGCCTGCAGGTTGGGTATCATAACTCCCAAGCGCTCAGGACCACTCCAGAGCGCTCGAGAGTAAAATCAGTGACAGATCCTTAGTTTCTGCTAGCATGCATCTTATTTGTTCACCGTTTCATTCATCCACTGTACAAAAGCACATGCATGCACTTACTATCTGTTATAACTGTGGATACCTGCTAACTGTCTTAATGAAATAAAATCCTTTGAAAAATACCACAAATGTTTAGTAGAGACCGATTTCAAATCGGGCGAGGGGGGACCGTAAAACCCTTCCCCCCTCGTAACGTGGCTTCCGAACCCTTTTCAAAATCTCTGGTTTTCAATTCAAATCAATAATTTTCCAAATAAAATGGTTTCTCGAGTGGCAAACCACAAATCCGAGTGGCGACTCGCGAAAATTTTTGATTCGATTCAAAAGCGCGGCATTTCTTTTCGGGTCGCCCCGATTCCACCCAGGGCTGTGGTAGCCCAGATGATTTGACTCCCTGCAGTAGCCAGCAGCCCTACTACTAGGAATCACAACTCTGTGACCAGTAGCCTACTACTAGGAACTCCGCAACGAGATCAACAACCCATTTGCGACTCGTCATGTATCTATCATGTAAATCTGATCCGAGTTCAAGGTAAGAAAACATGTAGCTTGGGTCCTTCCCGACGAAGAGACTACGAAAGAAGAGATAGTTTGACACCCTATGGTAGCCAGCAGTCCTACTACTAGGAATCACAACTCTGTGACTAGTAGGCTACTATTAGGAACTCCGCAACGAGATCGGCAACCCATTTGCGACTCGTCATGGATCTATCATGCAAATCTGATACGAGTACAAGCCGAGAATACATGTAACTTGGGACCTTCCCGACGAAGCGAATACGGAAGAAGAGATGGTTTGACACCCTACGGTAGCCAGCAGCCTTGCTAGTAGGAATCAAAACTCTGTGACCAGTATCCTACTACTAGGAACTCCGCTACGAGATCAACAGCCCATTTCCGACTCGTCATGGATCTATCTTGCAAATCCGATCCGTGTTCAAGCCGAGAAAACATGTAGCTTAGGGCCTTCCGGACAAAGCGAATACGGAAAAAGAGATGGTTTGACACCCTGCGGTAGCCAGCAGCCCTACTACTAGGAATTACAACTCTTCGACCAGTAGCTTACTACTAGGAACTCCGCTACGAGATGAACAGCAAATTTGCGACTCGTCATGGATCTATCATGTACATCTGAGCCGAGTTCAAGCCGATAAAACATTTAGTTTGGGACCCCCGACGAAACGAGTACGGAAGAAGAGATGGATTGACACCCTGCCGTAGTCAGCAGCCCTACCACCAGGAATCACAACTATATGACCAGTAGCCTACTACTAGGAACTCCGCTACGAGACAGCCCATTTGCGACTCGACATGGATCTATCATGTAAATCTGATCCGAGTTCAAGGTAAGAAAACATGTAGCATGGGTCGTTCCCGACAAAGAGACTACGAAAGAAGAGATAGTTTGACACTCTATGGAAGCCAGCAGTCCTACTACTAGGAATCACAACTCTGTGATTAGTAGCCTACTCCTAGGAACTCCGCAACGAGACCGACAACCCATTTGCGACTCGTCATGGATCTGTCATGCAAATCTGAGACGGGTTCAAACCGAGAACTTATGTAACTTAGGACCTTCCGGATGAAGCGAATACGGAAGAAGAGATGGTTTGACACCCGATGGTAGCCAACAGCCCTGCTAGTAAGAATCACAACTCTGTGACCAATAGCCAATTACCAGGAACTCCGCTACGAGATCAACAGCCCATTTTCGACTCGTCATGTATTTATCATGCAAATCTGAGACGAGTTCACACCGATAAGACATTGGGACCGTCCCGACGAAACGAGTGCGGAAAAAGAGATGGTTTGACACCCTGCCGTAGCCAGCAGCACTACCACTAGGAATCACAACTCTGTGACTAGTAGCCTACAACTAGGAACTCTGCTACGAGACCAACAGCCCATTTGCGACTCGTCATGGATCTATCATGTAAATCTGATCCGAGTTCAAGCTGAGAAAACATGTAGGATGGGACCTTCCCGATGAAAAGAGTACGAAAGAAGAGATGGTTTGACACCCTGCGGTAGCCAGCAGCCCAACTACAAGGAATCACGACTCTGTGACCAGTAGCCTACTACGAGGAACTCCGATACGAGATCAACAGCCCATTTTCGACTCGTCAAGGATCTATCATGTAAATCTGATCCAAGTTCAAGCCGAGAAAACATGTAGCGTGGGACCTTCCCGACGAAACGAGTACGGAAGAAGAGATGGTTTGACACCCTACAGTAGGCAGTAGCCCTACCACAAGGAATCACATCTCTGCGACCAGTAGCCTACTACTAGGAACTCCGCTACGAGATCAACAGCCCATTTGCAACTCGTTATGGATCTATCATGTAAATCTGATCCGAGTTAAAGCCGAGAAATCATGTAGCTTTGGACCTTCCCGATGAAGCGAATACGGAAGAAGACATAGTTTGACAACCTGCTATAGCCAGCTGCCCTACTACTAGGAATCACAACTCTGTGACCAGTAGCCTATTACTAGGAACTCCGCAACGAGATCGAGCACCCATTTTCCACTCATCGTGGATCTATCTCGTAAATCTGATAAGAGTTCAAGCCGAGAATTCATGTAACTTGGAACCTTCTTAACGAACCGAATACGGAAGAAGTGATGGTTTGACACCCTACGGTAGCCAGCAGCCCTACTACTCGGAATCACAACTCTGTGACCAATAGCCTACTACTAGGAACTCTGCTACGAGATCAACATCCCATTTCCGACTCGTCATGGATCTATCATGCGAATCCGATCCAAGTTCAAGCTGAGAAAACATGTAGCTTGGGGCCTTCCTGACTGAGCGAATACGGAAAAAGAGATGGTTTGACACCCTGCGGTAGCCAGCAGCCCTCCTACTTGGAATCACAACTCTGTAACCAGTAGCCTACTTCTAGGAACTCAGCTACGAGATCAACAGCCCATTTGCAACTCGTCATGTATCTATCATGTAAATCAGATCTGAGTTCAGGCCGATAAAACACGTAGTTTGGGACCTCCCGACGAAACGTGTACTGAAGAAGAGATGGTTTGACTCCATGCGGTAGCCAGCAGCCCTACCACTACGAATCAAAACTCTATGACCAGTAGCCTACTACTAGGAACTCTGCTACGAGATGAACAGCCCATTTGCGACTCGTCATGGATCTGTCCTGTAAATCTGATCCGAGTTAAAGCTGAGAAATCATGTAGCTTGGGACCCTCCCGACGAAGCGAGAACGGAAGAAGAGATGGTTTGACTCCTTGCGGTAGCCAGCAGCCCTACTACTAGTAATCACAACTCTGTGACCAGTAGCCTACTACTAGGAACTCCGCAACGAGATCAACAACCCATTTGCGACTCGTCATGGATCTATCATGTAAATCTGATCCGAGTTCAAGGTAAGAAAACATGTAGCTTGGGTCGTTCCCGACGAAGAGACTACGAAAGAAGAGATAGTTTGACAACCTATGGTAGCCAGCAGTCCTACTACTAGGAATCACAACTCTGTGATTAGTAGCCTACTACTAGGAACTCCGCAACGTGATCGATAACCCATTTGTGACTCGTCAAGGATCTATCATGCAAATCTGATACGAGTTCAAACCGAGAATTCATTTAACTTGGGACCTTCCCGACGAAGCGAATACGGAAGAAGAGATGGTTTGACACCCTACGGTAGCCAGCAGCCCTACTACTAGGAATCACAACTCTGTGACTAGTACCCAACTACTAGGAACTCCGCTACGAGATCAACAGCCCATTTCCGATTCGTCATGGATCTGTCATGTAAATCTGATCCGAGTTAAAGCCGAGAAATCATGTAGCTTGGGATCCTCCCGATGAAGCGAGTATGGAAGAGGAGATGGTTTGACTCTCTACGGTAGCCAGCAGCCCTCCTACTAGGAATCATTACTCTGTAACGAGTAGCCTACTACTAGGAACTTCGCTACGAGATCAACAGCCCATTTGCGACTCGTCATGGATCTATCATGTAAATCTGATCCGAGTTCGAGCCAAGAAAACAAGTAGCAATGGACCTTCGCGACGAAATGAGTACAGAAGAAGAGATGGTTTGACACCATGCTATAGCCAGCAGCCCTGCCCCTAGGAATCACAAATTTGTGACCAGTAGCCTACTACTAGGAACTCCGCTACGAGATCGACTGCCCATTTGCGACTCGTCATGGATCTATCATGTAAATCTGATCCGAGTTGAAGCCGAGAAATCATGTAGCATAGGACCTTTCTGACACAGCCCATTTGTGACTCGCCATGGATCTATTGTGTAAATCTGATCCGAGTTAAAGCCGAGAAATCATGTAGCTTGGGACCTTCCCGACGAAGCGAGTCCGGAAGAAGAGATGGTTTGACTCCCTGCGGTAGTCAGTAGCCCTGCTACTAGGAATCACAACTCTGTGACCAGTAGGCTACTACTAGGAACTTCGCTATAAGATCAACAGCCCATTTGCGACTCGTCATGGATCTATCATGTAAATCTGATCCGAGTTCAAGAAGAGAAAACCTGAAGCATGGGACCTTCATGATGAAACGACTACGGAAGAAGAGATGGTTTGACACCCTACAGTAGCCAGTTGCCCTACCACTAGGAATCACAACTCTGTGACGAGTAGCCTACTTCTAGGAACTCCGCAACAAGATCGACAACCCATTTGCGACTCATCATGGATCTATCATGTAAATCTGATCCGAGTTAAAGTCGAGAAATCATGTAGCTTGGGACCTTCCCGACGAAGCGAATACGGAAGAAGAGATAGTTTGACACCCTGCTATAGCCAGCTGCCCTACTAGTAAGAATCATAACTCTGTGACCAGTAGCCTACTACTAGGAACTCCGCAATGAGATCGACAACCCATTTGCGACTTGTCATGGATCTATCTTGTAAATCTGATACGAGTTCAAGCCAAGAATTCTTGTAACTTGGGACCTTCCCGACGAAGCGAATACGGAAGAAGAGATGGTTTGACACCCTACGGTAGCCAGCAGCCCTACTATTAGGAACTCCGCTACGAGATCAACGGCCCATTTCTCACTCGTCATGGATCTATCATGCAAATCCGATCCGAGTTCAAGCCGAGAAAACCTGTAGCTTGGGGCCTTCCCGACTGAGCGAATACGTAAAAAGAAATGGTTTGACACCCTGCGGTAGCCAGCAGCCCTACTACTAGGAATCATGTAACAAGCGTGATTTTTACTAAATAATAACTTGTTGTTAGTATTTGTAAATCATAATTAAGGTTTTAATCGTCTTCTAACCACCAGATTTTCCGTCGTTCCTAGGGTTAAGTCTTAAGCCTTCCATCTTGACTGGAAACCTTATCTAGCAACCCTAGCTAACTTTTAACCAACTCGTTCTCCTATCGATCGTTAACCTAATCCTCGTTTCCTTCCTAATCCTCGATGAGCCTCGTGAACCTTGGCCGTGAACATTTTGAAGCTGTTGAGTTTTGTAACCCTAGATTGACCTTTTTAACCGTTTGCACCTTTGAGCTATTAACCGTTGGACGATAACGTTAGGGTTATCTTTACCCATTGGATAATAGGAGAACCTTGTTTAACTCCCCAAAGTACAAGGTTAGGTTAGTTTAGTACTTAAGTCTAGTATTTAGCCAAGTATTAAACTTTTTGGTATTATCCATTGGTTAATAACCGTTAGGAGATTCTTTACCCCTTGGACGATAGATTAGAGTCTTAGCCATCTTTAGCCATTGGTTATTATCCGCTAGGGAAACCATTATCCATTGGATAATAGTTAGTCTTGACAATCAAGTACTAGAATTATTAAAATACTAGATTTTGCCATGTGTAATAATCCATTAAACTAGAATTTGTACATTAGGTTATTAAGTTAGTACTTAGTACTTTGAAAGAAGTAGATTAATTTATTAGAGATTAGATTTGGGCATATCTAGGTTAGATTGTGAAGTACATGGTTATATATATATGTGTGTGTGTGTGTGTGTGTGTGTGTGTGTGTACTTGTATGTGTATATATATATATATATATGTATATATATATTATATTGTAAGTAGCCCATGTGTATTGTATTATTTTATTTAGAAAATCCTAATTACCTAGAAAATCTTAGATCTTTTAATACCCATAGTACTTATATATATATATATATATATATATATATATATATATATATATATATATATATATTAGTATATATACATACTTTCAAGTAAGTACAAGTGGGAGAGAGAGAGAGAGAGAGAGAGAGAGAGACTCGAGAGAGAGAGAGAAAGGGAGAGAGAATCCGAGAGAGAGTGGGAGAGAGAGAGAGAAAGAGAAGGAAAGAGAGGGAGAGAATTGTACCTTGACCTTCTTGATCTTCCATTGTACCTTGATGATCTCCTTGATTGTATTCTTTCCTAGCAAATCTATGACCTAGTGTCCTAAATACATTTTCAATTAGGGCAATCTTGTACAAACCCTATCAATACAAAATCCTCACTCTTTCAACCTTTGTCCTTCCATATATATATATATATATATATATATATATATTGTACCTTGCACCGAGAGAGAGAGAGAGAGAGAGAGATTTGGGGAGAGAGCCGAGAGAGATGGGAGAGAGAGAGAGAGGGATGGCCGATTGAGAGAGGGAGAGAGAGACTGATGTGTGTGCTAGTGTACTCACCTTGATTGACCATGCTTTGATCATCTTGTCCTATTTTCTATACTTTCAATCTTTGAAAGCATAAGACTTCAAGCAAGATCTTGTACTCTTGTACAAAACCCCATTTGTTTACTTGATCAAATCTCCTTGCCTTGATCAATCTTCCAAAATCCAATCCATGGTACACTTCCATAGCCATGCAAGCCAAATTCTAGGTTGTTTCTTCCAAGCAAGCAAGATTTGCTAGAATAAAAAAAGAGATATAGGAGAGAGAGAGAGAGGGGCCGGCCAAGAGAAGAGAGAGAGGAGGCTATGCCTATAAATACCATGCCATTCTCATCCATTTTGCTCACTCCTCTTCTTGCTCCAACTTCTCTCTAGAAAGTTTAGCTTGTTCTTGTTGTTCTTGAGTAGTTTTAGCTTGTTCTTGAAGTCTTTCTTCTAGTTCTTCAAGAAACACTTCCATTGCCGCCACTAAACCACCACTCGACCACCACCTCGATCCAAAAGCAGTAGTAGTTATATTTAGGATCTAGTTTCGAGAGAAACCATTCTCTTTCGAAGCTACCGGAAGCTTACCGTAAGCTGTTACTCCGTCCGACCGCCGACTTTCTTTCCGTCGTACCTTCCATAGCCTACTACCGCCAAGAAGAATGGTAGATATCCCAATCTACTCTTCCTAAGTATAATAGATGTTATAAGCATGTTTCCTTAAGTATTGAAAGCTATGTGTTAGTACGGTCTTACTTTACATAGTTTACTTTGATCATATGAATACTTGGGCATGAGAATGATTGATTGCATGACCTTATGAACTCGTCAATAAACATGTGTTGTTTTGAATTTCCAAAAGAAGGATATACGTTTTTAGTGTTAAAGATAAAGTGTCATTTTAAACGAAGTATTCGTATTTTGACCTTTTCAAGGATTGTGAAGTGGATCGCATGATTGCTTGCCTTACTTGTGGTTATGAACAAGCATGATTTACATAGAGCTGGATGATCTTGCTAGTTTAGTTTCAAGATTTCGATGAAGTTGTTGTACTTGTTTACGAAGTCCCGCCGCAGAGTCTATGCATGATACGAGACACATGAAATTGGAAAGTACAGAAATGACACGTAAGATGTGGTTGATATGGATAAAAATACTTTTGAAACTACATAATGGCCGGACTTGGTAGCCTTATGTTGGTGTGCGTTGCCAATGGAGCCGGACTTGGTAGCTTCATTGGAGGTGTGTGACTTGGTTATCCGCGGAGAGGAGCCAAGATGTGACACAATGTGCCGGACTTGGTAGCCATTGTGGCCAATAAGCCGGACTTGGTAGCTTATTGGTGTGTTCACAATGTGCCGGACTTGGTAGCCATTGTGGCCAATGAGCCGGACTTGGTAGCTCATTGGGGTGTGCGTGTGTGTTTTTGGAAATGATGTTAAAAGATGAGACACAAAACGATGAGTCGTGTAGGAGAAACACACGGAAAACATGACACCAACACTCGTTAGTGAATGCGCATGTGTAATTGTTATGTGTTCTTGTTAAGCATGTTAAGTTTGGAAAATTGTATCTATACTATCTTTGACTTGTATGTTAAGGATTAGTGGGTTTTGGGTTACTCTATTGAGCTTTCAAACTCACGGTGTTGCTTTATGTGACCCTGACATATTATACTGGTGGCAACGCTGGTATAATGTGTCAGACTTATTAGATGAGCAAGGAGAGCGGTATACCTTGGAGGCCTTTGGAGCAGAGGAGCTTGCCAGGATGGAAGAAGAGAAGGAGCTGTAGATAACCTTAGATGTCCATCCCTTATGTGTAATATGAGAACCCTTTGCGAGTTGTGATGTAATAATGAGCTAGACTCGACCTTGTTTATCTAATAAACGTTTCACTTAACGAACCCGATTTTGGGGGCGTTACAAATCACAACTCTGTGACCACTAGCCTACTACTAGGAACTCCGCTACGAGATCAACAGCCCATTTGCGACTCATCATGTATCTATCATGTAAATCTGATCCGAGTTCAAGTCATGAAAACATGTAGCTTGGGACCTTCCCGACAAAGAGACTACAGAAGAAGAGATGGTTTGACACCCTGCGGTAGCCAGCAGCCCTACTACTAGGAATCACAACTCCGTGACCAGTAGCCTACTACTAGGAACTCCGCTACGAGATTAACAGTCCATTTCCGACTTGACATGAATCTAACATGTAAATCTGATCCGAGTTCAAGCCGAGAAAACAAGTAGCGTAGGGCCTTCCCGACCAAGCGAATACGGAAAAAAAGATGGTTTAACACCCTACGGTACCCAGTAGCCCAACTACTAGGAATCACAACTCTGTGACAAGTAGCCTACTACCAAGAACTCGGCTACGAGATCAACAGCCCCTTTGCGACTCGTCATGGATCTATCATGTAAATCTGATCCGAGTTCAAGCCGAGAAAACTTGTAGCTTCGGACCTTCCCGACGTAAAGAGTACGGAAGAAGAGATGGTTCGACACCTGCGGTAGCCAACAGCCCTACCAATAGGAATCACAACTTTGTGACCAGTAGCCTACTACTAGGAACTCCGCTCCGAGACCAACAGCCCATTTGCGACTCGTCAAGGATCTATCATGTAAATCTGATCTGAGTTCAAGTCAAGAAAACATGTAGCTTGGGACATTCCCGACGATACGAATACGGAAAAAGAGATGGTTTGACACCCTGCAGAACCCAGCAGCCCTACTACTCGAAATTACAACTCTGTGACAAGTAGCCTTCTACTATGAACTCCGCTACAAGATCAACAGTCCATTTGCGGCTCGTTATGAATCTATCATGTAAATTTGATCCGAGAGCAAGCCGAGAAAACAAGTAGCTTGGGACCTTCCCGACAAAACAAGTACGGAAGAAGAGATGGTCTGACACCCTGCGGTGACCAGCAGCCCTACCACTAGGAATCACAACTCCGTGACCAGTAGCCTACTACTAGGAACTCCGCTACGAGATCAACAGCCCATTTGCGACTCGCCATGGATCTATCAGGTAAATCTGATCCGAGTTCAAGTGAAGAAAACATGTAGCTTGGGACCTTCCCGACGAAGAGAATACGGAAGAAGAGATGGTTTGACACCCAGCAGTAGGCAGCAGCCCTACTACTAGGAATCATAACTCTGTGACCAGTAGCCTGCTACTAGGAACTCCACTACTAGATCAATAGTCCGTTTGCGACTTGTCCTGGATCTATCAGGTAAATCTGATCCGAGTTTAACCCGTGAAAACATGTAGCTTGGGGCCTTCCCGACGAAGAGAATACTGAAGAAGAGATGGTTTGACACCCTACGGTAGCCAACAGCCCTACTACTTGGAATCACAACTCTGTGACCAGTAGCCTAGTACTAGGAACTCCGCTACGAGATCAACAACCCATATGCGACTCGTCAATGATCTATCATGTAAATCTGATCCAAGTTCAAGAGAAGAAAATATGTAGCTTAAGACGTTCCCGACGAAAAGAATACGGAAGAAAAGATGGTTTGACAACTTGCGGTAGGCAGCAGCCCTACTACTAGGAATCACAACTTTGTGACCAGTACCCTACTACTAGGAACTCCAGAACGAGATCAATAGCCCATTTGCGACTTGTCATGGATCTATCATGCAAATCTGATCTGAGTTCAAGTCAAGAAAACATGTAGCTTGGGACCTTCCCGACGAAGAGACTACAGAAGAAGAGATGGTTTGAAACCCTGCGGTAGCCAGCAGCCCTACTTTTAGGCATCACAACTCATTAACCAGTAGCCTACTACTAGGAACTCTGTTACGAGATTAACAGCCCCTTTGCGACTCGGCATTGATCTATCATGTAAATCTGATCCCAGTTCAAGCCGAGAAAACATGTAGCTTGGGGCCTTCCCGACGAAGCGAATACGGAAAAAGAGATGGTTCAACACCCTGCGGTAGCCTGCAACCCTACTACTAGGAAGCACAACTTTTTGACCAGTAGCCTATTACTAGGTACTCCACTACGAGATCAACAGCTCATTTGTGACACGCCATGGATCTATCATGTAAATCTGATCCGAGATCAAGCCAAGAAAACATGCAGCTTCGAGCCTTCCCCACGAACGGAATACGAAAAAAAAGATGGTTTAACACCCTGCGGAAGCCAGCAGCCCTACTACTAGGAATCACAACTCTGTGACCAGTAGCCTACTACTAGGAAGTCCGCTACGAGATCAACAGCCCATTTGCTACTCGTCATAGATCTATCAGATAAATCTGATCCGAGTTCAAGCCGAGAAAACATGTAGCTTGGGACCTTCTCGACGAAATGAGTACGAAAGAAGAGATGGTTTGACACCCTGCGGTAGCCAGCAGCCCTACTACAAGGAATCACAACTCTGTGACCAATAGCCTACTACCCAGAACTCCACTACGAGATCAACAGCCCATTTGCGACTCGTCATGGATCTATCATTTAAATCTGATCCGAGTTCAAGTCTAGAAAACATGTAGCTCAGGACCTTCCCGACGAAGAGACTACAGAAGAAGAGATGGTTTGACACCTGCGGTAGCCAACAGCCTACTACTAGGAATCACAACTCTGTGACCAATAGCCTAGTACTAGGAACTCCGCTACGAGATTAACGACCCATTTGCGACTCGTCATGGATCAATCATGTAAATCTGATTCGAGTTAAAGCTAAGAAAACATGTAGCTTTGGGCCTCCTCGACGAAGCGAATACGGAAAAAGAGATGGTTTAACACCCTGCGGTACAGCAGCCCTACAACTAGGAATCACAACTCTGTGACCGGTAGCCTACTACTAGGAACTCCGCTCCCGAGATCAACAGCCCATTTGCGACTCGTCATGGATCTATCATGTAAATCTGATCCAAGTTCAAGTCGAGAAAACATGTAGCTTGCGGCCTTCCCGATGAAGCGAATACGGAAAAAGAGATGGTTTCACACGCTGCGGTAACCAGCAGCTCCACTGCTAGAAATCACAACTCTATGACCAATAGCCTACTACTAGGAACTCCGCTATGAGATCAACAACCCATTTGTGACTCGTCGTGGATCTATCATGTAAATCTGATCTGAGTTCAAGTCATGAAAACATGTAGCTTGGGACCTTCCCGACAAAGAGACTACAGAAGAAGAGATGGTTTGACACCCTGCGGTAGCCAGCAGCCCTACTACTAGGAATCACAACTCCGTGACCAGTAGCCTACTTCTAGGAACTCCGCTACGAGATTAACAGTCCATTTCCGACTTGACATGAATCTAACATGTAAATCTGATCCGAGTTCAAGCCGAGAAAACAAGTAGCGTAGGGCCTTCCCGACCAAGCGAATACGGAAAAAAAGATGGTTTAACACCCTACGGTACCCAGTAGCCCAACTACTAGGAATCACAACTCTGTGACAAGTAGCCTACTACTAAGAACTCGGCTACGAGATCAACAGCCCCTTTGCGACTCGTCATGGATCTATCATGTAAATCTGATCCGAGTTCAAGCCGAGAAAACTTGTAGCTTAGGACCTTCCCGACGTAACGAGTACGGAAGAAGAGATGGTTCGACACCTGCGGTAGCCAACAGCCCTACCAATAGGAATCACAACTTTGTGACCAGTAGCCTACTACTAGGAACTCCGCTCCGAGACCAACAGCCCATTTGCGACTCGTCAAGGATCTATCATGTAAATCTGATCTGAGTTCAAGTCGAGAAAACATGTAGCTTGGGACATTCCCGACGATACGAATACGGAAAAAGAGATGGTTTGACACCCTGCAGAACCCAGCAGCCCTACTACTCGAAATTACAACTCTGTGACAAGTAGCCTTCTACTATGAACTCCGCTACGAGATCAACAGCCCATTTGCGGCTCGTTATGAATCTATCATGTAAATTTGATCCGAGTGCAAGCCGAGAAAACAAGTAGCTTGGGACCTTCCCGACGAAACAAGTACGGAAGAAGAGATGGTTTGACACCCTGCGGTAACCAGCAGCCCTACCACTAGGAATCACAACTCCGTGACCAGTAGCCTACTACTAGGAACTCCGCTACGAGATCAACAGCCCATTTGCGACTCGCCATGGATCTATCAGGTAAATCTGATTCGAGTTCAAGTGAAGAAAACATGTAGCTTGGGGCCTTCCCAACGAAGAGAATACGGAAGAAGAGATGGTTTGACACCCAGCAGTAGGCAGCAGCCCTACTACTAGGAATCATAACTCTGTGACCAGTAGCCTGCTACTAGGAACTCCACTACTAGATCAATAGTCCGTTTGCGACTTGTCCTGGATCTATCAGGTAAATCTGATCCGAGTTTAACCCGTGAAAACATGTAGCTTGGGGCCTTCCCGACGAAGAGAACACTGAAGAAGAGATGGTTTGACACCCTACGGTAGCCAACAGCCCTACTACTTGGAATCACAACTCTGTGACCAGTAGCCTAGTACTAGGAACTCCGCTACGAGATCAACAACCCATATGCGACTCGTCAATGATCTATCATGTAAATCTGATCCAAGTTCAAGAGAAGAAAACATGTAGCTTAAGACGTTCCCGACGAAGAGAATACGGAAGAAAAGATGGTTTGACAACTTGCGGTAGGCAGCAGCCCTACTACTAGGAATCACAACTTTGTGACCAGTACCCTACTACTAGGAACTCCAGAACGAGATCAATAGCCCATTTGCGACTCGTCATGGATCTATCATGCAAATCTGATCTGAGTTCAAGTCAAGAAAACATGTAGCTTGGGACCTTCCCGACGAAGAGACTACAGAAGAAGAGATGGTTTGAAACCCTGCGGTAGCCAGCAGCCCTACTTCTAGGCATCACAACTCATTAACCAGTAGCCTACTACTAGGAACTCTGTTACGAGATTAACAGCCCCTTTGCGACTCGGCATTATTCTATCATGTAAATCTGATCCCAGTTCAAGCCCTAGAAAACATGTAGCTTGGGGCCTTCCCGACGAAGCGAATACGGAAAAAGAGATGGTTCAACACCCTGCGGTAGCCTGCAACCCTACTACTAGGAATCACAACTTTTTGACCAGTAGCCTATTACTAGGTACTCCACTACGAGATCAACAGCTCATTTGCGACACGCCATGGATCTATCATGTAAATCTGATCCGAGATCAAGCCAAGAAAACTGCAGCTTCGGGCCTTCCCCACGAACGGAATACAAAAAAAAAGATGGTTTAACACCCTGCGGAAGCCAGCAGCCCTACTACTAGGAATCACAACTCTGTGACCAGTAGCCTACTACTAGGAAGTCCGCTACGAGATCAACAGCCCATTTGCTACTCGTCATAGATCTATCAGATAAATCTGATCCGAGTTCAAGCCGAGAAAACACGTAGCTTGGGACCTTCTCGACGAAATGAGTACGAAAGAAGAGATGGTTTGACACCCTGCGGTAGCCAGCAGCCCTACTACAAGGAATCACAACTCTGTGACCAATAGCCTACTACCAAGAACTCCGCTACGAGATCAACAGCCCATTTGCGACTCGTCATGGATCTATCATTTAAATCTGATCCGAGTTCAAGTCTAGAAAACATGTAGCTCAGGACCTTCCCGACGAAGAGACTACAGAAGAAGAGATGGTTTGACACCCTGCGGTAGCCAACAGCCCTACTACTAGGAATCACAACTCTGTGACCAGTAGCCTAGTACTAGGAACTCCGCTACGAGATTAACAGCCCACTTCTGACTCGTCATGGATCAATCATGTAAATCTGATCTGAGTTAAAGCTAAGAAAACATGTAGCTTTGGGCCTCCCTGACGAAGCGAATACGGAAAAAGAGATGGTTTAACACCCTGCGGTACCCAGCAGCCCTACAACTAGGAATCACAACTCTGTGACCAGTAGCCTACTACTAGGAACTCCGCTACGAGATCAACAGCCCATTTGCGACTCGTCATGGATCTATCATGTAAATCTGATCCAAGTTCAAGTCGAGAAAACATGTAGCTTGCGGCCTTCCCGATGAAGCGAATACGGAAAAAGAGATGGTTTCACACGCTGCGGTACCCAGCAGCTCCACTGCTAGAAATCACAACTCTATGACCAATAGCCTACTACTAGGAACTCCGCTATGAGATCAACAACCCATTTGTGACTCGTCGTGGATCTATCATGTAAATCTGATCTGAGTTCAAGTCATGAAAACATGTAGCTTGGGACCTTCCCGACAAAGAGACTACAGAAGAAGAGATGGTTTGACACCCTGCGGTAGCCAGCAGCCCTACTACTAGGAATCACAACTCCGTGACCAGTAGCCTACTTCTAGGAACTCCGCTACGAGATTAACAGTCCATTTCCGACTTGACATGAATCTAACATGTAAATCTGATCCGAGTTCAAGCCGAGAAAACAAGTAGCGTAGGGCCTTCCCGACCAAGCGAATACGGAAAAAAAGATGGTTTAACACCCTACGGTACCCAGTAGCCCAACTACTAGGAATCACAACTCTGTGACAAGTAGCCTACTACTAAGAACTCGGCTACGAGATCAACAGCCCCTTTGCGACTCGTCATGGATCTATCATGTAAATCTGATCCGAGTTCAAGCCGAGAAAACTTCTAGCTTAGGACCTTCCCGGCGTAACGAGTACGGAAGAAGAGATGGTTCGACACCTGCGGTAGCCAACAGCCCCACCAATAGGAATCACAACTTTGTGACCAGTAGCCTACTACTAGGAACTCCGCTCCGAGACCAACAGCCCATTTGCGACTTGTCAAGGATCTATCATGTAAATCTGATCTGAGTTCAAGTCAAGAAAACATGTAGCTTGGGACATTCCCGACGATACGAATACGGAAAAAGAGATGGTTTGACACCCTGCAGAACCCAGCAGCCCTACTACTCGAAATTACAACTCTGTGACAAGTAGCCTTCTACTATGAACTCCGCTACGAGATCAACAGCCCATTTGCGGCTCGTTATGAATCTATCATGTAAATTTGATCCGAGTGCAAGCCGAGAAAACAAGTAGCTTGGGACCTTCCCGACGAAACAAGTACGGAAGAAGAGATGGTTTGACACCCTGCGGTAGCCAGCAGCCCTACCACTAGGAATCACAACTCCGTGACCAAGAGCCTACTACTAGGAACTCCGCTACGAGATCAACGGCCCATTTGCGACTCGCCATGGATCTATCAGTAAATCTGATTCGAGTTCAAGTGAAGAAAACATGTAGCTTGGGGCCTTCCCAACGAAGAGAATACGGAAGAAGAGATGGTTTGACACCCAGCAGTAGGCAGCAGCCCTACTACTAGGAATCATAACTCTGTGACCAGTAGCCTGCTACTAGGAACTCCACTACTAGATCAATAGTCCGTTTGCGACTTGTCCTGGATCTATCAGGTAAATCTGATCCGAGTTTAACCCGTGAAAACATGTAGCTTGGGGCCTTCCCGACGAAGAGAATACTGAAGAAGAGATGGTTTGACACCCTACGGTAGCCAACAGCCCTACTACTTGGAATCACAACTCTGTGACCAGTAGCCTAGTACTAGGAACTCCGCTACGAGATCAACAACCCATATGCGACTCGTCAATGATCTATCATGTAAATCTGATCCAAGTTCAAGAGAAGAAAACATGTAGCTTAAGACGTTCCCGACGAAGAGAATACGGAAGAAAAGATGGTTTGACAACTTGCGGTAGGCAGCAGCCCTACTACTAGGAATCACAACTTTGTGACCAGTACCCTACTACTAGGGACTCCAGAACGAGATCAATAGCCCATTTGCGACTCGTCATGGATCTATCATGCAAATCTGATCTGAGTTCAAGTCAAGAAAACATGTAGCCTGGGACCTTCCCGACGAAGAGACTACAGAAGAAGAGATGGTTTGAAACCCTGCGGTAGCCAGCAGCCCTACTTCTAGGCATCACAACTCATTAACCAGTAGCCTACTACTAGGAACTCTGTTACGAGATTAACAGCCCCTTTGCGACTCGGCATTGATCTATCATGTAAATCTGATCCCAGTTCAAGCCGAGAAAACATGTAGCTTGGGGCCTTCCCGACGAAACGAATACGGAAAAAGAGATGGTTCAACACCCTGCGGTAGCCTGCAACCCTACTACTAGGAATCACAACTTTTTGACCAGTAGCCTATTACTAGGTACTCCACTACGAGATCAACAGCTCATTTGCGACACGCCATGGATCTATCATGTAAATCTGATCCGAGATCAAGCCAAGAAAACATGCAGCTTCGGGCCTTCCCCACGAACGAAATACAAAAAAAAAGATGGTTTAACACCCTGCGGAAGCCAGCAGCCCTACTACTAGGAATCACAACTCTGTGACCAGTAGCCTACTACTAGGAAGTCCGCTACGAGATCAACAGCCCATTTGCTACTCGTCATAGATCTATCAGATAAATCTGATCCGAGTTCAAGCCGAGAAAACATGTAGCTTGGGACCTTCTCGACGAAATGAGTACGAAAGAAGAGATGGTTTGACACCCTGCGGTAGCCAGCAGCCCTACTACAAGGAATCACAACTCTATGACCAATAGCCTTCTACCAAGAACTCCGCTACGAGATCAACAGCCCATTTGCGACTCGTCATGGATCTATCATTTAAATCTGATCCGAGTTCAAGTCTAGAAAACATGTAGCTCAGGACCTTCCCGACGAAGAGACTACAGAAGAAGAGATGGTTTGAAACCCTGCGGTAGCCAGCAGCCCTACTTCTAGGCATCACAACTCATTAACCAGTAGCCTACTACTAGGAACTCTGTTACGAGATTAACAGCCCCTTTGCGACTCGGCATTGATCTATCATGTAAATCTGATCCCAGTTCAAGCCGAGAAAACATGTAGCTTGGGGCCTTCCCGACGAAGCGAATACGGAAAAAGAGATGGTTTAACACCCTGCGGTAGCCAGCAGCCCTACTACTAGGAATCACAACTCTGTGACCGGTAGCCTACTACTAGGAACTCCGCTACGAGATCAACAGCCCATTTGCGACTCGTCATGGATCTATGATGTAAATCTGATCCAAGTTCAAGTCGAGAAAACATGTAGCTTACGGCCTTCCCGATGAAGCGAATACGGAAAAAGAGATGGTTTCACACGCTGCGGTACCCAGCAGCTCCACTGCTAGAAATCACAACTCTATGACCAAAATAGCCTACTACTAGGAACTCCGCTATGAGATCAACAACCCATTTGTGACTCGTCGTGGATCTATCATGTAAATCTGATCTGAGTTCAAGTCATGAAAACATGTAGCTTGGGACCTTCCCGACAAAGAGACTACAGAAGAAGAGATGGTTTGACACCCTGCGGTAGCCAGCAGCCCTACTACTAGGAATCACAACTCTCTGGCCAGTACCGTAGTACTAGAAACTCCGCTACGAGATTAACAACCTGTGGGCACACGCCCCTAAAAATCCCGCATTTTTGGTTCGTGAGAAGTTCGGTTTTGTGCCCTTTTTTTTTAAAGCATGACGAAGTGCTGTTTTGAGAGAGTCGCCACCCGGGTTTTACGGAATGTACCCAAAAAACCGATTTTGTAAATGCTTTTGTTCACGTTTGTTTGATTTGAAAAAGTCTTGTAGACTGGACCGTCGTCACCTTCGATATCTGAGGTTCGGGAGCAAGGTTACGAGAGGGGAAGGGTTTTGTGTCACCCCTCTCGCCCAATCCGAAGATCGGTCTCTACTCAGGCATTTTGTAAAACATTTGTATTTTTCTCTCTTTTAATCATTTATTAGCCAGTTAGGGCGGGGGAACAGTTAATGGGGATTAACAAATGACAGGTTGCATTTATATGGCATAATGTGGTGAATGGTGAATGATTTATGAACAATATATAATAGATTGAGAACAAGCGCTTCTGTGAGCATTTTAGACAAACTGGCACACACTGGCCCAGAATGATTCACGCAGGAATGGACCTATATGCACTGGCCAGGCCACTGCATACAAATATACTCTGCGTGCACCACACCTGTACTGGCGCGCGCCGGTAGGCTCGAACTCACAACTCTTATAATCAAAACCTCTGGGCTCTAGAATGGACCAGTGCACACCCAAGACAAACCACGCAGTTATATCACATGTAATACACGGTTACAGAGTACAGCAACAAATCAAACAGAAATAAACAGATTGAACACCCCATAAACAGAGTGGGGATCAAGCAAAGGCCTGAACTGAGCTAGGAAGCAAGGGCCAGATACTAGAACTTGGAACAACTGGCGCATGCAGGTCAGGCGGTACCATGCGCCACTTGCTCTTTTGGTCCAGTGCTTGGCTTTGCCTCATCTGGGTTCTGGAACAAGACCAGAAGGATCCCAAAGGCCTTACTACACAGTTATAACAGATGACTAACTACACAGTTCAAAAATATGGAAAACTGTAAACTGGTTTTTAGCATGCTAAAAGGTGATCAACATGAAAAGATCGTAAAATGAAGGTGATCGATGGACCCCACGCCAGTCCTGCCATGCAACCATAACTTGCGCACGGATATAGGGGACTGGCGTGCGCCACCTATCCCCCTACGACATTGCTTATATGCTAGCTACGAACCCAGGCCTGGTATTGATTACCAGCCTGAGTTCTGCTGGCTCCCCTCAGGGGTCGAAACAGTTTCCAGAACAAAAGGTGGTATACCTTTGAAGTGAAGTTGATGTGGTGTTTGAGCTTGAACTTTGAATGGAAAGGGTGGATGAGAGATGGACTGTGTACTGTGATCAGCAGAGGGGGAATGTGTGTTGCTTGGCCTTTCAACACATGAAAGAAGAAGCAACAAGAGGAAACTAGAGAGAGAGAGAACTTGAGAGTATTGATGAAGTTGAACCCCTTGCAAATAAATGCAAGGGGGTACTTATAGAATGGGAGGGAGGACTGATCAGCTGAGCCCTTAAGGCTTGTTTGGGTTGCAAGGAATGGAGCAAGCCTTCCATGCATTAAATGCACAAGACAAGGTGATGGATCTTGTAGGAGAGAGAAGGGGACGGCCCTGGACGAAATAATCATCAGGAGAACTATTGTATACTTCAGGGTGGCTCAAAAGTCTCGGGCAAGTGGTTGCCAAAAAGGTGACTGGACTGGGGACAAATGGCGTGCGCCACCGATGGTACGGCGTGCGCCATGGAAGTCGGTCCTGGCTTGATGATCGACACATGGCACCGCACTGGCGCCGCTTGATCACCGTGTTGAAGGTGGTTTTACGAGGCCGCTTTGGTTGTGGCTTGAAGGGTTTAAAAAGGGCTTTGAAAGGGATTTGAATGAGGTTCGAGACGCTCAGAGCTCAAACACACCATCGACTTTGGATGTTCTCGACCTTTAATCATCATTGGGGAAGCAAAGGCCGTATATAGACTAGTCTGGACAGTCCAGAATAGGGTGTCTACAGTAGCCCCCCTTTGACAGTACTTGGAATACCATCGTTTTGGTACAAGTAATGTCAAAGGTTTTCTAGACACCCTCTTCAGGCCATCCAGAACAGAATCATAAGAGCCAATGAAAGATGCGTAATCTTAAAGAACCTGGTTGATTGAATGGACGGATAGATCGTCGCTTGCTGAGCATGGCACGGGCAATGTGGATCACTGCATGATTGTGGAAATGGCGGACTCTCCGGGGGAATAAAAAGTGGCTACCCGCTGGGGAGATAAGATACTGACAGGCGGACAGCCGTTTGATCTGAATTTGGACTCTCATGGGGAAGAATCCATTGGAAGCGGCCTGCAGCCGCTTCTTTGATTTGAAACTGGACAGGCGGACCATCGTTGCTTTGAAGGCGGACAGGAGGCGGACTCGTCCGGGGATAACTCCAGCTCGGAGTTAAAAATTTGCAATTGGACGGATAGATCGTCGCTGATTTGAATTTGGACTAGTAGATCGTCGTTGATTTGAAATTGGACGAGTAGGTCGTCGTTGATTTGAAATTGGACGAATGGATCGTCGTTGATTGATAATTGGACGAATGGATCGTCGTCGATTTGAAGTTGGACGAATGGATCGTTGTTGATTGATAATTGGACGGACAGATCGTCGTTGATTTGAAATTGGACGAGTAGATCGTCGTTGATTTGAAATTGGACGGATAGATCGTTGTTGATTTGAAATTGGACAAATGGATCGTCGTTGATTTGAAATTGGACGAACGGATCATCATCGATTTGAAATTGGACGAATGGATCGTCGTTGATTTGAAGTTGGATGAATGGATCGTCGTTGATTGATAATTGGACGAATGGATCGTCATTGATTTGAAATTGGACGGGCTCTACTTGAGGAACCACTATCCAGGAGAGATAATATGGATTGGGCATTGTACGGGCCTTGACACTTGCTCCTGAGATGCGTTTTGGGCCTCAGGCCCATGAACCACTGGCGTGCGCCAGACCTTCGTTGGCGTGCGGTGGTACATTTCACCAACCCATGCCCAGATCCGGCCCAAACCCGGCCCATCTGTATCCATGTCGTATAAACTCCTGTTATGGGCACGAAACCGCCATTCCTTCATTTTTGAAACTCCCAGAGGCTCTCAAACTCGTCCCACTTCCCCAATCTCACACACAACCTCTCTTCTCCCTCCATAACTGCAAACCCACGTACATTTATGGCTGAAATCAGTGGCGGTAGGGGCGGCAATGGCAGCGATGGTGATAGCGGCGTTGAGCGACCGAAGGCCAGTGAAATCGAGGCTGAGAGGTCTCTGATCGACGATCAAACAACCACTGGGGCTCCGTCGAGCATCAGTGCAGTGGTTCCAGGCAGCGGCGGCGATGGCGATAGCCATGCAACGGCGGCGGTTGACAGCGGCGAGGGGCGCACGCCAGTGGATCAGGGGCATGCGCCGGTGGATCCTAGGCCAGTGGGCTCGCAAGTTGACCAAATGGACCCGCGGAGCAGCGTGATGGGTTCGGTGGTTACTGGTGTGGGCTCGGCCGGGGCCGGCGCCAGCAGCAGTGGTGGTGCAGGTGGTGATGATGATCCGGGGCAGCCGCCAAAGGATCCGGCGAGCGAGAAGGCTCCAATGGTTGAGGATGAGAGCGTACCGGTAGTGAGGCCTGATCACGTTGAGCGGGTTGAGTTCATGCCACCCGCGGCGTCATCAAGTCATGAGCCCATCATGAGCAGCGCACTGGCGGAGTTCGTCGGCCGCGATAGGCTTGCTCAACTGATGAGGGAGGCACCCCAGGTGGTCGAAGTGGTGGTGAAAGCTCGTGAGGAGAGACTAGCGGAGATAGCCCGTTGGAATGAGCAGGAGAGATTGATACGGGAGGCTGAGGCTCGGGCGCAGGAGGTGGAGCCTGAGCAGACGGAGGTGGCTCAGGAGGAGGGGCCGTGGATGAACGAGGTGGCGGTGACTCTGGCCAATTCTATCAAGGGTAAGCCTCGTCGCGAATTTGTGGCGGAGACCTATACACCACCGGAGCCGCACGTGTTCATCCCATCAGGGGCTGAGGGTTACCGCCCTCGTCGGGGGGAGTATGGCGAGGAGGAGGTGTTACGGGATCGCGACCATCACCTATCCAGAGGCTGGGCTCAGGTATACCCACAATTTTGCTCCAACTTTCCTTCCTTGTTGTTACTTGCACTTTTATATCGTACCATGCAAGCCTGTGAACTGCTTCTAGAATAGTTTATCGCTTGATTCGACCAATAGTATCCCTTGAAACGATAATCGACTAATGAGAATGCCTGGTAACTTGATCGACTTGATAGGATGCCCTTAGATAATGGAAATCGACAAATAGAGTACCTACAACATGACTTGAAAAACACAATATTTGATATGATGACTGCATAAACAAATACCTGCCAACACATGATCGACCAATAGAATGCCTGCTAGTGTTTGAATTTGACCAATAGAGTGCCTGCTAATTGAGATCGACTGATAGAATGCTTGGTAACGTGCCATGTAGCTCGATTCGACTGATAGGATGCCTGTTAATTGAATTTGACTGACAGACTACCTGATAATGTGCCATGTAGCTTCATTCGACTGATAGGATGCTGTTAATTGAGGTCGACTGATAGAATGCCTGATAAGGTTTGAATTCGACTGATAGAATGCCTTTACGTGCCACATAATTTGATTCGACAGATATGCTTGACTTGATATACCGTATACTTCAATTTGAGCCTGTTCTTACTTGTTTGATTCGATTATCTGTTAGACTTGAGATGTTCTCATTGATAACTCTTCCTTTTGTTCCGGCTGTTGTGGTGTGCAGAGGGGAGTTGCTAGTACGCGGGGACACGGCGGTTCAGCGTACTCGCTCGAGTTGTACAGGGAGCTGCCCGAGCAAGTTAGGGTGTTGGTAGATGCCGCGGGATTTGGCTTGTTTATGCCTACTCAGACGTCGGTGCACAATGATCATGCCTTGCTGACTGCACTTGCTGAGAGGTGGTGTGACACCTCTAATACCTTCCACTTCCCGATTGGGGAGATGATAGTGACTCCAGTGGGCTTTGCGGCGCTGACTGGGCTGAGGGTAGAAGGCGAGCCCATCTTGTTTGACTTGGGGATTCACAGGGATGCAGAAGCGTTGGAGTGGTTTTTGGGGATGGTGCCCAAGGGTAATGCTGAGACGGTGGCTTACGACCAGTTTAGGAGCCATTTGAGGAGGAGAGCGCAGGAGATTGAGGAGAAAGGAGAGTCCATCTCAGAGCAGGAGGCAGTGCAGATGGCGAGAGTCTATCTGCTATACTTGTTTGGGGCAACGCTGTATGCGAACAAGCGGTCCACAGTCCACCTGTCCTACCTGCCAGCACTTTTTTACCTGCACACTGCCTCACGGTACAACTGGGGCGGAGCGGCTTTGGGCACGTGCTATGGGTTCATGGGTGAGTTCTCACGAAGAAAGAGAGCTGCTGCTGGCTATTGGAGGATATGGGAGGTATGATTTCAAACCTGTCTTTTGCTCATTTTCCCACGCTTCTTTTTGATTATGCACATGTTGATTTCTGATGCCTTGACTGTTTGAAAACCTGCAGCTGTGGGCCTATGAGGTGCTGAGGATGTTCAGGCCGGAGAACAGGTGCCAGGATTTGAGGACCTTGCCACGCGCCATGGTTTGGGGGCCGCTTCATGTGGGCAAGAAGAAGACGACAAGCGATCCAGCGAGCAATCTGGCAGCCTATCGAGTTTTCCTTGACGAGTTGTCGGGCTCTCAGGTAAGAAATCAGTTCTGTTTATAGCACATGTCCTTGAATTGCTTTAATGCTGTCGCTGATATCCTTTTCCTTGGCTTTTGACTTTCGAATAGGCAGAGTGGGACCCGTGGAGAATTGCCGAGCCGGAGCCAGAGTACATTGCCAGGAGCAGAGTGGTGACGGCGAGCCGGGTACTGCTAGAATCTGCTTTCGGATGGCAGTGGTACTTGGGTGACCGTGTGACGAGGCAGTCTTTGGAGGCAGACGAGTTCATAGTTCCCGGGTTACTTCCACCTCGAGCGTCCCATACAGGCTTTTACACTCTCGGAGAGTTGCGGCGCTTTACGTTTCCTGTAGAGCTTTCCCGCTTTCTGAGGGTAGGGCATGACTACGCCATATACCGGAGGGATCACCTGGCAGGCCCACTTGGGGTGGTAGAGCACATGGCCATGCGTTTTGAGGCCTTGGAGGCTGGGCAGGAGAGACATGGCCAGGGAGGCAGAGTAGCCCGTTCCAGGGAGCGGAGCGTATACGCAGAGGCTACAGGGCTCCCTCGACTTTCGTGGACACTGGAGGTGCGGGACGCACAGGGAGAAGCTGCTGTGGTTCGCTTCGAGCTTTCCTTTCAGCTTTGTCATTTGCTTTCCATCACATTTGAACTATACTCTTGCTGTAATCTGACTATGATTCTAACCATATTGCAGGTGCCGATAGAATGGGCAAGGGAAGCTGCACGCTTGATGCTGGCAATGGAGAAAGAGTTCCACAAGATAGCGAGAGGTACCCCCTTGCAGCTGCACTACCCACCGGCGGATCCGACACCGACTGCACAGCCTCAGGTATACATCCAATCTTCTCGCTTCATTTGGCACTTAACACTTTGAGCATATAGATACAATGCCTGCTGGATATACCTACTCTTGGCACCTGTTTCAATATTCGACATACAATATATGCACAATATGTATACTGAAATGCTTGAATTGAATTGACAATGCAAGGACGCGCTAGGGCGGCTCCGAGGCGGAAGACAGTGAGGGCTGCCCCACAGAAGGGCAAGGGCAAGGCACTTGCTACAGCTCAGCGCAAGACGAGCGCTACGCAGCCTGAGACCAGAGGAGTGGTGACTGCCTCAGCTAGCGGGCCGGAGCAGTTCCGCAGAGTCCTGAGGAAGAGGACTGGAGACAAGAAGCTGCCTGAGGGACCCTCGAAGAAAAGGAGACAAGAGGAAGAAGAAGAAGAAGAGGAGCCGGTGTCCCTCAGCAGCAGATCTGACTCTGCCAGCGATCCGAGATTTCGATTCACTCCAGGGGACCTAGCCGCAGCTGTGCTGAGCGAGGAGGACAGCGAGAGTGATGGCGTCGATCCCGAGGACTTTTCTGACTGAGGGCTATCACTGAGCCTCAGTTACTTTACCGTCTAGCTTACTTTGATACTTGATACATTAGTACTCCAGCACTTTGATACGTTGATTTTAAGATGAGGCCTGCGTGCCTTAGGTTTCCGGGCGGATGTGCCCTGTACATTTCAGTTCTACTTGTTTGGGCCGTTGTGCCGCTTCATACATTAGTACTGCTTTTGATACTTGAGGTACTATGCTATAGGATGGTATAATATAACTGCATTTTCTATTTATTAAATTCCTTTTGATAAGAAAAATTGGCAAAGGAAAGGAATAAACCGTCCACCAAACTTACATGCCTTGTCAAACAGCCTGAATCGACACATGAGTGCTAAAGTATGCATAAACTGACTTAGCTCGAAAGAAATGGATAGAAAAAGTCCCAGGATACGCTCCGTGTCCCCCAGGATACGAGGATACGAGAAAGTATTAAGATTTTGGGCGTTAACGTGCCAAAACTCAAAATCCTCTAAGACGAAGGAAACTGACACTTCTGTAGGGCTGTAACAGCACACAATGACTTGTACAAATTGACGGATTTGAGAAAAATGCTCGGATACGGCCCAAATACCCAAAACTAGAGAAAAATACTGCAAAAACGGGTATAAAATGCAAAAGATGACTCGATTATAGGCCTGGACTGAAACCGACACCCCCACACAGCCACATTAGGCTTAGGTAAGCTGTATGGCATGACAAAACTTGGCACAAGCTTCCGAATTAGATTTTGATCTTCCGTATCCCCCTTTCGAGGAGGATACGGGCCGTTGGAGGCCCAAAACCTTCGTTGAGCGCGATGTTTCGAGTTCAACGCTTCGACATAGTCCCAGATACCATTTAAGACTTGTACCGACCCTCCATGCAGCAAAACAAGACTCGGAATTGAAAACGTGCATCGGTTGGCAATAGCTGCTGCAAACTGGTTCTGGTGCAGGTCTCTCTGGCATGCGCCAGTGGTTCAGTGGTGTGCGCCAGTGGTTCACTCTACTGGCGTGCGCCAGTGGCGTGCTCCAGACCCACTTGTCTGGCCAACTGTCCTTTCCTGGGCACTCCCTTGTCTTCACCTACACACGTTTCAGACACGGTTTCTGTAACTTCAGGGGGCAGTGTCCTTCTCTGCAAAGGCCCTTGTAAGCCAACGGCTACTTTGAACGGTAATATGAGAATGAGATGCACTATGCTGGCCTATAAAAGGCAGAACGCACAATGCTGAATTCATACAGCCCCATTACACCACCGCAGTATAATTTCTTCGTTCAGTCTTTCCCACTATTCATAGACGGAAAACCCGATTCCCACATTGATCAGGCCTTGGCTAACCGAATTCTTGAGCATGGATTGGTTAAATTTCCGATACCACGGCCTTGCTTCATTTCGTTACCTTCGACACATGCCGCTCCGTCCGGCACTCTTGAGGGCCGCTCTTCGGTTCTGGGACCCGGACGTCCACGTCTTCCGCTTTGGCGACGACGAAATATGTCCCACAATCGAGGAGTTCCATGCATACCTCCAAGCTTATGCGTCTCCCACACTCGTGGTTCCTCCTTACCAAGTAAGCATGTCGGGTCTGCTGGCATCCTCTCTCGATATCTCTCGAGGTTTGGCCAACACCATTTTGGAGGGCGGCCAAATTAACATTATGCAGTTGATCGCTAGATACAGCCCGGAAGGCGACTTGGAGGATGATGCTGTGCAGGCCCGGCGCCGCTTCACTCTGGTGATTTGCCTGCTGGCAGCCTACTTACTCGTTCCTGCCAACGGAAGGGTCAGCCCTTTGCTGGTGAGCGTGGCCACTCAGATGGCGGATCGGCAGAATGTGATCCCTTTGGTTCTTTCGGAGACTCTCTTGGGGTTAGATTTGGTGTATACTGGCCAATCCAACACTTTTAGCGGGAGCCCACTTCTGCTCCAGGTTAACTCACTCAGCTCACCTTTTCCTGGTTTTTGCACATTCTCATTTTACCTCGACTCTCGGCTGTAGGCTGTTTCTGGGTTTCTTACTTGTTTTGCCGCTCGGGCCTTATCTGGCTTCTCACTTGTCTTTTCACTTATGTAGTTATGGTTATGTGACAAGTTGGGTCTGCTGCATCCTCCGATGGACGGCTGGAATCTGTTCCCGAAGCGGATCCACCAACGGGAGATGAGGTATCCCGAGATGGATCTGGAGGAATGGTACGCCTTCTTGCAGCAAGTGCAACCCGATGAAGTCGTCTGGAGGTGTCCTTGGATGGAACTCACCAACATGACTCTCCATTCCGAAGGTTTCGACAGAGTGGTGATCGCGGGACTGACTAGCTTCACCTTCTACACTCCCGGCCATATCCTCCGACAGCTGGGCGTTTCACAGGAGAACACCCGTGTCAGTACTGATGGTTTCCGTGTTCCCAATTTCACTGCCCAAACTCTCAATGGCTACAAAATGCGCTGTGGCTTTAGGGTGTTTCAAGGAGAAATGCCGGATTTCACCACAAGACTAAGGAAAAGCTATAAACAATGGCTGAGAGCAGAGGTGCATGCAAGGGAAAACATCGACTGACTCGGACTACTTTGCTGTGCTTAGAATAAGCTGTGAGCCGTTAGGCTTCTCAAGCATTTTGTTCTGTTTTTATGCTTAACTGTTTTTTTTAAGGTTTCATGCTCAACCTATGTAATAGAAATAGTAGTTTGCAATAAAATTGAAAGATGAAAGGTTTCCCCCTTCTGATTCTCTGATAACATGTTGACTTGTCCCCGACTTCTGTTCGACCTTTGATGTTGATGCCAAAAGATGCAACCATGGATCAAGTTGATAGAGTGTGATCGGGTCTCAAGGTGAGACTGCCTACGTATCCCTTTTCGGGGAATCAGGTCAGAACGTAGTTTCGGCCAAGGTTCGGTCGGGTGTTTTACCTCTCCTTTTTACGCTCTAACTTTTGCCTAGAGCCGCCTTTTCAGGTTTTCCGTCTAGCGAGCTTTCGACTTTTGCCTATTTATTTTTGCCTAGACCGCCTCCTTAGGTTTTCGGTCTAGCAGGCCTGCTCTAACTTTTGCTTGGCACCGCCTACCCTTGTGGTTTTCGGCCCAACGAGCATCTCTCAGGGGTAGAAGCGCTTGAGTTGATCCAGGTTGACTAGGGCGCTGAATTCGTTGCCATCGAGGTCGACGAGCTTGGCAGCACCCCCAAACAGGATGGTCTTGATAATGTAAGGCCCTGAACGCTTCGGTCGGAATTTCCCACGGACATCAAATACTGGGGCCCGGATCTCCTTTGTAACCATATCTCCTTCGACTAAGCCCCTGGATTTCACCTTCTTGTCAAACGCACGGGCGATTCGACGCTGATACCCTTGCACATGATACAGAGCACGGAGCCTTCTTTCATCAAACAGCAGCAGCTCTACAAATCTCCCGCTCAGCCATTCAGATTCCTCGAGACCACTCTCAGTCATGGCCCTCAAAGATGGAACCTCAAGCTCGATGGGAAGCACTGCCTCCATCCCGTAGACCAAGGAAAACGGAGTTGCACCAGTTGAAGTACAGATCAACGTTCGATATGCCCAGAGTGCCAGCAGCAGCGGTTCATGCCAATCCCTTGCAGATTCAGCAGTTTTCTTGATAATTGTCTCGACATTCTTGTTGGCGGCTTCGACTGCTCCATTTGTCTTTGGACGATAGGTTGTAGAATGGTGGATCTCGATGCCGAATTCCTCAAAAAGCTCCAGGACCCTTCCTTTGAAATGACTCCCGTTATCTGACACGAAAGCTTGAGGGACACCATACCGGTAGATGATGTTCTTTCGAATGAACTGGGCGACCTGAATCGTTGTCAAAGTCTTGTAGGACTCAGCCTCGACCCACTTAGTGAAGTAATCTATCGCCACTAGTATGAACTTGTGACCATTCGAAGCGGACGGTGTGATCATGCCAATAACGTCAATGCCCCACACAGAGAAAGGCCAAGGCGAAGTCATGCCATACAACTTGGACGCAGGAACGTGCCGTAGATTGGCATGAATTTGACATTTGTAATAGCGCCACACATAATCAATGCATTGAGACTCCATAGTGGACCAGTAGTAGCCCTGCCTGAGGATCTTCCTGGCAAGCATAACACCACTCATGTGAGGACCGCAGACTCCTTCGTGAATCTCCTCCATGATCCTTGTTGCTTCAGCCCATTGACACACAGCTTATGCATTCCACAGTGAGACCTTCGGTACAACTTTCCTCCACAAATAATGTACTGGGCGGCCAAACGCTGCAAAGCAACTCGATCCTTTCTTGTAGCCCCAGCGGGAAACTCCCCGCGCTCGACAAAATTCCAAATATCATGGTACCAGGGCAGGCCATCATCGACATCATCAATGGCGTTGATATACTCATAGGTGGGCAGGTCTCTCTGTTCGATCACGATCGGCCGCAACTTGACCCCTATCGGAAGTTCGATCATTGAAGCCAAAGTCGCCAAGGCATCGGCGAACTGATTCTTCAATCGTGGAATATGGGTGAAAGTCACCTTATTGAAACGAGGAATCAGTTCCTCCAACTCTCGGTGATAAGGCTTCAGCTTTTCCTCGCAAACCTTCTAGTCCCCATTGGCTTGAGACACCACCAGATTTAAATCCTCGATCACTTCTAGCTTCTCGACCCCAAGAGCAATAGCAGCCTCCATCCCGACGATACAGGCCTCATACTCGGCTTGGTTGTTAGTGCAATCGAAGTTTAGCTTGAAAGCGAGCGGAATATGAGCACCGGAGGACGTGATCAGCAACACTCCGATCCCAAAACCTTTTTGATTCGCAGCTCCATCAAAATAGAGCGTCCACACTTCCTCGACTACCGTTAGCACATCCTCATCAGGGAAAGTAAAGTCAACATCCTCTGGCCCGTCGATTGGATGATCTACCAGAAACTCAGCCATAGCACGGCCCTTTACGGATTTCCTTGTAACATATTGGCGATCGAACTCAGCCAGCAGAAGCAACCAACATGCCAGCTTATGAGTGAGTGTCGGCTTCTCGAACAAATACTTAAGAGGATCCATCCGAGAAATCAGCTTCACTGAATAGGCTAGCATGTAGTGTCTAAGCTTTTTGGTAGCCCAAACTAGTGCCCAACACGTCTTTTCCAGAGAGGTATAGCGCTCCTCGCTGCCCACCATCTTCTTGCTCAGATAGTAGATAGCCTTTTCGACTCCGTTATCCCCTTCTTGTGCCAGCAGACATCCCATAGCTGTCGGGGTGACTGACAAGTACAGAATCAGCGGTCGACCTGGCGTAGGCGGCATTAATACAGGCGGATTTCGCAGGTACTCCTTTATTGACTCGAAAGCAGCTTGACATTTGTCCGTCCATTCGAAGTGAACATCCTTTTCGAGTAATCGAAACAACGGTTCACAAGTCAATGTCAACTTAGCAATGAACCGGCTGATAAACTGAACCTTCCCCAGGAAGCTTCGCACCCCCTTTTCTGACCGCGGTGACTCCATCTCGAGAATAGCCTTGATTTTAGATGGGTCCACTTCAATCCCTCTTGCCGTGATTAGGAACCCCAACATCTTGCCTGCTGTGACCCCAAAGGTGCATTTCTGCGGGTTGAGCCGCACGTTGTACTTCCGAAGCCTTTCCAGAAACTGCCGGAGTGCCGGGATAAAATCCTCCTTATTCTTAGCCTTGACAATCATATCGTCCATGTAGACCTCGATTGTCTTGTGGATGAAGTCATGCAGCAGGGTTGTCTGTGCTCGCTGAAAAGTGCACCCAGCATTCTTGAGCCCGAAAGGCATCATCACATAGCAATATGTCCCCCATTCAATGACGAACGTTGTCTTCTCCTGATCCTCTGGCGCTACAAAGATTTGATTGTATCCCGAGAATCCATCGACAAAAGAGAGCAAAGCATGCCCCGCCGTGTTGTCCACAAGCACATCAATGTGAGGCAAGGGAAAACTGTCTTTGGGGCTAGCTTTGTTCAAGTCCCTGAAGTCGACACAGACCCGGATCCTCCCATCCTTCTTGGGAACTGGCACAATGTTGGCAACCCATGTCGGATACTCAGCGACCCTCAGAAAGCCTGCGTCAATCTGCTTAGTGACTTCTTCCTTGATCTTCTAAACCCAATCTGGCCTCATCCTGCGGAGTTTCTGTTTGACCGGTACAGCCCCAGGCGCTAACGGAATTCGGTGCTGTACAATTTCGGGATCAATACCGGGCATGTCCTGATGTGACCATGCAAAGACCTCGAAGTATTCCTTGAGTAGATCGACCAATGCAACACGGTCCTCGGGGGACAAAGTTGAACCAATTTGCATCATACGGGGGTTATTCTCGTCTTTCAGGTTTACAAAAATTACTTCTTCTTTTAGAGGCTAAGCATGCCTTTCGTCTTCCCTTTCGATGAGGGAACGCAACTCAATCGGAATATTCCCGTCAAAGTCTGTTCCTTCATCATCGGGGTCAACACAGTTTATATAGAAGTCAGCAAAATAATCAGAAGCAGGATCATGCATTTCATAAAACCCAGACGGGTTGCCAAGTACAGTAGATTCAAACTCAAAATAGAAGCTATGACGTGGAGGGCCAAGAGGCACAAACTCCAACTCTGAGCTAGACTTAGACTCGAGAGACTCTGTGTCAGACTCAGACTCATCGTCAATGCATGTTAAGCGTGGAGTGAAAATGCAGTTATTAATACTGCCATTGGCTTCGACTATGAGGGTGGTTGGATCCTCGAGAGCATCTGAGGAGTCGGGCCCAAGCATCAGCACTTCAGCCTCTTCTTCCTTGCCAACCAAACCTACTTGGGAGAACAGCATCTCCAAGCTCCCCTGATCGAAGGTCTTCAACCAGTCCATCTTTTCCTCGATCTTAACCAGCTGCTTCTTAAATTCTGCCTTAGCCAGCTCATCCTTTGCAATTTCTTCTTTGGTGTCAGCCCAAGTGTCAACAGCAAAGATCTCAAACCCAGGAAGCCAAGTACGGGTCTCTGGATCCCAAAACGGCTCGACTTGCCCCACATAATCATGACCTCCCCCCTCACGGACGAAGTAGCAGTCGGGATTACCATAAAGGGTTCGGAGTTTTCCCGTGCCTAACATTCTTGGCCCTTTTGGCAGGGGGAATGTATCCCAAACCAAACTGACCTTCGGTGAAGGGAAAGACAGGGAACTCAGTGACCCCTTGCTGGTTGATCCCGAGCCCAAAGCCAGGCATGAACGCCATCCTTCTCATGATCTTGAAGGCGGCAGAGCTAATGATGAAATCGTCTGCTACAGCAATGGCAAGAACCGACCCCAACTTGTCGAACGAGAAACCTCCAAAGTCTGAGTCTTCCTCTCCATGCATGATCCCCAACACAGGCTCATCCTCTTTGAGTGGGCGGATCCCAGAGTCCCCACAGATCGTCAAAGTTCCAGTTGGAAGCCCCAGCATTACTTTCTGATGCAGCGTCGAGGGCACTGCCATGATGTCTGGCCTATGCATCCAAGGTCTGCCCAGCAGCAGGTTGAAGGTAGAAGGGATGTCCACCACATGAAATTCAACACTCATCTTAAATCCCTCAGTGTCGAGCAAGAGAGTTATGGTCCCTTCCACCACACGACGTGTGCTATCATAGGTTTTAACTGCCAAGTTAGACGGCTCAAAATCCTTCTTTGCAAGTCCTAGGCGGTATGCTACCCTCAGTGGGCAGACATTGAGGGCGGAGCCATTGTCGATGAGCATAGTCGGGATCCAGAGTCCCTTGCACTTGACGGTAATGTGTAGCGGACGGTTGTGAGCAGTCCCCTCGATCGGCAGATCCTTCTTGGTAAAGGTAACAGAGTGTTTAGACAGCAGGGGCAGGACGAGGGCGACCATTGCCTCAGGGGTAATGTCGGTAGGTACCGTGACACGGGACAAAGCCAAAGACAACCCTTCACGATGCTCCTTTGATGACGTGATCAAACCCCAAACGGAGACAGCAGCCGGAATCCTCTCGAGTTGTCGCTGAATGACATTTTCCACGGGAACCACATCATGCACATGTAGGACACTCCTTTGAGGGGCAAGAACAACGGGCTTCTGAGTCGGAGGATTGGACGAGCTTCCAGCCTGCAGGTTAGGTGGCTGAAAAACTCGGCCGCTCCTCGTGACGTTTGCTATATCCCACCAGGAGGTCGTCTTATCATCAAAATCCCAGAAGTCAGTAGGGATTTCCGCCATCTTGCGTTTTCCTTTATCGACGGATGCCACCGTTGCAGGAGAATCTTGTCTCAGTGTTGTCTCCAAGTCTTGCAATACCAGTCCTTCCCAGAAAGCGGGGTCTTGAGCAGTAGCTTCTTCGAAAGGCACCCCCGGATTCGTGACGAACGGCGAATCCCAGAAACCGGCATCCACCAAGGCAAAATTCACAGTCCATACCTCATTTCCCATCTGTATGTCCATAACCTTGTCTACGTCCCAGAGATCCTCAGGCAGTGGATTCAAATTAAGGTCCACAATGTCATTGACATCCCACAAGTCAGCAGGTACTTCATCTATAGCCATGACGAGGCAGTCATCTTCAAGTGCAACACAAGGACGTGGCTCCTTAACAGGCACAAGGTTGTCAGTGGGATCGCTTTCATGATGGAACTTGCAAACCACTTCTGAAAGCTTGTCTACTAGAGGGCTGAAAGATCCAAGTTGGCGGCGTTCATTGGGGATGACCTCCCCGTCAACATAGAATGCCAGGTATGCCTCATCTACACCATCTTTGGCTTCGGCTGGCTCTAAGTGAAAGTTCTGATCCCATGCTAGTTGGGAGCGGTAGGTTGTGGATCCCAAACGTACTCCTCTTCCTCGAGGACAACAGTCTCGGGCTGATAAAAGAGCATGAATAAAGAGAGACCGTCCAGAGGGTTTGCTCGTGCTGCCTCCCATTCTACTTCCAACTGGTCGATCCAGGCTTGATCAATTTGCGGTACTACAGGAAATCCCAAGTGGTAGCACTCAGTCCAATCATTGCTAAGTTCCATCCATTCCGCCATTTTGTCTTCCATTTCCCAACCTACAGCCAGCATATTGACTTCGGGTTCCACAGGGGCAATTACAACAGGTTTAGGGTTGTGCTCTGCGGTTATATGGTCAGTGGGGTTGAATATGGTGGAGTTGGGAGATATAGTGGAGCTGAGGGATATGTGGTTTATCTGTTGGTTATGTTGTGGTAGGGAGTTAGAGATGACATTGGGTTTAGCAGGTGGGGTTGGAAGAGTGCCGTTTTTTACCAGATCCTGTATCGCATGGCGGAGACGATAACAGGAGTCAGTGTGATGGCCAGGCCGTTGGTGGTAAGCACAGAAAACATTGGGGTTGTGGCTAGGGGGTAGATTGGAGGAAGTGGGGTTGGCGTCAAGGGTCGGAGATGACCGGACTTGACCAGTTTCTCCAAGACTAAGGAAAGTGGAGCCTCGAAATTGGCAAAAACACGAGGTTGGCTGCGATTTTGGGTCCTTTGAGGGGTTTGGACTTGGTTGATGTCGGCAATGTGGTTGGCGGAACTCTATGTGGCAGTGTTGTGGCTGGCAGTTGCTGCGTTGGCATAGTTGTTGGCACCGAAAAGGGCAGTGCTGTTTCCAGTGTAAGCACGAGGCTTGGCTTTCGGAGCTGCGGCAGAGGAAGATGCTTCTGTTCTTGTCAGAACCCCAGTTTGAAGAGCCTCTTCAACAGCTAAACCAGAATCAAAGAAAGTCTCCCAATTTGCACCTTGCACCAGCACAAGGTTCTTGGCAAAATCGGGCAGCAGGTTACGGGAGATGATACGGATCTGGTCCTTCTCACTGATACGATTGGTCATGAGGGCTGCCTTGGTCCTCCACCGCTTGATGAAATCTGCAAAGGACTCCTCTGCAGTCATCTTGGTCGACTCAAGCTCTTGAGTGGTCATCTTGAGCTGAGCATTGTAGCTGTACTGGGAGTTAAAAGCGGTACCGATATCTTCCCAGGTTCTTCTTTTGGAAATGTCGAGAGACAAGAATCACTGAAAGGCTGGACCAACTAGAGTTTGAGGGAACAGTTGAGCCATGGCATCTTCCTCCACCCCATGGAGTTTCATGGCACTATGATAGGCCAGTAGGTGAGTCTTGGGATCTCCAGTTCCATCAAACTTCGCGAAATCAGGCATCTTGAACCGCTCAGGCAGGCGAGCGTTCGGGAAAGGACAGAGACGGTCCATGTCTAGGCCACCAGCGCCCAGTCTCTCGGATTTAGTGACAGATTCTTCGAGCTTCGCCATCTTGGCGATCAGAGCAGCTATCTCAGGGTTTTGAACGGGGTTTTCAACTCGGGGAATGTCCTCAACCTCAGCTTCGGGATTTGGCCTTTCTCCGCCGCCGCCAGCCGCAGCCACTAAAGGAAGACGCTCCTCGATTAGAGTACGAAGATCAGTCATGGAGGCATCGGCCTGATCAGCCCTCCGCTGCATGGCAACCATGTTTCGTTGGATGTCAACCAAGACAGCAGCAAGATTCGAGGTTTCGGCCATGACTACAACCTCGGCTTTGACAAGTTTCAGAGATGAAGGTGGAGATGGAGATGGAGAGGCTTCGTGTGGAGTAGTTGGCGGCGAATCCTCCCTTGACAGTGTACAGCCCGGAGCTTCCGTTGTGACTGACTGAGCAACAGACCCACCCACATCTTCTTCCAGACAGACCCATCGGACGGACCCAAGTAGGTTTGGCTCTTGATCTCAGAACTTTGATTTGACAGTGCACGGTCTAGACAGTAAAGTAGAAGAGCTCAGTGACAGCCTGCAGCAGTTTATTTTAAAAGAGATGAAAGAAAGGGAAACGCTCGTCGTCAGTGTCCTCCTAGACTCTGCACCTAACAAGCAAGTCCATCTTGCGACGTTTTAGGACGTCGCTGTGATCCTTGGATTTCTTTTCGACAGTGTATCCTTGTTTGAATCGACTAAGACTAAAAGATGTTGAAACAGCCTAAGCCTTCGGCTACCCTTTCTCAAAGTCTCAAAATTTGGAATGGAACAACTTGATGCGAACGTCGTGATACCATGACCAAAATGGCGTAAGCAGCACTGTGCCGAAGCCTTGAATGATGTAAGTGTTTAGCACTTGTAACCGGAAAGGTGTAAGCATCACGTCATGCCTCTTGTTGTTCAAGGATTTCTGTTTGAAACTTTGATGGGGTTTAGACAAGGACTTAGAAAGTCTCGATATCTTGAAAGCCTTTTGATTCAAGGAATTTGAAAGGTTAACAACGCGTATCATCAAGATGCACGACTCGTCATCGGTCCAAACGGCGTCCTAATAGGGACGAGATAGACTTGCCAGACAGACAGACCTAAAAGCCGCCCTAGCATGCTTCTACGCAGAACGTTATGAATGTATGTATAGACATGCGATAGGGAAAGCAGTAACACATAGACAGTTTATGGGGGTTAGATGCAAATAATCCTACCCTGCAGGTTCCTGTCTTAGGTTGAAAGGTTCTAGTGCTTTGTACGCATGGAGAGGCCGGTTTGGGTTTAAGGGGGTTCCTCTGACTAGAGTCGCGGTATACCTCCCAAAGCAACGCGTGCAGCAGAGCAATGGTCGAACGGTATTGCAACTCATCATCGTCCAAGGTTGTTGGGCGTTCAAGGACCCCGGGCTCCAGTAAACTGTACCGGTTACCCAAAACACCTCAACGGGGCTAAGTAACATCGATGCCAATGGAGAACGCCAACGAATGATTTTGAGAGAGAGAAATGCAATGTTTAGAAAAAAATGTCTTTTTCAAGCTTGGCTCACTTTTATTAATAAAAACTTGGAGAAAAACTACACAAGTGAACAATAGTAAAAGCCCCAGTTCGGATTGGTCGGATGTAGAATCCTGTTACGTTACCATTCCATTCTTCAACAAGTACTTATCGTACTCTTTTGACAGACTTTTGAAAAATTGTTCAAGTATGTATTAATTTCCAAGTTTTAATTAATGCAATGATCCCCAGTGGAGTCGCCACTTTTTGTTCCCCAGGAGAGTCTGCCATTTCCACAATCATGCAGCGATCCACGTTGCGCCCTTTTGTTTGAAAGCATGACAAAGTGCTGTTTTGAGAGAGTCGCCACCCGGGTTTTGCGGAAAGTACCCAAGAAACCGATTATGAAAACGCTTTTGTTCACGTTTGTTTGATTTGAAAAAGCCTTGTAGACTGGACCGTCGTCACCTTCGATACTGAGGTTCGGGAGCCAGGTTATGAGAGGGGAAGGGTTTTATGGCACCCCTCTCGCCCAATCCGAAGATCGGTCTCTACTCAGGCATTTTGTAAAACATTTGCATTTTTCTCTCTTTTAATCATTTATTAGCCAGTTATGGCGGGGGAACAGTTAATGGGGATTAACAAATGACATGTTGCATTTATATGGCAAAATGTGGTGAATGGTGAATGATTTATGAACAATATATAATAGATTGAGAACAAGCGCTTCTGTGAGCATTTTAGATAAACTGGCACATACTGGCCCAGAATGATTCACGCAGGAATGGACCTGTATGCACTGGCCAGGCCACTGCATACTAGGGAACCCTGCGTGCGCCACCATAGGACAGGCGTGCGCCGGTGGGCCCAAGCTCACAGCTTCTGAACTCAACCCTCTGGGCTCTAGAATTGACCAGTGCGCACCCAGGACAAACCACGCAATTGATATAGCAGCATATATATGGTTACAGATTACAGCAACAAATCAAACAGAAATAAACAGATTGAACACCCCATAAACAGAGTGGGGATCAAGCAAAGGCCTGAACTGCGCTAGGAAGTAAGGGCCAGATACTGGAACTTGGAACAACTGGCGCACGCAGGTCAGGCGGTACCGTGCGCCACTTGCTCTTTTGGTCCAGTGCTTGGCTTTGCCTCATCTGGGTTCTGGAACAGGACCAGAAGGATCCCAGAGGCCTTACTACACAGTTATAACAGATGACTAACTACACAGTTCAAAAATATGGAAAGCTGTAAACTGGTTTTTAGCATGCTAAAAGGTGATCAACATGAAAAGATCGTAAAATGAGGGTGATCGATGGACCCCACGCCAGTCCTGCCATGCAACCATAACTGGCGCACGGCTATAGGGGACTGGCGTGCGCCACCTATCCCCCTACGACATTGCTTATATGCTAGCTACGAACCCAGGCCTGGTATTGATTACCAGCCTGAGTTCTGCTGGCTCCCCTCAGGGGTCGAAACAGTTTCCAGAACAAAAGGTGGTATACCTTTGAAGTGAAGTTGATGTGGTGTTTGAGCTTGAACTTTGAATGGAAAGGGTGGATGAGAGATGGACTGTGTACTGTGATCAACAGAGGGGGAATGTGTGTTGCTTGGCCTTTCAACACATGAAAGAAGAAGCAACAAGAGGAAACTAGAGAGAGAGAGAACTTGAGAGTATTGATGAAGTTGAACCCCTTGCAAATAAATGCAAGGGGGTACTTATAGAATGGGAGGGAGGACTGATCAGCTGAGCCCTTAAGGCTTGTTTGGGTTGCAAGGAAGGGAGCAAGCCTTCCATGCATTAAATGCACAAGACAAGGTGATGGATCTTGTTGGAGAGAGAAGGGGACGGCCCTGGACGAAATAATCATCAGGAGAACGGTTGTATACGTTAGGGTGGCTCAAAAGTCTCGGGCAAGTGGTTGCCAAAAAGGTGACTGGACTGGGGACAAATGGCGTGCGCCACCGATGGTACGGCGTGCGCCAGTGGAAGCTGGTCCCAGGCTTGATGACTGACACATGGCACTGCACCAGCGTGCGTCAGTTGATCACCAGCGTGTTGAAGCAGGGTTTTCTGAGGCCGTTTGGTTGTGGCTTGAAGGGTTTAAAAAGGGCTTTGAAAGGGATTTGAATGAGGTTCGGGACGCTCAGAGCTCAAACACACCATCGACTTTGGATGTTCTCGACCTTTAATCATAATTGGGGAAGCAAAAGCCGTATATAGACTAGTCTGGACAATCCAGAAAAGGGTGTCTACACAACCCATTTCCGACTCGTCATGGATATATCATGTAAATCTGATCCGAGTTTAAGCCAAGAAAACATGTAGCTTGGGCCCTTCCCGACGAAGCGAATATCGAAGAAGAGATAGTTTGACACCCTACTATAACCAGCTGCCCTAATACTAGGAATCAAAACTCTGTGACCGGTAGCCTACTACTAGGAACTCCGCTACGAGATCAACAGCCCATTTGCGACTCGTCATGGATCTATCATGTAAATCTGAACCGACTTCAAGTCAAGAAAACATGTAGCTTAGGACCTTCCCGACGAAGAGACTATAGAAGAGGAGATGGTTTGACACCCTGCGGTAGCTAGCAGCCCTACAACTAGGAATCAAAACTCTGTGACCAGTAGCCTAGTACAAGGAACTCCGCTACGAGATTAACAGCCCATTTCCGACTCGTCATGGATCTATCATGTAAATCTTATATGAGTTCAAGCCGAGAAAACAAGTAGCTTGGGGCCTCCCTGACGAAGCGAATACGAAAAAAGAGATGGTTTAACACCCTGCGGTACCCAGCAGCCCTAGCTACTTCAAGGAATCACAACTCCGTGACCAGTAGCCTACTACTAGAAACTCCGCTACGAGATGAACAACCCATTTGCGACTCGTCATGGATCTATCACGTAAATCTGATCCAAGTTCAAGCCGAGAAAACATGTAGCTTGGGGACTTCCTGACGAAGCGAATACGGAAAAATAGATGGTTTCACACCCTGCCGTACCTAGCAGCCCTAGTTCTAGAAATCACAACTCTGTGACCAATAGCCTACTACTAGGAACTCCGCCATGAGATCAACAACCCATTTGCGACTCGTCGTGGATCTATCATGTAAATCTGATCCGAGTTCAAGTCAAGAAAACATGTAGCTTGGGACCTTCCCGACGAAGAGACTACAGAAGAAGAGATGGTTGGACACCCAACGGTAGCTAGCAGCCTTACTACTAGGAATCACAACTCTGTGACCAGTACCGTAGTACTAGGAACTCCGCTATGAGATTAGCAACCCATTTCCGACTCGTCATGGATCTATCATGTAAATCTCATCCGAGTTTAAGCTCATAAAACATGTAGCTTGGGACCTTCCCGACGAAGCGAATACCGAAGAAGAGATCAACAGCCCATTTCCGACACGTCAGGGATCTATCATGTAAATCTGATCCGAGTTCAAGCCGAGAAAACATGTAGCTTGGGGCCTTCCCGACGAAGCGAATACGGAAAAAGAGATGGTTTAACACCCTGCGGTAGCCAGCAGCCCTACTACTAGGAATCACAACTCTGTGACGGGTAGCCAAGTTCTAGGAACTCCGCTACGAGATCAACAACCCATTTGCGACTCGTCATAGATCTATCATGTAAATCTTATCCGAGTTCAAGCCGAGAAAACAGGTAGCTTGGGGACTTCTCGACGAAACGAGTTCGGAAGAAGAGATGGTTTGACACCCTGCGGTAGCCAGCAGCCCTACTACTAGGAATCACAACTCTATGACTAGTAGCCTAGTTCTAGGAACTCCGCTACGAGATTAATAGCCCATTTCTGACTCGTCATGGATCTATGATGTAAATCTGATCTGAGTTGAAGCCGAGGAAACATGTAGCTTGGGGCCTCCCACACGAAGCGAATACGGAAAAAGAGAATGTTTAATACCCTACGGTACCCAGCAGCCCTACTACTAGGAATCATAACTCTGTGACCAGTAGCCTACTACTAGGAACTCCGCTACGAGATCAACAGCCCATTTGCGACTCGTCATGGATCGATCATGTAAATCTGATCCCAGTTCAAGCCTAGAAAACATGTAGCTTGGGGCCTTCCCGACGAAGCGAATACGGGAAAAAATATGGTTTAACACCTTGCGGTACCCAGCAGCCTACTACTAGGAATCACAACTCTGTGACCAGTACCGTAGTACTAGGAACTCCGGTACGAGATTGACAACCCATTTCCAACTCGTCATGGATCTATGATGTAAATCTGATCCGAGTTCAAGTCGAGAAAACATGTAGCTTGGGGCCTTCCTAACGAAGCGAATATGGAAAAAGAGATGGTTTCACACCCTGCAGTACCCAACAGCCCGACTGCTAGAAATCACAACTCTGTGACCAATAGCCTACTACTAGGAACTCTGCTACGGGATCAACACCCAACTTGCGACTCGTCATGGATCTATCATGTAAATCTGATCCGAGTTCAAGTCAAGAGATGGTTTGACACCCTTCAGTAGCCAGCAGCCCTACTACTAGGAATCACAACTCTATGACTAGTAGCCTAGTACTAGGAACTCGACTACGAGATTAACAGCCCATTTCCGACTCGTCATGGATCTATGATGTAAATCTGATCTGAGTTGAAGCCGAGGAAACATGTAGCTTGGGGCCTCCCTGACGAAGCGAATACGGAAAAAGAGAATGTTTAATACCCTGCGGTACCCAGCAGCCCTACTACTTGGAATCATAACTCTGTGACCAGTAGCCTACTACTAGGAACACCGCTACGAGATCAACACCCCATTTGCGACTCGTCATGGATCGATCATGTAAATCTGATCCCAGTTTAAGCCGAGAAAACATGTAGCTTGGGGCCTTCCCGACGACGCGAATAAGGAAAAAAATATGGTTTAACACCCTGCGGTACCCAGCAGCCCTACTGCTAGGAATCACAACTCTGTGAGCAGTACCGTAGTTCTAGGAACTCCGCTACGAGATTAACAACCCATTTCCAACTCGTCATGGATCTATCATGTAAATTTGATCCGAGTTTAAGCCGAGAAAACATGTAGCTTGGGACCTTCCCGACGAAGCGAATACCGACGAAGAGATAGTTTGACACCCTGCTATAACCAGCGGCCCTACTACTAGGAATCACAACTCTGTGACCGATAGCCTACTACTAGGAACTCTGCTACGAGATCAACAGCCCACTTGCGACACGTCATGGATCTATCATGTAAATCTGATCCGAGTTCAAGTCGAGAAAACTTGTAGCTTGGGGCCTTCCTGACGAAGCGAATACGGAAAAAGAGATGGTTTCACACCTGCAGTACCCAGCAGCCCGACTGCTAGAAATCACAACTCTGTTGTAGACACCCCAATTTGGACGATTCGAATTTCCTTGATTCGTGGCCCGGAGGCTCCCCGATGATGAATATGGGATCGAACAGGTCTTAGACCAATGGAACAATGCTCCTTGAAGGACTTTAAATGGGAAATAAAATGTCAAAAATCATTTTTAAGCGCTCTGGATCAATCCCAAGCTCTCCAGACCTTTTCCCAAAATCATTGACCAGTCAACTCTCGAGCGCTCGAGAATGAAGTCCCAAGCGCTCGAGATCACTCTCAAGCGCTCGAGACTTTTGTACTGCCCAATGGATGGGGGAGCCTCCCCACTATCCATGCAATCATCATTTCAGCCGTTCTTGGCTGGTCTTTGCCTTCACATACACTCTATCTCAGTCAGAGGAGTCAGAGCTGAGATCCCATTTGATTCCAAATCACATTTTTCCAATTTAAACCATAGGCTATCTTGCCTATATAACGGGCTGGACTTCAGCATAGAGGGAGGACGAACTCTCTCTCTCTAGATCCCCTTTCTCTGGTTTTTCAAAGCAGAAAATAAGTTCCATTCTCTCTCATGCAAAAAACCCCTTTTCAAAGGCAAAATAACCAAGAAATTTAAAGAAGAGGAAAGGAATTCAGTCCATGACAAACCTCTGATCCTCACTCCTCTTCCATCCTTCCAAGCTTTTCCTCAAGGATCAAAGTTCCAAGCAAAAGGTATAAGTCTCATACCTTGATTTCAAGCAAAAGTGGGGCTGTTTTCCCTTCTGAGGGAGGCTTCCCAGCTCACTCCAGTCCTCAATACTGAGAGTGTGAAGGGAAGACCTTAGTTTTAAAGCAAGAGCAAAGGGCCATGAATGTTTTCCATGCATGCAGTACTGGAAGAACTCCCGAGCGCTCGGGACTGTTCTAGAGCGCTCGAGAGTGATGCCAGTTTTGTTTTTTTCCCTTTTTCCAGCATTCAAATGGACATGCATGAGTAGGGTGTGTTCCAAAATTGTTCTTAATTCTTGTTAAGATATGTTGGGACAAATGGTCTGCTGTTTTCAGAGAAAAAGAAAATAAATGGTTTGCACTTAAGGCGTGGGAAAGAGTTTTGATCAGGATCTAAAGAGAAAAGAAAAGAAACCCTTTCCCACACTTCAAAAATGCGTGATCCAGTGTACCAGCATACTACATGTAATGGATTAGTCGGTTGACATCACCCTGGGGTGTGGAAAACTCCCGAGCGCTCGAGATCACTGCAGAGCGCTCGAGAGTGTTTTGCATGCAAGCTCAATCCATTCTCCTAACAGTTTTAGGTTTATTCCCCTTTTGTATGTCCATGCATGTGTCCCTTTTTGCTCCTCACAACAGTAAAATCATTTTTCAGAAGGACAAAGATACATGGTTTGGAAGAATAGGGCCTGATCCCAGTTTTTCAAGTCTTCTGTTAAGCCTGTGTGATGTTTATGCTACTTAGGTTTATATTTACATTGTACTCTTTTCGTATTTTGTTGTACTAACAAGGCTTGCAGGGTTGGAATTCAAGCACTCCCAAGCGCTCGGGACCACTCCCGAGCGCTCGAGAGTGATTTCAGTGACAGGGCTTTATCTTGCTTTAATTTGTATATTTTGCATGGTCATTTTTCATCATTCACTGTACAGTCACACATGCATGCACTCCTTTACCTGTTAATCCTGTAAATATTTGCTAACTGTTCATATGAAACAAAACCATTTTGAAAAATCCCACAAATGTTTAGTAGAGACCGATCTCGCATCGGGTGAGGGGGGTGCCGTAAAACCCTTCCCCCTCGTAACGTGGCTTCCGAACCCTTAACAAATCTCTGGTTTTCAATTCAATCTAGCATTTTCAAATCAAAACAGTTTCTCGGGTGGCGAACCACAAATCCGGGTGGCGACTCTTCAAAATTTTTCAAATCGATTCTAAAAGGTGAGGCGCTTCTTTACGGGCCGCCCCGATATCCACCCGAGGCTGTGGTAGCCCACATCTGTGACCAATAGCCTATTACTAGGAACTCTGCTACGGGATTAACAACCCACTTGCGACTCGTCATGGATCTGTCATGTAAATCTGATCCGAGTTCAAGTCAAGAAAACATGTAGCTTGGGACCTTCCCGACGAAGAGACTACAGAAGAAGAGATGGTTTGACACCCTGCGGTAGCTAGCAGCCCTACTACTAGGAATCACAACTCTGTGACCAGTACCGTAGTACTAGGAACTCCGCTACGAGATTAAAACCCATTTCTGACTCGTCATGGATCTATCATGTAAATTTGATCCGAGTTTAAGCCGAGAAAACATTTAGCTTGGGACCTTCCCGACGAAGTGAATATCGACGAAGAGAAAGTTTGACACCCTGCTATAACCAGTTGCCCTACTACTAGGAATCACAACTCTATGACCGGTAGCCTACTACTAGGAACTCCGCTACAAGATCAACAGCCCATTTGTGACTCGTCATGGATCTATCATGTTAATCTGATCCGAGTTCAAGTCAAAAAAACATGTAGTTTTGGACCTTCCTGACGAAGAGACTACAGAAGAAGAGATGGTTTGACACCCTACGGTAGCCAGCAGCCCTACTACTAGGAATCACAACTCTGTGACCAGTAGCCTAATACTAGGAACTCCGCTACGAGATCAACAACCCTTTTGCGACTCGATATAGATCTATCATGTAAATCTTATCCGAGTTCAAGCCGAGAAAACATGTAGCTTGGGACCTTCTCGATGAAACGAGTACGGAAGAAGAGATGGTTTGACACCCTGCGGTAGCCAGCAGCCCTACTACTAGGAATCACAACTCTGTGACCTGCCTACTACGAGGAACTCCGCTACGAGATCAATAGCCCATTTGCGACTCGTCGTGGATCTATCATGTAAATCTGATCCGAGTTCAAGTCAAGAAAACATGTAGTTTGGGACCTTCCCGACGAAGAGACTACAGAAGAAGAGATGGTTTGACACCCTGCGGTTGCCAGCAGCCCTACTACTAGGAATCACAACTCTGTGACCAGTAGCCTACTACTAGGAACTCCGCTACGAGATCGACAACCCATTTGCGACTCGTCATAGATCTATCATGTAAATCTGATCCGAGTTCATGCCAAGAAAACATGTATCTTGGGACCTTCTCGATGAAACGAGTACGGGAGAAGAGATGGTTTGACACCCTGCGGTAGCCAACAGCCCTACTACTAGGAATCACAAGTCTGTGACCAGTAGCCTACTTCTAGGAACTCCGCTACGAGATCAATAGCCAATTTGCTACTCGTCATGGATCTATCATGTAAATCTGATCCGAGTTCAAGTCAAGAAATCATGTAGCTTGGGACCTTTCCGACGAAGAGACTTGTAACGCCCCCAAAATCGGGTCCGTTAATTAATCTTTTATTACGTAAATAAGGTCGAGCCTAGCTCATTATTACATCATAACTCCTCAGAGGGTACTTATATTACATAAAAGGGAAGGACAACTAAGGTTATCTACGGCTCTGTCTCCTCTTCCATCCTAGCAAGCTCCTGAGCTCCAAATGCCTCCCAGGTCTACAGCTCTCCTCGTTCATCTAGAAGGTCTGACACATTATACCAGCGTCGCCACCAGTATAATATGTCAGGGTCACGTAAAGCAACACTGTGAGCTTGAAAGCTCAATAGAGTAACCCAAAACCCACAAACCCTTAAACTTACACATAGCACATAAATGATAGTAACTAACTAGCACATGCGCATTCAACAACTTCACGTTTAGAGATAAACAATAACACATGCATATTCATTACTCATCTATCGTAAGTGTCCGTGTCATCAGAGTTTCTCCTACGCAGCGATTCTTAGACCGTGTCACCATTTTACTTTACCAAAACATCATTTTCATTTCAAAAACACATTTTAATACACACGACCTCGGTTCCGCCGCTCTGAGTTCCCGAGTATTTGCGCAATGGTTCCGCCACTCAGGGTTCCCATTGGCACATATTTCAAAAATCAGTTTTAACACACACAACCTCGGTTCCGCTGCTCTAGGTTCCCGAGTATATGCACAATGGTTCTGCCGCTCCAGGTTCCCATTGGCACACAATTAGCATTGGCTCCTCTCCACGGATAACCAAGCCATACCTCACCATGGTTCCGCTGCTCCGGGTTCCCATGGGACACACACACACTCACAATGGTTCCGCCGCTCCGGGTTCCCATTGGAGTACACACACACCCTCACAATGGTTCCGCTGCTCCGAGTTCCCAATGGACACACACACCCTCACAATGGTTCTGCTACTCCGGGTTCCCATTGGACACACACACACACCACATAATGATCTTCACACATGGTCATTATGTAGTTTCGAAAATATTTTATCCTTTGCAAACACATCTCCACAATGGGCAAGTTCGGCCACATTGCGAGTTTCAAAACGCTTCTTATTATTAATACACCCTAGACGCCATGTTTATACTTTCTCGATTTCCGTGTCACGTATTCATGCATAGACTCCGCGGTAGACTTCACAAGTCATAAACCATTCATTGAAAGCTTAAAACCAAACTAACAAGATCATCCAACTCTATCGTAGATTTCATGCTCATACTATCACATCATCATTCTCAACATTTAACGCAAAAGTAAGGCAAGTAACAAATAAACAACTACCAACCAAATCATGCAGTCAAGTATTCTTAAGATCAAAGTAAACAAGTTCATACTAACATATAGCTTCCTAAGTTCGATTCAACATGCATACAAACTATACTTAGGGCAGAGAGTAAGGACACTCTACATTAACATGCTTTCAACTATTCAAGTACTACATATACTTAGAGATAGCGGGGTAGATTACACTACGTTTACTTCAAACATGCATACAAACTATACTTAGAGAAGTAAGTTAAGGCTAGTCTACCTACAACTTAACATGTATACAAAATATACTTAGGGGTAGAGAGTAAGGACACTCTACATTAACATGCTTTCAACTATTCAAGTACTACATATACTTAGAGATAGCAGGGTAGATTACACTACGGTTACTTCAAACATGCATCCAAACTATACGTAGAGAAGTAAGTTAAGGCTAGTCTACCTATAACTTAACATGCATACAAAATATACTTAGGGGTAGAGAGTAAGGACACTCTACCGTTCTTATTGGCGGCAGTAAGCGACGGAAAGAAAGTCAGCTATCGAACGGAATAACGGCTTACCATAAGTTTCCGGTAGCTTCGAAAGAGAATGGTTTCTCTCGAAACAAGATCTTAACTACAAGTACTACTTCTTTTGGATCGAGGTGGTGGTCGAATGGTGGTTTAGTGGTGGCACTAGAAAATTTCTTGAAAAACTAGAGAGAAACCTCAAGAACAAGCTAGAACTAAGCAAGAACAAGAAGAATACTAAGCTTATTCTAGAGAGAAGTTGGAGCAAGAAGAGGTGTGAATGAAATGAAGGAAATGGCTTGCTATTTATAGGCAACAATGGCTCCCTCTCTCTCTCCTTTGGCCGGCCCTCTCTCCCCCCATTATCCAATGGATAAAACTCCAAATCTTGTCATTTCAAGGCTTGATAGACTAGCCAAGATCTTACTTGGCTTGCACTCCAAAAACTAGGACAAAACTAGGTTATTCTATTGGGGTTTTGGTCTTGTTCTAGTCCTTGAACGAAATAAGAAATTATAGGGTTAGTACTTAGGAGATTTTAGGCTAGATATGAAAGTATAAACCCTAGATTTGGTGGTACAAAATGATGTATAAAGATTTGGCCAAGGATTGGACTAGATTTGGAAGAGTACAAGTTGCACACATCACACTCTCTCTCTCTCCCTCTCATTCGGCCTCTCTCTCCCTCCCTCCATCTCTCTCGGCCTCTCTCTCTCTCTCTCTCTCTCTCTCTCTCTCTCTGGTACAAAGTACATATATATATTTATACTTAGATTGGGTAGAAGAAAATCCTAGAAAGTACCACATATCTTTCTCTCCCTCTCTCCTATCTCTCCAATCTCTCTCGGCTCTCTCTCTCTCCTTTCTCTCTCGAAAATCTCTCTCTCTCTCTCTTCCTCCATCTCTCTCTCTCTTGTACGTACTTGAAAGAAGACATATATATTAGTATATATATAAGTACTTTAGGTCCTTTAAAATCTTGTATTTTAAACCAAAACTAGATTTTCCCATTATAAAAATCTATATACACACATGTGTATTACAATACAATATATATATATATAGCCATGTACTTCACAATCTAACCTAAATTTGCCCAAAATCTAATATCTAATAAACTATGGTATACTTTCAAAGTACCAAGTACTTTAATATTTAACCTAGTGTACTAATTATAGTTTAATCAAATATCACACATGGAAATCTAGTCTTTATATAATAATAAGAGAATCCCATGGAAAATTAAATAATAAACCTTGTACTTTTGGCAAGACTAAGCTATTGTCCATTGGTTACTAAATCTCCTAACATTTATTGACCAAAGGGTAATGCAATAAAGTAATTATAATCTTTTAAGTAAATAAGATTTTCTTATTAAAATAATACAATGCACACATGGTACTTTCCCATTATTATATATACATACATATATATATATATACATATATATATTTACATGCAAGTACACAAATATATATATATATATATATATATATATATATATATAACAATGTACTTTGAAATCCTACTAGATATGTCAAAATCTAATATCTAATAAACTAATTCATTCTTCCAAAGTACTAAGTCCTATATTATTAACCTAATGTCCTAATTCTATTTTAATCCTTTATCACACATGGCAAATCCAATATTTTAATTAAAGCTAATACTTGATTGGCAAGTATAGCTATTATCCAATGGATAATAGTTTCCCTAGCGGGTAATAACCAAAGGGTAATGATGGCTAGGATTCTAATCTATCGTCCAATGGGTAATAATTCTCCTAGCGGTTATTATCCAACGGGTAATGCTCGAAATTATTATACTTACAATAATACTATGATTAAGCACTAAACTAATCTAATCTTGTACTTTGATGGATTAACCAAGGTTCTCCTATTATCCAATGGGTAAAGATAACCTTAACCTTATCGACCAATGGTCAATAGCTAAAAGGTTCAAAAGGTTTGAAAGATTCAACTAGGGTTACGAAGCTCAAGGGTTTCAAAAGGTTCACGGCCAAGGCTCACAAGGTTCATCGAGGATTAGGAAGTGATTGGTAATTAGGTCAATGATTGCTAGGTGAACGAGTCGGTTAAAAGCTAGCTAGGGTTGCTAGATAGGATTTCCAGCCGAGACGGAGAGTTTAAGACTTAATCCTAGAAACGACGGGAAAATTCGCGGTTAGAAGATGATTAAAACCTTCCAAGCATAATTAAAAGATTTTCAAATAAACAATGAGGTTTTTATTAGTAAGTAACAACCGAATTTTGGTTATGGAAATAAAAATCCATGTAATAAAATTAAATTCAAACTTTTTAACGAAATTTTTATTTACCAAAAATCAGGGTTGTTACAAGACAACAGAAGAAGAGATGGTTGCGGTAGCCAGCAGCCCTACTACTAGGAATCAAACCTCTGTGACAAGTAGCCAAGTACTAGGAACTCCGCTACGAGATTAACAGCCCATTTTCGACTCGTCATGGATTTATCATGTAAATCTGATCAAAGTTCAAGCCGAGAAAACAGGTAGCTTGGGGCCTCCCTAACGAATCGAATACAAAAAAAGAGATGGTTTAACACCCTGAGGTACCCAGCAGCCCTACTACTAGGAATCACAACTCTGTGACCAATAGCCTACTACTAGGAACTCTGCTACGAGATCAACAGCCCATTTGCGACTCGTCATGGATCTATCATGTAAATCTGATCCAAGTTCAAGCTGAGAAAACATGTAGCTTGGGGCCTTCCCGACGAAGTGAATACGGAAAAAGAGATGGTTTCACACCCTGTGGTACCCAGCAGCCCTACTGTTAGAAATCACAACTCTGTGACCAATAGCCTACTACTAGGAACTCCGCTGCGAGATCAACAACCCATTTGCGACTCGTCATGGATCTATCATGTAAATCTGATCCGAGTTCAAGTCAAGAAAACAAGTAGCTTGGGACCTTCCCGACGAAAAGACAACAGAAGAAGAGATGGTTTGACACCCTGCGGTAGCCAGCAGCCCTCCTACTAGGAATCACAACTCTGTGACCAGTAGCGTAGTACTAGGAACTCTGCTATGAGATTAACAGCCCATTTCCGATTCGTCATGGATCTATCATGTAAATCTGATCCGAGTTTAAGCCAAGAAAACATGTAGGTTGGGACCTTCCCTACGAAGCGAATACCGAAGAAGAGATAGTTTCACACCCTGCTATAACCAGCTGCCCTACTACTAGGAATCAAACTCTGTGTCCAGTAGCCTACTACTAGGAACTCCGCTACGAGATCAACAGCCCATTTGTGACACTTCATGGATCTACCATGTAAATCTGATCCGAATTCAAGCAGAGAAAACATGTAGCTTGGGGCCTTCCCGACAAAGCGAATACGGAAAAAGAGATGGTTTAACACCCTGTGGTAGCCAGCAGCACAACTACTAGGAATCACAACTCTGTGACCAATAGTCTACTACTAGGAACTCTGCATCGAGATCAACAGCCCATTTTTGACTTGTCATGGATCTATCATGTAAATCTAAACCAAGTTCGAGCTGATAAAACATATAGCCTCGGACCTTCCCGACGAAGCGAATACGAAAGAAGATATGGTTTAACACCCTGCGGTAGCCACCAGTCCTACTACAAGGAATCACAACTCTGTGACCAGTAGCCTACTACTAGGAACTCCGCTACGAGATCACCCGCCCATTTGCGAATCGTCTTGGATCTATCATGTAAATCTTATTCGAGTTCAAGTCGAGAAAACATGTAACTTGCGACTGTCCCGCCGAAGAGACTACGGAAGAAGAGATAGTTTGACACCCTGCGGTAGCCAGCAGCCCTACTACTTGGAATCACAACTCTTTGACCAGTAGTCTACTACTAGGAACTCCGCATCGAGATCAACAGGCCATTTTTGACTCCTCATGGATCTATTATGTAATTCTAAACCGAGTTCAAGCTGATAAAACATATGGCTTCGGACCTTCCCGACAAAGCGAATACGAAAGAAGAAATGGTTTGACACCCTGCGGTAGCCAGCAGCCCTACTACTAGGAATCACAACTCTGTGTCCTGTAGCCTACTACTAGGAACTCTGCTACGAGATCAACAGCCTATTTGTGAATCGTCATGGATCTATCATGTAAATCTGATCCAAGTTCAAGTCAAGAAAACAAGTAACTTGGCACCTTCCCGACGAAAAGACTACAGTAGATGAGATAGTTTGACACCCTGTGGTTGCCAGTAACCCTACTACTAGGAATCACAACTCTGTGACCAGTAGGCTACTACTAGGAACTCCGCTTCGAGATCAACTGCCCATTTGCGACTCGTAATGGATCTATCATGTAAATCTGATCCGAGTTCAAGCCAAGAAAACATGTACCTTGGGGCCTTCTCGACGAATAGAATACGGAAGTAGAGATGGTGTAACGCCCCGAATTTTGGGTACGTTAAATAAACATTTTTATTGAATAAATTAAGGAGAGTCTAGCTTGTTATTACAACATAAGTCTCACAAGAGTACTTTTATTCAACAAAAGAGGGAATAATCTAAGGTTAACTACTGCTCCTTCTCTTCTTCCATCCTTGCAAGTTCCTCAGCTCCAAAGGCCTCCAAGGTATACAGGTCCCCTTGTTCATCTAACAAGTCTGACACATTATACCAGCGTCGCCACCAGTATAATATGTCAGGGTCACATAAAGCAACCCCATGAGCTTGAAAGCTCAATAGAATAATCCAAAAATCCACTAACCCTTAACTTACAAATAGCAAGTCATGCATATATCATAAAGAGTCATAACATCACATGCATTAATATAACAATAACAACAATAATGACACATCCGCATTCGCTATCTATCGTTGGTGTCATGTTTCCGTGTGTTTCTCCTACGTGACTCATCATTTTGTGTCTCATCTATCAATTCCAAAAATCACACGCACACACCAATGAGCTACCCAGTCCGGCTTATTGGCCACAATGGCTACCAAGTCCGGCACATTGTGAACGCACATAACCAATAAGCTACCAAGTCCGACTTATAGGCCACAATGGCTACCAAGTCCGGCCACGTTATCAAATCTTGCATTGGCTCCTCTCCGCGGATACCAAGCCCAATCAATCAATGAAGCTACCACGTCCGGCTCCGTTAACAATCTACACAATGGGCTACCAAGTCCGGCACATTATGAACGCACAAAATCAATAAGCTACCAAGTCCAGCTTATTGGCCACAATGGCTACCAAGTCCGGCACATTGTGTCACATACTCATCTCCAAATGAAGCTACCAAGTCCGGCTCCATTGGCCACGCATACCAACGTAAGGCTACCAAGTCCAGCCATTACGTAGTTTCAAAAATATTTTACCAAGTCCAATTATTTCCTTTATCCACACCCTAGGTGTCATGTTTCTACTTCTCGGTTGTCGTGTCCCGTAATCATGCATAGACTCCGTGGCGGGACAAATCACTTTAAAGCAATCTTGAAACCAACTAGCAAGATCATCCAATTCTATATTACCACAAGTAAGGCAAGCAATATGCTATCAAGCTTACAATCTTTGAAAAGGTCAAAATACGAATACTTCGTTTTAAAACAATACTTTATCTTTAAAATGAAAACGTATAACCTTCTTTTTGGAAGTTCAAAACAACATATGTTTATTGACGAGTTCATAAAGTTATGTGATCTTTCATTCTCAAGGTCATGCTATCAAATATTCACAAGATCAAAGTAAACTACGTAAAGCAATCATACTAACACATAGCCTTCGATACTTAGGAAATCATGCTTATAACTTCTACTATACTTAGAATAGTAGGTTCGAAGAACTCTACAAGATCATGCAATTAACTAGTCTTACGAAGAAAGTATACTACATATACTTAGAGATAGCGGGGTTGGAGTAGTCTACCTTAATCCGAAACTAGTCGGGGCCGAATAAGCTAGTTGAAAAATTCTACGGGCGGTGAAACTCTCAAATCTGGACCGAACTTTGGATGGCAGTAACTCGGTCAAAACTGGCCCGAATAGGATCGTTCTTGAGTCTAAAACGAAGATCTCGAAATTTTCTACAACTCCTGTGAAGGATGTTATTCCTAGAAACGACTTTCGCCTGGAGAAAAATGGGGATAAGAAAGTGGACAGTGAGCTGTCTGGAATGGAATTTCCAGATTTTTCACTGAACTTTGGAGGTCGATATCTTGATCATCTCTTGACCGTTTGGGGTGGTTCTTGGGTCTAAACTGAAGCTCTCGAAGTGTTCTACGACTTTCGTGGAGGACGTTGTTCCTAGAAACGACTTTCGCCCGGAGAAAAAATGGAGTTTTTCAGAGGACAGTAGGCTGCCTGGGCAAAACAGAATGGGTTTTAGAGAGAAGTTGGAGAATGAGGTGAAGGTGTGAGTTCAAAGCACCAAGAGCTTGGTATTTATAGGCAAGGCACCCTCTCTCTCTCTCCCTAGCCGGCCTCTCTCTCTCTCTCCTATATCTCATTTTTTTTATTCAAGCAAATCTTGTTTGCTTGCAAGTTTAACCCTAGAACTAGGCATGCAAGGCTATGGATGTGTCCTTTGGATTGGATTTTGGAAGGTTGATCAAGGAAGGTGGATTTGATTCAAGTAAAAAAATGGGGTTTGTACAATGAAGGACAAGATTGGATGGCATTGGTTATGGTTTCACTTGAAAGTATACACAAACTAGGACAAGGATGACCAAGCAAGGCCATTCAAGGAAGCAACACATCACACTCTCCCTTTCTCTCTCCATCCGAATCTCTCTCTCTCTCTCAATCTCTCTCGGCTTTTCTCTCTCTCTCTCTGCCTCTCTCTCTCTCCCTTGTACTTCTGTGGAAGTATATACATTTATTAGTATATATATATAAGTACTTTGGGTACTTTAAAATCTTGTATTTTAAACCAAAATAGATTTTTCTTATTATAAAATTCTATATACACACATGGGTACTTTCATTATAATATATATATCTCTCTCTCTCTCTCTCTCTATATATATATATATATATACAAGTACATATATATAATATACAAGCTAGTACTTACACAATCTAGTCTAGGGTTCCATAGTCTAATAAACTAACCTAATGCTTTCAAAGTACAATGGAAGCATAAGAAGTCAATCCAAGGTACTATCTCTCTCTCCTCCTTTCTTTCTCTCTCTCTCTCTCTCTCTTGGCCCAATCTCTCTCTCCCCTCTCTCGGCTTTCTCTCTCTCTTTCTCTCTCATGTACTATATATATATACATACTAGAAAGCAAACATATATAATAATGTATTAGTGTACTAGAATATCTAATAGATTTACAAGCAAAAGGATTTTCCAATTAAAAATTGTAATACACATATGCACAATACAATATTATATATATATATACACATATATATACATACATACAAGTACATACATATAATATACAAGCCATGTACCACAAATCTAGCCTAGATATGACCTAGTACAATGTCTAATAAACAATTATACTACTTTCAAAGTACAAGGTCCTAAATGAATAACCTAATGTACTAATTATACTATAATAGATTTTAACACATGCCAAATCTAATATTTTAATCTACCTAGTACATGATTGTCAAGGCTAACTATTATCCATTGGATAATGGTTTCCCTAGCGGTCAATAACCAATGGGTAATGATGGCTAGGATTCTAGTCTATCGCCCAATGGGTAAAGAATCTCCTAATGGTTATTATCCAACGGTTAATACCAAAAAGTATAATACTTTGAAATTAAGCACTAAACTAATCTAATCTCGTACTTAGGAAGATTAACCAAGGTTTACCTATTGACCAATGGTTAAAGGAAACTCTAACGCTATTATCCAACGGATAATTATTACTCTAGCTTTTATCGTCCAATGTAAAAAGACAAAAAGGGTAAAATGGTCCTTCTAGGGTTAGGGAGAAGTGATTAGGTTAAATGGGCATTAGGCTATTCTAACTAATCGGTTAAAGACTAACGATACTTAATCTAGGCTTTCATTGCTCGAGTGGTTTTTGGTTTTATTTAGTAGGAAATTGCCCAATAACGGAATATTAAAGCCCGACGGTGCCAAACGCCAAGGCAATGCGTTAGCATGGCCAAGGCAGCCTGGTAGTAAAGCGGTGACCATGCGGCCCGGTGGCCAAACAGTGGCCAAGGCAGCCCGGTCGCCAAGTAGTGGCCAAACAGTGGCCAAGGCAGCCCGGTGGCCAAGCAGTGGCCAAAGCAGCCCGGTGGCCAAACAGTGGCCAAGGCAGCCCGGTGGCCAAGCAGTGGCCAAGCGGCGGCCAAAGCAGTTTGGTGGCCAAACAGTGGTCAAGGCAGCCCGGCGGCCAAGCAGTGGCCAAGCGGCGGCCAAAGCAGCCTGGTGGCTAAACAGTGGCCAAGCGGTGGCCAAAGCAGCCTGGTGGCCAAACAGTGGTCAAGGCAGCCCGGTGGCCAAGCAGTGGCCAAGCGGCGGCCAAAGCAGCCTGGTGGCTAAACAGTGGCCAAGCGGTGGCCAAAGCAGCCTGGTGGCCAAACAGTGGCCAAGCGGCGGCCAAAGCAGCCTGGTGGCCAAACAGTGGTCAAGGCAGCCCGGTGGCCAAGCAGTGGCCAAGCGGCGGCCAAAGCAGCCTGGTGGCTAAACAGTGGCCAAGCGGTGGCCAAGGCGTAGCCAAGGCAAGGCGTGAGCGAAGCAGCCCAGCCACGCCAAGGCAAAAATAAGGCGCGACCCGATGCCAAGGCAGAATCCGATGGCAGCCAAGGCAGAGTAAGGCAGGCGCGACAGCAACCCGACGCCCAGGCGAGGCAAGCTTGACCGTGACCCGACGCTTAGGCAAGGCAGGCGCGACAGTGAGCCGACGCTAAGGCAGCCTAGCCAAGCCAAAGCAAGGCAGTCAAGTCAACGTTTAAGGCGAAGACTAAAAATTAACCACTTTGGCATCGATGCAACGCTCTAGGTTAGGAAAATGTAACTAAGCCAAACGGTAGTTAGGGTTGCTAGCTAATCGGTTGCCATGTTGGATTTACAGTCGAGAAAATAAATTCTAGGATTTTACTACAATTACCAAGTAACTATACCAAGGTCTTAATAGGCATACTCGTCTTTAGAAAATGACCTTAATGCCCGGGTGATGAATACCAATCTCCTAAGTCATTAAACCTAATTACGACGGATTATTAATCGCTAAAAGGGATTTATAAAACAAACAACAAAATTTTTATAAGTCAATAACGACCGATTTTTGGATGTTAAAAATGAAATCCCAGTATTAAAATAAAATTCAAATTTTTAACGAAATTTTTATTTACCAAAAATCAGGGTCATTACAGATGGATTGACACCCAGTGGCAGCTAGCAGCCTTACTACCACGAATCATAACTCTGTGACCAGTAGCCTACTACTTGGAACTCCGCTACGGGATCAACAGCCTATTTGCGACTCGTCATGGTTCTATCATGTAAATCTGGACTTAGTTCAAGTCCAAAAAATATGTAACTTGGGACCTTCCCGACGAAGTGACAACCGAAGGAGAGATAGTTTGACACCCTGCGATTGTCAGCAGCCAAACTACTAGGAATCACAACTCTGTGACCAGTAGCCTACTACAAGGAACTCTACTACGAGATCAACAGCCCATTTGCGAATCGTCATGGATCTATCATGTAAATCTGATCCGAGTTCAAGTCACGAAAACAGGTAGCTTAGGGCCTTCCCGACGAAGCGAATACAGAAGAAGAGATGGTATGACACCCTGCGGTAGCAAGCAGCCCCACTACTAGGAATCACAACACTGTGACCTGTAGCCTACTACTATGAACTCCGCTACGAGATCAACAGCCCATTTGCGAATCGTCATGGATCTATCTTGTAAATCTAATCCGAGTTCAAGTCATGAAAACATGTAACTTGGGACCTTCCCGACGAAGTGAATACAGAAGAAGAGATAGTTTGACACCTTGTGGTTGCTAACAGCCCTACTACTAGGACCTCCGCTACGAGATGAACAGCCCAATTGCGACTTGTCATGGATCTATCTCGTAAATATTATCCGAGTTCAAGCCGAGAAAACATGTAGCTTGGGACATTACCGACGAAGCGAATACGGAAGAAGGGATGGTTTGACACCCTACGGTAGCCAGCAGCCATACTACTAGGAACCTTCCCAACGAAGAGACTACTAGGAACTCCACTATGAGATCAAAAACCCATTTGGGACCTGTCATGAGTCTATCATGTAAATCTCATCCGAGTTCAAGGCAAGAAAACAGTTAGCCAGGGATCGTCCCGACGAAATGACTACAGAAGAAGAGATAGAATGACACACTGCGGTAGCCAGCAGTCCTACTACTAGGAATCACAACTCTGTGACCAGTGGTCGACTACTAGGAACTCCGCTACGAGATGAACTGCCCATTTGAGACTCGTCTTGGATCTCTCATGTAAATCTGATCTGAGTCCAAGCCGAGAAACATGTAGCTTGGGGCCTTCCCGACGAAGAGAATACGGAAGCAGAGATGGTTTGACAACCTGCGGTAGCCAGCAGCCTTACTATAAGGAATCACAACTCTGTGACCAGTAGCCTAATACTTGGAACACCCCTACGAGATCAACTGCCCATTTGCGACTCGTCATGGATCTATCATGTAAATCTGATTCGAGTTCAAGCCGAGAAAACATGTAGCTTGGGGCCTTCCCGACGAAGAGACTACGAAAGAAGAGATAGTTTGACACCCTGCGGTAGCCAGCAATCCTACTACTAGGCATCACAACTCTGTCACCAGTAGCCTACTACTAGGAACTCCGCTACAACATCAACCGCCCATTTGCGAATCGCCATGGATTTATCATGTAAATCTGATCCGAGTTCAAGTCAAGAAAACAGGTAGCTTGGCGCCTTCCCGATGAAGCCAATACAGAAAAAGAGATGGTTTAACACCCTGGAGTAGCCAGCACCCCAACTACTAGGAATCACAACTCTGTGGTTAGTAGCCTACTACTGGGAACTCCGCTACCAGATCAACAGGCCATTTGCGACTCGTCATGGACCTATCATCTAAATCTAATCCTAGTTCAAGCCGAGAATATATGTAGCTTGGGGCCTTCTTGGCGAAAAGACTAAGGAAGAAGAGATAGTTTGACACCCTGCGGTAGACAGCAGCCCTACTACTAGGAATCACAACACTGTGACCAAGAGCCTACTACTAGGAACACTGCATCGAGATCAACATTCCATTTTTGACTCGTCATGAATCTATCATGTAAATCTGAACCGAGTTCAAGCCGATAAAACATATAGATCCTGACCTTCCCAACGAACCGAATACGGAAAAAGAGATGTTTGACACCCTGCGGTAGCCAGAAGGCCTACTACGAGGAATCACAACTCTGTGACCTGTAGCCTACAACTAGGAACTCCGCTACGAGATCAATAACACATTTGCGACTTGTCATGGATCTATCAGGTAAATCTGATCTGAGTTCAAGGCAAGAAAACATGTAGCTTGGGACCTTTCCGACGAAGAGACTACAGAAGAAAAGATAGTTTGACACCCTGTGGTAGCCAGTAGTCCTGCTACTAGGAATCACAACTCTGTGACCAGTAGCCTACTACTTGGAACTCCGCTACGAGATTAACTGCCCATTTGCGAATCGTCATGGATCTATCATGTAAATCTGATCCGAGTTCAAGTCACGAAAACAGGTAGCTTGGGGCCTTCCCGACGAAGCGAATACGGAAAAATAGATGGTATAACACCAGGCTGTAGCCAGCAGCCCTACTACTAGTAATCACAACTCTGTGACCAGTAGTCTACTACTAGGAACTCCGCATCGAGATCAACAGCCCATTTTTGACTCGTCATGGATCTATCATGTAAATCTGAACCGAGTTCAAGCCGATAAAACATATAGCTTCGGAACTTCCAAACGAAGCGAATGCGAAAGAAGAGATGGTTTGACACCCTGCGGTAGCCAGCAGCCCCACTACTAGGAATCACAACACTATGTCGTGTAGGCTACTACTAGGAACTCCGCAACGAGATCAACAGCCCATTTGCGACTCGTCATGGACCAATCATGTAAATCAAATCCTAGTTCAGCCGACAATACATGAAGCTTGGGGCCTCCTCGGCGAAGAGACTACGGAAGAAGAGATGGTTTGACACCCTGCGGTAGCCAGCAGCCTTACTATTAGGAATCAATATTCTGTGACCGGTAGGCTACTGCTAGGAACTCCGCTACGAGATCAATAGCCCATTTGCGACTCGTCATGGATATATCATGTAAATCTGGTCCGAGTTCAAGTCGTGAAAACATGTAACTTGGGACCTTCCCGACGAAGAGACTTCGGAAGAGGAGATAGTTTGACACCCTACGGTAGCCAACAGCCCTACTACTAGGAATCCCAACTCTGTGACCAGTAGCTTACTACTAGCAACCCTGCTACGAGATCAACAACCCATTTGCGACTCGTCATGGATCTATCATGTAAATCTGATCCTAGTTCAGCTGACAAAACATGTAGCTTGGGGCCTTCTCGGCGAAGAGACTACAGAAGAAGAGATGGTTTGACACCCTGCGGTAGCCAGTAGCCTTACTATTAGGAATCAGAATTCTGTGATCGGTAGCCAACTACTAGGAACTCTGTACGAGATCAATAGCCCATTTGCGACTCGTCATGGATATATCATGTAAAACTAATCCTAGTTCAAGCCGACAAAACATGTAGCTCAAAGCCTTCTCGGCGAAGAGACTTCAGAAGAAGAGATAGTTTGACACCCTGCGGTAGCCAGCAGCCCTACAACTGGGAATCACAATTCAGTGACCAGTAGCCTACTACTAGAAACTCCACATTTAGATCAATAGCCCATTTTTGACTCGTTATGGATATATCATGTAAATCTGAACTGAGATCAAGGCGATAAAACACATAGCTTCGGACCTTCACGTCGAAGGGAATACGAAAGAAGAGATGGTTTGACAACCTGCGATAGCAAGTAGCCCTACTACTAGGAATCACAACCCTGTGACCTGTAGCCAACTACTAGGAACTCCGCTACAAGATCAACAACCCATTTGCGACTCGTTATGGATCTATCCTGTCAATCTGATCCGAGTTCAAAGCAAGAAAACATGTTGCTTGGGACCTTCCCGACGAAGAGACTACGGAAGAAAAGATAGTTTGACACCATGCAGTAGACAGAAGTCCTACTACTAGGAATCACAACTCTGTGACATGTAGCCAACTACTAGGAACTCCGCAACGTGACTAACAGCCCATTTGCGACTTGTCATGGATCTATCATGTAAATCTGATCCGAGTTCAAGCGAGAAATCATGTAGCTTGGGACCTTCCTGACGAAGCGAACACGGAAGAAGAGATGGTTTGACACATTGCGGTACCCAGCAGCCCGACTATTAGGAATCACAACTCTGTCACCAATAGCTAACAACTAGGAAATCTGCTATGAGATCAACAGCCCATTTGCGACTCGTCATGGATCTATCATGTAAATCTGATCCGAGTTCAAGCGAGAAATCATGTAGCTTGGGACCTTCCCGATGAAGCGAATACGGAATAAGAGATGGTTTGACACATTGCGGTAGCCAGCAGCCCTACTATTAGGAATCACAACTCTGTGACCAGTAGCTAACAACTAGGAAATCTGCTATGAGATCAACAGCCCATTTGCGACTCGTCATGGATCTATCATGTAAATCTGATCCGAGTTCAAGCGAGAAATCATGTAGCTTGGGACCTTCCCGATGAAGCGAATACGGAATAAGAGATGGTTTGACACATTGCGATAGCCAGCAGCCCTACTATTAGGAATCAAAAATCTGTGACTAGTAGCTAACAACTTGGAAATTTGCTATGAGATCAACAGCCCATTTGCGACTCGTCATGGATCTATCTTGTAAATCGGATCCGAGTTCAAGCCAAGGAAACATGTTCCTTTGAACATTCTCGACGAAACGAATACGGAAGAAGAGACAGTTTGACACCCTGCTGTAGCCAGCTGCCCTACTACAACGAATCACAACTCTGTGACCAGTAGCCTACTACTAGGAACTCCGCTACGAGATCGACCACCCATTTGTGAATCGTCATGGAACTATTATGTAAATCTGATCCGAGTTCAAGTCAAGAAAACAGGTAGCTTGGGGCCTTCCCGACAAAGCGAATACAGAAAAAGAGATGGTTTAACACCCTGCGGCAGCCAGCAGCCCAACTACTAGGAATCACAACTCTGTGACAAGTAGCCTACTACTGGGAACTCCTCTACGAGATCAACAGCCCATTAGCGACTCATCATGGATCTATCACGTAAAACTAATCCTAGTTCAAGCCGACAAAACATGTAGCTCAAAGCCTTCTCGGTGAAGAGATTACGGAAGAAGAGATAGTTTGACACCCTGCGGTAGCCAGCAGCCCTCCTACTAGGAGTCACAACTCAGTGACCAGTAGCCTACTACTAGAAACTCCACATCCAGATCAATAGCCCATTTTTGACTCGTCATGGATATATCATGTAAATCTAAACCGAGTTCAAGCCGATAAAACATATAGCTTCGGTCCTTCACGTCGAAGGGAATACGAAAGAAGAGATGGTTTGACACCCTGCGATAGCCAGTAGCCCTACTACTAGGAATCACAACCCTGTGACCTGTAGCCAACTACTAGGAACTCCGCTACAAGATCAATAACCCATTTGCGACTCGTTATGGATCTATCATGTCAATCTGATCTGAGTTCAAAGCAAGAAAACATGTTGCTTGGGACCTTCCCGACGAAGAGACTACGGAAGAAAAGATAGTTTGACATCCTGCAGTAGCCAGCAGTCCTACTACTAGGAATCACAACTCTGTGACCAGTAGCCTACTACTAGGAACTCCGCAACGTGATCAATAGCCCATTTCACTACAAGAAATTTTGCTTTTCCCGGCATTTCATAAATGCCGTTACAAGCTAAAAAAATGCCGGTAAAAAGTATTACTGGCATTTGTTAGGCATTACCGGCATTTATTACAAATGCCGTCTAGGAAAGTGTCGGTAAAGCTACAAATGCCAGGAAAGGTCTCTACAAATGCCGGGAATAGTGGACTCATTTGCGGCATTTGTACAAATGCCGGGAAAAATTGTACCATATAAGACCCCAAAAAATGCCACGTGGCACCCACGTGTCCGCCACGTGGCGCCCACTTGTCACCCACGTGGCGCCCACTTGTCCGCTGGCGTGTCACCAACGTGGCACGCAAATTTTGTGGAGAAATTGTTTGCCCCAATATTCGAACTTGTGACCAAAGGCTCGCGCGCGCGTGAGCCTACCAACCGGGCAAGCCACCATATTGAGTCACCATACACAATGAAAAATATTTATATTATACGGAGACTTTTCCCGGCATTTTTTTCAACAAATGCCGGTAATAGTTTGGCGGTATTATTTTGGCAGAAAAAAAAGACTTTTGCCGGCATTTTTTTAAACAAATGCCGGTAATAATTATTTTTTTCGGCATTTTCTTGAAATGCCGGTAATAGTAGCTTTTCCGGCATTAATCAAATGCCGGGAATAAAAATGCCGGGAATGACCATTTTTCTTGTAGTGTTTGCGACTTGTCATGGATCTACCATGTAATTCTGATCCGAGTTCAAGAGAGAAATCATGTAGCTTGGGACCATCCCGACGAAGCAAATACGAAAGAAGAGATTGTTTGACACATTGCGGTAGCCAGCAGCCCTACTATTAGGAATCACAACTCTGTGACCAGTAGCTAACAACTAGGAAATCTGCTATGAGATCAATAGCCCATTTGCGACTTGTCATGGATCTATCATGTAAATCTGATCTGAGTTCAAGCCAAGGAAACATGTTGCTTGGAACCTTCTCGACGAAGCGAATACGGAAGAAGAGATAGTTTGACACCCTGCTGTAGCCAGCTGCCCTACTACAACGAATCACAACTCTGTGACCAGTAGCCTACTACTAGGAACTCCGCTATGAGATCAACAGCCCATTTGCGACTCGTCATGGATCTATCACGTAAATCTAATTCTAGTTTAGCCGACAAAACATGTAGCTTGGGGCATTCTCGGCGAAGAGACTACGGATAGTTTGACACCCTGCGGTAGCCAGCAGCTCTACTACTGGGAATCACAACTCTGTGACCAGTAGCCTGCTACTAGGAACTCTGCATCGAGATCAACAGCCCATTTTTGACTCGTCATGGTTCTATCATGTAAATCTGAACCGAGTTGAAGACGATAAAACATATAGCTTCGGACCTTCACGATGAAGCGAATACGAAAGAAGAGATGGTTTGACACCATGCGGTAGCCAGCAGCCCTACTACTAGGAATCACAACTCTTTGACCTATAGCCTACTAGTAGGAACTCCGCTACGAGATCAACAACCCATTTGCGACTCGTCATGGATCTATCATGTAAATCTGATCTGAGTTCAGGGCAAGAAAATATGTAGATTGGGACCTTTCCGACGAAGACACTACGGAAGAAGAGATAGTTTGACACCCTGCGGTAGCCACTAGTCCTGCTACTAGGAATCACAACTCTGTGCCCAGTAGCCTACTACTAGGAACTCCACAACGAGATCAATAGCCCATTTGCGACTTGTCATGGATCTATCATGTAAATCTGATCCGAGTTCAAGCTGAGAAATCATGTAGCTTGGGACCTTCCCGACGAAGCGAATACGGAAGCAGAGATGGTTTGACACCCTACAGTTGCCAACATCCCTACTACTAGGAATCACAACTCTGTGACCAGTAGCCAACTACTAGGAAATCCATTATGAGATCAACAGCCCGTTTGCGACTCGTCATGGATCTATCATGTAAATTTGATCCGAGTTCAAGCCAAGGAAACATGTTGCTTGGAACCTTCTCGACGAAGCGAATACGGAAGAAGAGATAGTTTGACACCATGCTGTAGCCAGCTGCCCACTACAACGAATCACAACTCTATGACCAGTAGCCTACTACTAGGAACTCCGCTACGAGATCAACCGCCCATTTGTGAATCGTCTTGGAACTATTATGTAAATCTGATCCGAGTTCAAGTCAACAAAAACTGGTAGCTTGGGGCCTTCCCGACGAAGCGAATACAGAAAAAGAGATGGTTTAACACCCTGCGGCAGCCAGCAGCCCAACTACTAGGAATCACAACTTTGTGACCAGTAGCCAACTACTGGGAACTCCGCTACGAGATCAACAGCCCATTTGTGACTCGTCATGGATTTATCACGTAAATCTAATCCTAGTTTAGCAGACAAACATGTAGCTTGGGGCCTTCTCGGCGAAGAGACTACGGATAGTTTGACACCCTGCGGTAGCCTGTAGCCCTACTACTGGGAATCACAACTCTTTGACCAGTAGCCTACGACTAGGAACTCTGCATCGAGATCAACAGCCCATTTTTGACTCGTCATGGTTCTATCATGTAAATCTGAACCGAGTTGTAGACAATAAAACATATAGCTTCAGACCTTCACGATGAAGCGAATACGAAAGAAGAGATGGTTTGACACCCTGCGGTAGCCAACAGCCCTACTATTAGGAATCACAACTCTGTGACCAGCAGCTTACTACTAGGAACTCCGGTACGAGATCAACAACCCATTAGCGACTCATCAGGGATCTTTCATGTAAATCTGATCTGAGTTCAAGGCAAGAAAACATGTAGCTTGGGACTTTTCCGACGAAGAGACTACGGAAGAAGAGATAGTTTGACACCCTATGGTAGCCTGTAGTCCTGCTACTAGGAATCATAACTCTGTGACCAGTAGCCTACTACTAGGAACTCCACAACGAGATCAATAGCCCATTTGCGACTTGTCATGGATCTATCATGTAAATCTGATCCGAGTTCAAGCCGAGAAATCATGAAGCTTGGGACCTTCCCGACGAAGCGAAAACGGAAGCAGAGATGGTTTGACACCCTACAGTTGCCAGCTTCCCAACTACTAGGATTCACAACTCTGTGACCAGTATCCAACTACTAGGAAATCCATTATGAGATCAACAACCCATTTGCGACTCGTCATGGATCTATCATGTAAATCTGATCCGAGTTCAAGCCATGGAAACATGTTGCTTGGAACCTTCTCGACGAAGCAAATACGGAAGAAGAGATAGTTTGACACCCTGCTGTAGCCAGCTGCCCTACTACAACGAATCACAACTCTATGACTAGCTGCCAACTACTAGGAACTCCGCTACGAGATCAACCGCCCATTTGTGAATCGTCATGGAACTATTATGTAAATCTGATCCGAGTTCAAGTCAAGAAAACTGGTAGCTTGGGGCCTTCCCGATGAAGCGAATACAGAAAAAGAGATGGTTTAACACCCTGGGGCAGCCAACAGCCCAACTACTAGGAATCCCTAATGTGTGACAAGTAGCCTACTACTGGGAACTCCACTACGAGTTCAACAGCCCATTAGCGACTCATCATGGATCTATCACGTAAAACTAATCCTAGTTCAAGCCGACAAAACATGTAGCTCACAGCCGTCTCGGCGAAGAGACTACGGAAGCGGAGATAGTTTGACACCCTGCGGTAGCCAGCAGCCCTACTACTAGGAATCACAACTCAGTGACCAGTAGCCTACTACTAGAAACTCCACATCGAGATCAATAGCCCATTTTTCACTCGTCATGGATATATCATGTAAATCTGAACCGAGTTCAAGCCGATAAAACATATAGCTTTGGACCTTCACGTCGAAGGGAATACGAAAGAAGAGATGGTTTGACACCCTGCAATAGCCAGTAGCCCTACTACTAAGAATCACAACCCTGTGACCTGTAGCCAACTACTAGGAACTCCGCTACAAGATCAACCACCCATTTGTGATTCGTTATGGATCTATCATGTCAATCTGATCCGAGTTCAAAGCAAGAAAACATGTTGCTTGGGACCTTCCCGACGAAGAGATTACGGAAGAAATGATAGTTTGACACCCTGCAGTAGCCAGCAGTCCTACTACTAGGAATCCCAACTCTGTAACCAGTAGCTAACAACTAGGAAATCTGCAATGAGATCAACAGCCCATTTGCGACTCGTCATGGATCTATCATGTAAATCTGATCCGACTTCAGGCCAAGGAAACATGTTTCTTGGAACCTTCTTGATGAAGCGAATACGGAAGAAGAGATAGTTTGACACCCTGCTGTAGCCAGCTGCCCTACTACAACGAATCACAACTCTGTGACCAGCAGCCTACTACTAGGAACTCCGCTACGAGATCAACCACCCATTTGTGAATCGTCATGGAACTATTATGTAAATCTGATCCGAGTTCAAGTCAAGAAAACTGGTAGCTTGGGGCCTTCCCGACGAAGTGAATACGGAAAAAGAGATGGTTTAACACCCTGCGATAGCCAGCAGCCCAACTATTAGGAATCACAACTTTGTGACCAGTAGCCAACTACTGGGAACTCCGCAACGAGATCAACAGCCCATTTGCAACACGTCATGGATCTATCACGTAAATCTAATCCTAGTTTAGCCGACAAAACATGTAGCTTGGGGCCTCCTCGGCAAAGAGACTACGGATAGTTTAACACCCTGCAGTAGCCAGTAGCCCTACTACTAGGAATCACAACTCTGTGACCAGTAGCCTACTACTAGGAACTCTACATCGAGATCAACAGCCCATTTTTGACTCGTCATGGTTCTATCATGTAAATCTGAACCGAGTTGAAGCCGACAAAACATATAGCTTCGGACCTTCACGATGAAGCGAACACGAAAGAAGAGCTGGTTTGACACCCTACGGTAGCCAGCAGCCCTACTACTAGGAATCACAACTCTGTGACCTGTAGCCTACTACTTGGAACTCCGCTACGAGATCAATAACCCATTTGCGACTCGTCATGGATCTATCATGTAAATCTGATCAGAGTTCAAGGCAAGAAAACATGTAGCTTGGGACCTTTCCGACGAAGAGACTACGGACGAAGAGATAGTTTGACACCCTGCGGTAGCCAGTAGTCTTGCTACTAGGAATCACAACTCTGTGACCAGTAGCCTACTACTAGGAACTCCACATCGAGATCAATAGCCCATTTGCAATTTGTCATGGATCTATCATGTAAATCTGATCCGAGTTCAAGCCGAGAAATCATGTAGCTTGGGACCTCCCCGACGAAGCGAATACGGAAGCAGAGATGGTTTGACACCTTGCAGTTGCCAGCATCCCTACTACTAGGAATCACAACTCTGTGACCAGTAGCCAACTACTAGGAAATCCATTATGAGATGAACAGCCCATTTGCGACTCGTCATGGATCTATCATGTAAATCTGATCCGAGTTCAAGCCGAGAAAACATGTTGCTTGGGACCTTCCCGACGAAGTGTATACGGTAGAAGAGATAGTTTGACATCCTGCTGTAGCCAGCTGCCCTACTACTCGGAATGACTATTCTGTGACCAGTGGCCCACTACTAGGAACTCCGCTACGAGATAAACCGCCCATTGGCGACTCGTCATGGATCTATCATGTAAATCTGATCCGAGTTCAAGTCAAGAAAACATGTACCTTGGGACCTTCCCGACGGAGAGACTATAGAAGAAGAGATTGTTTGACACCCTACGATAGCCAGAAGACCTACTACTTGGAATCACAACTCTGTGACCAGTAGCCTACTACTAGGAACTCCGCTACGAGATCAACAGCCCAATTGCGACTTGTCATGGATCTTTCATGTAAATCTGATCCGAGTTCAATCCGAGAAAACATGTATCTTTGGACCTTCCCGACTAAGAGAAAGTTTGACACCCTGGGTTAAACAGCTAAGCTACTACTAGGAAACACAACTCTATGACTAGTAGCCTGCTACTTGGAACTCCGCCTTGAGATCAAAAGCCCATTGGCGACCCGTCATAGATCCATCTTGTAAATCTGATCCGAGTTCAAGTCAAGAAAGCATGTACATTGGGACCTTCCTGACGAATAGACTATGGACGAAGAGATAGTTTGACACCCTGCGGTAGCCAGCAGTCCTACTACTAGGAATCACAACTCTGTGACCAGTAGCCTACAACTTGGAACACCCCAATGAGATCAACTGCCCATTTGCGACTCGTCATGGATCTATCATGTAAATCTGATTCGAGTGCAAGCCGAGAAAACATGTAGCTTGGGGCCTTCCCGACGAAGAGACTACGGAAGAAGAGATAGTTTGACACCCTGCGGTAGCCATTAGCCCTACTACTAGGAATCACAACTTTGTGACTAGTAGCAAACTACTAGGAAATCCGCTATGAGATCATCAGGCCATTTGCGACTCATCATGGATCTATCATGAAAATCTGATCCGAATTCAAGCCAAAAAAATACGGAGATTGGGACCTTCCCGATGAAGGGAATACGGAAGAAGAGATAGTTTGACACCCAGCTGTAGCCAGCTGCCCTACTACTCGGAATCAGAACTCTGTGACCAGTAGCCTACTACTTGGAACACCGCCACGAGATCAACAGCCCATTTGCCACTCGTCATGGATCTACCATGTAAATCTGATCCGAGTTCAAGTCAAGAAAACATGTAGCTTGGGACCTTCCCGACGAAGAGACTAGAGAAGAAGAGATTGTTTGACAACCTGCGGTAGCCAGCAACCCTACTGCGAGAAATCACAACTCTGTGACCAGTAGCCGACTAGTAGGAACTTCGCTACGAGATTAACAGCCCATTTGCAACTCGTCATGGATCTATCTTGTAAATCTGATCTGAGTTCAAGTCATGAAAACATGTAGCCTGGGACCATCCCGATGAAGAGACTACAGAAGAAGAGATTGTTCGACAACCTACGGTAGCCAGCAACCCTACTACTCGGAATCACAACGCTGAGAATAGTACCCTACTACTTGGAACTCCGCTACGACATCAACAGCCCATTTGCGACTCGTCATGGATCTATCATGTAAATCTGACCCGAGTTCAAGTCAAGAAATCATGTTGCTTCGGACCTTCCCGACGAAGCGAATACGGAAGAAGAGATGGTTTGACACACGGCGGTAGCCAGTAGCCCTACTACTAGGAATCACAACTCTGTGACCAGTAGCCTACTACTAGGAACTCCGCTACGAGATCAACCACCCATTTGCGAATCGTCAGGGAACTACCTTGTAAATCTAATCCGAGTTCGAGTCCAGAAAACAGGTAGCTTGGGGCCTTCCCAACGATGCAAATACGGAAAAAGAGATGGTTTAACACCCTTCGGTAGCCAGCAGCCCAACTACTAGGAATCACAACTTTGTGACCAGTAGCCTACTTCTGGAAACTCCGATACGAGATCAATAGCCTATTTGAGACTCGTCATGGATCTATAATGCAAATCTGTTCCTAGTTCTGCCGACAAAACATGTAGCTTGGGGCCATCTCGGCGAAGCGACTACGGAAGAAAAGATAGTTCGACACCCTGCGGTAGCCACATCTTCTAGGAATCACCACTCTGTGACCAGTAGCCTACTACTAGCAACTTCGCATCGAGATCAACAGACCATTTTTGACTCGTTATGGATCTATCAGGTAAATCTGAACCGAGTTCAAGCCGATAAAACACATAGCTTCGGACCTTCACGACGAAGCGAATACGAAAGAAGAATACGAAAGAAGATATGGTTTAACACCCTGCGGTAGCTAGCAGCCCTACTACTAGGAATCAAAACTCTTTGACCTGTAGCCTACTACTAGGAACTCCGCTACGAGATCTACAACCCCTTTGCGACTCGTCATGGATCTATCATGTAAATCTGATCCGAGTTCAAGGCAAGAAAGCAGGTAGCTTGGGACCTTCCCGACGGAGAGACTACGGAAGAAAATATAGTTTGACACTCTACAGTAGCCAACAGTCCTGCTACTAGGAATCACAACTCTGTGACCAGTAGCCTACTACTAGGAACTCCGCAACGAGATCAACAGCCCATTTGCGACTTGGCATGGATCTATCTTGTAAATCTGATACGAGTTCAAGCCGATATATCATTTAGCTTGGGACCTTACCGACGAATCGAATACGGAAGAATAGATGGTTTGACACCCTGCGGTTGCCAGCATCCCCACTACTAGGAATCACAACTCTGTGACCCATAGCCAACTACTAGGAAATCCACTATGAGATCAACAGCCCATTTGCGACTCGTCATGGATCTGTCATGCAAATCTGATCCGAGTTCAAGGCGAGAAAACAAGTAGTTTGGGCCTTCCCGACTAAGAGACTATGGCAGAAGAGAAAGTTTGACACCCTGCGGTAACCAGCAGCTCTACTACAAGGAAATAAAACTCAGTGACTAGTAGCCTGCTACTTGGAACTCCGCCATGAGATCAAAAACCCACTTGCGACCCGTCATGGATCCATCATGTAAATCTGATCCGAGTTCAAGTCAAGAAAACATGTACCTTGGGACCTTGCCGACGAACAGACTACGGACGAACAGATAGTTTGACACCCTGCAGTAGCCAGCAGTCCTACTACTAGGAATCACAACTCAATGACCTGTAGCCTACTCCTAGGAACTCCGCAATGAGATCAACAGCCCATTTGCGACTTGTCATGGATCTTTCATGTAAATCTTATCCGAGTTCAATGCGAGAAAACGTGTAGCTGGGACCTTCCCGACTAAGAGACTATGGCAGAAGAGAAAGTTTTACACCCTGCGGTAACCAGCAGCACTATTACTTGGAAACACAACTCCGTGACTAGTAGCCTGCTACTTGGAACTCCGCCATGAGATCAAAAACCCATTTGCGACCCGTCATGGATCCATCATGTAAATCTGATCCGAGTTCAAGTCAGGAAAACATGTACCTTGGCACCTTCCCTACAAACAGACTAGGACGAAGAGATAGTTTGACACCTTGCGGTAGCCAGCAGTCCTACTACTAGGAATCACAACTCTGTGACCTGTAGCCTACTACTAGGAACTCCGCAACGAGATCCACAGCCCATTTGCGACTTGTCATGGATCTATCATATAAATCTAGTCCGAGTTCAAGCCGAGAAATCATGTTGCTTGGGACCTTCCCGACGAAGCGAATACGGAAGAAGAGATTGTGTGACACCCTGCGGTTGCCAGCCGCCCTACTACTAGGAATCACAACTCTGTGACCAGTAGCCAACTACTAGGAAATCCGCTAGGAGATCAACAGCCCATTTGCGACTCGTCAGGGATCTATCATGAAAATCTAATCCGAGTTCAAGCCGAGAAAACACGTAGGTTGGGACCTTCCCGATGAAGCAAATATGGAAGAAGAGATAGTTTGACACCCTGCGGTAGCCAGCAGCCCTACTACTAGGAATCACAACTTTGTGACTAGTCGCAAACTACTAGGAAATTCGCTATGAGATCATCAGCCCATTTGCGACTCATCATGGATCTATCATGAAAATCTGATCTGAATTCAAGCCAAGAAAATACGGAGATTGGGACCTTCCCGATGAAGGGAATACGGAAGAAGAGATAGTTTGACACCCAACTGTAGCCAGCTGCCCTACTACTCGGAATCAGAACTCTGTGACCAGTAGCCTACTACTTGGAACACCGCTACGAGATCAACAGCCCATTTGCCACTCGTCATGGATCTACCATGTAAATCTGATCCGAGTTCAAGTCAATAAAACATGTAGCTTGGGACCTTCCCGACGAAGAGACTAGAGAAGAAGAATTTGTTTGACAACCTGCGGTAGCCAGTAACCCTACTACGAGAAATCACAACTCTGTGACCAGTAGCCGACTTGTAGGAACTTCGCTACGAGATTAACAGCCCATTTGCAACTCGTCATGGATCTATCTTGTAAATCTGATCTGAGTTCAAGTCATGAAAACATGTAGCTTGGGACCATCCCGACGAAGAGACTACAGAAGAAGAGATTGTTCGACAACCTACGGTAGCCAGCAACCCTACTACTCGGAATCACAACGCTGAGAACAGTACCCTACTACTTGGAACTCCGCTACGAGATCAACAGCCCATTTGCGACTCGTCATGGATCTATCATGTAAATCTGACCCGAGTTCAAGTCAAGAAAACATGTAGCTTGGGACCTTCCCGACGAAGAAACTACAGAAGAAAAGTTTGTTTGACAACCTGCGGTAGCCTGCAACCCTACTACTCGGAATCACAACTCTGTGACCAGTAGACTACTACTAGGAACTCCGCTACGAGATCAACAGCCCATTTGCGACTCGTCATGGATCTATCATGTAAATCTGATCCGAGTTCAATCCAAGAAATCATGTAGCTTCGGACCTTCCCGACGAAGCGAATACGGAAGAAGAGATGGTTTGACACACTGCGGTAGCCAGCAGCCCTACTACTAGGAATCACAACTCTGTGACCAGTAGCCTACTACTAGGAACTCCGCTACGAGATCAACAGCCCATTTGCGACTCGTCATGGATCAATCATGTAAATCTGATCCGAGTTCAAGCCAAGAAAACATGCTGCTTGGGACCTTCCCGACGAAGCGAATATGGAAGAAGAGATAGTTTGACACCCTGCTGTATAGCCAGCTTGTGGGCAGCATGCCCTGGAATTTCCGGATTCCAAAGCGAGCCTTTGGGAACTTCGTTTCCGAAGCAAGGGCCCGTAATCGAGGGAGCGCGAGCGGAGAAGTAGGCGCTCGCAAAAATACAGAGTCGCCACTCGGGTTTGAAGGTCTGACACCTAAGGAACTGTATTTTGAAGCACCTGCCGCGCTACTTGATTTGAAAAAGTGAAGGAACCAGTCCGTCATGACCATATCTGGGTTCGGGAGCCAGGTTACGAGAGGGAAAGGGTTTTAAGGCACCCCTCTCGCCCAATCCGGAGATCGGTCTCTACTTAGGCATTTTGAAAACATTGTGATTCTTCTTTTATTAATCAATTTTTAGCCATTTAGTGCAGGGGAGCAGTTAATCGGGATTTAAAACTGTATCACGATTTGCAAGATGTGATTGTATTGAGCATGGATTGATGGCATAGTATGAAAAATGGGAAAAACCCCAACCCTCTGATCAGAAACCTCAAAACTGCACAAGGTTTAGGCATGTCATGCACCATGGCCAACTTTGCATGCATGGATCTACATACATGCAAAGAACCATCGCGCAACAATTCTAAACACTCGCGCGAGGGTTTGTTCCTACCACAGGTTGAATTTTGATCCCCTTCTAGGCTCTGGAAGGACCAGTGCTCACCCAAGGGGCAAACCAAGCAGTTTAATATGTACTGGAAGTCAACTAATTATTACAAATTAAGACAAACAGAAACCAAATGAATTGAAATACAGCCCCTAAACAGTGGGGGTGAATAAACAAAGGCTTGGGCTTAAGCTGCCATGCAAGGGCAATCACTAGAAGTAAGAGAACCATCGCGCGACCGAATGAAACACTCGCACGAGGGTTCTGATTGGACTTTCAGGAATCTCTTTGCATGCTTGGGGTTCTGATACATATTCAGGAGCAACCCATGGGCATTCCAAATCAAATAAGACAGCAAACTAATCTAGGCTATGGCTTTTAACATGCAACACAGTGAGTTTATTCGTAAACATGCTTCAAATACAGTAAAAGCAATATATGAAACTTAAAGACCAGCATTCCCTTCCCCACGTGGTTCATTCTCATGCTGAAAGAACTGTCGCGCGAGACTTCGGAACAATCGCGCGAGGGTTTGGCAGGCGATAGTTTCTTGTAACCCTGCTGACTTTAGGGCCAGGACTGGTATTGATTACCAGCCTTGGCCCTGCCAGCCCCCCTCAGAGATTAGAACAGGAAAACAGTAGGTATGCTATACCTTTGGTTGAGTTTGAAAGAGTAATTGAGCTTTGAGTTGAGTTGAGGTTGAATGCTTTTGAGTGGTAGAAACAAGGTGTGAAAATTAGGTGTAAGATTTTGTAACCTTTTTTCCAACCCAAGGTGTATGGATTTCTAAGCCTTTTTGTTTGCTTTTTTTGAACCCTTTAAAAAGGCTAACATGGGAGGGTATTTATAGGGCAAGACCCTTCCATTAATGGAAACCCTCCATTAATAGAATTTTTTCCATTAAAGGAAACTATTCCATTAATAGAAACCATCCATTAATGGAAAACATCCCATTAACGGAAACTATTCCATTATTGGAAGCATTCTAGAAACTTGTCAATAATAGAAACATTCTAGAACATTCTAGAATCCTTCAAATAATAGAAACATTCTAGAATCCTTCCATTAATGGGAAGCTTCCAGAAACATTCCATTAATGGAAACCTTCCAGAACCTGCAAGAAATGGAAAGTTATAGGTCGGTTGCAAATTTAACCAGCGCGCGCGGATCGAAAATTGGCGCGTGCTAGTAGGGTTCCGAAAATTTTAAAGAGTTTTGAAAACAATCAAAACTCAAACATGCTATCACTTCCGGGGTGTTCTTGATCCATTTCATCATCGGGGAATCAAATACCGTAAGTAAATTAATCTGGAAGCCCAGATTGGGGTGTCTACACAGCTACCCTACTCCGAGGAATCACAAATCTGTGGCCAGTAGCGACTACTAGGAACTCCGCTACGAGATCAACCACCCATTTGCGAATCGTCATAGAACTATCATGTAAATCTAATCTGAGTTCAAGTCAAGAAAACAGGTAGCTTGGGGCCTTCCCGACGAAGCGAATACGGAAAAAGAGATGGTTTAACACCCTGCGATAGCCAGCAGCCCAACTACTAGGAATCACAACTTTGTGACCAGTAGCCTACTATTGGGAACTCCGTTACGAGATCAACAGCCTATTGGCGACTCGTCATGGATCTACCATGTAAATCTGATCCGAATTCAAGCAGAGAAAACATGTAGCTTAGGGCCTTCCCGACAAAGCGAATACGGAAAAAAGAGATGGTTTAACACCCTGTGGTAGCCAGCAGCGCAACTACTAGGAATCACAACACTGTGACCAGTAGCCTACTACTAGGAACTCCGCATCGAGATCAACAGCCCATTTTTGACTCGTTATGGATCTATCAGGTAAATCTGAACCGAGTTCAAGCCGATAAAACATATAGCTTCGGACCTTCACGACGAAGCGAATTCGAAAGAAGAGATGGTTTGACACCCTGCGATAGCCAGCAGCCCTACTACTAGGAATCACAACTCTGTGGCCTGTACCCTACTACTAGGAACTCCGCTATGATATCAACAACCCGTTTGCGACTCGTCATGGATCTATCATGTAAATCTGATCCGAGTTCAAGGCAATAAAACAGGTAGCTTGGGTCTTTCCCGACGAAGAGACTACGGAAGAAAAGATAGTTTGACACCCTACGGTAACCAGCAGTCCTGCTACTAGGAATCACAACTCTGTGACCAGTAGCCTACTACTAGGAACTCCGCAACGAGATCAACAGCCCATTTGCGACTTGTCATGCATCTATCATGTAAATCTGATCCGAGTTCAAGCTGAGAAATCATGTAGCTTGGGACCTTCTCGACGAAGCGAGTACGGAAGAAGAGATGGTTTCACACCCTGCGGTAGCCAGCATCCCTACTACTAGGAATCACAACTCTGAGACCAGTACCCAACTACTAGGAAATCAGCTATGATATCAACAGCCCATTTGCGACTCGTCATGGATCTTTCATGTTAATCTGATTTGAGTTCAAGCCGAGAAAACATGTTGCTTGGGACCTTCCCGACGAAGCGAATACGGAAGAAAGATAGTTTGACACCCTGCTATAGCCAGCTGCCCTACTACTAGGAATCATTAGTCTGTGACCAGTAGCCTACTACTAGGAACTCCGCTACGAGATCAACAGCCCATTTGCGACTCGTCATGGATCTATCATGTAAATCTGTAGTGGGCCGAATATTCTGGTTCAGCCACAATCGCAACGTTCGGTGAAAGGCAACCAGGCTCAGCCCGTAGCTAGGCAACCAGGCTCGGCCTTGTCTCCCGCGATGCTCCCTCAATGCTCGGCTCGGCCATGTCACTCAGGCTTGGCCACCTTCGGGAAGAGAGCTCCGATGGAGGGTTCTTTATTTAAGTCACCCACCGGGCTCGGCCATGTGTGGGCTCGGCCATGTCACTCAGGCTCGGCCACGGCCTTGTCACTTAGGCTCGGCCACGGCCATGTCACTCAGGCTCAGCAACGGCCATGTCACTCAGACTCGGCCACTTTCGGGAAGAGAGCGCCGATGGAGGGTTCTCTGCTTGAGTCACACATTGGGCTCGGCCACCCGCAGAGTCGCGTGCTTGGCCACCCACAGATTCGCGTGCTCGGCCACCCGCGGAGTCTCGTGCTCGGCCACCCGCCGAATCGCGTGCTCTCTGACGCGATGAAACGGTTACGATGGGTAATCATGAGCGCACATGGGCAATGCCAGCTCACGCCAAAGTGGGTACCAGATCGATTCAACGACGTCACAACAGCATCACTGGACCCGTGCCAGACACAAGCTCGTACTTGGAGAGCAAGCCAAGGAGACTCTATAATTACAAAAGGTTCATAGCCCTAAAAGGTACACAGCCTTTCCACACTAAAAACCCTAGTTCTTTCTCTCTCTCTGCACTGTTCTCATCATCGCGCCGGAGGGCCATTCTGGGGCTCCTCCGGTGTGGTCATTAGTCGTGCTTCGTGGTGGAGGTTAGGTGGAGGAAGCTAGACCCTTGAACAAGTGGAGGAAGTATTTGAACCGGAGGTCGCAGGCCAGACAAAATCTGATCCGAGTTCAAGTCAAGAAAACATGAACCTTGGGACCTTCCCGACGGAGAGACTACAGAAGGAGAGATTGTTTCACACCTTGCGATAGCCAGAAGCCCTACTACTAGGAACTCCGCTACGAGATCAACAGCCCATTTGCGACTTGTCATGGATCTATCATGTAAATCTGATATGAGTTCAAGCCGAGAAATCATGTAGCTTGGGACCTTCCCGACGAAGCGAATACGGACGAAGAGATGGTTTGACACCCTGCGGTAGCAACCAACCCTACTACTAGGAATCACAAATCTGTGACCAGTAGCCAACTACTAGGAAATCCACCATGAGATCAACAGCCCATTTGCGACTGGTCATGCATCTATCATGTAAATCTGATCCTAATCAAGCCGAGAAAACATGTAGCTTGGAACCTTCCCGATTAATCGAATATGGAAGAAGAGATAGTTTTACACCCTGCTGTAGCCAGCTGCCCTACTACAAGGAATGACAACTCAGTGACCAGTAGCTTACTATTAGGAACTCCGATACCAGATCAAGAACCCATTTGCGACTCGTCGTGGATCTATCATGTAAATCTGATCCGAGTTCAGGTCAAGAAAACATGTGGCTTGGGACCTTCTCGACGAAGAGACTACAGAAGAAGTGATTGTTTAACACCCTGCGGTAGCCAGCAACCTAACTACTAGGAATCGCAACTCTGTGACCAGTAGCGTACTACTAGGAACTCCGCTACGAGATCAGCAGCCCATGTGCGACTCCTCATGCATCTATCATATAAATTTGATCTGAGTTCAAGCCGAGAAAACATGTAACTTGGGACCTTCCCGAGTAAGAGACTACGGCAGAAGAGATACTTTGACAACCTGCGCTAGCCAACATCCCTACTACTAGGAATCACAACTCTGTGACCAGTACCCAACTACTGACAACTTCGCTATGAAATCAAAAACCCATTTGTGACCCGTCATGGATCTATCATGTAAATCTGATCCGAGTTCAGGTCGAGAAAACATGTAGCTTAGGACCTTCCCGACGAAGAGAACACGGAAGAAGAGATAGTTTGACACTCTGCTATAGCCAGCTGCCCTACTACTAGGAATCACGACTCTGTGACTAGTAGCCTACTAGTAGGAATTCCGTTACGATATCAACAGCCCATTTGCGACTCGTCATGGATCAATCATGTAATTCTGATCCGAGTTCAGGACGAGAAAACAGGTAGCTTGGGGCCTTCCCGACGAAGCGAATACGGAAAAAGAGATGGTTTAACACCCTGCGGCAGCCAGCAGCCCAACAACTTGGAATCCCAACTCTGTGACCAGTAGCCATTACTGGGAACTCCGCTATGAGATCAACAGCCATTTGCGACTCGTCGTGGATCTGTCTTGAAAACCTAATCCAAGTACAAGCCGTGAAGACGTGTAGCTTAGGGCCTTCTCGGCGAAGAGACTACAGAAAAAGAGATAGTTTGACACCCTGCGGTAGCCAGCAGCCCTACCACTAGGAATCACAACTCTGTGACCCGTAGCCTACTACTAGGAACTCTGCTACGAGATCAACAGGCCATTTGCGACTCATCATGGATCTATCATGTAAATCTGTAGTGGGTCGAATATTCTGGTTCAGCCACAATCGCTACATTCGGCGAAAGGCAACCAGGCACGGCCCGGAGCTAAGCAACCAAGCTCGGCCTCGTCTCCCGCGACGCTCCCTCAATGCCCAGCTCGGCCATTTGTGGGCTCGGCCATGTCACTCAGGCTTGGGCACCTTCGGGAAGAGAGCTCCGATGGAGGGTTCTTCGCTTAAGTCTCCCACCGGGCTCGGCCATGTCACTCAGGCTCGGCCATGGCCATGTCACTCAGGCTCGGCCACGGCCATGTCATTCATGCTCGACCACCTTCGGGAAGAGAGCGCCGATGGAGGGTTCTCTGCTTGAGTCACCCATTGGGCTAGGCCACCCGCGGAGTCTCGTGCTCGGCCACCCGCCGAATCACGTGCTTTCTCACGCGATGAAACGGTTACGAAGGGTAATCATGAGCGCACATGGGCAATGTCAGCTCACGCCAAAGCGGGTACCAGATCTATTCAACGACGTCACAACAGCGTCACTCGACCCGTGCCAGGCACATGCTCGTACTTGGAGAGCAAGCTTAGGAGACTCTATAAATACCAAAGGTTCACAGCCCTAAAAGGTACACAGCCTTTCCACACTAAAAACCCAAGTTCTTTCTCTCTCTCTCTGCACTGTCCTCATCCTCTCACCGGAGGGCCATTCTGGGCTCCTCCGGTGTGATCTTTAGTCGTGCTTCATGGTGCAGGTTAGGTGGAGGAAGCTAGACAACCCCTGAACCAGAGGAGGAAGGATTTGAATCAGAGGTCGCAGGCCACACAAAATCTGATCCGAGTTCAAGTCAAGAAAACATGTACCATGGGACCTTCCCGACGGAGAGACTATAGAAGAAGAGATTGTTTGACACCCTGCGATAGCCAGAAGCCCTAATACTAGGAATCAGAACTCTGTGACCAGTAGCCTACTACTAGGAACTCCGCAACGAGATCAACAACCCATTTGCGACTTGTCATGGATCTATCACGTAAATCTGATCCGTGTTTATTCCGAGAAAACATGTAGCTTGGGACCTTCCCGACTAAGAGACTACGGCAGAAGAGAAAGTTTGACACCCTGCGGTAACCAGCAGCCCTACTACAAGGAAACACAACTCTGTGACTAGTAGCCTGCTACTTGGAACTCCGCCATGAGATCAAAAACCCATTTGCGACCCGTCATGGATCCATCATGTAAATCTGATCCGAGTTCAAGTCAAGAAAACATGTACCTTAGGACCGTCCCGACGAACAGACTATGGACAAAGAGATAGTTTGACACCCTGCGGTAGCCAGCAGTCCTACTTCTAGGAATCACAACTCCGGGACCTGTAGCCTAATACTAGGAACTCCCCAATGAGATCAACAGCCCATTTGCGACTAGTCATGGATCTATCATGTAAATCTGATCCGAGTTCAAGCCGAGAAAACATGTAGCTTGGCAACTTCCCGACTAAGAGACTAAAGCATAAGAGAAAGTTTGACACCCTGCGTTAACCAGCAGCCCTACTACTAGGAAACACAACTCTGTGACCGTAGCCTACTACTAGGAACTCCGCCTTGAGATCAAAAACCCATCTGCGATCCGTCATGGATCTATTATGTAAATCTGATCCGAGTTCAAGTCCAGAAAACATGTACCTTGGGACCTTCCCGATGAACAAACTACGGACGAAGAGATAGTTTGACACCCTGTGGTAGCCAGCAGTCCTACTACTAGGAATCACAACTCTGTGACCAGTACCCTACTACTAGGAACTCTGCAACGAGATCAATAGCCCATTTGCGACTTGTCATGGATCTATCATGTAAATCTGATCCGAGTCCAAGCCGAGAAATCATTGAGCTTGAGACCTTCCCGACGCAGCGAATAAGGTAGAATAGATTGTTTGACACCCTGCGGTAGCAGGCAGCCCTACTACTAGGAATCATAACTCTGTGACCAGTAGCCAACTGCTAGGAAATCCGCTATGAGATCAACAGCCCATTTACGACTCGTCATGGATCTATCATGTAAATCTGATCCTAGTTCAAGCCGAGAAAACATGTAGCTTGGAACCTTCCCGATGAATCGAATACAGAAGAAGAGAAAGTTTGACACCCTGCTGTAGCCAGCTGCCGTACTACTAGGAATCACAACTCAGTGACCAATTGCGTACTGCTAGGAACTCCGCTACGAGATCAAGAACCCCTTTGCGACTCGTCATGGATATATCATCTAAATCTGATCCGAGTTCGGGTCAAGAAAACATGTAGCTTGGGACCTTCCCGACGAAGAGACTATAGAAGAAGAGATTGTTTGACACCCTGCGGTAGCCAGCAACCCTACTACTAGGAATCACAACTCTGTGACCAGTAGCGTACTACTAGGAACTCCGCTACGAGATCAGCAGCCCATGTGCGACTCGTCATGGATCTACCATGTAAATCTGATCCGAGTCCAAGCCGAGAAATGATGCAGCTTAGGACCTTCCCGACTAAGAGACTACGACAGAATAGAAAGTTTGACAACCTACGTTAGCCAACAGCCCTACTACTAGGAATCACAACTCTGTGACCAGTAGCCTACTACTATGAACTCCGCTATGAGGTCAAAAACCCATTTGCGACCCGTCATGGATTTATCATGTAAGTCTGATCCGAGTTCATGTCGAGAAAACATGTTGCTTTGGACCTTCCCGACGAAGAGAACATGGAAGAAGAGATAGTTTGACACCCTGCTGTAGCCAGCTGCCCTAGTACTAGGAATCACGACTCTGTGACCAGTAGCCTACTAGGAGGAATTCCGCTACGCTATCAATAGCCCATTTGCGACTCGTCATGGATCTATCATGTAAATCTAATCTGAGTTCAAGATGAGAAAACAGGTAGCTTGGGGCCTTCCCGACGAAGAGACTACGGAAGAAGATATGGTATGACACCCGGCGTTAGCCAGCTGCCCTACTACTAGGTATCACAACTCTGTGACGAGTAGCCTACTAATAGTAATTCCGCTACGATATCGCCAGCCCATTTGCGACTCGTCTTGGATCTATCATGTAAATCTGATCCGAGTTGATGACGAAAAAACAGGTAGCTTGGGACCTTCGCGATGAAGCGAATACGGAAAAAGAGATGGTTTAACACCCTGCAGTAGCCGGCAGCCCAACAACTAGGAATCACAACTCTGTGACCAGTAGCCAACTTCTGGGAACTCCGCTACGAGAGCAACAGACCATTTGCGACTCGTCATGGATCTATCATGAAAATCTCACTACGCCAAATATGATCATTAGCGGCACTGAACAAATGCCGAAAAAAGTAGTAAAAAATGCCGGTAATAGTTTTACCGGCATTAGTGCGACCTTTACCGGCATTTTTTGAAACGCCGTCTACAAAAGTGTCGGTAATCACAAAAACCGCCAGTAAAGATTAAAAAAACGCCGGTAAAGGTATGACATTGTTACCGGCATGTATAAAAATGACGGTAATAGAGCCATTATTACCGGCATTTGTAAAAACGCCGGTAATAGTGCCACATCATTAGGGAGAACAAAAATGCCACGTGGCATCCACGTGTACACCACGTCCGTGCCACATGGCATCCACGCGTATGCCACATCAACGCCAAGTGGCCTCCACGTGGCGGCTTGTTAATATTTTGAGTTGTGTTGGTGCCAAGAATCGAACCCCCGACCTCTTGGAAAACCCCCCTAAATCTTAACCGTTGGGCAAACAAGAATTTAGCGTTAAAATCGCAAATTTTTTTGTTTTATAGTATATAGAACCTTTACCGGCGTTTTAAATTTAATGCCGGTAATAGTAACTTTTTTCGGCATTTATTTAACCGGCGTTTAACAAATGCCGCTAAAGGATACTATAACCAGCATTTGTAATTAAATGCCGGTAATAATACCCTTTAACGGTATTTGTTAAATGCCACTTAAACAAATGCCGATAATAGTACTATTACCGGCAATTGCAACAAATGCCGTTAATAGTACCCTTTAGCGGCATTTTTATGACCGCCGAAAAAAAATGCCGGTAAAAGCAATATTTGGCGTAGTGTCTAATCCTAGTTCAAGCAGTGAAAACATGTAGCTTGGGGCCTTCTCGGCGAAGAGACTACAGAAGAAGAGATAGTTTGACACCCTGCGGTAGCCACCAGCCCTACTACTCGGAATCACAACTGTGTGACCAGTAGCCTACTACTAGGAACTCCGCTTCGAGATCAATAGCCCATTTTCGACTCGTCATGGATCTATCATGTAAATCTGAAACAAGTTCAAGCCAAGAAAACATATAGCTTCGGACCTTCTTGACGAAGCGAATACGGAAGAAGAGATGGTTTGACACCCTGCGGTAGCAAGCAGCCCTACTACTAGGAATCACAACTCTGTGACCAGTAGCCAACTACTGGGAACTCCGCTACGAGATCAATAGCCCATTTGCGACTCGTCATGTATCTATCATGAACATCTAATACTAGTTCAAGCCGAGAAAACATGTAGCTTGGGGCCTTCTCGGCGAAGAGACTACGGAAGAAGAGATAGTTTGATACCCTACGGTAGCCAGCAGCCCTACTACTAGGAATCACAACTCTTTGACGAGTAGCCTACTACTAGGAACTCCGCTCCGAGATCAACAGCGCATTTTCAACTCGTCGTGGATCTATCATGTAAATCTGAACCGACTTCAAGCCGAGAAAACATATAGCTTCGGACCTTCCCGACGAAGCGAATACAGAAGAAGATATGGTTCGACACCCTACGGTAGCCAGCAGCCCTAATACTAGGAATCACAACTCTGTGACCTGTAGCCAACTACTAGGAACTCCGCTACGAGATCAACAACCCATTTGCGACTCGTCATGGATCTATCTTGTAAATCTGATCTGAGTTCAAGCCGAGAAAACATGTAGCTTGGGACCTTCCTGACTAAGAGACAACGACAGGAGAGAAAGTTTGACAACCTGCGGTAGCCAGCAGCCTTACTACTAGGAATCACAACTCTGTGACCAGTAGCCTACTACTAGGAACTCCGCTAGGAGATGAAAAACCCATTTGCGACCCGTCTTGGATCTACGATGTAAATCTGATCCGAGTTCAAGACGAGAAAACAGGTAACTTGGGGCCTTCCCGACGAAGAGACAACAGAAGAAGATATGGTTTGACACCCTGCGGTAGCCAGCAGTCCCACTTCTAGGAATCACAACTCTGCCACCAGTAACCTACTAATAGGAATTCCGCTACAACATCAACAGCCCTTTTGCGACTCGTCATGGATCTATCATGTAAATCTGATCCGAGTTCTAGACGAGAAAAGAGGTAGCTTGGGGCCTTCCCGACGAAGCGAATACGGAAAAAGATATGGTTTAACACCCTGCGGTAACCAGCAACCCAACTACTTGGAATCATAACTCTGTGACCAGTAGGCAACTACTAAGAACTCCTCTACGAGATCAACAGCCCATTTGCGATTCATCATGGATCTATCTTGAAAATCTAATCCTAGTTCAAGCCGAGAAAACATGTAGCTTGGGGCCTTCTCGGTGAAGAGACTACGGCAAATGAGATAGTTTGAGTCCCTGCGGTAGCCAGAAGCCCAACTACTAGCAATCACCACTCTGGCACCAGTAGCCTACTACTAGGAACTCCGCTGTGAGATCAAAAACCCATTTGCGACGCGTCAAGGATCTATCACGTAAATCTGATCCGAGTTCAAGTCAAGAAAACTTGTACCTTGGGACTTCCCCGACGAAGAGACTACGGACGATGAAATAGTCTGACACCCAGTTGTAGCCAGCTCGCCTACTACTAGGAATCACAGTTCTGTGACCAGTAGCCTACTACAAGGAAATCCGCTACGAGATCAGCAACCAATTTGCGACTCGTCATGGATCTATCATGTAAATCTTATCCGAGTTCAAGTCAAGAAAACATGAAGCTTGGGATCTTCCTGACGAAGCGAATACGGAACAAGAGATGGTTTGACACCCTGCGGTAGCCAGCAGGCCTACTACTAGGAATAATAACTCTGTGAACAGTAGCCAACTACTAGGAATTCCGCAATGAGATCAGCAGCCCATTTGCGACTCGTCATGGATCTATTATGTAAATCTGATCCGAGTTCAACCCGAGAAAACATGTAGCTTGGGTACTTCCCGACGAAGAGACTACCGACGAGAGATAGTTCAACACCCTGCGGTAGGCAGCAGCCCTACTACAAGGAATCACAAATCTGTTACCAGTAGCCTACTACTAGGAACTCCGTTACGAGATCACCAGCCCATTTGCGACTTGTAATGGATCCATCATGTAAATCTGATCAAAGTTCAAGTCAAGAAAACAAGTAGCTTGGGACCTTCTCGACGAAGAGACTACGGAGAAGAGATAGTTTGACACCCTCCGGTAGCCAGCAGCCCTACTAGTAGGAATCACAACTCTGTGACCAGTAGCCAACTATTAGGAACTCCGCTACTAGATCAATAGCCCATTTGCGACTCGTCATGGATCTATCATGTAAATCTGGTCCGAGTTCAAGCCTTGAAAACATGTAGCTTGGGACCTTCCCGACAAAGAGACTACAGAAGAAGAGATAGTTTGGCACCTTGCGGTAGCCAGCAGCCCTACTACTAGGAATCACGACTCTATGACCAGTAGCCTACTACTAGGAACTCCGTTACGAGATCAAAAACCATTTGCGACCTGTCATGGATCTATCATGTAAATCTTATCCGACTTCAAGTCATGGAAACTTGTACCTTGGGACCTTCCCTACGAAGAGACTGCGGACGAAGAGACAGTTTGACACCCTGTGGTAGCCAGCTGCCCCACCACTAGGAATCACAACTCTGTGACCAGTAGCCTACTTATACGAACTCCGCTATGAGATCCGCAGCCCATTTGCGACTCGTCAGGGATCTATCATGTAAATCTGATCCGAGTTCAAGTCAAGTAAACATGTAGCTTGGGACCTTCCCGACGAAGCGAAAATGGAAGAAGATATAGTTTGACATCCTGTGGTAGCTAGCAGCCCTACTACTAGGGACCACAATTCTGTGACCAGTAGCCTACTACTAGGAACTCTGCTACGAGATCAGCGGCCCATTAGCGACTCGTGATGGATCGATCATGTAAATCTGATCAGAGTTCCAGTCAAGAAAACATGTAGCTTGGGACCTTCCCGAGGAAGGGACTCGTCATAGATATATCATGTAAATCTTATTAGAGTTCAAGTCAAGAAAACATGTACCTTGGTACCTTCGCGACGAAGAGACTTCGGAAGAAGAGATAGTTTGACACGCAGCGGTAGCCAGCAGCCCTGTTACTAGGAATCACAACTGTGTGACCAGTGGCCTACAATTAGGAACTCCGCTACGAGATCAACAGCCCATTTGCGAGTCGTCATGCATCTATCATGTACATCTGATCCGAGCTGAAGCTGAGAAAACATGTGGGGCCTTCCCGACTAAGAGACTACGATAGAAGAGATAGTTTGAGACCCTGCAGTAGCCAGCAGCCCTACTACTAGGAATGACAACTTTGTGTCCAGTAGCCTACTACTAGGAACTCCGTTACGAGATCAAAAACCCATTTGCGACCCGTCATGGATCTATCATGTAAATCAGATCCGAGTTCAAGTCATGAAAACTTGAACCTTGGGACCTTCCCGACGTAGGGACTATGGACGAAGAGATAGTTTGACACCATGTGGTAGCCAGCTGCCCCACTATAAGGGATCACAACTCTGTGACCAGTAGCCTACTACTAGGAACTCCGCATCAAGATCAGCAGCCCATTTGCAACTCGTCTAGGATCTATCATGTAAATCTGATCCGTGTTCACGTCAAGAAAACATGTAGCTTGGGACCTTCTCGACGGAGAGACTATGGAAGAAGAGATAGTTTGACACCCTGCGGTAGCCAGCAGCCCTACTAGTAGGAATCACAAATCTGTCACCAGTAGCCTACAACTAGGAACTTCGCTACGAGATCACCAGCCCATTTGCGACTCGTCATGGATCCATCATGTAAATCTGATCAGAGTTCAAGTCAAGAAAACATGTAGCTTGGGACCTTCTCGACGAAGAGACTACGGAAGAAGAGATAGTTTGACACCCTGCGGTAGCCAGCAGCCTTACTAGTAGGAATCACGACTCTCTGACCAGTAGCCAACTGTTAGGAACTCCGCTACTAGATCAACAGCCCATTTGCGACTCCTCTTGGATCTATCATGTAAATCTGGTCCGACTTCAGGTCTAGAAAACATGTATCTTCGGACCTTCCCGACGAAGAGACTACAGAAGAAGAGATAGTTTGGCACCCTGCGGTAGCCAGCAGCCCTACTACTAGGAATCACGACTCTATGACATGTAGCCTACTACAAGGAACTCCGTTACGAGATCAAAAACCCATTTGCGACCTGTCGTGGATCTATCATGTAAATCTGATCCGAGTTCAAGTCATGAAAACTTAAACCTTGGGACCTTCGCGACGTAGAGACTACAGACGAAGAGATAGTTTGACACCCTGTGGTAGCCAGCTGCCCCACTATAAGGAATCACAACTCTGTGACCAGTAGCCTACTACTAGGAACTCCGCATCAAGATCAGCAGCCCATTTGCAACTCGTCAGGGATCTATCATGTAAATCTGATCCGGGTTCAAGTCAAGAAAACATGTAGCTTGGGGTCTTCTCTAAGAAGAGACTACGGAAGAAGAGATAGTTTGACACCCTGCAGTATCCAGCATCCCTACTAGTAGGAATCACAAATCTGTGACCAGTAGCCTACTACTAGGAACTCCGCTACGAGATCACCAGCCCATTTGCGACTCGTCATGGATCCATCATGCAAATCTGATCAGAGTTCAAGTCAAGAAAACATGTAGCTTGGGACCTTCTCGACGAAGAGACTACTGAAGAAGAGATAGTTTGACACCCTGCGGTAGCCAGCAGCCCTACTAGTAGGAATCACAACTCTGTGACTAGTAGCCCACTGTTAAGAACTCCGCTACCAGATCAACAGCCCATTTGCAACTCGTCGTGGATCTATCATGTAAATCTGGTCCGAGTTCAAGTCTAAAAAACATGTAGCTTGGGACCTTCCCAACGAAGAGACTACAGAAGAAGAGATAGTTTGGCACCTTGCAGTAGCCATCAGCCCTACAACTAGGAATCACGACTCTATGACCAGTAGCCTACTACTAGGAACTCCGTTACGAGATCAAAAACCCATTTGCGACCCGTCATGGATCTATCATATAAATCTGATCTGAGTTCAAGTCATGAAAACTTGAACCTTGGGACCTTCCCGACGTAGAGACTACAGACGAAGAGATAGTTTGACACCCTGTGGTAGCTAGCTGCCCCACTACTTGGAATCACAACTCTGTGATCAGTAGCCTACTACTAGGAACTCCGCAACGAGATCAGCAGCCCATTTGCAACTCGTCAGGGATCTATCATGTAAATCTGATCCGAGTTCAAGTCAAGAAAACATGTAGCTTGGGACCTTCTTGACGAAGAGACTACGAAAGAAGAGATAGTTTGACACCGTGCGGTACCCAGCAACCCTACTAGTAGGAATCACAAATCTGTGACCCATAACCTACTACTAGGAACTCCGCTATGAGATCACCAGCCCATTTGCGACTCGTCATGGATCCATCATGTAAATCTGATCAGAGTTCAAGTCAAGAAAACATGTAGCTTGGGACCTTCTCGACGAAGGGACTACGGAAGAAGAGATAGTTTGACAACCTGCGGTAGCCAGCATCCCTACTAGTAGGAATCACAACTCTGTGACCAGTAGCCAACTATTAGGAACTCCGCTAGTAGATCAACAGCCCATTTGCGACTCGTCATGGATCTATCATGTAAATTTGGTCCGAGTTCAAGTCTGTAAAACATGTAGCTTGTGACCTTCCCGACGAAGAGACTACAGAAGAAGAGATAGTTTGGCACTCTGCGGTAGCCAGCAGCCCTACTACTAGGAATCACGACTCTATGACCAGTAGCCTACTACTGGGAACTCCGTTACGAGATCAAAAACCCATTTTCGACCTGTCATGCATCTATCATGTAAATCTGATCTGAGTTCAAGTCATGAAAACTTGAACCTTGGGACCTTCCCGACGTAGAGACTATGGACGAAGAGATAGTCTGACACCCTGTGGTAGCTAGCTGCCCCACTACTTGGAATCACAACTCTGTGACCAGTAGCCCACTAATAGGAACTCCGCTACGAGATCAGCAACCCATTAGCGACTCGTCAGGGATCTATCATGTAAATCTGATCCAAGTTCAATTCAAGAAAATATGTTGCTTGGGACCTTCCCGACGAAGCGAATACGGAAGAAGAGATAGTTTGACATCCTGCGGTTGCCAGCAGCCCCACTACTAGGAACCACAATTCTGTGACCAGTAGCCTACTACTAGGAACTCTGCTACGATATCAGCAGCCCATTTGCGACTCGTCATGGATCGATCAGGTAAATTTGATCAGAGTTCAAGTCAAGAAAACATGTAGCTTGGGACCTTCCCGACGAAATGACTCGTCGTGGATCTATCATGTAAACCTGATTGGAGTTCAAGTCAAGAAAGCATGTACCTTGGGACCTTCCCGACGAAGAGACTCTGGAAGAAGAGATAGTTTGACACCTGGTGGTAGCTACGATATCAGCAGCCCATTTGCGACTCGTCATGGATCGATCATGTAAATTTGATCAGAGTTCAAGTCAAGAAAACATGTAGCTTGGGACCTTCCCGACGAAATGACTCGTCATGGATCTATCATGTAAACCTGATTGGAGTTCAAGTCAAGAAAACATGTACCTTGGGACCTTCCCGACGAAAAGACTCTGGAAGAAGAGATAGTTTGACACCCAGTGGTAGCCAGCAACCCTACTACTAGGAATCACAACTGTGTGACCAGTAGCCTACTATTAGGAACTCCGCTATGAAATCAACAGCCCATTTGCGACTCGTCATGCATCTATCATGTAGATCTGATCCGAGCTGAAGCTGAGAAAACATGTAGCCTGGGACCTTCCCGACTAAGAGACTACTGCAAAAGAGATTGTTTGAGACCCTGCAGTAGCCAGCAGCCCAACTACTAGGAATCACAACTCTGTGTCCAGTAGCCTACTACTAGGAACTCCGTTACGAGATCAAAAACCCATTTGCGACCCGTCATGGATCTATCATGTAAATCTAACTTGAACCTTGGGACCTTCCCGACGTAGAGACTACGGACGAAGAGATAGTTTAACACCCTGTGGTAGCCAGCTGCCCCACTACTAGGAATCACAACTCTGTGACCAGTAGCCTACTACTAGGAACTCCGTAACGAGATCAGCACCCCATTTGCAACTCGTCAGGGATCTATCATGTAAATCTGATCTGAGTTCAAGTCAAGAAAACATGTAGCTTGGGACCTTCCCGACGAAGCGAATACGGAAGAAGAGATAGTTTGACATCCTGCGGTAGCCTGCAGCCCTACTACTAGGAATCACAATTCTGTGACCAGTAGCTCACTACTAGGAACTTCGCTACGAGATCAACAACCCATTTGCGACTCGTCATTGATCTATCTTGTAAATCTGATCTGAGTTCAAGTCAAGAAAACATGTACCCTAGGACCTTCCCGACGATGAGACTACGGAAGAAGAGATAGTTTGACACCCTGCGGTAGCCAGCAGCCCTACAACTAGGAATCACAACTCTTTTACCAGTAGCCTACTACTAGGAACTCCGCTACGAGATCAGCAGCCTATTTACGACTCGTCATGGATCTATCCTGTAAATCTGATTTGAGTTCAGGCCATGAAAACATGTAGCTTGGGACCTCCCCGACGAAGCGAATACAGAAGAAGAGGTAGTTTGACAAGTTGCGGTAACTTGTAGCCCTACTACTAGGAATCACAATTCTGTGACCAGTAGCCGACTACCAGGAACTCTGCTACGAGATCAACAACCCATTTGCGACTCATCATGGATCTACATGTAAATCTGATCCGAGTTCAAGTCAAGAAAACATGTAACTTAGGACCTTCCCGACGAAGAGATTACGGAAGGAGAGATAGTTTGACACCCTGTGGGAACCAACAGCCGTACTAGTAGGGATCACAGTTCTGTGACCAGTAGAACAACTACTAGGAACTCCGCTACGAGATCAAAAACCCATTTGCGACACGTCATGGATCTATCATGTAAATCTGATCCAAGTTGAAGTCAAGAAAACATGTACCTTGGGACCTTCCCGACAAAGAGACTACGGCAGAAGAGATAGTTTGACACCGTGTGGTAGCCAGTAGCCCTACAACTAGGAATCACAACTCTGTGACCCGTAGCCTACTACTAGGAACTCCGCTATGAGATTAACAGCCCATTTGCGACTCGTCATGGATCTATCCTATAAATCTGATCCGAGCTCAAGCCGACAAAACATGTAGCTTGGGACCTTCCCAACGAAGCGAATACAGAAGAAGAGATAGTTTGACAACCTGTAGTTGCTAGCAGCCCTGCTACTAGGAATCACAATTATGTGACCAGTAGCCTACTACTAGGAACTTTGCTACGAGATCAACAACCAATATGCGACTTGTCATGGATCTATCATGTAAATCTGATCCGAGTTCAAGTCAAGAAAACATGTAGTTTGGGATCTTCCCGACGAACAGACTAGAGAAGAAGTGAATGTTTGACACCCTGCGGTAGCCAACTCCCCTGCTACTAGGAACTCTGCTACGAGATCAACAGCCCATTTGCGTCTCGTCATGGATCATCATGTAAGTCTAATCCGAATTCAAACCGAGAAAACACGTAGGTTGGTACCTTCCCGACGAAGCGAATACGGAAGATGAGATAGTTTGACAACCTGCGGTAGCCAGCAACCCAACTACTACGAATCACAAAACTCTGTGACCAGTAGCATACTACTAGGTACTCGGCTACGAGATAAACATCCCATTTGCGACTCGTCATGCATCTATCATGTAAATCTGATCCGAGTTCAAGCCGAGGAAACATGTAGCTTCGGACCTTCCTGACGAAGCGAATATGGAAGAAGAAATGGTTTGACACCCTGGGGTAGCCCGCTGCCCTACTACTAAGAATCATTACTCTGTGACCAGTAACCTACTACTAGGAACTCTACTACGAGATCAACCGCCCATTTGCGACTCGTCATGGATATATCATGTAAATAAGATCCGCGTTCAGGTCGAGAAAACATGTAGCCTGGGGGCTTCCCGACGAAGAGACTGCGGAAGAAGAAATAGTTTGACACCACGTGGTAGCCAGTAACCTTGCTACTAGGAATCACAACTCGGTGACCAGTAGCCTACTACTAGGAACTCCGCTAAGAGATGAACAGCCCATTTGCGACTCATCATGGATCTATCATGTAAATCTGAACCGAGTTCAACCGAGAAAACATGGATCTTGGGACCTTCCTGATGAAGCAAATACGAAAGAAGAGATGGTTTGACACCCTGCGGTAGCATGCAGCCGTACTACTAGGAATCACAACTCTGTGACCTGTGGCCTACTACTAGGAACTTCGCTACAAGATCAACAGCCCATTTGCAACTCGTCATGGACCTATCATGTAAATATAATCCGAGTTAAAGTCGAGAAAACATTTAGCCTGGGGCCTTCCCCACGAAGAGACTACGGAAGAAGAAATAGTTTAACACCATGCGATAGCCAGCTACCCTACTACTAAGAATCACAACTCTGTGACCGTTAGCCTACTGCTAGGAACTCCGCTACGAGATCAGCAGCCCATTTGCGACTCGTCATGGATCTATCATGTAAATCTGAACCGAGTTCGAACGAGAAAACATGTAGCTTGGGACCTTCCCGACAAAGCGAATACGGAAGAAGAGATGGTTTGAATTGATACGAGTTCAACCCGAGAAAACACTTAGCTTGGTACCTTCCCGATGAAGCGAATACGAAAGAATGATAATTTGACACCCAGTGGTAGCCAGCAGCCCTACTACTAAGAATCACAACTCTGCGACAAATAGCCGACTACTAGAAATTCTGCTACGAGATCAGCAGCCCGTTCGCGACTCGTCATGGATCTATCATGTAAATCTTTTCCAAGTTCAAACCGTGAAAACATGTAGCTTGGGACCTTCCCGACGAATCGAATACATAAGAAGAGATAGTTTGACACCCTGCGGAATCCATCAGCCCTACAACTATGAATCACAACTCTGTGACGAGTAGCCTACTATTAGGAACTCCGCTATGAAATCAGCAGCCCATTTGTGACTCATCATGGATCTATCATGTAAATCTTATCTGAGTTCAAGATGAGAAAACATGTAGCTTGGAAACTTTTCGATGAAGCGAATACAGAAGAAGAGATAGTTTAACACCATGCGGTAGCCAGCTGCCCTACTACTATGAATCACAACTCTGTGACCAGTAGCCTACTACTAGGAACTCCGCTACAAGAACAACAGCCCATTTGCGACTCATCATTGATCTATCATGTAAATCTGATCTGAATTCATGTCGAGAAAACATGTGGCTTGGGACCTTCCCGATGAAGCGAATACGAAAGCCAGCAGCCCTACTACTAAGAATCACAACTCTGCGACAATTAGCCGACTACTAGAAATTCTGCTACGAGATCAGCAACCCATTCGCGACTCGTCATGGATCTATCATGTAAATCTTATCCAAGTTCAAACCGAGAAAACATGCATCTTGGGACCTTCTCGACGAATCGAATACAGAAGAAGAGATAGTTTGACACCCTGCGGAATCCATCAGCCCTACAACTAGGAATCACAACTCTGTGACCAGTAGCCCACTACTAGGAGCTCCGCTACGAGATCAGCAGCCCATTTGCGACTCGTCATGGATCTATCATATAAATCTAAATAGAGTTCAAGCCGAGAAAACATGTACCTTGGGACCTTCCCGATGAAGCGTATACAGAAGAAGAGAGATCATCAACGCATTTGCGACTCGTCATTTTTCTATCACGTAAATCGGATCTATCATGTAAATCTTATCCGAGAAAATATGTAGCTTGGGACCTTCCCGATGAAACGAATACGGAAGAAGAGATAGTTTGATAATCTGGGGTAGCCAGCAGCCTTACTACTAGGAATCACAACTTTGTGACCAATAGTGTACCGTGAATACAGTAGAATAGATAGTTTCACAAACTACGATACCCAGCAGCCTTACTACAAGGAATCACAACTCTCTGACCGGTACCCTACTACTAGGAACCCCGTTATGAGATCAGCAGCCTTTTTGCGATTCGTCATGGATCTGTAACGACCCTGATTTTTGGTCAATAAAAATTTCGCTAAAAATTTGAATTTTATTTTAATACTTGGATTTCATTTTTAACTCCCAAAAATCGGTCGTTATTGACTTATAAAGTTTTGTTATTTTATTTGAAAATTCTTTATTTATTTTATTAATCCCTTTTTGCGATTTATAATCCGTCATAATTAGGTTTTTGACTTAGGAGATTGGAATTCATCGCCCGGGCATTATGGTCATTTTCTAAATACGAGTATGCCTATTAAGACCTTGGTATAGTTACATGGTAATTGTAGTAAAATCCTAGAATTTATTTTCTCGGCTGGAAATCCTACATGGCAACCAATTAGCTAGCAACCCTAACTACCGTTTGGCTTAGTTACATTTTCCTAACCTAGAACGTTGCATCGATGCCAAAGTGGTTAATTTTTAGTCTTCGCCTTAAACGTTGACTTGACTGCCTTGCTTTGGCTTGGCTAGGCTGCCTTAGCGTCGGCTCGCTGTCAAGCCTGCCTCGCCTAAGCGTCGGGTCACGGTCAAGCCTGCCTCGCCTAAGCGTCGGGTCGCTGTCGCGCCTGCCTTGCCTTGGCGTCGGCTCGCTGTCGCGCCTGCCTTGCCTTGGCGTCGGCTTGCTGTCGCGCCTGCCTTGCTCTGCCTTGGCTGCCATCGGGTTCTGCCTTGGCATCGGGTCGCGCCTTACTTTTGCCTTGGCGTGGCTGGGCTGCTTCGCTCACGCCTTGCCTTGGCTACGCCTTGGCCACCGCTTGGCCACTGTTTAGCCACCAAGCTGCTTTGGCCACCGGGTTGCCTTGACCACTGTTTGTTTGGCCACCGGGCTGCCTTGGCCACTGTTGCTTTGCTGGCCGCCAGCAGCTACCAGCTCTGCTGGCTTTGACCGCAGCTCTGGTGCCGCCTTTGTTTGTACCAGGTGCTTTGGCCACCGCCAGCCTTGCTACCGCTTGCCTTGGCCTTTGTTTGTGCCACCGCTTTGCTGGCCGCCAGCACCAGCTCTGGTGCTTTGGCCACCGCTTGGCCACTGCTTTGCCACCAGGCTGCCTTGGCCACTGTTTGGCCAACGGGCTGCTTTGGCCACCACTTTGCCACCCGGCTGCCTTGGCCACGCTCACGCCTTGCCTTGGCGTTTGACACCATCGGGCTTTAATATTCCGTTATTGGGCGATTTCCTACTAAATCAAACCAAAATACCACTCGAGCATTGAAAGCCTAGATTAAGTATTGCTAGTCTTTAACCAATTAGTTAGATTCCTAATAGGCTGTTAACCTAATCACTTGGATCCTAAAACTAATTAGGTTACCCTAACCCTAGATGGACCATTTTAACCTTTTTGTCTTTATCCATTGGACAATAAAAGCTAGGGTAATATTTATCCGTTCGACAATAGCGTTAGGGTTTCCTTTACCCATTGGTCAATAGGTAAACCTTGGTCAATCTTCCTAAGTACGAGATTAGATTAGTTTAGTGCTTAATTGTAAAGTATTATACTTTTTGGTATTAACCGTTGGATAATAACCATTAGGAGATTCTTTACCCATTGGGCGATATACTAGAATCCTAGCCATCATTACCCATTGGTATTGACCGCTAGGGAAACCATTATCCAATGGATAATAGTTAGTCTTGACAATCATGTACTAGGTAGATAAAAATATTAGATTTGGCATGTGTTAAAATCTATAATTAGTACATTAGGTTATTCATTTAGGACTTTGTACTTTGAAAGTAGTATAATTGTTTATTAGATAGTGTACTAGATTGTGTAAGTACTTGCTTGTATATTATATACATGTACTTGTATATATATATATATATATATAGATATATATATAATATTGTATATGTGCATGTGTGTTATTGAATATTTTAATTAGAAAATCTATTTTGCTTGAAAATATAGATTTTATGTTTGACCCATTGTACTTATATATATATTAGTATATATATACTTCTTCCTAGAGAGTACAAGTGGGAGAGAGAGAGAGTTTGTCGAGAGAGAGAGAGAGAACCCGAGAGAGAGAGGGAGAGAGAGAAAGAGAGAGAGAGAAGGAAAGAGAGGGAGAGAATTGTACCTTTGATCTCTTGTAGTTCCATTGACCTTTGCTTGATTTCTTGGAGATTTCTTCCTAGCAAATCTATGTACCAAAATGTCCTAAATGCATTTTCAATTAGGGTAAATCTTGTACAATCCTTACAAGCCTAAATCTTCACTCTTCCAATCCAACCACCTTTGTCCTTCCATATCTTATATATATATAGTTATATATATATATATCTAGTGTACCATTGTACCAAGGAGAGAGAGAGAGAGAGGAGAGAGAGGCCGAGAGAGATTGAGGGAGGGAGAGAGAGATCGGATGGAGAGAGAGAGAGAGAGTGATGTGTTGCTTCCTTGATTGACCTTGCTTGGTCATCCTTGTCCTAGTTTGTGTATGCTTTCAAGTGAAAGCATAACCAATGCCATCCAATCTTGTCTTTCTTTGTACAAACCCCATTTCTTTACTTGATTCAAATCCCTTTACTTGATCAAACTTCCATGATCAAATCCATGGTACACATCCTAGCCTTGCATGCCTAGTTTTTAGGTTATTTCTTGCAAGCAAACTTGATTTACTTGAATTAAAAATTGAGGGAAAGAGAGAGAGAGAGTGGCCGGCTATGAGAGAAAGAGAGGGAGTGCTTTGCCTATAAATACTCACCTCATTCTTCATTGAACTCACACCTTTCCATTCTCCAACTTCTTTCTTGAAAGCATAACTTGTTCTTGATGTTCTTGGCTTGTTCTTGAGTTTTCTTTCCATCTCCGCCACTAAACCACCATACGACCACCACCTCGATCCTAAAGTAGTAGTAGTATAGGTTACGATCTAGTTTCGAGAGAAACCTTTCTCTTTCGAAGCTATCGGAAGCTTATCATAAGCCGTTACTCCATTCGTTTACCGACTTTCTTCCCGTCGATCTTTTCGTAGTCTTCCTACCGCCCAGAAGAAAGGTAGATTTTTCCGATCTACTCTTCCTAAGTATACATGATTTTATGTTAGCGTAGAGTTCTTCGAACCTACTTATCCTAAGTATAGTTTATGAGCGTGATAGAAAAATATGTAGTATACTTGGACAAGTTTATCGCATGCTTTTATTTTACGTAGTTTACTTTGATCTTGAGAATAATTGAATGCATGGTTTATAGAATCTTCCCAACTTGATTAACTCGTCAATAAACATATGTTGTTACGATTTCGTTTAAAAATAAAGTGTTGTTTCAAAACGAAGTATTCGTATTTTGACCTTTTCCAGGATTGTAAACTTGATCGCATGATTGCTTACCTTACTTGTGGTTGTAAACAAGCATGATTAAATAGAGTTGGATGATCTTGCTAGCTTACTTTAAAGTGATTCGTCCCGCCGCAGAGTCTATGCATGATTACGAGACACGAGAACCGAAAAGTAGAAACATGACACTTAGGGAGTGGTTGATATGGATAAAAAGGATTTTTGAAACTACATAATGGCCGGACTTGGTAGCCTTATGTGAGTTGTGAAAACCCGCAAGGTGGCCGGACTTGGTAGCCCTTTGTGTGGACTTGCGAAAACCGCAATGAGGCCGGACTTGGTAGCCCATTGTGTAGATTGCTAACGGAGCCGGACGTGGTAGCTTCATTGGTAATTGGGCTTGGTTATCCGCGGAGAGGAGCCAATGCAAGATTTGATAACGTGGCCGGACTTGGTAGCCCATTGTGTAGATTGAATGAGAAATGATTTTCGAAATGAAATGGTGACATGGTTTACGATGAGTCGCGTAGGAGAAACAAAGAAAGGCATGACACCAACGTAAGCAAGATAATGAATGCGGATGTGTCATTGTTAATTATGTTGTTGAATGAGCATGTGTAATTATTTATATGACTCTTCGTTGTAAGTTATGGGTTAGCGGGTTGGATTATTCTATTGAGCTTATGTAGCTCACGGTGTTACCTTTTTGGTGACCCTGACATACTATACTGGGGGCGACGCTGGTATAATGTGTCAGATTTTATAGATGAGCAGCAGGAACAGTACACCTTGGAGGCCTTCGGAGCCGAGGAGCTTGCAAGGATGGAGGAAGAGGTGGAGCAGTAGTTAACCTTAGATTATTCCCTCTTTTGTTGAATAAAAGTACTCTTGTAAGACTTATGTTGTAATAATGAGCTAGACTCTCCTTAATTTATTCAATAAAAATGTTTATTTAACGTACCCAAAATTCGGGGCGTTACAGGATCTATCATGTAAATCTGATCTGAGTTCAAGTCAAGAAAACTTGTAGCTTGGGACCTTCCCGATGAAGCTAATACGGAAGAAGAGATAGTTTCACACCCTACAGTAGCCGGCAGCCCTACTACTAGGAATTACAACTCTGTGACCAGTAGCCTACTATTAGGAACTCCGCTACTAGATCAACAGCCCATTTGCGACTCGTCATGGATCTATCATGTAAATCTGATCCGATTAAGAGATAGTTTAACACCTTACGGTAGCCGGCAGCCTTACTACTAGGAATCACAACTCTATGACCAGTTGTCTACTACTAGAAACTCCGTTACGAGATGAGCAGCCCTTTTGCGACTTGTCATGGATCTATCATGTAAATCTAATACGAGTTCAAACCGAGAAAAAATGTATATTCGGACATTTCCGTTGTAGTGAATACAAAAGAAGAGATACTTTCAAACCATGCGGTAGCCATCACCCTTGCTACTAAGAATTACAACTCAATGACTAATCAATGGCCCTATTGCATCATGTATTGGATTTATTATGTAAATTTTATCCGAGTTCAAACCGAGAAAACATGTATCTTTGGACCTTTCCGATGAAGTGAATAAGGTAGAAGAGATATATACTTTCACACCCTACGGTAGCCAGCCTCACTATTAGGAATGACAACTCTGTGACCAATAGTCTACTACTATGAACTCCGTTACAAGATCAGCAGCGCTATTGCGACATTTCTTGGATCTATCTAGTAAATCCGATCCGAATTTAAACTTAGAAAACATATTTGCCGCATCTCTCATGACATAATGGATATAATAGTAAAGATTCAGGTTCCTCTCTTACTACCTCCTTGATCAGATGGATGTCTTGCTACTAGAGTATCTGCCAACTGGTTCTTGGTCTTGGGGATGTGGGGCATGGTGCAGTAGTTTTCTTTCTTTATCTCTCCTTGCCTTAAGCATAGTCTTCAACCTTACTATCTTACTTCACTTCAACTAGAAGCCCTTTTAAAGGAAAGGTAAGCCTCCTCTCTTTCTCCGCTCCAACTCGGTCAATTTTGATAAATTCCACTTGCTTTCCTGCCCCTTATTTGCATTCTACGGTAGCTTTAATACTAGGAATCACAACTTTGTGACCATACTAGGAACTCCGTTAGATTAGTCTACTACTAAAAACTCCGTTGCAAGATCAGGGTTGCAACATATTCCTTAGATCCATCATATAAATCTGATCCATGTTTAAGTTGAGAAAACATATATATCTCAGAACAGTCCCCATATATATAGTGTATAACATGATACTATAGCCAAGAAAATGAAAAAAAAAGTGGTGATTGTGCACAGTTTACGCCAAAAAGGATGCAAGTCAAGAAATAGTAAAGAGCACAAAGTCTTGGACCTGTAACCTGTAGCCTGCCACAGCCAGTGCCGCTAAAAGACTTATATCATTTCCAGTCACAGCATATTCGCTCCCAAAATCCTAAAAAATTCAATCAATAGCTAAGCATTCTTCAGACTCCCTTTTTTCAATTCTTTTTTCAAATATATTGTCAAAAGGAAGATTAACATACCTTTGGACCACTGTGTGATGCGTGATCGAATTTATGAGCCAAACGAAACACCGTGTTTGCATCACTGTAAATCTAACCACCAAATCAAAGAATAAGACATTATGTTGTCACACAGCTAAACCACGAACTGAAAACCAAAATTCTACTTGGAGAACAATAGAAATTTCACATGTACATGCTGTAAGTGAGACAATTCATATCTTACATGATAATCATAGAAATGGGCAAGATTGTTCAACTGTCAAGTAGAGCCATCACAATTGGAGATAATTTGATGTCTGGATAGGCATGTCTAATAGCATCATAAAACTTAAGGTAGTTTCCTTCCATGAGCCCAAACAAAAGCAAAGTTAAGATTTATAAACATTTTATATCTTTACACTATTTAATATCAATCTTGGGAAGAGCTTAGTGGATGAGGATGAGAACTATAAATGTTTTCACCATTATGGTACCATTATGGTAGATTATGAACCATGCTACTGCAATAACAGTAATAAAGCCCATTACGGTAAAACTATGTAAAAGCCTAAAAAGGGTGAGCAATCGATATACCAACAATAAAATAAGGGCAATAACTTCCTAAAATATATAGCATACAATTCCTACTGGATGGTATTTGACAACTAATATATGTTACCAGAAAAAAATAATTGACAAGATTAATTGCATACCACAGTAATTCTTCTTCCCACAGTCTTCGTTCCCAACAGCAACATATCTTAAGTCGAAGGGTTCAGGGTGTCCCATTACAGCTCAACCACCCCATGCCGAGTGAGGAGCACCCTTAGCAAACTCAACTATTTAGGATTTCCTACGATCAAAATGAATGAAATCAATAAATGAAGTATTTTAGAGCTCAAACTGCTATATATTTGGCACAATGGCCCCAAGGGCACAAGCCCAAACACCGCGAAGTCAGAAATAACATATAACTACCACTAATGCTACACATTTTAAAAATAACGTTAATAGATTCGGAATATGTACAAGTTACCTAACGGTAAGACAAGAATAACAACTTTGTCATATTGCCTCCACCAAAAGTGTAGGTGAAAGAATAAACGAATCTAAGACATCAAACATAACTTACAAATCATGACACTCCACGTTCATAAAGGTGCATGGCTCGTTATAAAGAGAGTGCCAGCCACAACATCGTGCGAAGTTCAGTAGCATATACTTAAGTCAATGGGTTAGCGCTTCCTTCACCAAATCACTTTTATTTTATCCAAAGAAAGAGACGAAAAAAGTAAGTTTAAATAGAAGAAAAAAGGCTCATACAATCACAAGTATAATTCTTAGTTTATATTTTTGGTTGACCAAACCAAGAATTTTTTTAAGGAATGGCAAGAAACTCATACAATATAAACAAGAAGGTTAGTACATTAGTAGAGACGTCAAGTCGAACTCGAGATCTTGGTGAGTTTGGGAGAAGCGCCCAACTAACTGAGCCAACTAACAAGTTCGACCAAACTATTGTATCACTGCCAACTGGAGCTAATCGTTACTATCAAATTGAAAGGACTCGCTACAAAGGCAAAAGTCCAACCATGTACCTCAATCTCAGCTCTCCACTGATAGGGGGGAAAAAGACCTTAAATTATATGACGGTAGAAGGGGATCACAATATTGGAGTTTGGGTCAACATTTAAGTGGAAGGGAATTGCCATAGTCGGGTTTGTATATGCTTTGAACAAAAGCCTTCTAGCTTTACAGATTGGTGGAATGGGCAATGGGGTTGCTCATTGTTTTGGCTTCTAACGGGCTGGGGGGTCTTGTACCTGGATTAGTAGCCCCCTTTGTAGCTCCATCCATCAAGGGTTGTAAACCACATTATAACTCATTTTCTTGTAGTTGATTTCCAAAAAATACAACAAAACTTACTTATGTAAGATTGTTGATCTGTGGTTTTTATTTATAAGCGTGGGATCATATATGTAGAGTTTCCCCAGCATAATTAACAAAAAAAAGTACAAGGAAACACCAAAAAGAAAAAAAGAGGGAGGATATTTACAACATCAGGCCAGCAGCATAAGTTTAGAGATTTATCTTTGAGATAGCTAACAACAGAATTGGTAAGCTGATATGCCAAACCAACCTCCACTTATCACATAAATTTACCATACCTATTCTCAAATTGAAGATTTGCTGTTGGAATTAGTTTGTGGGATCCAGAGTTTCACTGACTCTGTCGGCAAATCGAAAAAAGTGAAAGAATGTGGAGAGAGCACGTCTTCATGTTCACACCAGCATTTTCAAGTAAACTTTTGATAGGAGCTACCTACGTAAGAGTAGAACAGAGCAAAAAAACCATGTATTCTTTTCAGTTGCCTGTTTTCCAAATGTAACGCATAGGGGGAGGTTATATGGTAATACAGCAAAAGATGGTGAAATTTTTTGAATATTTCTCAACTTGTACACAAATTTGAATTTTGTTTGTTAATTTACATCCATGTATAGAGTGAATCGTCAAGAAATGATTCATGTCATATATAATCAACCACAAAGTAGGAGAAGACTTTGCAGACTTTAGTTGGTTCTTGGTCATTTTATTACGGGAAGGGGTTCCACATACTTGCGGCTTTCACAATTTTACATTGCAGTTTATAAAATCAAGCATCAAGATTACAAATGCCAGCAACACCTGAACGAAACATAAATGTGCAACCAATGCACGAGACTTCTGCTATTGCAGAGGCTGGGGAAGGGTTAAGACAGCGCCGCTACTGCAGAGGCTGGGGAAGGGTTAGATGTACGCTGCTTCCACTACTCAAACCCGTGACCACCAGGTCACATTGGGGAAATCGCACAATTGAACAAGACATGTAGGAGATAAAAGACATTGGACACTAATAACCTAGAAGAATTGTTAGCTTTCTTCTATATTGCAAAGTAATGAATTTTTAGTTGACTCAGATACCTTATTTGGCTCTTTGAAAGAGTCATCATCCATGAGATTGCTATATGTGAGAATAGTCTTTGTTGATCCAAGTGATTGGAATGTGTTTCGCTTCATTCCATCAATCGAAATCTTTAGATTCACAATGTTGATCTGGTAAACAAGATATTTGGCCCAAATAAACGAGGACGTGAGATACCAAACCAAATAAGGTCACTCAGGCAACTGAAATCTGCAGGCCTTGAGAGCTTATTATTATAGCTTCCCAACATAATAGGGCAAGTAAATATTTTGTCTACACTTCATTAGGATGTCATATTTAATAACCACACAAAAAAAAAAAAAGATGACACTTTATCTGCAGCTATCAAGCACAATCCAGTGAATCAACCCATTGACAGCAAAAGGACAAAAAAGACAAGCATGATAAATTGTATTTCCTGATAACAATGACATAATTAAATCGAACAAAAGGTTGTATTCAAAAAAATGGATGATAAAACATGTGAAGTTAACAACATATTTTGAGGATTAAGACAAACTACATATTATGGTACTGATCATAAGGATGCCACCTACCAAAGTTGTCACCTTAATATTTACAATTCATCAAAATTAGTGATAGCTTTGGAAGCATTGTATTCATACATTCAGTTAGCAGTTTCAGGCCTAGATTTTGGCATTTGAAGTAGTGGAATCCAAAAGTGGTGGATCAGTTGGTCAATTCTAAGAATAGGCATCAATCCAGCAAAATAGGCACAGGTAAGGTTCAAAGAGCATTTTTTGATGGTCAAAGAAGATATCGGCACCAAATATTTGAAAAACTTTGTACCCAACTTCAATTGACATTTGTGATCATATTCTTCATGTGTATTTAGGACTAACCAAAGAACATTAGAAGGGAAAATGTACACTAAACCTTTATTCTCAAGTAATTCTTGTTATCCTCAAGAGTTTTCCCAAGCACTAGCAGAAGCAATTAGGGAACTTGAAGAATTTGCTTGTAGTGTTGAATTAGGCAGAGTGCCACCACTTGACTCCAAAAAAAAAAAAGCGTTGCATCCAGAAACTAGGAGTTCCATACAGCTGGTAGGAGTTAAAAAGCAATCGCATCTGGGTTCCACCTGTATTGAACATACTATTAGCATACTAGTTTAAATTACTATAGAAACACATTTTGAGACCAGATGAAGAAGTTGTAGAGAAAATGAAGGAAAAATGTACCGTCTGCCATTGGCATTCACAAACAAAGGTGCGTAGCTTGCCATTTCAACAAAGTTGCTGGCATTGGAGGATCCAATTCAAATCTTCAGTAACTTAAGCAGAGTATGACAATGTAAGACAAAAGCTAGCATATAGTTGATGAGATCTAGATGACTATACATAAACCCAAATCTGGTGTTGTATCACAAAAATGTCAGAAAGTATTACAACCGATGATAAATAGAAAATGAATATTCATTGATGTGCTATTCATTGATGCTCTCTCTCTCTCTCTCTCTCTCTCTCTCTCGTGCAATCCCTAACCCCAACGAAGATATTCTAGGCAGATTCTGTACTTTGGCTCTGATCCTGCTTAATTGTTAGGAGGGAACCAACCACGTGTGAATCCATCCCTCCGGCAGTCCATTCGACGGAGGAGTTAGACAACTTGGAAAGAAGTACTAACAAGATTAAGAGTGATAATGAGACACAGATTGTGGATCTTTCTACCAACTCTACTTCAGATGTGTCAACGGAGTTGGAAGGAAACATCATACAATCAGTTGCTGAGATGGGAAATCCTTAGAATATTGTGATGGAAACCATTCCAACTGAAACCTCCATTGTTGGGGAAAACGTTATACCCCCGAGTAATGCGAAATCCTTCAAGTCGACACTGGTACAGGCTAAAAGACTCTCCGATGAGGAACTAGAACGCAGATTTGCTGAGTTTGAAGATAGCGATGACGAAGAAATGGAGTGTGATGAGCATTTGAAAACTAAATCTGCTATTAAAATTACTTTCTCAAAAGAGCGATTGGAACGAATTCGAGCCCCATAAAAAACATTGGGCACAAGGTCCTCATGGACAAAATTCACCATCTCTGGAATCTTGAGGGATCTATAGTCCAATTGATGTTGGATTGGGCTTTTACATAATCAGATTCAACACAAAGATTGACTACTTAAGAGCTTACATGGGAGGCTTATCCAGGATCATTATCTCACAGTACGCAAGTGGCATAGCATCTTTAAGGCGGGCATGGTGGAAGCCATCCAAACGGTGGTGAGGGTTAGGATCCCCCTGTTGCCCATGGAATACTGCGACGATGAAACCATCAAAGATGTTGCAAAAAAGTTGGGAAGTTCTTTAAAAGTGGATGAGTATACTACAGTAGAAACTACAAGGGGAAGCTTTGCTCGTACATGCGCGGAGATGGATTTAAGTTAGCCACTTACCACCGTCGGTGGCGGTGGAAAAATATGTTTTTTTTTTTTTCGAGTACAAACGTATGCATCTAATCTGTTTTTCTTGTGGTAGGGTCGGCCATCGGAGGGAGCAGTGCATCCGCCGACAGAGAAGACACCTGGAGGAACAGAGATTACCATTGAGGGGCAGGTTCAGTCTAACAAAATCATCGGGTACAACGGTCACATGGCAGAGAACGACAAGGAAATAGGGTATGGGGAGTGGATGCTTGTATCAAGGAAAAACCTTTATGTTAACGGCCCAATGGCCCAGGCAATAGATTTTCGTATCAGGCCACAAAAGCAAATAAAGCCCACGACAATACCAGATCTGGGTCGTAAGAAACCACACATAAAGGGCAAATGCCAAGAAAAGAGGGTCCAGCCAATACCTCATGGAGCCAAACAAATTCAGAAGAATGGTGCAGCCTCTACCAGCAAAAACTCTAATACTCAATCTGGGTCAAGATTTGCCCCCTAGAGGAGGCCCAGAATGTGCTAAATCAAGCTTTGAATGTGAACCAACCTTTCATGTATGCCTCCAAGCAAAAACCTTATAAGCTTGCTCAAAGTAAGCCCAAGGCCCATACCCATCTTGAGTCCAAACCACAAACGGCTCTAATACCTATTAGCCCAGCAAAGCCCCAAAACCAAAAACTGAAAGGTACTGTCTCACTCAAGGAGAAGTCTAACTCTAACACAATTTACAGTACGGTGGCCTCTATAGCCATTGATTTAGGGCTGGAAGATAACTCTTCCACTCATCAAACCGCCTCCGTTGATAAGCTCCCAAGAAAACCGCCAGATATCAACAGCTTAGCTGCGTCAACCTACCATGAATATGCCAGAGCTACAGAGCACAACGTTGCTCTACAAAGCGAGACTGTGGCTAGAACCCGAGATCGAAGCAACTCACCTAATCCGCATTCCCCGGTGGATGGTGGAGTTAGGAACGATGATCAAAATCAGCGATGTGTTACCAGAAGGTATGGACAACCACGTTGTGGTGAAGAAGTCATCCTGGCTGAAGGAGAAGACCATCAATAGAGCTCTTAACCTTCTAGGTATCACGTCTGACATTTCTCAGGAAAACAACCTTTTAATGGACTGTTTTAACATTCTCATCTGGAACTGTAGAGGTGCTGGTAACGATAGGTTTGAACGGAATTTTAGTGATTTAATGCGTGTTCAGAAGCATTTACAAACACATTAGTATCAACCTCAATTGCAGAACATTGATACAAGACACACAGACCAATAAGGAACCCTGGGATAACTATATGGAAACAACTCATTGCTTCAAAAAAAATAAATGAGGGACAAAAAAAGTCAATTCAGAAACATTCTGATCAAAGAAGAAAGCACAAACGTCACAAACTATTACTACCTCCCACCCTATCGACACTGACCCGATGATAGCCCTCTCTCTTTTTTTGGCGGCTCCACTCACCTATCAGTATTCAACACTTTTAAGTATTTTAATCCAGCTCAATGGAGGAAAAGGATTCATTTAGCTGACCCCAAGTGATTGGAATATAAGGCTCAATTTGGTTTGGTTTGGTTTGGTTTGGTTTAAGTATTTTAATCCAGCCTATAGGTCGCCCCATCCAATCATGGGGAAAAAATCAAGAATAAGGTACCCATCGCTTTTCAAGCATCCCAGAAACTGTGGGGAAAAAAGTCAACAAAAAAGAATAAGATGAAACAAAACAACAACAAAAACTCAACTTATATTGATCTTCACATATCAAGAAACCAATCATGGAAAAAAAATCAAGAACAAGACAGATAGAACCGATAATGCATCTCCTTCTCATGCCAACAAAAACAACAACAAAAACTCAACTCTGCCGTAGAGGCGTGTTTTTTTTAGGAAAATTTTAACTCCACACCAACACTCATAATAGGGGTGGATTTCATACACATACTAAATGTGTAGTATGTGCAGGTTTGTGGGCTCCCGCGCCCCTTTTTTTGGTTCCAAGAGTCGCCACCTGGATTTTTGAGATGGATCATCCGAGAAACCGAGAAATCGCTTGCAAAAGGCTTTTGGTCTCAGCAAAAACGTTGAGATTTTGGGTTCGGGAGCCATGTTATGAATGGGGAAGGTTTTTTCTTTAAAAAAAAAAAAGCACCCTACTCGCCTGCTAAAACCGGTCTCTATTTAATATTTTCAAAAGGGGAAATCTTTGAGTATCATTTAAAAGATTAAGCTCTTTAATAAAGGCACATAACGGGGAAGGGACATGGGAAATATATCACATTGACGTGCATGTGGTGTTGTCTGTACAGTAGTGATAAAATGACGTGAGCAGGTGGAATAAAAGCATTCAACAGACTGTATGGACCTCACTCATACAGTACACGGCACTGTGAGCTGCCGCGCAAGGCACCTCAAAATGCCGTGCGGGGTATCTGCTCTGCTGTCAGACTGTTATAGACTTTCGAGACATCATCTAGCTCATTGCTTTCTCTGGAAAACTCATCAGAAGCCTCACAATAGTCAGATCATCGCAAGGATACTGTTATTTCCTTCAAAAATGTCTTTAAAATGATTTTTGGTGGATTTGATCATTCGGGATGATCTAGAAAACCTTTTTCGAAGGGCCAAGACATTGGCCGAGGAGGCCACGGCCCCGGGCACTGCGGTGGTTGGTAGCGGTGGTGGTGACAGTGGTAGTGTAGTGTTGGCCGGGTATGGCTAGGAGACGGAGACTCCAGGTGCAGTGGAGTCGAGGGGCAGCACCGAGGTTTCGGGCCGATTGGAGGCGGCGACGGGTGTGGAGGAGAGGACCACGGAGGGTCCCAGTGGTGGCGGTTTAGACCAGGTGGCATAGGAGGTAGAGACTTCTCATATGAGAGAGCCCCGGAATGACTTGGGGAAGGCCCCTATTGTTGCGGACGAGCCGGTGGTAGGGCCGATGGTGGAGGACACACTGCCCATGTTCGTGGGCAGCTGCACAGGTGCAGGGTCGTCACGCCATATAGGCATGGGCGACTACTTAGCGGCGGCGTCCATGGAGGACGTGCTGGAGGTAGTGCGGGGGTTTCTTGGGTTGGCGGACGCTTTACTCATGGCCCGCGAGGCGGAGCTGCAGGCCGAGCTCGGGACTGGGGTGTTAGAGAGCCCGAGGCTGTGGAGGAGCGAGTTGACGAGGGGGCCAGAGGGGTGATGGCCCCTTGCAGTTTTGTGGTGGATAAGGCGACGTTAGCCTTACAGGGACGAGGGGCTTACGACGAGGCGACCTACATGCCATTTCAGCACGTGGTGGTACCTTCGCTTTTCGACCCTTACACATCGAGGAGGCCCACGTACGATGAGGCTCTAGTTCTGAGGGACCCTCAACAACACCTTTCCTTGCGGCGAAACGAGGTATGCTTTAGAAATTTGCATTTCAAGTTCCAACGCACAATATTTCATTCCTTTGCATCTAAGTATACCATTTGTACCACATGTCATGCCTGTTTATTAAATATTGCTAATTTGTTGTAACAGGCGATCTCGCTTTCGTACTACGGAGGTTCAGCGGCTGTGCCGACGTTCTAGGAGAGGCTGCCTAGAGCAGTGTAGGAGATGGTGAGGCAGGCTGGCTTCGGGGAGTTTGTCGGGGTGTTGGCGAGGGGTGTGTGCAACGACTGCCCAGTGGTGAGGGCTCTGGCTGAGAGGTGGTGGGACACGACGAATACCCTCCACTTCTCCTTCGGCGAGCTGACCGTGACACCGTTGGATTTCGCGGCGATTACTGGTCTCAGGGTCGGAGGTGACCCTATCCCTTTTGACGCCGCCACAGGGAAGTAGGCAGCGTTCCAGTGGGCGATGCTGGGGTATGAGCTAAGGGCGGAGGCTGACGATGCCAAGTATGCGCAGCTCCTGGGGTTCTGGACAGAGAGGCTTCCGACTGACAGGGTGGAGGAGGAGCAGATGGCGAGGTGCTTTCTGTTGTACTTACTTGGTGCGTCCCTGTTTCCCAACAGGCACAACCGAGTACACCTTTCGTTTCTCCCGGCCTTGAGGGACGTCGGGGAGATCGCCCGTTTTGACTGGGGACGTGCTACGCCGGGGACGTGCTACGCCTTCATGGGCTCTCTTTCTCGCGGGGCAGGAGTGAGCCTCGGTGGCTACTGGAGGGTCTGGGAGGTATATCTCATTTCCTTTCTTATGAATAATTAGCTTTCCATTCATATTCATTCAATGTATATCTTGTGCTAACTTTCAATAGCTTGACTTGCAGCTTTGGACGTACGAGGTGATAGGGATGTACCCTCTCGAGACCACCTGCCCCGACGATATGATACTCCCTCGGGCCTTGCGCTGGTCAATGGAGTATAAGGGCGTGAAGAGGGGAAGAGGCAACCTGGATGCCTTCCGTCTTTACCTGGACGAGTTGCGTCCTGATCAGGTACTGAGGCATTCTCATATCTGCTTCATGGCTTTTCTTGCTCATTTCCATTCGAACGGCATCTTGATTAACTCATGCTTGATGACAGGTCCGTTGGCGAGTGTGGGACCGCTTCGAGATCCCCTACGTTGCGCAGAGTAGGGTGGTTGCCAGGGGGAGAGTGCTTCTCGAGTCCCCTTACGGTTGGCAGTGGTACTTGGGTGACCGAGTGTCACGCCAGTCGCTGAGGCTGGACGCGTTTCGAGTCCCTGGGCCACTTCCTGCCTTGGTGCAGAGGACGGGCCAGTACACGCGGAGGGATATTGAGCAGTTCACACGGCCGGACTTCGAGTTGGAGCCGTTCTTCCAGGCTGGCGCTAGTCTCGCTGCCGACTACGCGGAGTACTGTGCTCGGTACTTGATGCCGAGTTTAGGGATACGCGCTGCTTGGGAAGCAGCGCAGGCAGTGCGAGGCAGCGTTGGAGGGAGAAGAGGAAGCAGACGAGACAGAGGTGATGGAGGCAGCGAAGGAGACGGGAGCCGCGGTGACGGAGGTCGCAACGAGGGTGCAGGCCCGAGTGGTATTAGCCTCCCTGCCCTCTCTTGGACAGTGGACGTGATGACTCCCCAGGGAGCCCCGGGCCTGGTTGTAGTGCCACGCCCTTCAGCTGAGGCTCCAGAGTTTCTTGCTCAGGTATAACGTGCTTCCATTCCTTCGTAAATTCGCTCTTTTGCATGCTCTGACCAACTTCTTCATTGCAGGCTCCTCCAGGGTACGTGAAGGAGATGGCGGAGGCCATGATGGGCCTGGAGCAGCTGGTGAGACAGTATGCCATGGGCCACCCTCCGGAGGTGTTGCCCCGCGTTGGCGGGACGATGGTACTCTCTCGAACCTTAGCTATTTACTTTACTTCTATTGATTATGATGCAAATGCCATATGAATGTTATACCATTGCAGGCTAGAGGAGGGGCTTCACGAGGGTTACGACGGAAGTCTGTCCGTTTTCCAGCACGACAGGTTTCCTCTGCCGGCTCACGGGAGGAGCCGCCTTTGAAGAGGGTGTGGCACTTGGCGGAGACCGAGGATGAGCCTATTGACGTCTCTGAGGACGAGACCACCGAGCCTATGGACGTCAACCTAGAGGCCACTTCGGGGGGCACTGTGCCTAGAGCGACTGGCACTAACGAGGCGAGCAGCTCCCCAGCGGACGAGGAGGTCTCTGAGGCGGACGAGGAGGTCTCTGAGGAGGATGAGGAGGAGGGCGAGGACGGGGATGGTGAGAGTTGAGCTCCTCTTTTTGTTCTTTCAATGGAGCCTGCGTGCTCCTTTTGTAGGGCGCCTGTTTGCTCTTCGTAGATAGGATTTTGACCGTTTGAGTTATCACACTCCTTTTGTACTTCGACTCACGGATGCCTCTTGGGATTTATATACAGAGATTTTGTTCCTCCATTGTTTATGCCATTCAATCTCCTATTGTTTGTATGAAGGAAACCGAATAACTAAAACATTGACTGGAATGTGCAACTAGCCGTTGATTCGAGAGATTGAGCTGAATGTAAGGTTTACAATGAGTGACGTATTAACAATCAAAGTATGTTGACAATGGAATAGAAATCAAAGAAAGTAATTAGATAAACCTTTGTAAGATTGACCTTGTACACGAGAATTTATGCAGACATCTTCGTAACCGACTTCGGACATAGCTACGGGATGATAATGACTTTTAAATCCTAGTATGAGACTCGACAATTCAACTTTGCTTTTGGGAACATACTTGAAAAGTAGGAAAACGTTGACTTTAACATGTGACATTCTCGAGTTTTGACTTTGGACATGAACCGGAACATGGACTAAGTCACTTTTGACCATTATGACCTGCGGGACTCGGAGAAACCGCTCGGAATGACTCGAAACGGATTTTGACATCTTGACATAGCTTAAGAAACAGATTTTATTGAGTTTTCATGTCATGACTACGAATCCCGGGAGTTGTCTTGAAATGAAACATCCCTGAAGTCCCAAATACCCGTCAGAGTGTGTTTTGGTGGTTGCTGGTGCTTCGTAGTGCCTCGATTCCATTTTGATGTGTTGCTGCCAAAAACTGCAGAAATGCAGACTTAAGGTGCCGTGCGGATGCTCCAAGGTGCCGCGCGGGCCATGATCCTACACACGGTACCTCAAACACTATGCCGTGGGGTTTTTCTGGTTTCATCATGCCGTGCGACACGGCAAGGTGCCGTGCGTGGCAAATTTGCTGACAGATTCCAGTTTTGCTGTTTTCCAAGACAGATTGCTCGGGGGTTGAGGTTTGACCCATGGAATGGCATTTCTGAACCAGTGCATGTCTATTTTGAACCTTTTGGGCCTTGAGCAAGCTTTTCCCCATGTAGGACTCATGGAAAACATGCACTTTGGAAACCCAAGGCTCTTTGAAAGTTGAAGTTGTCCCCTCTACCTCTCCTATAAATTCAAGCTCTCACATACCACTTCCTCCTCACCTCAATCTTTTTTCTTTACTCCTTGAAATGGCTCTTTCTCTCACCGGCTCGCTCCGTCCATGGTTGGCTTCCATGGAAGGCGTTGATTGGCTCAACTTTCGAGCCCATGGTCTCTCTTCTATGTGGTACCTCTGCAACATTCGTCTCTGTCCCGAGCTTTTGAGGGCAGCTGCGAGCTTTTGGGATCCGGAGGTTCACGTGTTCCGTTTCGGCGATCAGGAACTCTGTCCTACTGTCGAGGAGTTCCGTGCGTACCTCGGGGGTTTTGGTTCAAGGGGGTCATCATTCCTCCCGTGCGCGAGAGTGCTTACAGAATTTTGGCCATGGCCCTTGAACTGGGTGATGGTGCTGCTCGCTACTTGGTCAGGAATGGCCATCTCAATGTCATGCGCCTTATCGAGTTGTTTTCTCCTTCCGGTGACCTTACGGATATGGCTTATCAGACCCGACGCATGACCGCCCTCTGCATGTGCTTGCTTGCGGCCTACCTCTTGGTTCCTTCTGCTGGTCATGCTAGCTCGGCGCTGGCCAGCGTCGACGTTCAGGTTGAGGCCCGAAAGGACGTGGTCCCGATGGTTTTGGCCGAGACTTTGATAGGTTTGGACAAGGTTCGTTTTGGAGAGACCGAGACTTTCGGGGGTAGTCCTCTCCTCCTACAGGTCGGTTTCTCACTCAGCTCTCTTTTTTTGGGTTTTTCTCACATTCTCATTTTACATCAACACTCGGCTTGGCTTTCTACGGTTTCTTACTTGTTTTCTCTCTCATCCCACAGATTTGGCTCTGTGACAAGGTGATTGTGCTGACCATTCCTCCTCGCAATTGGTCATATGAGGCGAGGTTACTTTCTCAGCGATGTTTCAAGTTTGCTGATAGGAGCAGGGTCGAGTGGGTCGACTTCTTCAGGCGCCAGCGAGCTGAGACCATTTCTTGGAGGTGTCAATGGCTGGATCTCCCTCCCATGACAGTGCACTATATGGGTCCTCAGTGGGTCGTTCTTGCTGGTTTGGGAGCCTTCACCTTCTACATTCCTTATTGTATCTAGCGACAGCTAGGTTTGAGGCAGGAGGCCCCTGTAGAGGTTCTCGTGGACGTGGTTCTGCCTCTTTTCAGCCATTCAGTTCTTTGCCAATACCAGCGCTTCTGGAGGATACGTGAGGTGACCGATGCGCATCCTTACCCTTCTGTGGCAATACGCGGGAGCTATCGAAAGTGGCTTGGGAGGGACATTGCTGCTAGGGCTGGAGCTCAAGGAAACTGACTCAATCCTACGCCCTGACCGTCAAATAAATTGTGGACCCTTTTTCGTTATGTCGTACTTTTATTTTGAAAGATTTGCTCAACCTCATGTAGTAGAAGTAATTGTGTTAATAAAAACGAGTTTTGGAGGGTTTCCCCCTTCTTGACTCTTGTCCTTCAAGCCTTCTTAACCTGGTTTTTTTTTATTTTGATGGATCGCGACCGGGTCTCGATATGAGACTGCCTACGTATCCTCCTGGCGAAGGAATCAGGTCCTGACGTAGTTCAGGGATAGGGTTTGCTCTGGTTTTGACACTCTCCTTTTGTGCCCTAACTTTTCGGGTTTTCGGTCTAGCGAGCTCATTGATTGTATGCCTTAACTTTTGCTTAGGACGCCCTGGCGGGTTTTCATCCTAGTAGGCTTTTGCTCTAATTTTTGCCTGGGACTGCCCGCCCTTGCGGTTTTCAGCCCACCGAGCTTCTCTCAGGGGTAATAGCGCTTAAGCTGATCCAAATTAACCAGGGTTGAGAATTCGTTTCCGTCCAAGTCGATGAGTTGCGTAGCTCCTCCGGATAAGATAGTTTTGATGATGTATGGCACAAACCACTTTGGTCGGAACTTTCCTCGTGGGTCGTAGACCGGAGCTCGAATTTCCTTCAAAACCATGTCACCCTCTGTCAAGTCTCTGGGTTTCACTTTCTTGTTAAATGCCCGTGCAATCCTTTGTTGATACCCTTGAATGTGGTAAAGAGCCCTTAATCGGCGTTCATCAAACAGCATAAGCTCTTCGAATCGATTACTCAACCATTCCGCCTCTTGGACCTCACACTCAATCATAGTCTGAAGAGATGGGACTTCCAACTCGATGGGGAGCACCGCTTCCATTCCATAAACCAAAGAGTAGGGGGTTACTCCTGTTGGTGTTCGTACAGACGTGCGATACCCCCACAAAGCTAGGGGTAGCTGCTCATGCCAATCCCTCGCAGATTGAATAGTCTTCTCCAGAATGGCTTTGATCGTTTTGTTGGCCGCTTCCACAGCGCCATTGGTATGCGGCTGATAAGTTGTTGACTTATGCACTTGGACTTGAAACTCATCTAAAACTTCCTGGGCTCATCCTTTGAAATGAACCCCATTATCAGATACAAAAGCCTGGGGGACCCCGTACCGATAAATGACATTTTGCTTAATGAAGTGCACAACTTGAACTGCGGTCAAAGTGGTGTAGGAAGCAGCTTCTACCCATTTCGTAAAGTACTCAATGGCTACTAAAATAAACTTGTGACCATTGGAAGCTGCTGGCACTATTCTTCCGATGACGTCGATTCTCCATGTCGAGAAAGGCCATGACGTGTTCATTTGTTGCAATTCGTGTGGCGGAACATGCGTGAGGTTGGCATGAATTTGGCATTTTCGACACCTTCGTACATATTCCACACATTCCGTTTCCATGGTGGACCAGAAGTATCCCTGCCTGAGGATTTTCTTGGCAAGCATCATGCCATTCATGTGAGGGCCACACACACCTTCGTGGATTTCTTCCATTACCCTCTTTGCATCTTCTCCATGGATGCATAGTTTGTGCAAGCCAGAGTGCGATCTTCAGTATAAGTTTTCTCCACAGATAATGTACTGAGCAGTCATCCTTTGAAGAGCGATTCGGTCCTTCTTGCTTGCTCCCACGGGGTACTCTCCTATTTTCACATATCTCCAAATGTCATAATACCACGGGCGGCCATCGTCGGGCTCGTCAACCATCATGACATGTTGGTGTACCGGAGTATCCCTTTGTTCTATCACAATTGGTCTTAACTTTACACCAACGGGGATCTCGACCATTGATGCTAGCATTGCCAAAGTGTCTGCAAACTGATTTTTGAGCCTCGGGACATGAGTGAATGTCACTTCGCTGAAGTGAGGGATAAGGTCTTCAAGATCCTGATGATACGGTTTCAGCTTTTCCTCTTTGACCTTCCAGTCGCCATTCGCTTGGGATACAACCAAATTCGAGTCTCCCACAACTTCCAGTTTTTCTATGCCAATCTTGATGGCTGCTTCCATGCCCACAATGCAAGCTTCGTATTCTGCCTGATTATTGGTGACTTCGAAGTTAAGCTTGAATGCCAACGGGATGTGCGATCCGTCGGGCGAGACTAGTAACACCCCGATTCCGAACCCTTTTTGGTTGGCTGCTCCATCAAAGTACAACTGCCAAACGTCCTCAACTACTGTCATTATGTCTTCGTCAGGAAAATTGAATTCGGCATCTTCTCCTTCCTCGATTGGACAATCGGCTAGGAATTCTGCAACTGCTCTTCCTTTTACTGACTTTCGGGTTACATATTTTAACTCAAATTCGGCCAGCATTAGCAACCATCACGCCATTCTACCTGTGAGAGCCGGTTTCTCGAATAGATATTTTAAGGGATCCATTCGAGATATCAGCTTTACTGGGTAGGCCAGCATGTAATGCCTCAACTTCTTGGAAGCCCATATGAGTGCCCAGCATGTCTTTTCTAAGGGGGTATAACGTTCTTCGGGTCCAACCATCTTTTTACGGAGATAGTAAACTGCCCTTTCAACCCCATCGTCTCCTTCTTGCACCAACATACACCCCATCAAGGACGGAGTGACTGACAGGTATAGGATCAAAGGTTTTCCTGTTACGGGCGGTGTCAACACCGGCGGCTTGTGCAAGTAGGCCTTAATGGCTTCAAAAGCTTTCTGGCACCTATCATCCCAAATGAACGGCACTCCTTTCTTAAGCAAACGGAACAGGGGTTCACAAGTCGAAGTTAACTTTGCAATGAACCTACTAATGAACTGTACTTTGCCAAGGAAACTCCTTACATCCTTCTCAGATCGCGGCGGCTCCATTTCTAGGATACCTTTGATCTTTGATGGATCGACTTTGATGCCTCGAGTAGTGATCATGAACCCAAGCATTTTCCCCGTAGTAACCCCAAACGTGCATTTGGCCGGATTGAGGCGCATTTTGTACCTTTTGATCCTTTCGAAGAATTTCCTAAGGGCAGGTAGATGTCCTTCCCGTTCTTTGGCTTGGACAATCATATCATCAACGTAGACCTCTACCTCTTTGTGAATCATGTCGTGTAGCAATGCCGTGGTGGCCCGCTGGTAAGTAGATTCTACGTTCTTCAGTTCAAAGGGCATGACTCGGTAACAATACTTTCCCCATTCAGTGACGAACGTGGTCTTTTCCCAATCTTCTGGGGCCATGAGAATTTGATTGTACCCTGAAAAACCATCCATGAAAGAGAGCAGGGCATGGCCGGTGGTATTATCAACCAGCACATCGATGTGTGGTAACAGGAAGTCATCTTTAAGGCTAGCTTTGTTAAGGTCCCTGAAATCAACACAGACCCTTATTTTACCGTCTTTCTTTGGCACGGGGACGATGTTTGCAACCCACTGAGGGTACTCGGTTACCATTAAAAACCCAGCATTAATCTGTTTAGTGACTTCCTTTTTTATCTTAAGCACCCAGTTTGGTCTCATGCATCTCAGTTTCTGTTTTACTGGCTTTGAATTGGGATAAAGAGGGATCCGATGTTCCACGATTTCAGGGTCGATTCCAGGCATATCTGCGTGTGACCATGCGAACACATCTTCGAACTCCTTGAAGCAAATTTACAAGGGCTTCGCGCTCTTCAGTGGATAGTGCGGAACCGATCTGGGTCATCCGGGGATTCCCTTCATCCTTCAAATTTATTAAAACGATTTCTTCTTTTACAGGTTGAGCATGCCTTTCATCTTCCCTGTCGATTAGGGATCGGATTTCTCTGGCGATGTCCCCGTCGAAATCAATCTCTTCATCATCAGGGTCGACGCAATTTATTTCAAAGTCAGGGAAGTAAGCATAATCAGATTCATTTATTTCATTGCTAACAGAGGCCTCGGGGCACCATACACACGGGTGGACTCGAACTCGAAATACAGACTCTGAGAGTTTGGGCCGAGAGGCACCAACTCGGACTCGACAGACTCAGAAGACTAAGAGGACTCGATAGACTCAGATTCAGACTCAGACTCAGATCCACGACGAGTTGCACTCAGTATGAAAGTCCAGTTCTTGTACGCTCCAGTGGCATCCGTGATGAGCGAAGTTAGATCCTCAGGAGTGTCTTGTTCCATCATTAGCACTTCTGCTTCCACAGCTGTACCCATTGGTTCGTCCTCCCTGAACAGAGTCGCGAGACTACCCATAGCAAACACCTCGATCCAGTAGGCGGGCTCCTTTTGTCCTTTCATAACTTCAACCTCTTCATCACTCTCCGGCAAACGTCATTTGCGAATATCTCAAACCCTGGCAGAAATGTGTTAGCTTCTTTATCCCAAAATAGTTCAGGCTGCCTCTGGTAGATCTGTTTCGCTTCCTCCTTAACGAAGTAGTCTTCCAGTCTGTTGCCCTTCTTCACCTTGCTGTTGCTCGAAGGCGAGTAACCAAGGCCGGTAGTACGCATCAGAGTGCCCTAAGCTTCAAACTTGGCAGGGCCCTGGAGGTTCTTTCCCAGCCCTAATCCTGGCATATAGGACATCTTCTTCATTATCTTGATGGCAACAATGCTAACGACGAAGTCATCATCAATTCTAACTGAATAGACAGACTGTGAAGTATCCATAGAGAAGCCTCCTAAGGCGATATCTTCTTCTCCGTCTTGAATTTCCAGGAGAGGGGCATTGTCCTCAACAGGGGCATGGATTCCAGAGTCCCCGTGGATGGTGAGCATTCCCGTTTCCAGTCCCAGCCGAATTTTCTGATGGAGTGTAGAGGGCACAGCCATGATGTCAGGCCGGTGCAGCCAGGACCTTCCCAGTAGCAGGTTGAAAGAGGCGGAAATATTCACCACGTGAAATTCCACTTCTGTCTGATAAGGTCCGAAAGTCATAGGAAGCATGAGAGTCCCAACCACGTCTCTCCGAGTGTTGTCATATGCTCGGACTTTGACTTCTGATGGAAAGAAGTCCTTATTTTTGTACCCCAAGCAGTAAGCAACACGGAGTGGACAAACATTAATTGCTGAACCGTTGTCAACTAGGACTACTGGGACCGACTTGCCATGGCATTTCAGGGTGATGTGCAGCGGCCGATTATGATCAGTTCCTTCGGCAGGTAGGTCTCGATCAGTGAAGGTGATGGCATGCTTGATAGGTATGGTTTTGATTAGTGCCACAAGCTCATCGGGGGTTATGGTGGAGGGAACCTTTAGTTGAGAGAGTGCTTGGATGAGCCCTTCACGATGGCGTGTGGAATGAACCAGCACATCCCAAACGGACATCTTGGCATGGGTTTGCTCGAGTTGACGCTTAATCATTCCCTCGGGGTTCTTTTCTGGTCGGGAAGGTTCCTTGGCTGGTGGGTCAAAGGGTCGGAAGGTGTTTTTGATTGGGGTGGTAAAGGGATCAGAGGGCCCCGGGGCTACAGGAGTGGAAGATTCCCCAACTTGAAGGTTTGGAGGTTGGTAAATATGGCTGCTTCTGGTCAAATGATTAATCTGACGGTACTTTGATTCCTCGCTCCATAGGATGGCTAGGGCTTTACGCTTGTTTCCGATGGTCGTATCCTGTAGATTGGCAGCTAGGTCAGCAATGACTAGATCATCCCACAGATCTTCGGGTTTCCACTTTTCAGCCTCCATTACGGTTTTGTTGACGGTCTATTCCTCGTTTCCCACTTTTATGTCAACCACCTCGGTCTTTGCCCATAAGTTTGTTCCAACCCCTGGTTCATCTTCCCATAAGTTCATCATAGCAACATCAGCGTCTTTCGGAAAAGTAACCGATGGTTCGGATTCAGTTCCATCTACAAGGTAGTCCATCGGGTCGTACCCATTACTAGCAACTTCTTCTTCGAATCCTGGAAGGTTCGGGTACGGGATGAGGTCCACATTGCCATACAGATTATTGATGATGAAATCATTAAAATGAGAGAAATCCGGGTGGAGCGGAGCGAGCTCTGACCAGTTGTATATCATCAGCTCAGGTGGGTATCCTGGCTGATATTCTTCACCGAATAGTACTAGCAAGGAGAAAGTATCCAAAAGATCATTCCAAGCCAAAAGCTAATACTCGTCTAGGGTTGGGTCCCATTCCCATTCAGGCATCTCTTGGAAAACTTGATGTTCTTCCCCTTGATTTTCAAACAGCGCATACAAAGAGAATCCACCAAGAGGATCTGCATGGATGTTTTGCCAGTCAACTTCCCATCCAGCCTCGAACAAAGGTTCATCATTTCTTTGGAGGTTGGCGGCTTCAAACTCTTCCCAATCAGTAATCAGTTCTCCCCATGTGTCTTCCCATCCCCACCAAAGGGCAGTTTCTTCAGGAATCTCACCGACAGGCCTCGGCTCAGCGTTAGGGACAATGAACAGGGTAGGGTCAATCTCTGGGAGGTCTTGGTTTTCAACTATGGTGATTTGGTTGATACGGAAGAGAACGTTATGTTGTGGTAAAGGGTTTGAAACGGTGTTTGGTTTATCGGCCGGTGGAGTGTCGATAACCTTATTGTCGATGAGGTTTTGAATTTTATGATGGAGGCGGACGCAGTTGTCGGTGGTATGGCCAGGCATTTGGTGGAAATCGCAGTAGGCATTTTGGTTTAGGTTTGGTGGAATGGTTTGTGGTGGCGGGAGTGGTTTCAACACCTCGATTTCTGTGAGTTTCTTAAGAATAGTGGATCTGGGAGTGCTGAATTGGGTGAATGTTCGGTTTTGGGATTTTAGCTTTTCGGAGATTTGGTTGGCTTCCACAGGTTTAGTGGATGAGATTCCTGCCTGGTTGGTATTCCCAAAGAGAACATTACTGTTTTCTGAGTATGCCCTCTTAGATTTTGACCCGGATCCTGATTCTTTCTTCTCTAGAGTTCCATCCCGTAAAGCCTCTTCTACAGCCAGTCTAAAATCATAAAAGGTTTCGAAATTTGGGGCAGCCTGAGAGAGAACCATGTGAGGAGCAAAGGAGCTTGGCAAGTTCTTGGTTATTATCCGTATCAGTTCTTTCAAATCAGGCTTGTTCTGCATCTGGGCAGCCTTAGCCCTCCAACGCTTCATAAAGTCCGCAAAACTTTCCTTCTCACTCATCTTAGTGCTTTCCAACTCTCGTGGTCATCTTCAGATCAACATTGAAGTCGTACTGAGCCACGAAAGCCGTCCCGATGTCTTCCCAAGTCCTTTTCTTGAATGGTTCGAGAGTGAGGAACCATTGCAGGGCTGGGCCAGACAAGGACTCATGGAAGAGTTGGGCCATAGCTTCCTTTTCGATGCCACGCATAGTGAGGGAACCAACGTATCCTTGGAGATGGGCCCTCGGATCGCCAGTAACGTCAAACTTTGCAAAATCCACTCCTTTGAATTTTTTCGGTAATTTGGCATTCGGAAAGAGGCATAGCTTGCTCATGTCAATTTCTCCTTTCCCAAGTCGCTTAGTTTCTTGGACAAATTCCTCCAATTTGCCAATCTTATCCATGATAGCGGCCAGGTTGGGATCAGCGGTCGGTATTTCAACTTTAGGTTGTTCGAGCTGTGGGGGAATCTTGGTTAGTAGCTTGTCAGTGATTGCCTGCATACTTTCCATCATCATGTTCATGTCGTTTTTCATGGAGACTACGGTGGCCTTAAGCTGTGCATCGACACCGGCGAGGGACTGCTTGAACTGAATATCCATGTTGGCCATGTTTTGCCTAAGTTCTTCTATTCCGCTTCCCTGATCAGCCATGGGTAAAGGATTTTCGAGAGGGATTGAGACTATGGGTTCATCTACTACGGGTTCTTCTAACAACCAGTGCTCTTCTTGCTCAATTTGGACTTCGAACAGTGGAATTTCTTCCACGGTGTCTACGCGAACTAGTCTTTGGGACGGACGAAACCAATTGGGTACAGCCTCTTTTCTCCGCAGGCGATCAATGTTGGCAGCACTGGCAACAAGTCAAAAAGGGAGCAATTCATAACCGATCCGAATGCTCGCCCTACTTCTTCCCATCTCCTAGAAACAATGCCTAGGACCTACCGTGGCTTGAATCTCACTTAAGACGTTTGTATAGAAGATTTCTGATAGTCCGGGTAGGTGCTGTCCGGCAGGTTAAATTCCGAACGGGTCGGAACCAGAGCCAATCTCATTACCGTGACGATCCGAGACAGAGCAATGCGACTACCGGAATCCAGATATGCACGCACTTAAGGCTAGATTCAAACCAAGGGAGGTATCGCAAAATCCATGGATTTAAGGTCTCCTAGACCGACCGGTAGGGTTCTAAAGAATTCTAAGGGAGCCTAATCCTCTGACCCTCAAGATGCACCCTCAAGATGCAATGATGCATGAATAATGTGTGTGTACAAGAAAAATAAAAATAAAAATAAAAAACACGCAAGCAAGATATAACACAAAAGCCCTAGCCACGGGTTCCTGGCCTAGTTGGGAAGGTTCTATGGCTATGTACAAGTGCAAAGGTTGGTTTTGGTCTCAGAAGGGTTCCCCGGACTATAGCCAAGATGTACTACCCCATGTCAAGTGTATTGCAAGACAATGGTCGAACAGCACGATAGCTCATCGCAGTCGAGGGTTGCTAGACATTCCGGGAGAGCTTGTCACCGGTAAACCGGGCAAGATAGCCGAAATACGCTAGTGAGACTTGTGCGGTGCAACGTGTACAGGATAAAAAAGCTTAATCTTCCGAAAAACATTTGAAAATCACCCTTTTAAAAACAACTTTCAAGCTTGGCTCTCTTGATCATTCAATACTTTTGTACATTTTTTTTTTAAAAAAAGTATTGAATAAAGTTACGGTCCCCAGCAGAGTCGCCACTGTGGGCTCCCGCGCCCCTTTTTTTGGTTCGAAGAGTCGCCACCCGGATTTTTGAGATGGATCATCCGAGAAACCGAGAAATCGCTTGCAAAAGGCTTTTGGTCTTAGCGAAAACGTTGAGATTTTGGGTTCGGGAGCCATGTTACGAATGGGGAAGATTTTTTCTTTTTTAAAAAAAAAGCACCCCACTCGCCCTCTAAAACCGGTCCCTATTTAATGTTTTCAAAAGGGGAAATCTTCGAGTATCATTTAAAAGATTAAGCTATTTAATAAAGGCACATAACGGGGAAGGGACATGGGAAATATATCACATTGACGTGCATGTGGTGCTGTCTGTACAGTAGTGATAAAATGAAGTGAGCAGGTGGAATAAAAGCATTCAGCAGACTGTCTGGACCTCACTCATATAGTACACGGCACTGTGAGCTGCCGCGTACGGCACCTCAAAATGCCGTGCAGGGTATCTGCTCTGCTGTCAGACTGTTACAGACTTTCGAGACATCATCTAGCTCATTGCTTTCTCTAGAAAACTCATCAGAAGCCTCACAACAGTCAGATCATCCCAATGATACTGTTATTTCCTTAAAACATGTCTTTAAAATGATTTTTGGTGTATTTGATCATTCGGGATGATCTAGAAAGCCTTTTTTGAAGGGCCAAGACATGGCTTGTAGATATGGTCTTGTTTTAAAAGAAATGAAACAGTAAACAGAAGATGCAGACAACCCCAGCGGATGATAACTCAGATCCAGACAGTCTGCCTGTGATAACACCAAGATACACAGGTGCCGTGCGCTGATGGTCAGGGTGCCGTGCGTCTGGTCATCCAGCCGTGCGGTTCCCCGACCTCAGTACAGTACTGTTTTTATTTTATGAAAATGAGTTTTAAATCAGGATATAACCAAAAGGGATTAGACCTGCTAACAGAAAAGTCTCCTCAGGACCAGAACGGAGTCTAGTCCAAGGAAACTAGCTTTTACCTTCGGTGTTGAGCTTGATCAAGGATCGTTGTTGCAAGGAAGAGGATGGATCGTCACGGATGTAGATGGGGGAGGTTTAAATGAGACAAAGGGAGTATGGGTGTGAGTGAAGATTAGGTGTTTTGGGGGGTAGGACCTTGAAGTTAATGAGTGATCAATTCAATGATGAGAAGGGAGTGACTGAATGTGCTTAAAGATTGTCTTTTGGGAATGACATTTTTTAAGACTTGGAAATGGAAGTGGTAATGGGAAAGTGAGTGTGGAAACTAGAGAGAGAAAACTTATGGAGTAAGAATACCAAGAAGCAAAGAGAGCCAAAAGGGGACTCAAAGGAAGGGCTCTTTTGCATTGAGTGGAGGGGTTAATTTATAGGCAAAGGCCAAAGATTTTGAATTTCAAATTCTGGGTGGGCCAGAAGTGCATTTTCGGCTGAGCCAGTCATCAGCTGTGGCTCAAACTGGCGTGCTCGACAGCTTTCTGAGCCAGTCAGCCTTTTACTCAAGGTGCCGTGCCGTGAAGTTTTGCCGCGCACAGCTCCCTGAATTTCAAGGTGCCGTGCGCTCCAGTGCCACTCCGCACGGCACCTCCTTCTTCGGCCCAAGGTCTTTTGGGATTTGTCTGGGCTTTATCTTGGCTTTTCAGGTTTTTTTTTTGGGTTTCTTGGTTTGTTTGGTTTAAATGGGTTTGGGGAAATCCTTTTTCAAGCTCACAACGGTACCGTTTCCTTTATTTCATCATCGGGGCGGACAAAGACTCTCCAATGTCCGGATTGGAGTGTCTACAGGGTTCCACCCCTGTTATGAGTGTAGGTGTATAAATAGGTGTGTATTTAGATGTGGAGGTAGAATGATTGGTTTTTTTTTTAAGGCGGTGTAATCGTTGCTAGCTGGATTACGTCATCAACAAGGCATCAAAGGTTGTTATTCTTTTTAACGGCTTGGCCCAAAAAGAGTCGTACTGTACTTTATTAGATTGTGTCAATATTTTGCAGTTTGTCTCGTTGAGAAAAATCTAAAAATTCAAAAATTATTATCATAATCTTAAAAAGTTCATTCAAGGCAAAATTAATGCAAAATTAACAAATTATTTAAATTATTTTGTCTTAATTGAATTTTTGATAATTTGGTTCATAATTTCGTTTTTTTCATACCTCTCGTTAAAACGAACCAATAATCCACAATAATTTGTGCAAATTAACAAATGCAAAAAAATTTTGTGTAGAGATAAAAAAGAAATGGTCTAGTTTTTATAAGGCCAAATGGACCCTTAATAATTAAGTCAGATTATTATTTTTAATTAATTTGTTTATATTTGTTAATTTTGTGTTAAAAAGTAAAAAAATTGGTTATTTATAAGTCCAAACGGACCCTTAATAATTAAGTTAGATTATTTTTTTCTTTAATTAATTTTTTTGCATTTGTTAATTTTTGTTAAATAGTAAAAAAATTATTAACCAAATTTAATTCTTTGAATAACAACAAAAATAATCCAAAAAAATTGTCTGTCTTTAATTATTTTTATCTTTAGTGAATTTTTTTTAAATTTAGATCATTATTTTTAAATTTTTAGATTTCTGTCATCAGAACCAATAATTTACAAAAGCTTAACGCAAAACTTTGTGAATAAGGACAAAAGCTAATCCTGTGAGATTATTAAGCCAAAACAGGCCTTAATACTTTTTTTAATAATATTTGGAAAGATCGTGTAATAGTGGGCTCGCTATCGTATAAGGATATAATAGTGGCATGTATTTTGATCCAGCCAGACTAACGAGAAAAGTTAACAAACAAAGGCCTACGGGACTTCAATAATCGCTAATCCCTTTTCTTCGATGCTAAGATGATGAGGAGTCAACTCTAAATTAAGAGTGTATTTGAACTAAATTATTTTTTTATTAACGATACCTGACAATATTTTTTAATTTTTTAATTTTTCGTCATAATTTTTACATCACATCCTTCATATCGACAAGAGGAATAAAAAATATAATAATATAGACCAAAACTGAATTAAGTTCATAAAAGACGAAGCTAAATACACTAAAAGAATTTTTCTCTTTTTCAAACTTTTTACGACTTTTTAGTATTGTGGGCTCCCGTGCCATTTTTCGAAGAGTCGCCACCCGAATTTTTGAGATGGATAATCCGAGAAACCTAGAACTCGCCCGCAAAAGGCTTTTGATCTAGCGAAAACGTTGAGATTTTGGGTTCGAGAGCTACATTACGAATGGGGAAGGTTTTTCTTTAAAAAGCACCCCACTCGCCCGGTAATACCGGTCTCTACTTGATATTTTCAAAGGGAAAATCTTCAAGCGTCATTTAAAAGATTAAGCTCTTTAATAAAGGCAAATAATGGGGAAGGGACATGAGAAATATATCACTTTGGCGTGCATGTGGTGCTGCCTGTATAGTAGTGATAAAATGACATGAGCAGGTGGAATGAATAGCATTAAGCAAACTGTCTGGACCTCAGTCATACCGTACACGGCACCTCAACATGCCGTGCGGGGTACCTGCTCTGCTGTCAGACTGTTACACTGTCAAAACATCATCTGGCTTATTATACTCTTTGTACATCTTTGAGAAGTTCGTCAGAAACCTCAAGACAGTCAGATCATCCCAAAGATGTTATCATTTTCTTAAAACATTGGCCCAAAACAACTTTTAACACATTTGATCATATAGGGTGATCTAGAAAACCTTTTTAAAGAACCAAAACATGGCTTGTAGATATGGTCTTGTTTTGAAAGAGACAGAAACAATAAACAGTAGATACAGGCAACCACAGCAGATAACGAATCAGATCCTGACAGCCTGCCTGCAACAATATCAGCATGTACCATGCCGTGCGCTGAGAGTCAGGGTGTCGCGTGCCTGATCAACCAGCCGCGCGGTTTCCCAACCTCAGCACAGAGCTGGTTTTATTTTATGAAAATGAGTTTTAAGTCAGGATCTAACCAAAAGGGGATTAGAACTACTGACAGAAAAGCCCCCTCAGGACCAGAACGGAGTCTAGTCCAAGGAAACTAGTTTTTACCTTTATTATTGAACTTGATCAAGGATGATTGATGCAAGGATGGAGACAGATTGTGACAGATGTAGACGGAGGAGGTTGAATGAGACAAAGGGGGTATGGGTGTGAATGAAGGTTAGGTATTTTGGGGGATGAGGCTTTGAAGTTAATGAGGGATCAACTTCAATGATGAGAAGGGAGTGAGTGAAAGTGCTTAAAGAATGTCTTTTGGGAATGACATTCTTTAAGACTTGGAAATGGAAGTGGAAAAGGGAAAGTGGGTGTGGAAACTAGAGAGGAAAAGCTTATGGAGGAAGAATACTCAAGAGCAAAGAGAGCCAACAGAAAGGCCAAAAGGGGACCCCCTTTCCCTTGAGTGGAGGGGTTAATTTATAGGCAAAAGGCCAAGGATTTTGAATTTCAAATAGTGGAGGTATTTTCTGAGAGGGCCAGAAGTGCATTTTCGGCTGAGCCAGTCATCAGATGTGGCTCAAACTGGCGTGGCCGACAGCTTTCTGAGCCAGTCAGCCTTTTGCTTAAGGTGTCGTGCGGTGTAGTTTGGTCGCGCACGGCTCCTTCAATTTCAACATGTCGTGCACTTCAAAGCCGTTCCGCACGATAACTCCTTTTTTTGGTCCAGGGGCTTTTGGGCTTTTTCTGGGCTTATCTGGTCTTTTCAGGTTTTTTGGGTTTTTTTTTTTTTGGTTTACACGGGCTTAGGGGAAATCCTTTTTCAAGCTCACAAAGGTATTGTTTGCTTTATTTCATCATCGGGGCGGACAAAGACTCTCCGACGTCCGGATTGTGGTGTCTACAGTAGTCCCTCTTTAACGTAACTCGGATACCATTAGTTGGTACGAGTGACGCTTAAAGAATAGGCATCCCAATCCGTTGCTCTAGAGCCTTTGGCCCACTACTAGAAACTTTTCGATAGGTGACGAAAAAGGTGGTGACGAAATGTACTGTTTTACTATAGATGACGAAACAATAAAACAGCGAAATGCAAGAAAACAAGTCCCGGGGGACGAAATCGTGCAGAGAAAAATAATAGAGTGTTAGTAGTGTCACGTGCCGTGCAATGAAACTCCCAATGAGCATTCGGGAGGCGAAAATTGAGACTAGCCTTAGGAAGGGGAAAATTGAAAATTGAATTTTTGAGACGAGCCCTCGGGAGGCGAAAATTGAATTTTGAATTTTTAAAACGAGCCCTCGGGAGGCGAAAATTGAATTTTGAATTTTTGAGACGAGCCCTCGGGAGGCAATAATTGAATTTTGAATTTTTGAGACGAGCCCTTGGGAGGCGAAAATTGAATTTTGAATTTATTGACCTGCCGGGGAAAATATGTCGAGCTAAAGACGTTAGACTAAAAATCCAGAGACCAGTCACGATGAGTCCCGGAGGACGAATACCGAGGACAAGGCGAATACGGCGAGTTCCCGGGGGATCAAATGGTGCCATAACCAATGCACAACATTCTAAGGGATTTTTACTGCAAAACGGCTGGTGTTTTGATTTCCAACAAAATTTTGGTGGCTGAGTGGATCAATTTCCGAGAAAAAAGCATTTAATTTCCTGGAGCCGACATGCCGCGCAGGCCGTGTAGGAGGCGTACGGCACCTCTTTTTTCCAGGCACCCCTTCGATTTCCGAGAACAGTTGACAGGTTTAAGGGTGCCATTAATGTAGGCGTGCCCTTTCGACGGCCGGGGCTTCTTTATAAGCGTGGGGGCGCCACATTCTATGAGCCTCCAACAAAATTTCTCTAGTTCTTCTGCATTTCTCTCCTTTTTCTAAAAAGACAGATTGCTTTTAAACTTCGAGATGGACAACAGCCGTCTGGCCGCCCACGTCGAGGTTTTGGAGGCCGAGATGGCCTACTATCAGGGGGAGATCGAGGAACTGAACACACAGATTGCGAGACTCATCACGACCATCCGTTCCCTCCGTCGTGCCGTGTCCAATCTTCAGGACTTCTATTTTGATCAGTTGGATGACAAAGACGACTCGGAGTCCGTTCCCGGGCGTGACTCGGAGGATACAGCGGAGAATTTTGAGGGCAACCCCAATGGGTCGGATTACCGTTCGGACGGGGCGAATGACGCCTCGGATGGCGGGAGTGATTGAGGAGGAAGTGGTGAAGAAGAAGAAGAATAAAGGGCAGTAGCCCCGTTTTCTATTTTTCTTTTTTTGTTTGCCCTTCTTTTTTTTGAAAAATGTAATGGCAAGATCCCCGGGGGAAACCCCGGGTTTTTTTATTAATGAAAAGACCCTTTCTTCTTCTACATTCTTGCACTTCCTTTCCTGAGTTTGAATGAATCGAACACAATTCTGCAAATGCAACAGACTGCTTTCTGGAATCAAGACTGTCGAAATAGACTGACGTGCCGCGCGCAGCTGATTTAGGGATGCACGGTACCTCAAACCAAAAATACTGCATGTTCATCCAGGGTGTCGCGCGCGTGCTCCAAAGTGCTGTGCGGTCACTGAGGTTGTGAACCTGGTCTGAAGTTGGTTCCCAGGTGAACCGATTCGGGGGATTATATATATATGAGGGGTGTACATAGTACACCCACACCCGTTCGAATTGCCCTCTCTCCTGTCTCTCCCGATCATCTCTCTCTCCTTCACGGCTGTCTCTCCCTCTCTCTCTTGTTACTTTCTTCCTCTCTCTCTCGCTGCTCCCTCTCTCTCGACCGCTCTCTCTCTCTCTCTGCTTCCTCTCTCTCCCGACTGCTCTCTCTCTCTTTCTCATATATTATGATTATGGAGCAGGGTGATACACCCGGAGACGATACGTCACCCCGGGCTGAGGCTACACCATCCCCCATTCCTCCGGGGCATGACACGACAGTTGGGGACGTACCGGAGACCACGAGGGTCTCGGTACAGCCGGCATTGGCCGAGGGGGCCATGGTCGAGGCTGCTGTGGTGGACGGCAGTGGTGGTGGCGACGGTGGCAGCGTAGTATTGGTCGGGTACGGCCAAGGGATGGAGACTCCGGGTGCAGTGGAGTCGAGGGGCAACGCCAAGGCTTTAGGCTAGTCGGAGGCGGCGGCTAGTGTGGAGGAAAGGACCACGGAGGGTCTCCGGGGTGGTAGTTTAGACCAGGCAGCGGAGGAGACAGAGGCCTCTCATGCGAGAGAGCCCCGGGCTGACTTGGGGAAGGCCCCCATTGTCGAGGATGAGCCGGTGGTGGAACCAGTGGTGGAGGATACACCGCCCATGTTTGTGGGCAGCGGCGCAGGTGCGGGGTCGTCACGCCACATAGGCATGGGCGACTACTTAGTGACGGTGACGACGTCCATGGAGGACATGCTGGAGGTGGTGCGGGGGTTTCCTGGGTCGGCGGAGGCTATACTTGCGTCCCGTGAGGTGGAGCTACAGGGCAAGCTCGGGACTGGGGGTGCTAGGGAGCCGGAGGCTGCGAAGGAGCGAGTTGAGGAGGAGGCCGGAGAGGTGATGGCCCCTCGCAGCAGTGTGGTTGACGAGGCAACGCTAGCCTTGCAGAGGCGAGAGGCCTATGATGAGGCAACCAACGTGCCCTTTCAGCACGTGGTGGTGCCTTCGCTCTTCGACCCTTATGCACCGAGGAGGCCCATGTACAATGAGGCCTTGGTTCTGAGAGACCCTTAGCAGCACCTTTCTTTGTGCCGAGATGAGGTATACTTTAAATATCTGCATTTCAAATTCCAATGCATCGTATTTCCCTCTCCTTGCATCTAAGTATACCATCGTATTGCATGCCATGCCTGTTTACTAAATATTGCTGATTTGTTGCAACAGGCAATCTCGCTCTCATGCTACGGAGGTTCGACGGCTGTGACGACGTTTCGCGAGAGGCTGCCTGGGCCGGTGCAGGAGATAGTGAGGCAGGCAGGCTTCGGGGAGTTTGTCGGGGTGTTGGCGAGGGGTGTGTGCAATGACCGCCCGGTGGTGAGGGCTTTGGCTGAGAGATGGTGGGACACGACGAATACCCTCCACTTCTCCTTTGGTGAGCTGACCGTGACGCCGTTGGACTTCGCGGCGATCACTGGTCTCAGGGTCGGAGGTGACCCTATCCCTTTTGACGCTGCCACAGGGAGGCAGGCGGCGTTCCAGCGGGAGATGCTGGGGTACGAGCTGAGGGCGGAGGCTGACGACGCCAAGTATGCGCAGCTCCTGGGGTTTTGGACAGAGAGGCTTCCGACTGACAGGGTGGAGGAGGAGTAGATGGCGAGGAGCTTTCTGCTGTACCTACTTGGTGCATCCCTGTTTCCCAACAGGCGCAATCGAGTACACCTTTCACTTCTCCCGGCCTTCAGGGACATCGAGGAGATTGCCCGCTTTGACTGGGGAGGTGCAGCACTGGGGATGTGCTACGCCTTCATGGGGTCTCTTTCTCGCGGGGCAGGAGTGAGCCTCGGAGGCAACTGGAGGGTCTGAGAGGTATATCTCATTTCCTTTCTTATGAATAGTTAGCTTTCCCTTTGCATTTATTCAATATATATCTTGTGCTAACTTTCAATGCCTTGAATTGCAGCTTTGGACGTACGAGGTGATAGGGACGTACCCTCCAGAGACCACATGCCCTGACGACATAATACTCCCTCGAGCCTTGCGCTGGTCGACGGAGTACAAAGGGGTAAAGAAGGGAAGGGGTAAGCTGGATGCCTTCCGCCTCTACCTGGACGAGCTGCGTCCTGACCAGGTACTAACGCACTTCCATAGCTTTCTTGCTCAGTTCTATTCAAATAGCATCTTGATATTGCTCATTCTTTGATCACAGGTTCACTGGCGGGTCTGGGACTGCTTTGAGATCCCCTACATTGCGCAGAGTAGGGTGGTTGCTAGGGGGAGGGTGCTTCTCGAGTCCCCTTACGGCTGGCAGTGGTACTTGGGTGACCGAGTGTCACGCCAGTCGCTGAGGCTGGACGCTTTTTGAGTTCCTGGGCCGCTTCCTGTTCTGGTGCAGAGGATGGACCAGTACACGCGGAGGGAGGTCGAGCAGTTCACACGGCTAGACCTCGAGCTGGAGCCATTCTTTCAGGCAGGTGCCAGTCTCGCTGCTGACTACGCAGAGTACCGTGCTCGGTACCTGATGCCGGGTCTGGGGATATGCGCTGCTTGGGAAGCAGCCCAGGCGGCGTGAGGTGGCGTTGGAGGAAGGAGGGGAAGGAGACGAGATAGAGGTGACGGAGGCAGCGGTAGTGGAGGCCGCGGCGAGGGTGCGGGCCCGAGTGGCACTAGCTTCCCTGCCTTTTCTTGGACAGTGGACGTGACGACCCCTCAGGGAGCCCCCGGCCTAGTCGTGGTGCCACGCCCTCTAGCCGAGGCTCCAGAGTTCCTTGCTCAGGTATAACGTGCTTTCATTCTTTTGAAAATTCGCTCTTTCGCATGTTCTGATCAACTTCTTCATTGCATGCTCCTCCAGGGTACGTGAAGGAGATGGCAGAGGCCATGATGGGCCTGGAGCAGCTGGTGCGGTAGTACGCCATGGGCCACCCTCCGGAGGTGTTGCCTCGCGCTGGTGGGACGATGGTAAACTCTCAAACCTTAGTCATTCGCTTTACTTCTATCGCTTATATCATAATTATGATGCGAATGTTATATGAGTGTTATACCATTGCAGGCTAGAGGAGTGGCTACACAAGGGTTACGACGGAAGTCTGTCCGCTTTCTAGCACGACAGGTCTCCTCTGCCGGCTCTCGGGAAGAGCCGCCATCGAAGAGGGCACGACACTCTGCGGGGACCGAGAATGAGCCCATTGACGTCTCTGAGGACGAGACTACCGAGCCCACGGACGTTGACCTGGAGGCCACCTCAGGGGGCACTGTGCTTAGAGCGACTGGCACTCAGGAGGCAAGCAGCTCTCCAGCGGACAAGGAGGTTTCCGAGGAGGGTGAGGAGGAGGGCGAGGATGAGGATGACAATGAGAGTTGAGCTCCTCCTTTTGTTTTGTTCTTTTGATGGAGCCTGCGTGCTTCTTTTGTAGGGCACCTGTTTGCCCTTGGTAGATAGGATTTTGATCATTGATTTATCACACTTCTTTTGTACTTCGACTCATGGATGCTTTTGGATTTATACACAGAGATCTGTTCTTTCATTGTTTATGCCATTCAATCTTCTCTTGTTTGCATGAAAAAGGCTGAATAACTAAAACATTGAACGGAACGTGCAACTGGCTGTTGACCCAAGAGACTGAGTTGAGTTGTAAGGTTTACGATGAGTGACACATCAAAGCATATTGACAATAGAATAGAAGTCAAAGAAAGTAAATAAACCTTTGAAAGATTGACTCCGCATACAAGAATTTACACAGACATCTTCGTAACTAACTTCGGACACAGCTATGAGACAATAACGACTTCTAAATGAGACTCAAAAACTCAACCTTGCTTTTGAAATATACTCAAACAAGCAAAAAATGTTGACTTTAACATGTGACATTCTCGAGTTTTGACTCTGGACACGAACCGGAACTTGGACTAAGTCGCTTTCGACCATTATGACATGTGGGACTCGAAAAAAACAGCTCGGAATGACTCGAAACGGATTATGACACCTCGACATAGCTTAAGAAACGGATTTTATCGAGTTTTCAGGTCACGACGACGAATCCCGGGAGTTGTCTTGAAACGAAACATCCCTGAAGTCCCAAATACCAGTTAGAGTGCGTTTTGGTGGTTACTGGTGCTTCGTAGTGCCTCGATTCCACTTTGATGTGTTGCTGCCAAAAACTGCAGAAATGCAGACTTAAGGTGCCGTGCGGATGCTCCAGGGTGCCGCGCGGGCTTTGATCCTGCACACGGTACCTTAAACACTTTACCGTGGGATTTCCCTGGTTTCAACGTGCCGTGCGACACGGTAAGGTGCCATGCGTGGCAAATTTCCTGACAGATTCCAATTTTGCTGTTTCCTAAGGCACATTGCTCGGGGGTTTAGGTTTGACCCATGCAATGGCATTCTGGACCAGTGCATGTCCGTTTTGAACCTTTTAGAACTTGACTAAGCTTTTTCCCATGTAGGTCTCATGGAAAATGTGCACTTTTGGAACTCAAGGCTTTTTGAAAGTAGAAGTTGTTTTCTCCACTCTTCCTGTAAATTCAAGCTCTCTCATACCACATTCTCCTCATCTCATTCAACTCTGATCTTCTTTCCTTACTCCTTGAAATGGCTCTTTCCCTTACCGGCTCGCTTCGTCCGTGGTTGACTTCCATGGAACGCGTTGATTGGCTCAACTTCCGAGCCTATGGTCTTTATTCCATGCGGTACCTCCGCAACATTCGTCTTCTTCTCGAGCTTCTGAGGGCAGCCGTGAGTTTTTGGGACCCGGAGGTTCACGTGTTCCGGTTCGGCGACCAAGAGCTTTGTCCTACTGTCGAGGAGGTCCGTGCGTACCTTGGGGGTTTTGGTTCAAGGGAGGTCATCATTCCTCCTGTGCGCGAGAGCCCTTACAGAGTTCTGGCTGCGGCCCTTGGATTGGGTGATGGTGCTGCCCGCTACCTGGTTAGGGATGGCCATCTCAATGTTATGCGCCTCATCAAGCTGTTTTCTCCTCCCGGTGAGCTTGCGGATATGGCTTATCAGACTCAACGTATGACTACCCTCTGCATGTGCCTACTCGCGGCCTACCTCTTGATTCCTTCTGCCGGTCATGCTAGCTCGGCGATGCATTCAGGTTGAGGCCCGAAAGGACGTGATTCCGATGGTTTTGGCCGAGACTCTGATAGGTTTCGACAAGGTTCGCTTTGGAGAGACCGAGACTTTTGGGGGTAGTCCTCTTCTCCTATAGGTTGGCTTCTCACTCAGCTCTCCTTTTTCAGGATCATCTCACGTTCTCGTTTTACCTCAACACTCGGCTTGACTTTCTATGGTTTCTCACTTGTTTTCTCTCTCTTCTCACAGATTTGGCTTTGCGACAAGATAAACGTGCTGACCATTCTGCCTGGCAACTGGCCATATGAGGCGAGGTTACTTTCTCAGTGATGCTTCGAGTTTACCGATAGGAGCAGGGCCGAGTGGCTTGACTTCTTCAGGCGCCGGCGAGCTGAGACCATTTCTTGGAGGTGCCAATGGCTGGACCTCCCGCCTATGACGGTACATTACATGGGCCCTCAGTGGGTCGTTCTCGCTGGTTTGGGAGCCTTTACCATCTACATTCCTTGTCGTATCCAGCGACAGTTAGGTTTGAGGCAGGAGGCCTTTGCAGAAGTTCTCGTGGACGCGGTCCTACCTCTTTTCAGTCATTCAGTTCTCTGTCATTATCAGCGCTTCTGGAGGACGTGTGAGGTGACCGATGCACATCCTTACCCTTTTGTGGCGATACGCGGGAGCTATCGAAAGTGGCTTTGGAGGGACATCGCTGCAAGGGCTAGAGCTCAAGGAAACTGACTCGGTCCTACGACCCTAACCGTTGAATAAATTGTGGACCCATTTTCGTTATGTCGTACTTCTTTTTATTTTGAAATCTTTGCTCAACCTCATTTAATAGAAGTAATCGTATTAATAAAAATGAGTTTTTGAGGGTTTCCCCCTCCTTGCCTTTTGTTCTTCAAGCCTTCTCAACCTGGATTTTTATTTTGAAAGAATGTGACCGGGTCTCGGTGTGAGACTACCTACGTATCCTCCTGGCGAAGGAATCAGGTAATGACGTAGTTCAGGGTAGGGTTCGCTCAGGTTTTGACACTCTCCTTTTGCGCTCTAACTTTTGCGTAGATCCGCCCTTTCGGGTTTTCGGTCTAGCGAGCTCATTTATTTCATGCCTTAACTTTTGCCTAGGATGCCCTGACGGGTTTTCATCCTAGCAGGCTTTTGCTCTAATTTTTTCCTAGGACTGCCCGCCCTTGCGGTTTTCAGCCTAGTGAGCTTCTCTCAGGGGTAATAGCGCTTGAGTTGATCCAAGTTAACTAAGAAATTCATTTCCGTCCAAGTCGATGAGTTGCGTTGCTCCTCTAGATAGAATAGTCTTGATAATGTACGGCCCGGACCACTTTGGTCGAAACTTTCCTCGTGGGTCGTAAACCAGAGCTTGGATTTCCTTCAGAACCATGTCACCCTCTGCCAAGTTCCTGGGTTTCACTTTCTTGTTGAATGCCCGTGCAATCCTTCGTTGATACCCTTGAATGTGGTAAAGAGCCCTTAACCGGCGTTCGTCAAACAGCATAAGTTCTTTGAATCGATTACTCAACCATTCTACCTCTTGGACTTCACACTCAATCATAGTCCGAAGAGATGGGACTTCCAACTCGATGGGGAGCACTACTTCCATTCCATAAACTAAAGAGTAGGGGGTTGCTCCTGTTGGTGTTCACACAGATGTGCGATACCCCACAATGCCAGGGGTAGTTGTTCGTGCCAGTCCCTTGTAGATTGAATAGTCTTCTCTAGAATGGCTTTGATTGTTTTGTTGGCCGCTTCCACAGCCCCGTTTGTTTGCGGTCGGTAGGTCGTCGATTTGTGCACTTGGATTTGGAACTCGTCCAATACTTCTCGAGCTCGCCCTTTGAAATGAACTCCATTCTCAGATATGAAAGCCTAAGGGACCCCGTACCGGTAAATGACGTTTTGCTTGATGAAGTGCGCAACTTGAACTGCGGTCAAAGTGGTGTAGGAAGCAGCTTCTACCCATTTCGTGAAATAGTCAACGGCTACCAAAATGAACTTGTGACCATTGGATGCTGCGGGCACTATTCTCCCGATGACGTCAATTCCCCATGTCAAGAAAGGCCATGGTGTGGTCATTTGTTGTAATTCGTGTGGCGGAACATGTGTGAAATTGGCGTGAATTTGGCATTTTTGACACCTCCGCACATATTCTACACATTCCGTTTCATTGGTGGACCAGAAATATCCTTGCCTGAGGATTTTCTTGGCGAGCATTATGCCATTCATGTGAGGGCCACATACACCTTCGTGAACTTCTTCCATTACCCTCTTCGCATCTTCCCCATGGATACACAACTTGTGCGTGCCACAGTGCAATCTTCGGTATAAGTTCCTCCGTAAATAATGTATTCAGCCGCCATCCTTTGAAGGGCGATTCGATCCTTCTTGCTTGCTCCCATGGGGTACTCTCCTCTCTCCACATATCTCCAAATATCAAAGTACCATGGGTGGCCATCGTCGGGTTCATCGACCACCATGACATGTTGGTATACCGGTGTGTCCCTTTGTTCTATCACAATCGGTCTTATCTTTACGCCAACAGGGATTTCAACCATAGATGCCAGTGTTGCCAAAGCGTCTGCAAATTGATTTTTGAGGCTCGGGATGTGAGCGAATGTCACCTTACTAAAGTGAGGGATGAGGTCCTCGAGATCCTGATGATACGGTTTCAGCTTTTCTTCCTTTACCTTCCAGTCGCCATTCGCCTGAGATACAACCAAGTTCGAGTCTCCCACAACTTCCAGTTTTTCTATGCCGATCTCGATGGCTGCCTCCATGCCCACGATGCAAGCCTCGTACTCTGCCTGATTATTGGTGACTTCAAAGTTAAGCTTGAATGCCAAATGAATGTGCGATCCATTAGGCAAAATTAGCAACACACCAATTCCGAACCCTTTCTGGTTAGCTGCTCCGTCAAAGTACAACTGCTAAACATCCTCGGCTACTGTCATTATGTCTTCGTCGGGGAAATTGAATTCGGCATCTTCCCCTCCCTCGACTGGGCAATCGGCCAGGAATTCTGCAACGGCTCTCCCTTTTACTAACTTTCGGGTGACATACTTTAGCTCGAATTCCGCCAGCATTAGCAACCATCGCGCCATTCTGCCCATGAGAGCCGGTTTCTCAAATAGATATTTTAGGGGATCCATTCGAGATATCAACTTCACCGGGTAGGCCAGCATATAATGCCTCAACTTCTTGGAAGCCCATACGAGTGCCCAGCAAGTCTTTTCCAAAGGAGTATAACGTTCTTCGGGTCCAACCATCTTTTTACTGAGGTAGTAAATAGCCCTTTCAACCCCATCGTCTCCTTCCTGTGCCAACATACACCCATCGAAGACGGAGTGACTGACAGGTATAGGATCAAAGGCTTTCCTGTTACGGGCGGTGTTAATACCGGCGGCTTATGCAGGTAAGCCTTAATGGCTTCGAAAGCTTTCTGGCACCTATCATCCCAAATGAACGGCACTCCTTTCTTGAGCAAGCGAAATAGGGGTTCGCAAGTCGAAGTCAACTTTGCAATGAACCTACTGATGAACTACACTTTGCCCAGAAAACTTCTCACATCCTTCTCAGATCGCGGCGGTTCCATTTCTAGGATAGCTTTGATCTTTGATGGATCGACTTCGATACCTCGGGTAGTGATCATGAATCCGAGCATTTTTCCCGCAGTGACTCCAAACGTGCATTTGGCCGAATTAAAGCGCATCTTGTACTTCCTGAGTCTTTCGAAGAACTTCCTGAGTGCGGGCAGATGTCCTTCTCGCTCTTTGGCTTTAACAATCATATCATCGACGTAGACTTCCACCTCTTTGTGAATCATGTCATGCAGTAATGCCGTGGCGGCCCGCTGGTAGGTAGATCCTGCATTCTTCAGTCCAAAGGGCATGACTTGGTAACAATACGTTCCCCATTCGGTGACAAACGTAGTCTTTTCCCAATCTTCCGGAGCCATGAGAATTTGGTTGTACCCTGAAAAACCATCCATGAAAGAGAGCAGGGCATGGCCAGCAGTATTGTCGACTAGCACATCGATGTGTGGTAATGGGAAGTCATCTTTAGGGCTGACTTTGTTAAGATCCCTGAAGTCAACGCAGACCTTTATTTTACCATCCTTCTTTGGCACGGGGACAATGTTTGCGACCCACTGGGGGTATTCGGTAACCATTAAGAATCCGGCATTGATCTGTTTGGTGACTTCCTCTTTTATTTTTAGCACCCAGTCTAGTCTCATGCGTCTTAGTTTCTGTTTTACTGGCTTTGCATTGGGATAAAGGGGAATCCGGTGTTCCACGATTTCAGGATCGATTCCGGGCATATCTGCGTGCGACCATGCAAACACATCTTCGAACTCCTTGAGCAAGTTTACAAGGGCTTCACACTCTTCAGCGGATAGCGCGGAACCAATCTGGGTCATCCGGGGATTCCCTTCATCTCTCAAATTTATTAAAACGATTTCTTCTTTTCCAGGTTGAGCGTGCCTTTCATCTTCCCTGTCGATTAGGGATCGGATTTCTCTGGGGATGTCCCCGTCGAAATCACTCTCTTCATCATCAGGGTCGACGCAATTTATTTCAAAGTCAGGGAAGTAAGCGGAATCAGAGTCATTCATTTCATTGCTAACGGAGGCCTCGGGGGCACCATACACACGGGTGAATTCGAACTCAAAATACAGACTCTGAGAGTTTGGGCCGAGAGGCACCAACTCGGACTCGACAGACTTAGAAGACTTAGAGGACTTGGACTCAGACTCAGATTCATAGTGAGTTGCACTCGGTATGAAGGTCCAGTTCTTGTACTCCCCAGCAGCATCCATGATGAGCAAAGTTGGATCCTCAGGAGTATCTTGTTCCATCATCAGCACTTCTGCTTCCACAGCTGTACCCATTGGTTCGTCCTCCCTGAACAGAGTTGCGAGACTACCCATGGCAAAAATCTCAATCCAGTCGGTTGGTTCCTTCTGCTCTATTACTGCTTTGAACTCTTCCTCATTTTCCGACCAGACATCGTTTGCAAATATCTCAAACCCTAGTAAAAAGGTGTTAGTCTCTTCGTTCCAGAATGGTTCCGTCTACCCCTGATAAATCTGTTTTGCTTTCTCTCTGACAAAGTAGTCTTCCAGTCTGTTTCCCTTTTTCACCTTGCCGTTACCCGAGGGTGAATAACCAAGGCCAGTTGTGCGCATCAAGGTGCCCTGGGCTTCAAACTTGGCGGGGCCTTGGAGATTCTTTCCTAGTCCCAATCCCGGCATGTAAGACATCTTCTTCATTATTTTGATGGCGACATTGCTGACAACGAAGTCATCATCAATTCTAACTGAATAGATAGATCTGGAGGTATCCAGAGAGAAGCCTCCTAAGGCGATATCTTCTTCTCCGTGTTGAATTTCCAGGAGTGGGGCATTGCCTTCAACAGGGGCATGAATCCCAGAGTCCTCGTGGATAGTTAGCATTCCGGTTTCCAGTCCCAGTCGAATTTTCTAATGGAGTGTAGAGGGCACAGCCATGATGTCTGGTCGGTGCAGCCAGGGCCTTCCCAATAGAAGGTTGGAAGAGGCGGGAATGTTCACCACATGAAATTCCACCTCCGTTTGATATGGTCCTAAAGTCATAGGAAGCATGAGAGTCCCAACCACATCTCTCCGAGTGTTATCATATGCTCGAACCTTGACTTCTGATGGGGAGAAGTCCTTATTTTTGTACCCCAGGCAATAAGCAACGTGGAGTGGGCAAACATTAATTGTTGAGCCATTGTCAACCAGGATTACTGGAACCGTTTTGCCATGGCATTTCAGGGTGATGTGCAACGGCCGATTATGATCAGTTCTTTCGGCAGGTAAGTCTCGATCGGTGAAAGTAATGGCATGCTTGATCGGTATGGTCTTGATCAGTGCCACAAGCTCATCGGGGGTTATGATGGAGGGAACTTTCAGTTGAGAGAGTGCTTGAATGAGCCCTTCAAGATGGCATGTGGAAGAACCAGCACATCCCAAATGGACATCTTGGCCTGAGTTTGCTCAAGTTGGCGTTTAACCATTCCTTCGGGGTTTTTCTCTGGTCGAGAAGGCTCTTTGGCTGGTGGATCAAAGGGTCGGAAGGTATTTGTAACTGGGGTGGTAAAGGGATCAGAAGGCCCTGGGGTTGCAGGGTTGGAAGATTCTCCGGCTTGTAGGTTCGGAGCTTGGTAAACACGGCCGCTCCTGGTCAAGTCGTCAATCTGGCAGTACTTTGCTTCTTCGCTCCATAAGTTTGCAAGGGCTTTACATTTGTTTCCGATGGTCGTATCCTGCAGATTAGCAGCCAAGTCAACGATGACCAAGTCATCCCATAAATCTTCGGGTTTCCATTTTTCAGGCTCCATCACTGTCTTGTTGACGGTCCATTCCTCGTTTCCCACTTTTATATTGACCACCTCGGTGTTAGCCCATAAGTTTGTTCCAGCCCCTGGTTCATCCTCCCACAAATTCATCATAGCAACATCAGCGTCCTTTGGAAAAGTAACTGACGGTTCGGATTCAGTCCCATCGACAAGGTAGTCCATCGGATCACACCCATTTCTGGCAACTTCTTCTTCGAATCCAGGAAGGTTTGGGTACGGGGTGAGGTCCACATTGCCGTACAAGTTATTGATGACAAAATCATTAAAATGAGAGAAATCCAGGCGGAGCGGAGCGAGTTCTGGCCAGTTGTATGTCATCATCTCAAGTGGATATCCTGGCTGACACTCTTCACCGAACAGTGCTGGCCAGGAGAAGGTATCCAAAGGGTCATTCCAAGCCAAAAAGCTAGTACTCATGTCGGGTTGGATCCCATCCCCACTCAGGGCATGTCCTGGAAAACTTGGTATTCTTCCCCTTAATTTTCAAACAACGCATGCAGAGAGAATCCATTAAGAGGATCTCCATGGATGTTTTGCCAATCAACTTCCCATCCGGCCTCGAACATAGGTTCATCATTTCTTTGGAAGTTGGCGGCTTCAAACTCTTCCCAATCAGCAATCAGTTCTCTCCACGTGTCTTCCCATCCCCATATAGAACGAAGGGTAGTTTCTTCGGGAATTTCACCAACAGGCCTCGGTTCGGTATTGGGGACAATGAATAGGGTCGAATTCTGGGAGGTTTTGATTTTCGACTAGGGTGATTTGGTTAATACGGAAGGGAGCGTTGTGCTGCGGTAGAGGGTTTGAAACGGTGTTTGGTTTATCAGAGGGTGGACCATCGACAATCTTGTTGTAGATGAGGTTTTGGATTTCGTGACGGAGGCGGATGCAGTTGTCGGTGGTATGGCCGGGCATTTGGTGGAAGTCATAGTAGACATTTTGGTTTAGGTTTGGTGGAATGGTTTGTGGCGGCGGAAGAGGCTTCAACACTCCGATTTCTGTGAGTTTCTTAAGAAAGTGGATCTAGGAGTGCTGAATTGGGTGAAGGTTTGACTATGGGATTTTGGTTTTTCGAAGATTTGGTTGACTTCTACAGGTTTAATGGATGAAGTTCCTGCCTGGTTGGTATTCCCGAAGAGAACGTTGCTGTTTTCCAAATATGCCCTCTTGGATTTTGACCCGGATCCTGATTCTTTCTTTTCCAAAGTTCCATCCCGTAAAGCCTCTTTTACAGCCAGTCCAGAATCATAAAAGGTTTCGAAATTTGAGGCAGCCTGAGAAAGAACCATGTAAGGAGAAAAGTAGCTTGGCAAGTTCTTGGTTATTATCCGTATCTGCTCTCTCAAATCAACCTTATTCTGCATCTGGGCAACCTTAGCCCTCCAATGCTTCACAAAGTCAGCAAAGCTTTCCTTCTCACCCATCTTAGTGCTTTCCAACTCCCTCGTGGTCATTTTTAGGTCAACGTTGAAGTCATACTGGGCCACGAAAGCCGTTCCGATGTCTTCCCAACTCCTTTTCTTGGATGGTTCGAGAGTGAGGAACCACTGCAAGGCTGGACCAGACAAGGACTCGTGGAAGAGTTGGGCCATAGCTTCTTTTTCGATGCCGCGCATAGTGAGGGATCCGACATATCCTTGAAGATGGGCCCTTGGATCGTCGGTACCGTCAAATTTTGCAAAATCCACTCCTTTGAACTTTTTCGGCAACTTGGCATTTGGAAAAAGGCATAGCCTGCTCATGTCAATTTCTCCTTTTCCAAGTGGTTTAGTCTCTTGAACAGACTCCTCCAATTTGCCAATCTTATCCATGAGAGCGGCCAGGTTGGGATCAGCTGCTGGTTTCTCAACTTTGGGTTATTTGAGTTGCGGGGGAGTCTTGGTCAGGAGCTTGTCAGTGATTTTCTGCATGCTTTCCATTATCATGTTCATGTCGTTTTTCATAGAGACTACAGTGCCCTTGAGTTGTGCGTCGACACCGGCGAGGGACTGTTTAAACTGAGCATCCATGTTAGCCATGTCCTGCCTGAGTTCTTCTATTCCATCTCGTTGATCAGCCATGGATAAAGGACTTTCGGGTGGGATTGAGACTATGGGTTCTCCTACTACGGGTTGTTCTAGCAACTGTTGTTCCCCTTGCTCAACTTGGACTTTGAACAGTGAGGTTTCTTCCAGGGTGTTTACGCGAACTAGTCTTTCGGACAGACGAAACCAATTGGGTACAGCTTCTTTTCTTCGCAGGCGATCAATGTTGGCAGCACTGGCAACAAGTCAAAACGGAGCAACTCATAACTGATCCGAATGCTCGCCCTACTTCTACCCATCTCCTAGAAACAAGGCCTAAGACCTACCGTGGCTTGAGTCTCACTTAAGAGGTTTGTACAGAAGATTTCCAATAGTCCGGGTAGGTGCTGTCAGGCAGGTTGAATTACGAGCGGGTCGAAACCAGAGCCAATCTCCTTACCATGACCATCCTTGACAGAGTAATGTGACCATTGGAATCCAAATACGCATGCGCTTAAGGCTATACTCAAACCAAGGGAGCCGTTCGGGCACGGCAAACACCGGAGGTATCGCAAACTCCATGGATTTAAGGTCTCTTAGACCGACCGGAGGGCCTTAAGAAATTCTAAGGGAGCCTAATCCTCTAGCCCGCAAGATGCAATGATGCATGAATGATGTGTGTGTACAGGAATAAAATGCACGTAAGCAGGATATAATACATAAGTCCTAGCCATGGGTTCATGTTCTAGTTGGGAAGGTTCTAGGGCTACCTACAAGTGCAGAGGCCGGTTTTGGTCTCAAAAGGGTTCCCCAGACTAGAGCCACGATGTACTACCCCATGTCAAGTGTATTGCATGACAATGGTCGAACAGCACCATGGCTCATCATAGTCGAGGGTTGCTAGGCATTCCGAGAGAGCTTGTCACCGGTAAACTGGGCAAGGTAGCCGAAACACACTAGCGAGGCTTGTGCGGTGCAAAGTGTACTGGATAAAAGAGCTTAATCTTCCGAAAAACATTTGAAAATCCCCCTTTTGAAAACACCTTCCAAGTTTGGCCCTCTTGATCATTCAATACTTTTGTGCATTTAAAAAAAAAAAAAAAAGTATTGAACGAAGTTCGGTCCCCATCAGAGTCGTCACTGTGGGCTCCCGTGCCCTTTTTCGAAAAGTCGCCACCCGGATTTTTGAGATGGATAATCTGAGAAACCGAGAAGTCGCCCGCAAAAGGCTTTTCATCTAGCGAAAACGTTGAGATTTTGGGTTTGGGAGCCATATTACGAATGTGGAAGGTTTTTCTTTAAAAAGTACCCCACTCGCCCGATAATACTGGTTTCTACTTGATATTTTCAAAGGCGAAATCTTCAAGCGTCATTTAAAAGATTAAGCTCTTTAATAAAGGCAAATAATGGGGAAGGGACATGGAAAATATATCACGTTGACGTGCATGTGGTGCTGCCTGTACAATAGTAATAAAATGACGTGAGCAGGTGGAATGAATAGCATTAAGCAAACTGTCTGGACCTCAGTCATACCATACACGGCACCCTGAACTGCCGCGCGCGGCACCTCAACATGCCGTGCGGGGTACCTGCTCTGCTGTCAGACTGTTACAGACTGTCAAAACATCATCTGGCTTATTATACTCTTTGTACATCTTTGAGAAGTTCGTCAGAAACCTCAAAACAGTCAGATCATCCCAAAGATGTTATCATTTTCTTAAAACATTGGCCCAAAATAACTTTTAACACATTTGATTATTTAGGGTGATCTAGAAAACCTTTTTAAAGAACCAAAACATGGCTCGTAGATATGGTCTTGTTTTGAAAGAGACAGAAACAGTAAACGACAGATATAGGCAACCACAGCAGATAACGACTCAGATCCAGACAGTCTGCCTGCAACAATATCAGCATGTACCATGCCATGCGCTGAGAGTCAGGGTGCCGCGCGCCTGATCAACCAGCCGCGCGGTTTCCCAATCTCAGCACAAAGCTGGTTTTATTTTATGAAAATGAGTTTTAAGTCAGGATCTAACCAAAAGGGGATTAGACCAACTGACAGAAAAGTCCCCCTCAGGACCAGAACGGAGTCTAGTCCAAGAAAACTAGTTTTTACCTTTGGTGTTGAGCTTGATCAAGGATGATTGATGCAAGGACGGAGACAGATCATGACGGATGTAGACGGAGGAGGTTGAATGAGACAAAAGGGGTATGGGTGTGAGTGAAGGTTAGGTATTTTGGGGGATGGGGCTTTGAAGTTAATGAGGGATCAACTTCAATGATGAGAAGGAAGTGAGTGAAAGTGCTTAAAGAATGTGTTTTGGGAATGACATTCTTTAAGACTTGAAAATGGAAGTGGAAATGGAAAAGTGGGTGTGGAAACTAGAGAGGAAAAGCTTATGGAGGAAGAATACTCAAGAGCAAAGAGAGCCAAAAGAAAGGCCAAAAGGGGACCCCTTTTCCCTTGAGTGGAGGGGTTAATTTATAGGCAAAAGGCCAAGAATTTTGAATTTCAAATAGTGGAGGTATGTTCTGGGCGGGCCAGAAGTGCATTTTCGGCTGAGCCAGTCATCAGCTGTGGCTCAAACTGGCGTGGCCGACAGTTTTCTGAGCCAGTCAGCCTTTTGCTTAAGGTGTCGTGCGGTGCAGTTTGGCCGCGCACGGCTCCTTCAATTTCAACATGCCGTGCGCTTCAAAGCCGTTCCGCACGGTAACTCCTTTTTTTGGTCCAGGGGCTTTTGGGCTTTTTCTGGGCTTATCTGGGCTTTTCAGGTTTTTTGGGTTTTTTTTTTTTAGTTTACATGGGCTTAGGGAGAATCCTTTTTGAAGCTCACAAAGGTATTGTTGCTTTATTTCATCATCGGGGCGGATAAAGACTCTCCGAGATCCGGATTGGGGTGTCTACAAGTATTTTTTTTTTTAAAAATTGTCTTTGTTTTTTTTTTTTTTTGCTTCCTCTTCTATAGACAACCGATTAGTGCATAAAAAATTACCTAAAATCTAGCCAAAATTAAGAGGAAACTACCAAAAACAATATGTAGAGACCTGAAATTTTTTAATTTTTGAAATGATTATTAAATGACTAATTGGGAAAACTATGTTTATTTTGTGGATTTTTGAATTGAGGACTAGAATGAAGGAATTGAGACTTGAGGGAGTGTGGGTGTAATATATAGATATGGGGGTATAAAAGGGGAGTGTGTGGTGTAGATCATTTTATCTCCCTTTTTATATCTCTCTCGCGTTTTCTCTCTCTCTAGCCGATCCTCTCTCTCTCTCTCTCTCTCTCTCTCTCTCTCTCTCAAAACTCCACTCCACTCTCAATTAACTCAAGAATCAACCTCCATTCGACCTTCCATTCATGCTCTCGAGCTTAGGTTTCGCCGGGTAAAGCCTGGAGCGAAGTTTTGAAGTTCGTGGAGGCTGGGGCTCGTTCAAACCTCTTGGATCTTGGTTATCGTCGCAAGGTAGGGACTTCTTTGTCACTTTTATGTCTTTATGCTAAATAGGTGTAGAAATCGTGCCTTAAATCGTTGGTTGTTATGTTGTGCTTGCCTTTGAGTGTTTTCTGTACAAAATCGCTACTCGTAATGTCCCCGTATCGATACAAGTACTTGTGTATCGATACTCTGAAGAAATCTGCATTCTTGTAGCTTCATAATCTGCCGTAACGTTCCCGTATCGATACAATAATCGATACTCCAAACTTTCCCATATCGATACTCCTGGGCTTTCTGGGCAGTTTTGCCCATCTTGCTTACGCTTCGACTGTTTTGATTTTCGATCACTTCTAACACTTCCTAAATGTCTCAAAACCACTTCTAAGCTTGATTGCTCACATCCTAAGGACTCGTTGATCTTTCCCCACCCTTTGACTCTCGTTGTGATTAAGTAAAGTGTAAAACTAAATGAATATGATATGTGTTCCTTTGTTTATGCATTCGGGTTATCATTGAATGATTGTGGCATACTTGTAGCATTGTTGGCATATTATGATGTCTTGTGTGAGAATGAGATCATGAGAAAGTCTTAGTTTTCATATTGAGCAAGAGAGTAGGTGTGTGAGTCAGATGTTGGGATGGAGAGTCTCATAACGCAAGGGGTGGTAATACGGAGAGTTAAGGGGGTCTCGTAACACAAATGGTGGAAATACTGGGATCTAAGTTGTTAGGGTTCTTCGTAACGCAAGGGGTGACAATACGGTAATCCTCGTGGTGTTATACTGTAACGCAAGGAATGAAAATACAGATGGTGGAAATTAGTGATGGTGAGTCGTGTCGAAATCATTAGAGTTGCTTGAGTCTTGTGAACTATGTGGTTAATTGTGATAACTTAGAACAATTGTAGTGAAAGTTGGCATACCTATGAGTTGGTTGCTATCCATCGATTGAATTATATTCACTTGTCTTCTTTCCGTTACACTTATTATCATATTTGAACATAGAATTGGTAAAAGATTTAATTACTGGACTAGTGTAGTTCAACCTATCTTTCTTTTCAGGTTGAAACGCTGGATGGTAGCTTTCATGCATCGTATGCTTGGATGTGAAGACTTTTGGAAGCTAACATCATTTAGTTACTCAATCATCTTTGTATATAAAAACTTTATTTTGATCAAAATGAGTTTGTAACTATTCATTTTAAATTCCTTTTGACTTAACCGTTGTAACTTAATAACTTGTTTGTATTAGTACTTAAGCTTAATTGGGACCGGAGTGCCAAAGTTGTATATCTTTTGACTTGGGGACTTGGTTTGTAAGATTAAACACTTGGGAACTCTTTTGGGGTAGTATTTATGTTATGCGAGAATTTTTTATTAAAAAAATTATTTATTTATATTAAAAATCGAGAGCGTAACACAATCTGTCAAAATTACCCCAAAAATTAAGGCCATAAGGCCCTCAATAGACGACACTACAAATCAAGAGGTGATCAAATGTATTTATTTTTTTGTTTACATGCAATAAACTTTCACTAACCAAACTAAAGGATAGGAAATGAGACCCTGTGGTGCGTACGGACCTTGGGACCTTGCAGCGTGCTGGGAGCGCTGCAAGTTGTAATGCTGAATCTTATCCGTCCGTTTCGGCAATTAATGGTCTAGGTTTAAACAAAACTTTTTCAGGGAACCAGAAAAGTTTTATAAAATTAGGATTGTCTAAAACACTTTTGGATGATGGGATGTGTCACTGCAAGGTGCTGCGCTTTTGAGGCACCGCACCAACTCCCCCTCCCGTTGCGTACACCAATGGGCTACCCTTTGTTCTCATCAAATTTTGTGTTGTTTACGCTTTTGGGAAGATTACACCATTGGTATTTTCTAGGGCAGCTAAAATAACCGTTAGAACCGTGAAATAGGTCTGGACTGAACTGATCCGTACCTTTTGGATTTTGTTTGTAGATTAATGGTCCAAACACAGATTGAAAAAGAAGAAAACCATGACTTGCTGTTTGGTCCATGGATTTTCATTACGAAACTGTGGATTAATCGAACCGGACCATGAGATATTTATTTTATATAAATAATAAATAAATATATATGTATAAATATATGTGTATTTATATAATTAATTGTTACTAATGTCAAATCTTTTTTCTACCAATTTTAGTATTTTATCTTAAAATATAGGGGTTAAATAGTAGTTTTTTTTTTATATTAACCCTAGCTCAGTTTCAGTAGTTCGTTTCTTTTTCAGTTTCTTTTTATGTTATGTAATGTAATGATACAATCTACTAGTATTTAGACTATTTTGAATGGGATTTCTAAAGTAGGCGTTTGATAGTGTATGTAACAAATACTTTCTGGTGGTGTTAAATTTAATTCTGAGTGTAATCTTCTCTCTTTTAGTGTGAACATATGTTTGAGCTTTATTTTTGCTAAAATTCATGGACATAACTGTAACAGATCCGCGAGTCATGGATTGAATTGGAACCGAACCGTAGGATTTTTGATCCGGACACGGATTTCATTTTATAAAAACCGTGACTAGCGGTTTGGTCCTCGGATTCCTAAGAATCAAAACTAAACCGGATCTCGAGCAACCCTAGTCACTATTTTCTTAGTTTTACGAGCATAACAAATATGACAGTTTACTTTTGCTTTTATAAATTTTTTTCTTAAGAAAAAAAAAAACTACTTTCATTTACGCCTCTTGCATCAACAGTGAAAAAGGACGTCGAATGAATGATGGTGTGTTGGTTTGGATGGTTTATTTTCGTGGCCAACATGTTTCTTGACAGTTTTTTTTAAATGATTTTGTCACTTCCTTTTTTGTTAACGCGTCACTCCTTTGCAAGTGTATTTCTGGTATTTTTTGTTAACTCTACTTTCCTTCAAGTGTATTTTTGGTAAACTGTAGGGGAGTGGCGCGTTAACAAAAAAAAAGAAGTGACAAAATCAACAACCCTTTTTTTCGTGATGTACTTAAATGCGTCATGTTGTTCCATTTTGTAATACTTTAGCCCCAACGTGATACTACAACCAAGAAAATAAATGAAAATCAATGACTTTTTCTTTTATGATTATTATTAATGTTATACATGTGGTTAATTTGCTCTGCCATTTTGTGAAAGTACAAAAAATTGTCACAAAATGGAATTTGGAAATTCTATAGTGCAGCCATCGCTGCAAGAGCTGTAGGGCGGCCAATCAGACCGTTCATTTCGACATAGATGGCTCGAATTTAATCCAAGCTTCTATGATCTGGACCGTCTATTGCTTGGATTAAAATCCGAGCCGTCTATTGCCAAAATAAACGGTTGGATCGGTCGCCCTACAACCTTGTAGGGCCGCCCGCCGTACGATCCAGTACCTCAAAATAAAATTTTCTTATGTAAAATTACCGTTACTTTTGTAAAATGCAATAAAATAAAAGAAGAAGAAGAAGTTAGCAAATATCATGGTAGAATCATTGAAATCCAAGAATACATAAAACACCATACTTATAGGTCTCGTAAATGGAACCTAAGTAAATTTCGCAAAAATTGACCAGATAAAAAGTCACTAATATTTTAATTATTCTCGTAATTTCGTTTCATTTACCAAAATTGCATGATAAGGATGGAGTCAGGGGGACAAGTGGTGGTGGTAGCCACAACAAGGATTTTAAAAAGAGCAATTATTATACTTATGTACGAAAAATATTTATCCCCAAATTATGTAGACCCACCACCACTAGATTTTTTTCTCTTAATTTTTGTTATATAGGAAGTCCTTAAACCTCTATTTTTTTTTCTAAGAGATAAGAAATGAGGCCCAAAAAAGTATTCCAAAACTAAATTATATAGACCCACCACCACTTTGCTTTTTTGCAAACTACTATTCAAGAAAAGACAAAAACGAAAGAAAAAAACCCTTAAGGCGTGCACAACTTCAAAGTTTGGCGTATTGCTCTACATTTCTCAAACTTCATTAGAAAAAGATTAAAATATTCTTCAGTTTTTCTACATTCAATTGAAGTTAGAGAAATAGATAGTATTTGAACAATACGGAACAAAAAAATACTAAGAGTATATTGGTTTGTGTAAACTAAGTGGTAGTAATCATGGTAAAAAAACAATTGACTCAAGTCCTCAAAAGTGTTGAACACCATAAAAACTCACGATCTTCACAAAGCGCAATTGGAATTTTGACAATTGAACATGAATCTCGTCCTCTTAAAAGTCCTAGAGTTGAATTGCAAGAATTTAATCTGTTTACGTGCATAAGAAAAACGTCATTTCCTACAGTTTTTATCTTGTTATTTTAATTTTTTCTAAAGTCGATGACTATTCATATTATAATTCATCTTTTTGTCATTTTAGTATACATTTCGTCATTATTAGGATAAAATTCTGACTCCTTCCCTGTGAAATGGACATAGAGATTTCTCAGGAATTTTTTTTCGAAAGGACTCTATTAGAGTTGCAAGCTTGCAAACGATTCACTGAGCTATTAGCGAGCAGCTCAAAGCTCGGCTTGTTAAAGGCTCAACTCAGTTTGGTTAGAAAAAAAAAGGAGCTCGACCACCATTTTTGCCTCATTCACTAAACAAGCCGAGATCGACTTAGCCTCATTCAGTAAACAAGCCAAGATTGAGTTAGGCGTACTCTGGTGTTTGTCTGTATAAGCTTGCTCGTCCGTATATGCTCGTTCGGCATTTTCAACGACCCAACTCAAAGCAAATGCGGGATTGGATAGGTTACTGTTTCTGTTTTCCCTTTGGGCTTTGGCAGGACCAGAGCTCCGATTGCTTTGATTTCCAAAAAGAATTGAAAAATACCCAGACAGATCTCTCTCTCCCAGTCTTCCTTCCTCCGCATCACCGGAGAAGACATTGTCGTCGTTACCGCTGACTCCAGCTGGATGGGCCCACCAAAACCCTCCTCTTGTGTTTGCTAGTTAAGGAGCAAAGGTGGATGGCCAAGCCAGAACATGGGGAGTGGTGTGTTTGTCTGTGAGTAATAAACCTTTACAGAAGTTCCAAATTTCCTGACAATAAACTCCATCCAGTGGGGATATCAAAAGGGAGAAACAGTAAGGAGTAACTCAAGTCTTAGCAAACGGCAGATTACCAAAACAACAAACAATTGCAGATTTTACACTTCCAGTAATAAAGAAGGAAGTTGGAACCATAACTACCGAAAACTTACATTCATGGTTCAAAAGCAAACTCAAGTCTTGTGGACTCAAAGGTCCCAATCCACTCCTAATGCAAAATGAGCAATTTTCTCCACTGAATTGGAGTTGACAACTTATGCTCACTCAATACACCCCTAGGGTGACTCTGTTCACGTGGTTGACGAGCTGCTTCCTCTTTTGTTGTAAGAACTTGACTCAGAGGAACCAAAAGACCGGAATAAAGAAAAAGGATTCCAAGTCCCCCTGTTCTGACTTCCGTTTTCTACACTATTCGCATTCCTGTTCCTACGAATATCACCAGATCTCTGTGGTGGAAGTTCCTGCCGGCAAATTGGGCAAGAATTGTGCTGAACAAGCCATGGAACAATACAATCTGAATGGTATATATGTTTACACGGTAGTTTCCTTGCGTGGGACCCCAACTCAAATTTCTCTTTACAAACGGCACAGTGCGCGTTAAATCGAAGATGCTTCTGAGAAATTTTAACGGTTGGGATCGCATCAATAGAAGTTTTGGGGGCGGGGGCGGGGCCACTTCGATCTCTTGCGAGCTGCTCGATGAATTCTTCCAACCTGGGACCCACAAAATAGTCTCCGCCATTTCCCTGCCTAACTCCGACAGCTTGATTAAAAAGCTCTTCAAGCCCACTGTCTGAGGACACCTGGCCACTGAAAAGCAACCAGGGGGCAAAAGTGGTATGTTCAGGGTGTGAATCCAACCGCCCTCTTGTACCACCATTGTGGTTTATTCCCACTATTCGATCTCTCATGAAATTCACGAAAGCATCCATAAATCCTGGCCTTTGGTCATGATTTTCAACTTCTTCTTCATGGCTAGAATCTAGGGATAGTTGATTCACACTAAGGACATCATCAAGTTCTTGAACAAATCCTCCACGACAATTGGCACAAACTATGTTTCGTCCGCGGAGACTAACCGGTTGCCTACACGTGTAGCACCAATGCGTTCTGCTACTAGACATCCTTACTCTGGAACTTTCTCACTCTAACTCCAGACCTTGTTCCCTTGAAATCTTTGTCAAGGACTGTTATCTCCGCATAATGGCTAGAAATGTTTTTAAAAAAAATGTGTCACATCTCACATCAAAAACATATTCAGAATCGTTCAGTAAAAGCGTTACACAACAAAACATATAGTTGATATCATAGCACTGACGGTTCATCTCCACATCGGGAAATTTCCAAAGTGAGAAAACACTGAAATGTGTTGAGTTCAAAATTCTGAGTATGTACCACAGATAAGAGAGACAACCTTGGAATCTACGAATCACAATATATATAACATGGCATGGGTTGACAATATGTCCCTAATCTTTTAACTCATTGCACAAGGACTGTACTTACATCCTGCGGGTCATGTTACCTAATTGGTGTTATAAAGTCCTCTTTTGGAGTCTTTCTTAGATCGACTTCTCTTTCAAAGTCGTTAGTATGCCTTGAATATTAAAAAACGCACGTTAGCAGTCTTGGTTCTGGTAGAGAAATATCAGAAATCTATATACCTGCAAGGAGCCTTCTTACTCCTTAGTATGATTTTGAGCTACAAAACTTTTCATTTTGGGTTTGTGTGGATCAACTGTACACTTGCTAGGGTGAAGCATTCCTCCATTTTCCCTTCTTCCTTGTACTCTTTGTGCTTCTCCTCAACACACTAAATTGGTAAGTTACTGTTGTTGGATTGATGTTTAAAACAACAAAACTGCTCCACTTTCCGATCCAGAAACTCCACAATATCAAGTGAATCAGACCGTCCACTTCCACAACAGTCTATCACCTACACTAATTTATATGTCAGCATTCTAAGTAATCCTGGAACCATACCTTCAAGAAAGTATGCTTCACAGAATCACATGGGTTGCTTTCCGGACAAAATGGTGCAACAATGCAGTTTCAATAAGACGTTAAATGGATGTATATTGCTTGGGAGATGGTACATTAGAAGTTTGGTGAGGTAACCTGAAGATCACAATGCAAACAGTCTAGTCAAACTTATCTTAATTCCTTTAACTAAGTGTTGGTGGGTACCGATTATTCAATATAATTTTGGAGATATTTGTTTTATGGAGTGCAAGGCTCCGGGTTGTTAGAGGCAGCGTCAAAGCTGGCAGCAGCAAACACCATCTAGGTGTTGTGTACACCCAAATCATATTCTGATACTAATCAGTATTCTTTCCCTTTTCCTTGATGCATCTTTTGCCAAAACAGCATAGAAAAGGACATAAAAGTTGGAATACTACAGCATAACAAGGGGTATAGGATCAATGGCATTTCTACCCTGAAATGAACAAAACAAAAAGCTAGAAAAATAAGTAAACAAGGACTAAATACAAATAGACAATCCTAGAAACAAATGACTGCCCATCTTAATGTCTCAAGTTCTAAGTTCTTAACCTACAATCTACTAAACCACTCCATACCCAACATAATTTCAACCCAACCTATTACATACTGTATTCGTAGTCCAAAGCCCAAACCATCCTCTCACATCAAGGGGCATTTTCCACTAATCTAACCCAGCCCGCTTAACAGTTCCATTGTTTGGTCAAGGCAGCAATGATTCAAAACAGTGGCTTGAAAACTCATTGTGGGCAATTGGGATTTTTTGTATATGAATGTTTGTTTTGTCGTTATCTTAACTAGTGTCGGTGCACACGCAATTTCAAGAAAAATTCCCTCAGGCTTAAAATGAAGCCAGCAGAAGAACAATAAAACGATAATTATTAATAAAGAAAAAAGCAAAAAAAACAATGAAACCAGAAAAATCAATTGAAAACTAAAAATAGAAATTTTACCCAAAACACCAATTGTAAGTGTATCTACGATCTATCTATTTGCAAGGAAGGGGACTGCCAACCAAAAAAAGTAACTGCTACTACTGAATGTGGGGGTTGGACTAAGACAAATGACATAGACAGATTTACAGATTTGTCCTCAACAATTCCACTAATTTACAGCAGTTGTAACATGTGAGCAAGTATATTAGAGTTTTCTTTTATTACAAATGTTTTAATAAATCTATTAGAATTTAGGTTTCTTAGAGCCCGTTCCAGAAACCTTCTTAAAAAATAAGCAGTTTATTTCACATTTTCAAACTCAAAAATAATATAAATGAAAAATAATTTTTCAATTTTTTTGCATCATCTAAAAGATCGATGAGATCTTTCAAACAAGATCCATATTGCATATTTTTATATTTCAATAAGCCCATAATTTTTGAGCTTGAAATTGCCTTCTTAAAAAATAAGGGGTTTTTTTTCCGTTCTAGAACAGGCTCTAAGAGTTTGACTACCCTGGACACAATTCCAAGCAGCTGCCACAGTATAGGATAGTGATGGTCAGTGATGAGAGTAACAGAGAGTTGAGTAAGACTAAGATTATATCTTCCTTCCGAAGGACTTCTTTTGCAGCAAAATTTGACACGATGTACTTTCCTTTGTAAATTGTGATTTCTTATGGTAGTTAACAAGGTTTTGTACATCAGGTTTACACCAACTTGCATTTTCAACAGGATTTACACCAATTTACATGGGGATTACACCAATCCATAAAAAAGACTAAACAAAACTTCGGCTGGTTAATAGCAGTTTTCCGAGCTGACCAATCTGAAAGAAAAAAGCATATCTGAGGGGGCTTTCTAGTTTATCAGCAAAACCATAAAGAGTTTGTTTGCTGATAAGCAAGATAAATATTGGAAAGAAATAGAATATTAAAATCACTATATTTCATAGTGCAAGAAATTGATTTCGATCGTATCAAAGTTCCATTACAAAATCTTACTAAATTCCTTTGAATCTGCAGTAAACTGAGAAAATCTCAAAATTTGCATCAGACCCATTGTTACAAAGGTCTCTAAGAACATACATGCAAAATCTGAAAATTGATCTACATTTTTCCCTAATGCATAAAAAAACATAAAGATAAAATCAGAAGACGTAGTGTACCTTTGAGAGTTAGAGAATGGAAAGTGGATGTGGATCGGAATGGATACGAGAGAGAGAGAGAGAGAGAAATCCTAGGATTGTGGGAAGATGATGGATGGAGAGAGAGAGAGAGAGAGAGAGAGAGAGAGCCTAGGATGGTGGGAAGATGATGGATGGGGAAGGGAGATTCGAGTAGAAACAGAGCAGGGGTGGGGTGGGGTGTGAGTGAGCGAGATCTGGTAAAATAGAAAACAATGGGGTAGTTTTGCAACCTGTCAGGTGTCATGGTCTGTACATCTGTGGTGTGCACGTGGTAATTGACTTTATCCCATGCGGCTATTTACGGGCTCCTAAAAATATTGTCTTATTTTTGCAGAAAGTCTACTGGTACAAAGATCTATGCATAGATCGTGCACAGATTTTTATGTGGGACATACTACGGGTTCCACACAAGTGATTCGAGCCTAACATTATGTTTGAAACATTTTTTCAATTGCCCCCGTGAAAATCAGCTCAATCCAACATCTATAAGTACTTGATCTAATCGTCTAACTTTTCATTCTCTAAAAACTTGAATGAAAAGTTAGATGATTAGATCAAACACTTATAGGTATCGAATTGAGCTGATTTTTCGTGGGGGCCCTTTAAAAAATGTTTTAAACATAATGAATGACTTGGATCACTTGTGTGGGACCCGTAGTATGCTTCACATAAAAATCTGTGCACAGATCTCTATACCAATAGCAAGGTTCTTATTTTTGGAAGAGCAATTTCGTTCGCCCTCAGCAAGAATATACTCATTTCGTGTCTCGTTTTTCTAATCATTCAGTTTTTGCAGGTACATTTTCTTTGATACCCTAACAAAATTTAGCTCAATCGAATATCGATAAATGCTTCATTTAGGAGTTTATTTATTTTCTTTAAAATTATTTGACTAAAAAGTTAAACTTTTAGATCAAACACTTACTAATCTCCTATTAAGATAAATTTTTGCATAGTCTTCTAACAAATGAATTTAGACAACATGAAGGGTTCTGATTTTTTGGTAAGCAAATTTATTAAACCACCAAAAGCGCAAAAAGTTACAAAAGAACAAGGGCATTCCCCCGAAACAACAAAAACAACAAAGCCTACAGCCGGCCTAAGAAAACTAGGCAACATGCACAAAATTATCAATTGCAAAAACACTAGAGTCCAATAACTAAGTTTCACAAATCTGACGATTCTGGGCAGAAAACTTGATGGTAGACCAAGATGTTGCTTTATCTCTAACCGAGTTGAAAATTTCGGAAGTTACATCCCTGGATTTGTTTTGGAAGATCCTAAGATTTCGCTCCCGCCATAAAACATAAATGGAAGCTGCTAACGACAACTTATAAATTGTATCTCGAAGACTTTTACCCTCCCTATTCAGGGTAGCCCATTCCAACTCTTGAGATAATGGCAAAAGAGGCCTATCCAAACCATTTCGAGCAAAAATTTTGTCGCCAAAATCGCAGAAGAAAAATAGCATTCAAAGAAAAGATGTGTATGAGACTCCATCCCATTTTGGCAAAGAGAGTATTGAGGAGAGACCTCCATGCCCCAACTTAGTAATCTGTCTTTCATAGACAATCGTCCCAATATAGCTATCCATGCAATAAAGCTCTATTTGGGCACCGCTTGGCCAAACCACACAAGAGTATGCCAAGGCTGAAAGGCATTTCTATGCCTACAAGCTTCCCAAGCCGACTTGGCTGTAAAAATGCCATCCTTTTTTTTTTTTGATCGGCAAAAGAAATTTTATTAATCTCCACAAGAATACAAAGATTAAAAGGACAAGGGCAAAAGAAACATAAAATTACTTAAATTCCATAACTACCCAAGACCTAAGTGATGGTCCAAGACCAACAAACCTCAAACACCCAATAGACCAAAAAACCCCAAGCCCAAACCCCCACTCCATCAGAGAAAATATCGAACCATCGACAAAACCCGGGGAACCCAAGGCACCGCAGCCTTCAAAAACCAAGCAACCCAGATCCAAGCACCCAATAAAACCAGCAGAGACCATCAAAGAACAGCCAAAAGATCCGAGCCCACTCAACCACCACTAACCTTCAGCCCAACATCTGAGCAGCAAAAGCAAACTACAAACAGCAGCTCCAAAAACAGCACACAAACAACACCCTCGATCCAAGCACCCGCACCCAACCACCAAGACAACTACAAAGCAAACCAACAAGACACCCAAAACTGCGACACCAACCCACCAGAAACACCCAAAAAACGCAGCCAAGACAACAACAAATACCAAGACAGAAAAGACAAATGAAATCAGAACTCCACAGAAAGGTAGGCACCTTCTTCTAAATCATCAAAATTGCCAAGCTCCTCATCTAGAATTTCACCCTCCTCCAATTCAATATATTTCATGATATTGAGGTCCTTTCCTCCCCCCCGCCCCCATGATATTTAGCTCCCAACAAAGTACCAATCTCCATACATTTACGAGCTTTCAAAACTAACAAGGAATTTCTATTGCGAATGTCGCTAGAAGAAAGAGAAGAAAAGGAAACCACCTCATTGTTCTTTTTCTTCACCTTTGCCCCCTTTAACCCAAAATCAGATAGAGGTTTCTTCTTACTGCTTTTCCTTCTCAATCTTTTCGCCCTCCTATCCAATTTTTTGATTGCATCATGAATAGATTTTTCTCGTTGAAAACTGAGCCCAACACTCCCATCCATCACTACGGGCCTCAGAAGAATAACCGGACTAGTAATGGACTAGCCCTCAGAGTTGGAGGAAGAGACCAATTCATCATCCTTCCCATTAAGCGCAGTAACATTGTCGACATCTATGCCAATCTCATTATCCAAATGACCAACCTCATCTTCTACAACATTCGAAGAATTAGGAACCACTCTATTCTCAACATTTACTTCCTCAACAATATCATCATCTACCTTCTTGCTGTCACCATCTGACTCATCATCAGACCTCGGATTAGAGTCCGTGATAACCTTACCGCTATCTCTGCAAACGGAGTTAGCCTTCATGATATTATTGACTACCAATTGCTCCTCCAACACTCTAATAGGGAATGACCTGCCATTTAATACCTGTAGGGAGGTAATCCCGAACAGATACAAATGAGGCCCGAACACGAGGTACGTGGGGTCCAGGATAAAAATAATCGGAGCATCCGCCATGCAGTACGGTGAATGACAGAAAGGACCGGGACATGAGAGGTCCCAGGTCCGAGATACCCGAGCAGGGGAATGGTTCAAAGAGCAAAGGAAGATGTTGGACCAATGGCATGGTAGAGGGACCAGTGATATGAGAAATCATTGGTCCATGTGGTCTGTTCGGCAGCGAGAAGGCCGAACAGGAACAGCATTCTGGAGGATACGCTCCAGAGGGGTCCAGAAGTGGCAAGTACCCAGTAAGGAAATAATATCTGGAGAAGATACCCAACGGGAATGGGGTGAATGACCAATTAAGGAAAGAGTTCCTAAATGGTCTATAAGGTAATATGCAGTTAAGGGAATGAGAATCCCTGATATTCTGGGTTCCTTATACGAGAAAGGAAACTTAGGGCAACGAGATGGCTTGGACAACAAGCATATGAGGATCTATAAATATGAGGTAAACTTAGAGGTAAAGGTACGCAATTCTTGGCTATACGTTTCAATACCTACTTAGAATTAGGGTTTTCACTAGTACAAGATACTAACTTTGGCATCGGAGGGCCTTTGCCACGAGAAGGCAAAGGTGCACTCACCCCTTGTTTGTTTTGTAGGATAATTTCCGACAGGGAATAGGAGGTAGCCGTTTGATTCAGGTGCTGTTGAAGGTCTTTTCGTTTTCCTGCACCTACAATTGGCGCCGTCTGTGGGAAACGAAAGAGATCCCTTTGAAAAAGCGACCATGGCGGAAGAAGATCCAAAGACTCCACCTGATGCAAACAATCAGCTGGGTGAGGGAGGTGACAAGTCCCCACCAGACCCTCCGAGGAAGCCCGACGGCGGGCGTGCGGGGAGGACCACGAGCAAGGACCGCCCCCTGGCAATCCATGGCGACTCTAGAAATAAGGACGGACGGACGGCCACAGGATCCACGAGAAGGAGTAAGTCCCGCCTTGGGAGTGAGTCAGTGGCACGTTCGAAAAGCCTGCACAGCAGGGAAGACATCCTGGACAAGAAGAGACTGGAAATAGAGGAATACGCTCGTCTGATTAAGATGCGAGAATATGAGATTCAACAACTGCAGCGGATACGAAAACATCCGGAGGATTCTGGACTTTCACGAAGAAAGTCCAGGAAGGAAAGGCTGGATATGCCAAAACGACAGAGAGCTTCTTCACGAAAGAGGAGAAGCATAAGCAAGAGTTCCACCTCCGAGGAAGGGGGGAGCATGAAGTACCACAGGGATAGGTACGAGAGACGTGATTCCGACTAGGACAGAAATAATGCCAGGGCTGCAAAGGTGTCAGAGGAGGGGACCATGTCTGCACGAGAGGCGGCACGGAGAGCCCTTAGCAACATAGCAACTTCTCATTTTGCAAAGAGATTGCAGGAGGCAAGGTTGCCGAGCAGGGTTAAGCACGGGACCTTTATCCTGTACGAGACCAATGCAGACCCGGTGGCACACATACAGCATTACCAGCAGGCGATGTTTATGCACGATGGTGATGACGCAATCATGTGCAAGATATTCCCATCTAGTTTGGAAAAGTGGCCCTATCCTGGTTCCACAAGTTAGGGCCGAACACCATACGAGGGTGGAGGCAGCTGGCCGAGGAGTTCACTGCTAGGTTTTTGACGAGCAGAAAACCACCCAGGACTTTTGAGAGTCTCTCAGTTATGAAGCAAGGAGAGAATGAGCCGATCAGGGACTACGCCAAGAAGTATTGGGAGACTTTCAACGAGATTGAAAGTTGCAGTGAAGAGTATGCAATAGCAACGTTCAAGACTGGGCTGCTTGTTCGGGCGGAGCTTCGAAAGTCCCTAAACATGAGTTCAGTGAGCACACTGGCAAAGCTGATAGAGCGAATTGAGCAGGACGCCAGGAACGAGGATGACATACTCGGGAAGATGGCAAGTTGAGCGCCGAGCAAGTCAAAGGTCCCGCGAAGAAGGCGGATAAACCCGAGCCCAGGACTTACAAAGAAAGGAAAGAGTATGGGCAGGCTAAGAAAGAGTCGTACCGGGAGAATCATGCCCCTGACCCAAAATCGTTCATCTCAGTAACGACGGTTTGGAAAGAACCAATTTATCGGGTTCTTTATCGAATAAAGAATCGTCCATACTTTAAGTGGCTTCCAAGGCTGGAGGGTGATAAGGATGCAAGATGAGCTACGAGTCAGCACTGCAGTTACCACAAGGACTGGGGTCACATGACGGAAGATTGCGAGATGTTTAAGCAACACCTTGTTGATGACCTGGTCTCACGTGGGTATCTGAAGGAGTTTATCCAAGAGGAGCACAAGGGTGCAGGGAAAGCAATGGAGCTGGATTACGAGCAGAATCCCAGGGGCGTGATCCATATGATACATGGATTGGCCACACCTTATACAAGAAATGAGGTGAGATTGCTCCAGAGGCAGGTGAAGCACGACCAGCACGTGATGCGATTGGGAAAGAAACGAGGACGTGAAGCGGAAGGATGCAAGCATAGTCTTCACGCATGAGGACCCGGGAGGAGTCCAGGTGCTGCACAATGATGCTCTCGTCATAACCCTACGAATTGGGGAATATGACATGGAGAGGATCCTGGTGGATTCAGGAAGTTGCACTGAGGTGCTCTATTATGACGCGTTCAAGAAATTGGGATTGGCACAGGCGGACTTGGTACAGTCAGTAACTGCATCGGTTGGGTTCAGTGCAGGGGCAGTCTGGCCATTGGGCAAGGTGACCCTTCCTGTTCGCGCAGGAACAGTGGTGCTGAGAACCGACTTTTTGGTGGTAGACGTGCCATCCTGCTATAACGCGATTATAGGAAGGACTTGGTTGCACAAGATGAGGGCAGTTTCATCCACTTACCATCAGATGGAGAAGTTTCAAGGGTCTAATGGGATCGAGAAGATAAAGGGAAACCAGAAGACAGCCCAACAGTGCTTAGTTTCCATAATCAAAAGAGCACCCAAGGCACAGTTGGTGCAAACAGTTGAGATTACCGACCAGTCGACCATCGAGGATGTCGGAGGGAATCCAGCCGAGAAAGTGGTGGAAGGATTGAGGAAAGTCCAAATCAACATGAACGATCCTGAAAGGTATTTCCTGATTGGGGAAAACCTGTGCAAAGAAGAGGAGGAAGAGTTGGTGGAGTTTCTCAAAGAGCACGTTGATGTGTTTGCTTGGGTGCCCGAGGAGATGCCTGGGGTGGATTCAAACGTGATTTGCCACCACCTGAACATGGACCCACAACATAAACCTGTGATGCAGAAGAAAAGAAGATCTGCTGTACAGCATGTTGACACTGTTATCGAGGAAGTCGACCGTTTGCTCGAGGCAAAGGCAATCCGAGAGGTATACTACCCCGAATGGTTATCCAACACAGTGGTGGTGAAAAAGAATAATGGGAAATGGCGGGTATGCGTCGATTTCACAAATCTAAACAAGGCTTGTCCAAAGGACAGTTTTCCCCTGCCCAGGATAGATTAGTTGGTGGATGCAACAGCAGGGTATGGGCGTATGAGTTTCCTCGACGCTTATCGAGGATATCACCAGATAGCCATGTACGGCCCCGATCAAGAGAAGACGTCCTTTATCACACCATGAGGGTTGTACTGTTACAGTGTTATGCCCTTTGGTCTGAGGAATGCTGGAGCAGCTTACCAGAGACTAGCAACGATTATGCTAAAGAAGTTGCTCGACAGGACCATGGAGGTATACATAGACGACATGGTGGTCAAAAGCAAAGAGAAACGGGACCATATCGCTGATCTGAAAGAAGCTTTCGAGATACAAAGGGAGTATAAGCTGAAACTCAACGCCTCGAAGTGTGCGTTTGGGGTTGGTTGGAGTAAGTTCTGGGTCACCTGGTGACCATTAGAGGGATAGAGGCGAATCCCGATCAAATAATAGCTTTGCAAAAGCTACAGAGTCCAAGGACCACGAAGGAGGTCCAGCGGTTGACGGGGATGGCCGCAGCCTTCAACAGGTTCATTAGTCATTCGAGCGACAAGTGTAGACCTTTCTTTCAGTTGTTGAAGAAAAGACAAGGTTATGAGTGGGGAGCAGAGTGTGAGCAAGCGTTCCAAGACTTGAAGAAGTACTTGGTGGCAGCCTCGCTACTCTCCACTCCTGAGCCTGGTGAGATCTTGACTTTGTACTTAGCAGTATCTGAGCATGCTGTAAGTGCAGTCTTACTAAGGAACAAGGGATCCGAACAAATTCCTGTCTATTATGTGAGCAAGACGCTCCTGGACGCAGAGACGAGATATCTGCCCCTTGAGAAATTGGTCCTGGCACTGAGGACGGCGGCTAGGAAGTTGCCCCATTACTTCTAAAGTCACAAAGTGGTGGTTTACACAGAGTTTCCGTTGAAGTTGTTGCTTCGAAAGGCCGATTTCTCGGGACGAATATCAACATGGTCGGTGGAATTGAGCCAGTATGATATTTATTATCAGCCGCGCACGGCAGTTAATGGGCAAGTTTTGGCAGACTTCGTGGCAGAATTCTCCCCCACAGTGGCTCCACTGCCTCCTACGAGAAAGGAGCAGTTGGTCGAACCATCAGCCGAGAAGCAAAGGGTATCCGCCGAGCAGGACCCTCTGGAGTGGAAACTTTTTGTCGATGGATCTGCATGCAACACCGGATCTGGAATTGGGGTGGTGCTATTCCCTCCTGAAGGAGTAATGATCGAGCTGTCCCTGCGCTTGGGATTCAGTGCGTCAAACAACGTGGCGGAGTACGAGGCACTCCTGGCAGGGTTACGGAGCGCAAAAACCTTGAAGGTAAAAAGAATTCGAGTATTCTGTGATTCACAACTCGTGGTGAATCAGCTGTCCGGGGAATACGAGGCCCGGAATGAGAAGATGGCAGCCTACGTGGAGGCAGCCAAGGATTTGCTTGACACCTTCGAGAAGGTACACATCGAGCAGATAAGCTCTGGGCAGAACGCCCACGCTGACTCACTGGCTTGGTTGGCAGCGGCTGTGCCAACAGAGTTCAAGAGGAAGGTGGCAGTGGGTTATCTTGCTGAGCCGAGCATTGGGAAAAGTGTGGAATTGGTCCTGGACGTGAACCAAGGACCAAGTTGGATGGATCCAATAGTAGAGTTCCTACGAGACGGGACACTCCCCGCAGATAAAAAAGAGGCTCACAAGATAAAGACGAAATCTGCAAGGTTTTGGCTATCACCAGAGGGGAAATTGTACAGGAAGTCCTTCACTGGGCCGTATTTGCTTTGTGTGCATCCCGAGATGGTGCAGAAATTCCTCCACGAGATACATGAGGGAACATGCGGAAGTCATGCAGGTGGGAGATCCGTTGCTCACCGTGCAATCACCCAGGGTTACTGGTGGCCGCACATGCAAGAAGATGCAAAGGTATATGTGAAAATCTGTGAGAAGTGTCAGAAGTTCCCACCTATGATCCGAACACCAGCCGAAGATCTGGTGCCTTTGACAAGTCCTTGGCCATTTGCGCAGTGGGGAACGGACATCGTGGGTCCACTCCACAAGGCTACTGGGAACAGGAAGTTTCTGTTGGTGGCAACGGACTACTTTACCAAGTGGATTGAAGCAGAACCTCTGGCAAAAAACACAGAACCTATGATAGAAAGGTTCGTGTGGAAGAACATCATCACTTGATTTGGGGTTCCTTATTCTTTGATCACTGATAATGGGTCGCAGTTCCAGAAAAAGTTCAAGTCTTTTTGTGCCCAGTACGGAATAAGGAACTATTATTCAACCCTAGCCTACCCTCAGAGCAATGGGCAGGCAGAAGCGTCCAACAAGACGATACTTGACGAGATCAAGAAAAGGTTGGACAAAGCAAAAGGCAAGTGGCCCGACAAATTGCCACTGGTCCTGTGGGCACACCAAATAACTCCTAGGAGGTCTATGGGAGAGACCCCTATTCGCTAGCATATGGAACAGAAGCTGTGATTCCACTGGAGGTTGGATTGCCAACCAACAAGACCACATTGGTGGAAATTGGGGGCAATGACAGAGCCTTGGAAATTGAGCTGGATCTCGCCGAGGAGAGGAGAGAACGAGCTCTGGTGCACCTGGCTTCGTACCAGGAGCAGTTCTTGAAAGTTACAACAAGCATGTCCACCTACGAGAGTTTGGTGTTGGAGACCTTGTGCTACGAAAGGTGCTCGGCAACAACAAAGTGGCCATTGAGGGCAAGTTGGGGGCCAATTGGGAGGGCCTATATCGAGTCACAGAGGTTGTGGGCATTGGGGCATATCAATTGGCAGACCTGGACGGGAACCCGGTACCATGGCCCTGGAATGTTCACAACTTGAGAAAGTTCTACGTGTAAAGAACTTCGATTTCGTTTTTACTTCTGTTTTAGATGCACATCGTGATTGTGTGGGAATTACGAATAAAATTCACTTGTGTTTGCTTTTATTAGTTGCAAGGGGTACGCGTAACACCACCTTGAGTTTTTTGAATTATGAATAAAATTCCCGGATTTTGGTAACACAAACGCTGTTTTTTACGAATTTTTCTTTTATTATGCTTTAAATAGGAAGTCAAGCTATGTCCTTAGTCCTCACTTCGTATTGGGGAGCAGAGGTATAGGGTAACTAAATGGAATTTCGAATATTTCAGAATTTTGCCAAGTACGAATATACTTGTCTGTTTGCTCGGGTACGAATACACCCAGAATTGAGCCAAGTACGAATATACTTGTATGTTTGCTCGGGTACGAATACACCCAGAATTGAGCCAAGTACGAATATACTTGTTTGTTTGCTCGGGTACGAATACACCCAGAATTGAGCCAAGTACGAATATGCTTGTCTGTTTGCACCCCACGTTAGTTCTTTTTCTCGTAGATTTCCTTTGTCAAGCAATATTTCGTATTGCACTGCATGCTTGTTCGTTTTCTTGACTGTTATCTTTCTTATGGTTCTGCAGCCAGAAATGTCAACCTGGGGCACGCCATTATCACCCCTCAAGTACACGTTACAGACATCAACCGTGCACTTGCCTTCAATGGACAGGGCACAGTTCTGGCAGGCCGAGCAAGAGCTGCACAGGTGCTTCTCAGCTACCGAGCATCCTACGGGGGTTTTATTGATCGGCACATTCGAGTTGCTGACAATCCGATAGTACCTGATCCTCCCCTTTTGCATCCCGTACAAGAAGAAGGAAGGCGATCTCAGACTCTGCCCCAACCGGAAGAACCAATTCGTCTTGCCGAAGAAGCATCGACCTCCACATCCAGTGGCTACACACCTTCTCCTCCGCCTCAAGAGATGAACCAGCCAATCAACCTCAGCAACCTCTTGACCGTTCCCGGAGCCGGAAGTGGGAGAGGGCGCGGCGCCGCTCGTGGCCGCGGGCTCCCTCTGAGCCCTGCCCCGTCTCATGGGCGTCGGGGGGCAACCCAAACGGAAGGCCCCCCTGGCTTTTCTCCTGAAGAGACCGAAGCCAGTCACAGGGACAAACGCCAACGCTTGGAGACACTTGAAAGACCTCCTCCTCACGCTTCCTCTACGTCATATGCCCTCTGCGCCCATCAGCTTACCCACGGTGGCCGCCTGTCACGATCAGAGACAGCGTGGAATCTGAGGGGACTGCCCTCGCATTGTCCCAAGCATTTATGCTTCCAGGGGACTTGCAGCAAGAAGTCGCCAGCTCTCCATACAACCTTCTTGGCTCATTCATGAGTCACAGTGCGAAGGTACGCCTTCAGTGCTTCACATTCTGTGAGCTAAAGGCCTTAAGTCTTAGTTTCTGTTACTTGTCTAACCTCGTGATTTGTTCAGGCAATGCAAAAAATGGTGGCCATGGCCCAAAAACTAGGCCATTCCGAGCCTCAGCGGGCCAAGCTGGCCAGTGAGAACTCCAAACTTCAGCTCACTATTCTGAGGCTGGAGCGAGAGAGAAACCAGGCTCGAGCCGACGCCGGGGTGCTGAGATCCAAGCTGGAAAGCACGGAGGACAGCCTGAACCAAACCCTGATGGAGCTGGGGGTAAGCAAGGAGAAGAACAAGACCGCTTACCAAGATGGTTATAACGAAAGGATCCGCGTAGCTACCGAGAGCTACAAATCTCAGATACCTGCCCTTCAAGACCAAATCTGGGACGCTGCTTGGACCACGTGCCTGACGAAGATCGAGGCCCCCAATTCCTACCCCCTTTGGACCAACAGGGACCTCCCGAGTACCCAAGTTATGGCCGACGAGCAGGAGGAGGGAGAACAAAGCAACGCAGAGGGCGAGAATCATGCACAGGTCACTGAGCAAGTAGAGAACGATGTTGCCACAACTGTGGATGATGCCAATACTAGCCAGAAGGAAGCTGGTGGCAGTGCTCCAGAGTCGTCTACCATGGTGGAAGACACGAATGCTCCATCCTCTCCTGTCGTCCAGGATCTAACGATTGAAGAGTAAGTTGGACTCTTCGTAGTGATAACAATTGAAACTTTGAATCAGTTTTGACTGGCCCTGCGTGGCCTTTGGTATTGCCCTGCGTGGCACTTGATACATTTCTGCATACTTTAACTCTGTTGGTTCTGGCCCTTCGTGGCCTTTTATGTTTTTGGTGGCCCTGTTTGGCCTAAACTTTTGTTTTGCCTGGCCCCTCGTGGCCTCTATATGTTTGGCTAGCCTTTCGTGGCCTTTACTTAACATAGGTGGCCGTCCCATGGCCAGTATTTTACGTGCTTAGTGTCTTCGTACTTAGGCTTATGCATATTCACGTATGCTCCCCAGGTCTCATCGTGCCTGCTGATGATCCAGTTGTATTCACATTTACAGTTTTGCAGGTTTCTCATACCTTAGAACAGTGTTAACTACACTCGTAGCTTTCCTACCAATACATGTACTCATACATATTCAGGATCTGCTCGTACCCGAGCAAGCTGCTAACCTTATTCGTACAGTGTTTGTATTTTTTTCATACGTGCTCAAGGTCTGTTCGTACCCGAGCAACCTTCAAGTTTTTCTGAACTTGAATATTGCTGCATATTCTCATATGCAGCCCACATGTTTCGTGCTTGAAAAGTTTCCCTAGTATATTCGTACTTAGGTTACCCAAATGTGCTCGTATTTGGACTAGGTAATCTTGAGTTTATTCATACCCAGATTATGTTGTAAATTCGTGTGGTCATGCACCCGTACAAGTAAACAAGTCTATTCGTACTTGGAATTATCCCAAACATATTAGTGTTTGAGAACAGTGTGCATAATCTCGTATGCACTCTGGGTGTATTCGTACCCGAGCAAACAGACAAGTATATTCGTACTTGGCTCAATTTTGGGTGTATTCGTACCCGAGCAAACATGCAAGTATATTCGTACTTGGCTCAATTCTGGGTGTATTCGTACCCGAGCAAACAGACAAGTATATTCGTACTTGGCTCAATTCTAGGTATATTCGTACCCGAGCAAACAGACAAGTATATTCGTACTTGGCAAAATTTTGAAATATTCGAAATTCCATTTAGTTACCCTATACCTCTGCTCCCCAATACGAAGTGAGGACTAAGGACATAGCTTGACTTCGTATTTAAAGCATAATAAAAGAAAAATTCGTAAAAAATAGAGTTTGTGTTACCAAAATCCGGGAATTTTATTCATAATTCGAAAAACTCAAGGGGGCGTTACGCGTACCCCTTGCAACTAATAAAAGCAAACACAAAGGAATTTGATTCGTAATTCTTACACAATCACGATGTGTGTAGGGAGGTAATCCTGAACAGGTACAAAGAGTGGCCCGAACACGTGGTACGTGGGGCCCAGAATCAATATAGTCGGAGTATCCGCCGTGCAGTAAGTTGAATGGCAGTGAGGACCAGGGACACGAGAGGTCCCAGGTCCAAGATACCCGAGCAGGGGTATGGTCCAAAGAGCAAGGGTAGTTGTTGGACCAATCGCATGCTAAGGAGACCAATGATATGAGACATCATTGGTCTAGATAGGCTGCTTGGCAACGTGAGGGCAGAACAGGAGCAGCAATCTGGAGGAAGAGCCAGGAGGCGCTCCAGAGGGGTCCAGAAATGGAAATACCCAGTAAGGAAACAAGATCTGAAGGAGATACCCAACGAGAATGGGATGAACGGCCAGCTTTGGAAAGAGTTCCTAAATGATCTAAAAAGGAAATATGCAGTTATGGGAATGAGAATCCCTGATGTTCTGGGTTCCCTTTGCGAGAAAGGAAACTTAGGGCAGCAAGATGGCTTGGACAGCAAGTAGACATGGGTCTATAAATATGAGGTAAACTTAAAGGTAAAGGTATGCAATTCTTGGCTATTGGCTGATTACCTACTGAGAATAGGGTTTTCACTAGTACGAGATACTAACTTTGGCATCGGAGGGCCTTTGCCACGAGAAGGCAAAGGTGCACTCACCTTTGTTTGTTTTACAGGTTCAACTCCGGCGGTGTGCCTAGGGTTCCGGCGTGGAAAAGAAAGTAACCGTTGGATCTTGGTGCTGTTCAAAGGCCTTTTCGTTTTCCTGCACTTACAATTGGCGCCGTCTGTGGGAAACGAAAGAGATTCCTTTGAAAAAGCGACCATGACGGACTAAGATCCAAAGACTCCACTCGACCCAAACAATCAGCTGGGTGGGGGAGGTGACAAGTCCCCACCAGACCCTCTGAGGAAACCCGACGGCCGGCGAGCGGGGAGGACCATGAGCAAGGATCGCCCCCTCGCAGTCCATGGCGACTCCAGAAACAAGGACAGACGGACGGCCACAGGATCCACGAGAAGGAGTAAGTCCTGCCGTGATAGGGAATCAGCGGCACGTTCGAAAAGCGTGCACAGCAGGGAAGATATTCTGGACAAAAAGAGACAGGAAATAGAAGAATACGCTCGTCTGATTAAGAGGAGAGAATATGAGATTCAACAACTGCAGCGGATACGAGAACATCTGGAGGATTCTGGACTTTCACGAAAAAAGTCCAGGAAGGAAAGGCTGGATATGGCGGAATACAAAAGAGCTTCTTCACGAAAAAGAAGGAGCAGGAGTCACACTCCAAAGCGGTTGAGGGCTTCTTCACGAAAAAGGAGAAGCAGGAGCAAGAGTTCCTCCCCCGAGGAAAGAGGGAGCAGGAAGTACCACAGGGATAGGTACGAGAGACCTGATTCCGACTAGGAAAGAAATAATGCCAGGGCTGCAAAGGTGTCAGAGGAGGGGACCATGTCTGCACGAGAAGCAGCACGGAGAGCCCTTAGCAATATAGCAACTTCTCCTTTTGCAAAGAGATTGCAGGAGGCAAGGTTGGCGAGCAGGGTTAAACACGGGACGTTTATCCTATACGAAACCAATGCAGACCCGGTGGCACACATACAGCATTACCAGCAGGCGATGTTTATGCATGATGGTGATGACGCGATCATGTGCATGATGTTCCCATCTAGTTTGGGAAAGGTGGCCCTGTCATGGTTCCATAAGTTGGGGCCGAACACCATACGAGGATGGAGACAGTTGGCCGAGGAATTCACTACTCGGTTCCTGACGAGCAGGAAACCACCCAAAACTTTTGAGAGTCTCTCAGTTATGAAGCAAGGAGAGAATGAGCCGATCAGGGACTACGCCAAGAAATATTGGGAGACTTTCAACGAGATTGAAAATTGCAGTGAGGAGTATGCAATAGCAACGTTCAAGACTGGGCTGCCTGTTCGGAGGGAGCTACGAAAGTCTCTAAACATGAGTCCAGTGAGCACGCTGGCAAAGCTGATGGAACGTATTGAGCAGCATGCCCGGAATGAGGATGACATACTACGGGAAGATGGCAAGTTGAGTGCCGAGCAAGTCAAGGGTTCCGCAAAGAAAGTGGATAAACCCGAGCCCAGGACTTACAAAGAGAGGAAGGAGCATAAACAGACTAAGAAAGAGTCATACCGGGAGAAGCATGCCCCTGACCCAAAGTCGTTCTTCTCAGTAATGACGGTTTGGAAAGAACCAATTTATCGGGTTCTTTATCGAATAAAGAACCGTCCGTACTTTAAGTGGCCTTCACGGCTGGAGGGTGATAAAGATGCAAGAAGGGCTACGAGTTAGCATTGCAGTTACCACAAGGACTGGGGTCACATGACGGAGGATTGCGAGATGTTCAAGCAGCACCTTGATGACCTGGTCTCACGTGGGTATTTGAAGGAATTCATCCAAGAGGAACACAAAAGTGCAGGGAGAGCAATGGAGCTGGATTACGAGCAGAATCCAAGGGGCGTGATCCATATGATACATGGATTAGCCACACCTTATACGAGAAATGAGGTGAGATTGCTCCAAAGGCAGGCAAAACACGACCAGCACATGATGCGGTTGGAAAAGAAACGAGGACGTGAAGCGGAAGGATGCAACGAGGGCATAGTCTTCACGGATGATGACATGGAGAGGATCCTGGTGGATTTAGGGAGCTGCACCTAGGTGCTTTATTACCACGCGTTCAAGAAGCTGGGATTGACACAAGCAGACTTGGTACAGTTAGTAACTCTGTTGGTTGGGTTCAGTGCAGGGGCAGTCTGGCCATTGGGCAAGGTGACCCTTCCTGTTCGGGCAGGAACAGTGGTGCTGAGAACCAACTTTTTGGTGGTGGACGTGCCATCTTCCTATAACGTGATTATAGGAAGGACCTGGTTGCATAAGATGAGGGCAGTTTCATCGACCTACCAGGGTCCAATGGGATCGAGAGAATAAGGGGGAACCAGAAGACAGCCCAGCAATGCTTGGTTTCCATAATCAAAAAGGCACCCAAGGCACAGTTGGTGCAAACAGTTGAGGTTACCAACCAGCCGACCATCGAGGATGTCGGAGGGGATCCAGCCGAGAAAGTGGTGGAAGGATTGAAGAAAATCCAGATCAACGAGAATGATCCTGAAAGGTATTTCCTGATTGGGGAAAACCTGTGCAAAGAAGAGGAGGAAGAGTTGGTGAAGTTTCTCAAAGAGAACGTTGATGTGTTCGCTTGGGTGCCCGAGGAGATGCCTGGGGTGGATGCAAATGTGATTTGCCACCACCTGAATGTGGACCCACAACACAAGCCTGTAATACAGAAGAAAAAAAGGTCTGCCGTACAGCATGTGGATGCTGTTATTGAAGAGGTCGACCGTCTGCTCGAGGCAAAGGCGATACGAGAGGTTTACTACCTCGAGTGGTTATCCAACACAGTGGTGGTGAAAAAGAAGAATGGGAAATGCCGGGTTTGCGTCGATTTCACAGATCTGAACAAGACTTGTCCAAAAGACAGTTTTCCCCTGCCCAGGATAGATCAGTTGGTGGATGCAATAGCTGGGTACGGACGTATGAGTTTTCTCGACGCTTATCGAGGATATCACCAGATAGCCATGTACGGCCCCGATCAAGAGAAGACGTCCTTTATCACACCACGAGGGTTGTATTGTTACAGTGTTATGCCCTTTGGTCTGAGGAATGCTGGAGCAACTTACCAGAGACTAGCAACGATTATGCTAAAGAAGTTGCTCGGCAGAACCATGGAGGTATACATAGACTATATGGTGGTCAAAAGTAGGGAGAAACGGGATCACATCGCTGATCTGAATGAGGCTTTCGAGATATTAAGGGAGTACAAGTTGAAACTCAATGCCTCGAAATGTGCGTTTGGAGTAAGTTCTGGGAAATTCTTGGGTCACTTAGTGACCATTAGAGGGATAGAGGCGAATCCCGATCAAATAACAGCTTTGCAGAAGCTGCAGAGTCCAAGGACCACGAACGAGGTCCATCGGTTGACGGGGATGGCGGCAGCCCTTAACAGGTTCATTAGTCGCTCGAGGGACAAGTGTTGACCTTTCTTTCAGTTATTGAAGAAGAGAGAAGGTTACGAATGGGGAGCAGAGTGTGAGCAAGCGTTCCAAGACCTGAAGAAGTACTTGGCGGCAGCCCCACTCCTGTCTACACCTGAGCCTGGCGAGATCCTGACCCTGTACTTAGCAGTATCCGAACATGCTGTAAGGACGGTCTTACTGAGGAACAAGGGATCCGAGCAAATCCCTGTCTATTACGTGAGCAAGACGCTATGGGATGCAGAAACGAGATATCTGCCCCTTGAGAAGTTGGTCCTGGCACTGAGGACGGCAGCTAGGAAGTTGCCCCACTACTTCCAAAGTCACAAAGTGGTGGTTTACACAGAGTTCCCGTTGAAGTCATTGTTTCAAAAGGCCGATTTCTCGGGACGAATATCAACTTGGTCGGTGGAATTGAGCCAGTATGATATTGATTATCAGCCGCGCACGGCAGTCAAAGGGCAAGTTTTGGCAAATTTCGTGGCAGAGTTCTCTCCCACAGTGGCTCCACGGCCTCCTACGAGAAAGGAGCAGTTGGTCGAGCCATCAGCCGAGAAGTGAAAGGCGTCCGCCGAGCAGGACCCATTGGAATGGAAGCTTTTTGTAAATGGATCCGCATGCAACACTGGATCTGGAATTGGAGTGGTGCTTTTCCCTCCTGAAGGAGTTATGATCGAATTGTCCCTGCGCCTGAGTTTCAGTGCGTCGAACAACGTGGCGGAGTACGAGGCACTCCTGGCCGGGTTACGGAGCGCAAGAACCTTGAAGGTAAAAAGAATTCAAGTATTCTGTGATTCACAACTCGTGGTGAATCAGCTGTCCGGGGAATACGAGGCCCGGAATGAGAAGATGGCAGCCTACGTGGAGGCAGCCAACGATTTGCTTGATACCTTTGAGAAGATAAACATCAAGCAGATAAGCTCTGGGCAGATCGCCCACGCTGACTCGCTGGCTTGGTTGGCAGCGGCTGTGCCAACAAAGTTCAAGAGGAAGGTGGTAGTGGACTATCTTGCTGAGCCGAGCATTGGGAGAAGTGTAGAATTGGTCTTGGTCGTGAACCAAGGACCAAGTTGGATGGATCCAATAGTGGAGTTCGTACAAGATGGGACACTCCCCACAGATAAAAAAGAAGCTCACAAGATAAAGACAAAATCTGTGAGATTTTGGCTATCACCAGAGGGGAAGTTGTACAGGAAGTCCTTCACTGGACCGTACCTGCTTTGTGTGCACCCCGAGATGGTGCAGAAATTCCTCCATGAAATACACGAGGGAACGTGTGGGAGTCATGCTGGGGGCAGGTCCATTGCTCACCGTGCAATTACCCAGGGATACTGGTGGCCGCACATGCAAGAAGATGCAAAGGTGTATGTGAAAATCTGTGAGAAGTGTCAGAAATTCTCACCTATGATCCGAACACTAGCCGAAGATCTGGTGCCATTAACAAGCCCTTGGCTGTTTGCGCAATGGGGAATGGACATCGTGGGTCCCTTCCACAAGGCTACTGGGAACAGGAAGTTTCTGTTGGTAGCAACGGACTATTTTACCAAGTGTATTGAAGCAGAGCCACTGGCAAAAATCACAGAACCTATGATAGAAATGTTCGTGTGGAAGAGCATCATCACATGATTTGGAGTTCCTTATTCCTTGATCACTGATAATTTGTCGCAGTTCCAGAAAAAGTTCAAGTCTTTTTGCGCCCAGTATGGAATAAGGAACTACTATTCCACACCGGCCTACCCTCAGAGCAATGGGCAGGCTGAGGCATCCAACAAGACTATACTTGACAGGATCAAGAAAAGGTTGGACAAAGCAAAAGGCAAGTGGCCTGACGAATTGCCACTGGTCCTGTGGGCACACCGAACAACTCCTAGGAGGTCTACGGGAGAGACCCCCTATTCGCTAGCATATGGAACAGAGGCTGTGATTCCATTGGAGGTTGGTTTGCCGACCAACAGGACCACATTGGTGGAGAGTGGGGGCAATGACAGAGCCCTGGAAATCAAGCTGGACCTCGCCGAGGAGAGGAGAGAACGAGCTCTGGTGCACCTGGCCTCGTACCAGGAGCAGCTGATGAAAAACTACAACAAGAATGTACACCCACGAGAGTTCGGTGTTGGAGACCTTGTGCTACGAAAGGTGCTCGGCAACACCAAGGTGGCCAACGAGGGCAAGTTGGGGGCCAATTGGAAAGGCCCATATCGAGTTACGGAGGTTATGGGCATTGGGGCATATCGATTGGCAGACCTGGACGGGAACCCGGTACCAGGGCCCTGGAATGTTCACAACTTGAGGAAGTTCTACGTGTAAAGAACTTCGATTTCATTTCTATTCTGTTTTAGATGCACATCTTGTTTGTGTGGGAATTACGAATAAAATTCCCTTGTGTTTTCTTTTACTAGTTGCAAGGGGTACGCGTAACGCCCCTTGAGTTTTTCGAATTATGAATAAAATTCGCGGATTTTGGTAACACGAACTCTGTTTTCTACGAGTTTTGCTTTTATTATGCTTTAAATACGAAGTCAAGCTATGTCCTTAGTCCTCACTTCGTATTGCGGAGCAGAGGTAAAGGGTAACTAAATGGAATTTCGAATATTTCAAAATTTTACCAAGTACGAATATACTTGACAGTTTGCTCTGCACGAATACACCTGCACTGAGCCAAGTACTGAATATACTTGACGCTTTGCTCGGCACGAATACACCTAATTTTGCCAAGTACGAATACACTTGACAGTTTGCTCGGGTACGAATACACCCAGCATTCTTACCAAGTACGAATACACTTGACTGTTTGCTTGGGTACGAATACACCCAAAATTGAGCCAAGTACAAATATACTTGACAGTTTGCTCGGGTACGAATACACCCAGAATTTTTGCCAAGTACGAATACACTTGACAGTTTGCTCGGGTACGAATACACCCAGCATTCTTACCAAGTACGAATACACTTGACAGTTTGCTCGGGCACGAATACACCCAGAATTGAGCCAAGTACGAATATACTTGACAGTTTGCTCGGGTACGAATACACCCAGAATTTTTGCCAAGTACGAATACACTTGACAGTTTGCTCGGGTACGAATACATCCAGAATTCTTACCAAGTATGAATACACTTGACAGTTTGCTCGGGTACGAATACACCCAGAATATTGGCCAAGTACGAATATACTTGACGGGTTGGTCGGGTACGAATATGCTTGACTGTTTGCTCGGGCACGAATATGCCCAGAATGCATACGAGATTATGCACACTGTTCTTAAACACGAATACCTTTGGGATAATTTTGAGTACAAATTGATTTGTTTACCTATACAGGAACTTGTAACGTAATCTGAGTATGAATAAACTCAAGATTACCTAATCCAAATACGAGCACGTTTAGGTAACCTAAAGTTTCCAAACACAAAGCATATGGGTTGCATACGTAAACATACAGCAATATCTAAAGTACGAAAAAACTTAAGGGTTGCTCAGGTACGAACAAACCTTGAGCACCTGCAACATTAAACAAATGTGTTTAATAGCCTGCTCGGGCACGAGCAGACCCTAAACATACACGAATATGTGCACTGATTGGCAGGCTACGAATACTAATAGCACTCTTCTAAGGTACGAGAAACCTGCAACACTGTAAATGAGAATACAACTAAATCTATGACAGGCACGATGAAACCTGGGGAGCACATGAGCGTGTGCAGAAACAAGGCTAGAGTATGAAGACTCTTAGCACGAAAAAAAAAATTGGCCAAGAGATGGCCACCTGCATTGATAAAGAGCCATGAAGGGCCAGGCAAAACTAAAGTTTAGGCCGCAAAGGGCCATCCAAAAACATTCGAGCCACGAAGGGCCAAGCAAAATAATAATTCAGGCCACTGTGGGCCAAAACACGAGAATTAAAGTGTGAGGAAATGTATCTATGCCACGCAGGGCAGTGCCAAATGGCCGCGCAGGGCCAGCAGAAGATAGTTAAAAAGTTCCAATTGTTATCACTACGAAGAATCCAACTTACTCTTCGTTCGTCAGGTCTTGGATAATAGGTGGAGAGGTTGGAGCAGTCGTGGAGGCTGGAGCAGCTGTAAAGGCCGGAGCAGTTGTATTGTCCTCAGCAGTGCTTGGCTCAGGTGGACCACCATTGGCTTCCTTTTGGCCAAGGTTTGTCGCTTCTCCAGATTGTGCGACACTGGCGTCCTGCTGCTCGGAGACGTTGGCATTGAGCTCCCTGTCCAGGCTATCTTCTTCCTCTACAACTTCTTCCTGTTCGTCAGCAACCACCTGGGTGCTAGGAAGGTCGATCTCTGTACAGAGAGGAGAAGACTCCGCTGTACCAATCTTTTTGAGGTAGGCAAACCAGCCAGCCTCAAAGACTTGGTCCTGGATCCCAGGCATTTGGTCCGTGTAGCTCTCAGTGGCCACACGGATTCCCTCATTGTAGCCCCGCTGGTGGGAGGTCTTGGCCTCGTTTTTGCACGCCTCCAGCTCTGTCAAGGTTTGGTTCAGGCTGTCCTCGGCACCCTCTAGCTTGCTCCTAAGCTCGGTTGCAAGCCCGCAGGCCTGGTTTCTCTCTCTCTCCAGCCTGACAATGGTGTTTTGAAGCTTGGCGTTCTCGCTGGCGAGCTTGGCACTCTGGGGCTCGGATTGACCGAACCTCTGGGCCATGGCCACCATCTTTTGCATCGCCTAGACATACACATGGTTAGACGAGCGGCAGGAATTAGCAATTTGAAGCCATTAGCTTGTAAAAACGGATACAATAGCTTTACCTTAGCTTGGTGGCTCATGAAAGAACCAAGAAGGTTGTCTGGGGAGCTGACAATCTCTTTTTGCATGTCCCCAGGAAGCATGAATGCTGGGGACAGTGCGAGTGCAGTGCCTTCGGACTTCACACTGTCGCGGACAGTGACTGGCCGTCCGCCATGAGTAAATTGAGGTGCGCAGAGGGGTGTTGGAGGTGCTGTGAGTTGATAAGGAGGCTGTTCGACTGAAAAGGCATCCAGCCGCTGGCGTTTGTCCCTGTGGCTAGCCTCGATCTCCTCGGGGGAGAAACCTGGAGGGACGTCCAGTTGAGCTGGGCCACGGCGGCCATGAGAAGGCGCCGGGCTCTGAGAGCGCCCACGGCCACGAGCAGTGTCGCGGCCTCTTCCACGGCCCGCTCCTGGGATGTTGAGGAGGCTGCTGAGGTTAATAGGCTGGTCCATTTCCTGAGGAGGAGAGGGGGAATATCCGCTGGAGGACGTCGAGGCCTCTTCGGCAAGCTGAATGGGCTCGGGGGGGGGGGGGGGTCTGAGAATGCCTTCCCTTTTCTTGCTCGGGTCGTTGAGCAGGAGGATCTGGGACGATAGGATTGTCTGCTGCTCGGATTCGCCGGTCAATGAATCCGCCGTATGATGCTCGGTAGCTGAGGAGGATCTGCGCCGCCCTAGCTCGGCCAGCCAAGCACGTGCCTTGACCGTTGAAGGCGAGTGCACGATTGATATCGGTAACGTGAACCTGAGAGGTGATGATGGCGTGCCCCTGGTTAACATTTGTGGCTGCAAAGTACGAGAAAAACTAGTAGTCAGTAAAAGCTAAAAGAATGCGGTGCATAACAAAATTTTGCTCGGCAATAAAGTTCTACGAGAAAGGACTAACGTGGAGTGCCAAATCTGTGCGGCCCCGATGACCCTACCATCTTCATTCCTGGGCTCGAAATTCCCTGTGACGATGAGGAAGTCATCATCGTCTCCTCGGGCAGAATCAGGCAGTTCTAGCACGAGCCTTTTTCTGGAGTCCCTACTCTTGAGGTAGTAGGTCAGGGCATCCTTGGTTCTGGAAATACTATACAGGTGGTGTATGTCGTGCAAACCTAAGGATGTGCCTAGCATTTGGTTCAGGACATTGATGCCCATGACAACCCTAAAAAAGTTGGCTGAGACTTGCATTGGGGATGGTCTATAATGGGCTAAAACCTGGCAGAGTAGCGGTGCCAGGGGAAACCTGACGCCGCCCTCAACGACGGAGACGACAGGGATGTGCAGAGTGTCATTGTCAAAGCACTCACGAATGGCGTTTTCAGGGGCCAATGAAGTGGCCACGTTGTCTGGGATCTCGTAGCGAGATCTGAACTTGGCCATCCTTTGGGGTGTGTCACAGTGCCTACGAAATCGACCCATAACGAGAACTGTGGGTTTGGGTTTTAAGAGGGAGATGGGTACGAAGAAGCCCTGAAGAGACTGTGGAGATCCTAAATCAATCTGAGATAACCCTGGACTTAAGAAAGAGATGCAGAGAAAGGGGGAATGATGACTTACGAGGATAACAATCGGAGACCCTAGATGCAGAAAGGGTCAACCATGAGATGGTGAACAGTGCTTCAATGGCAGAAAGCAAGCGTTCTTTTGCAGGGGGAGAAAGAGAAAGTGAGTTTGAAATTGGGACGAAAACCCAAGTATACCCCAGCAAAGGGGATGACGTATGAGAAACGTCACCCCAGACGCCGCTTGGGCATTTCGTTCCCCGAAACGTCTGCTCACATTTAATACGGGCAGTACAGAGCATGCCTCGTGTAAAGGTGTTAGCTGGAAAAGCCTGTCCAGACCAAACGACGAGGCGTTTGGCTTGGACTAATGATGAGTTTGCACCAAGTATGAGAAACATGGGAGCAGGAGCAAAGGACGAGAACCTTGCTCGGTGGTTAGAAGCTTTGCTCATCATATTAAGAGAAAATAACGAGTAAAGCCGGGGAGCCATTGTAGGGAGGTAATCCCGAACAGGTACAAAGAGTGGCCCGAACACGTGGTACGTGGGGCCCAGAATCAATATAGTCGGAGTATCCGCCGTGCAGTACGGTGAACGGCAGTAAGGACCGGGGACACGAGAGGTCCCAGGTCCAAGATACCCGAGCAGGGGTATGGTCCAAAGAGCAAGGGTAGTTGTTGGACCAATCGCATGCTAAGGAGACCAATGATATGAGACATCATTGGTCCAGATAGGCTGCTCGGCAACGAGAGGGCCGAATAGGAGCAGCAATCTGGAGGAGGAGCCAGGAGGCGCTCCAGAGGGGTCCAGAAATGGAAATACCCAATAAGGAAACGAGATCTAAATGAGATACCCAACGAGAATGGGATGAACGGCCAACTTTGGAAAGAGTTCCTAAATGATCTAAAAAGGAAATATGCAGTTATAGGAATGAGAATCCCTGATGTTCTGGGTTCCCTTTGCGAGAAAGAAAACTTAGGGTAGCAAGATGGCTTGGACAGCAAGTAGACATGGGTCTATAAATATGAGGTAAACTTAGAGGTAAAGGTACGCAATTCTTGGCTATTGGCTGATTACCTACTGAGAATAGGATTTTCACTAGTACGAGATACTAACTTTGGCATCGGAGGGCCTTTGCCACAAGAAGGCAAAGGTGCGCTCACCTTTGTTTGTTTTACAGGTTCAACTCCGGCGGTGTGCCTAGGGTTCCGGCGTGGAAAAGAAAGTAGCCGTTGGATCTTGGTGCTATTCAAAGGCCTTTTCGTTTTCCTACACTTACAATGTGCATCTAAAACAGAAGTAAAAACGAAATTGAAGTTCTTTACACGTAGAACTTTCTCAAGTTGTGAACATTCCAGGGCCTTGGTACCGGGTTCCCGTCCAGGTCTGGCAATCAATATGCCCCAATGCCCACAACCTCTGTGACTCGATATGGGCCCTCCCAATTGGCCCCCAACTTGCCCTCATTGGCCACTTTGGTGTTGTCGAGCACCTTTCGTAGCACAAGGTCTCCAACACCAAACTCTCGTAGGTGGACATGCTTGTTCTAACTTTTCATCAACTGCTCCTGGTACGAAGCCAGGTGCACCAGAGCTCGTTCTCTCCTCTCCTCGGCGAGGTCCAGCTCAATTTCCAAGGCTCTGTCATTGCCCCCAATTTCCACCAATGTGGTCCTGTTGGTCGGCAATCCAACCTCCAATGGAATCACACTTCCATATGCCAGCGAATAGGGGGTCTCTCCCATAGACCTCCTAGGAGTTGTTCGGTGTGCCCACAGGACCAGTGGCAATTCGTCGGGCCACTTGCCTTTTGCTTTGTCCAACCTTTTCTTGATCTCGTCAAGTTTCGTCTTGTTGGACGCTTCTGCCTGCCCATTGCTCTGAGGGTAGGCTGGGGTTGAATAATAGTTCCTTATTCCGTACTGGGCACAAAAAGCCTTGAACTTTTTCTGGAACTGCGACCCATTATCAGTGATCAAAGAATAAGGAACCCCAAATCGAGTGATTATGTTCTTCCACACGAACCTTTCTATCATAGGTTCTGTGATTTTTGCCAGAGGTTCTGCTTCAATCCACTTGGTAAAGTAGTCCGTTGCCACCAACAGAAACTTCCTGTTCCCAGTAGCCTTGTGGAGTGGACCCACGATGTCCATTCCCCACTGCGCAAACGGCCAGTGACTTGTCAAAGGCACTAGATCTTCGGCTGGTGTTCGGATCATAGGTGAGAACTTCTGACACTTCTCACAAATTTTCACATTTACCTTTGCATCTTCTTGCATGTGCGGCCACCAGTAACCCTGGGTGATTGCACGATGAGCAATGGATCTCCCACCTGCATGACTTCCGCATGTTCCCTCATGTATCTCGTGGAGGAATTTCTGCACCATCTTGGGATGCACACAAAGCAAATACGGCCCAGTGAAGGACTTCCTGTACAATTTCCCCTCTGGTGATAGCCAAAACCTTGCAGATTTCGTCTTTATCTTGTGAGCCTCTTTTTTATCTGCGGGGAGTGTCTCATCTCGTAGGAACTCTACTATTGGATCCATCCAACTTGGTCCTTGGTTCACATCCAAGACCAATTCCACACTTCTCCCAATGCTCAGCCCAGCAAGATAATCCACCGCCACCTTCCTCTTGAACTCTGTTGGCACGGCCGCTGCCAACCAAGCCAACGAGTCAGCATGGGCGTTCTGCCCAAAACTTATCTGCTCAACGTGTACCTCCTCAAAGGTGTCAAGCAAATCCTTGGCTGCCACCACGTAGGCTGCCATCTTCTCATTTCGGGCCTCATACTCCCCGGACAGCTGATTCACCACGAGTTGTGAATCACAGAATACTCGAATTCTCTTAACTTTCAAGGTCTTCGCGCTTCGTAATCCAGCCAGGAGTGCCTCGTACTCCGCCACATTGTTTGACGCACTGAATCCCAAGCGCAGGGACAGCTTGATCATTACTCCTTCAGGAGGGAATAGCACCACCCCAATTCCAGATCCGGTGTTGCATGCGGATCCATCGACAAAAAGTTTCCACTCCAGAGGGTCCTGCTCGGCGGATACCCTTTGCTTCTCGGCTGATGGTTCGACCAATCGCTTCCTTTCGTAGGAGGCAGTGGAGCCACCGTGGGAGAGAACTCCGCCACGAAGTCTGCCAAAACTTGCCCTTTAATTCTGCCGAGCGCGGTTGATAATCAATATCATATTGCTCAATTCCACCGACCACATTGATAGTCGTCCCGAGAACGGCCTTCGAAGCAATGACTTCAACGGAAACTCGTGTAAACCACCACTTTGTGACTTTGGAAGTAATGGGGCAACTTCCTAGCGGCCGCCTTAGTGCTAGGACCAATTTCTCGGGGGGCAGATATCTCCTGTGTCCAATAGCGTCTTGCTCACATAATAGACAGGATTTGTTCGGATCCCTTGTTCCTTAGTAAGACTGCACTTACAACATGCTCAGACTGCTAAGTACAAAGTCAAGATCTCACCAGGCTCAGAAGTGGACGAAGCGGGGCCGCCGCCAAGTACTTCTTCAAGTCTTGGAACGCTTGCTCACACTCTGCTCCCCACTCGTGAACCTTCTCTTTTCTTCAACAACCGAAAGAAAGGTCTACACTTGTCGCTCGAACGACTAATGAACTCAAGCAGGTCGCCGCCATTCCAGTCAATCTTTGGACCTCCTTCGTGGTCCTTGGACTCTGTAGCTTTTGCAGAGCTATTATTTGATCGGGATTCGCCTCTATCCCTCTAATGGTCACCAGGTGACCCAGGAACTTCCCAGAACTTACTCCAAACGCACACTTCGAGGCGTTGAGTTTCAGCTTATACTTCCTTAATATCTCGAAAGCTTCTTTCAGATCAGCGATATGGTCCTGTTTCTCCTTGCTTTTGACCACCATGTCGTCTATGTATACCTCCATGGTCCTGACAAGCAACATCTTTAGCATAATCGTTGCTAGTCTCTGGTAAGTTGCTCCAGCATTCCTCAGACTAAAGGGCATAACACTGTAACAGTACAACCCTCGTGGTGTGATAAAGGACGTCTTCTCTTGATCGGGGCCGTACATGGCTATCTGGTGATATCCTCGATAAGCGTCGAGGAAACTTATACGCCCATACCCTGCTGTTGCATCCACCAACTGATCTATCCTGGGCAGGGGAAAACTATCCTTTGGACAAGCCTTGTTTAGATCTGTGAAATCGACGCATACCTGCCATTTCCCATTCTTCTTTTTCACCACCACTGTGTTGGATAACCATTCGGGGTAGTATACCTCTCGGATCGCCTTTGCCTCGAGCAAACGGTCGACTTCCTCGATAACAGCGTCCACATGCTGTACGGCAGATCTTCTTTTCTTCTGCATCATAGGTTTATGTTGTGGGTCCACATTCAGGTGGTGGCAAATCACGTTTGCATCCACCCCAGGCATCTCCTCGGGCACCCAAGCAAACACATCAACGTGCTCTTTGAGAAACTCCACCAACTCTTCCTCCTCTTCTTTGTACAGGTTTTTCCCAATCAGGAAATACCTTTCAAGATCGTTCTCGTTGATTTGGACTTTCTTCAATCCTTGCACCACTTTCTCGGCTGGATTCCCTCCGACATCCTTGATGGTCGGCTGGTCGGTAACCTCAACTATTTGCACCAACTGTGCCTTAGGTGCTCTTTTGATTATGGAAACTAAGCACTGTTGGGCTGTCTTCTGGTTTCCCCTTATCTTCTCGATCCCATTAGACCCTGGAAACTTCACCATCTGATGGTAAGTTGATGAAACTGCCCTCATCTTGTGCAACCAAGTCCTTCCTATAATCGCGTTATAGGAGGATGGCACGTCTACCACCAAAAAGTCAGTTCTCAGCACCACTGTTCCTGCCTGAACAGGAATGGTCACCTTGCCCAATGGCCAGACTGCCCCTGCACTGAAGCCAACCAACGGAGTTACTGACTGTACCAAGTCGGCCTGTGCCAATCCCAATTTCTTGAACGCGTCATAATAGAGCACCTCAGTGCAACTTCCTGAATCCACCAGGATCCTCTCCATGTCATATTCCCCAATTCGTAGGGTTATGACGAGAGCATCATTGTGCGGCACCTGGACACCTCCCAGGTCCTCATCCGTGAAGACTATGCCCTCGTTGCATCCTTCCGCTTCACGTCCTCGTTTCTTTCCCAACCGCACCACGTGCTGGTCGTGCTTCACCTGCCTCTGGAGCAATCTCACCTCATTTCTCGTATAAGGTATGGCCAATCCATGTATCATATGGATCACGCCCCTTGGATTCTGCTCGTAATCCAGCTCCATTGCTTTCCCTGCACCCTTGTGCTCCTCTTGGATAAACTCCTTCAGATACCCACGTGAGACCAGGTCATCAAGGTGTTGCTTAAACATCTCGCAATCTTCTGTCATGTGACCCCAGTCCTTGTGGTAATTGCAGTGCTGACTCGTAGCTCTTCTTGCATCCTTATCTCCCTCCAGCCTTGGAGGCCACTTAAAGTACGGACGATTCTTTATTCGATAAAGAACTCGATAAATTGGTTCTTTCCAAACCGTCATTACTGAGATGAATGATTTTGGGTCAGGGGCATGCTTCTCCCGGTATGACTCTTTCTTAGCCTGCCCATACTCCTTCCTTTCTTTGTAAGTCTTGGGCTCGGGTTTATCCGCCTTCTTCGCGGGACCCTTGACTTGCTCGGCGCTCAACTTGCCATCTTCCCGCAGTATGTCATCCTCGTTCCTGGCGTGCTGCTCAATTCGCTCCATCAGCTTTGCCAGTGTGCTCACTGGACTCATGTTTAGGGACTTTCGAAGCTCCCCCCGAACAGGCAGCCCAGTCTTGAACGTTGCTATTGCATACTCTTCACTGCAACTTTCAATCTCGTTGAAAGTCTCCCAATACTTCTTGGCGTAGTCCCTGATCGGCTCATTCTCTCCTTGCTTCATAACTGAGAGACTCTCAAAAGTCTTGGGTGGTTTCCTGCTCGTCAGAAACCGAGCAGTGAACTCCTCGGCCAGCTGCCTCCACCCTCGTATGGTGTTCTGCCCTAACTTGTGGAACCAGGATAGGGCCACTTTTCCCAAACTAGATGGGAACATCTTGCACATGATCGCGTCATCACCATCGTGCATAAACATCGCCTGCTAGTAATGCTGTATGTGTGCCACCGGGTCTGCATTGGTCTCGTACAGGATAAAGGTCCCGTGCTTAACCCTGCTCGGCAACCTTGCCTTCTGTAATCACTTTGCAAAAGGAGAAGTTGCTATATTGCTAAGGGCTCTCCGTGCCGCCTCTCGTGCAGACATGGTCCCCTCCTCTGACACCTTCGCAGCCCTGGCATTATTTCTGTCCCAGTCGGAATCAGGTCTCTCGTACCTATCCCTGTGGTGCTTCCTGCTCCCCCCTTCCTCGGAGGTGGAACTCTTGCTTCTGCTTCTCCTCTTTCGTGTAGAAGCTCTCTGTGCTCCACCACAGCCAGCTTTTCTCCTCCGAACTTTCTTCGTGAAAGTCCAGAATCCTCCGGATGTTTTCGTATCCGCTGCAGTTGTTGAATCTCATATTCTCGCCTCTTAATCAGACGAGCGTATTCCTCTATTTCCTGTCTCTTCTTGTCCAGGATGTCTTCCCCTCTGTGCACGCTTTTCGAACGTGCCACTGACTCCCTCCCACGGCGGGACTTACTCCTTCTCGTGGATCCTGTGGCCGTCCGCCCATCCTTATTTCTGGAGTGGCCATGGATTGCCGGGGGGCGGTCCTTGCTCGTGGTCCTCCCCGCACGCCCGCCGTCGGGCTTCCTCGGAGGGTCTAGTGGGGACTTGTCACCTCCCCCACCCAGCTGATTGTTTGCATCAAGTGGAGTCTTTGGATCTTCTTCCGCCATGGTCGCTTTTTCAAAGGGATCTCTTTCGTTTCCCACAGACGGCGCCAATTGTAGGTGCAGGAAAACGAAAAGACCTTCAACAGCACCAGAATCCAATGGCTACCTCCTATTCCCTGCCGAAAATTATCCTACAAAACAAACAAGGGGTGAGTGCACCTTTGCCTTCTCGTGGCCAAGGCCCTCCGATGCCAAAGTTAGTATCTTGTACTAGTGAAAACCCCTAATTCTCAGTAGGTATTGGAACGTATAGCCAAGAATTGCGTACCTTTACCTCTAGGTTTACCTCATATTTATAGATCCTCATATGTTTGTTGTCCAAGCCATCTCGTTGCCCTAAGTTTCCTTTCTCGTATAAGGAACCCAGAATATCAGGGATTCTCATTCCTTTAACTGCATATTACCTAATAAACCATTTAGGAACTCTTTCCTTAATTGGCCGTTCACCCCATTCCCGTTGGGTATCTTCTCCAGATATTGTTTCCTTACTGGGTACTTGCCACTTCTGGACCCCTCTGGAGCGTATCCTCCAGAATGTTGTTCCTGTTCGGCCGTCTCGCTGCCGAATAGACCACACGGACCAATGATTTCTCATATCACTGGTCCCTCTACCATGCCACTGGTCCAACATCTTCCCTTGCTCTTTGAACCATTCCCCTGCTCGGGTATCTCGGACCTGGGACCTCTCATGTCCCGGTCCTTTCTGCCATTCACCGTACTGCACGGCGGATGCTCTGATTATTTTTATCCTGGACCCCACGTACCTTGTGTTCGGGCCTCATTTGTATCTATTCGGCATTACCTCCCTACAATCACCAACGATGTATCTAATCCACTCCTGACAGGTATCACACAACTTCAACAATTTCCTTACAACCCAAGAAGCCTACTAGGAATTTGAATCCCCCATAAACTTTGACCTTTAAGGATATAAACATGAATCCATTTAACCCATAACGTATCAGCCTTAAGACTGAGGGCCTAGAGATGCTTCATGTTGATAGCTTTATTCCATTCATTGATAGAACAAAACCCTAAACCACCTTCATTTTTAGGAACGCAAAGGTTGGACCAGCTAACTTTCACTCCAGAATGAACGGTTTTGATTATGGTAGTGAAACACAGAATGAGTATACCCTCGCAAGGGTGAACAAAACGAGGGTGAACAAAATTTATCTCTATTTTCAGGCAGGAACTTAACGCCCTGTTCGAGAGTCTCCCTATGGAAAAGAAGGAAAATACTGTAAGAAGGAAAGTTTATAGGAATATTTTGTTATTCATAAATCTTTGTTTGATTATTTTTTTCTTTTTTTCCTCTCAAAACATGGAAAAGAAGAAACATACTGTAAGAAGGAAAGTTTAAAGGAATATTTTGTTGTTCATAAATCTTTGTTTGATTATTTTTTTCTTTTTTTCCTCTTAAAACAAACAAAGGAAGAGGATTTTTTTTTATATATATTTTCCATTCATTTCCTTTCTTTTCATAGGTACCAAATAAACCCTAAAATAAACTATTTTTGCGTAGAATTTTTTGATATTAGTAAAAACAATTACTACCAAATGATAATGCACGGTAGAATGTCATTTTGTAGATATTTCCTATAAATATAACTAATGTTAAATTATGGAATGGAGAGAATATTTTAATGAAAAGGAATGATCCTCTTTCTAGAATGTCTCGGTGTGCCCATTTTCCGAACATTCTAGGTTCATTCAATTCTTAGACCTCGTCGAGATCATTATGTTTGTTGAATACAATTTTATCTTCATAACGTATTAATCTTTTTTTTTCTAAACGTATTAATCTTAATAAAAAGTGTTTTAAAAACACTACAAACACTACATCGAAATCAATTTCTTCCAAGATGAATGTTATTTTTGGCTAATGTTCTCAATAAAATTTAAAAAGTAAATGATGCCGATCATCAAAATAAACAAAAAAAGAAAAGAAAAGAAAAGAAAAGAAAAGAAAAGGGGTCTTACTGGACCGCGAGGGACCCAATCTCCTAATTACTGCATCTCCATTGTAATAAGCAAATGAGTATGAATAGTCAATTTAAGAATAATACTTAAAAAAATCTCACATTATAATAAGCAAAGTTACAAGTCTTTTAGCAAATAACCAAATTCCACTCATTCTATAACCAAACTTAACAACTTTTATCAATAACCGAACTCAAAACTCAATAACTCAAAATACCCTGTATTGGAATCGTCTCATCGAGACGAATAATTTGGTAAGATCGGGTGCGTGATTGGAACTCGTTTGCGATTGGACAAATGTGCATTGTGTATTGTGGGGTTTTTTTGGTTAGGGATGCAAAAATAACCAATGTGAAAATAGAGGTTGTTAAGTTTGATTATGAACTAAATGGATAATCAAATACTGACATGACACATTTTGATTATTACCATTGCGGATGCTCTAATATCAAGGTAAATTCTATCGGGCCAGCTTTGCCCAAATGGAACAAATTGTAACTTAAAGTTGCTATGAAAAGAGTGTTAATGCTCATCGATCCAAACTCAAAATTGAAATATGATGACTTGTAGAGGGCATTCTAATTAATGATGTTCATACCTCTATCATACATTAATAAGAAACGTCTTGTGATTGGGGAGAGTTGGTTCGCAGTTGGCTACTCTTTTCAAAAAGGATTCTAATAAAATAAAAATGATTAACCATATCTTCTCTACAAGGAAAATTCGAATTCTCAAAAAATCTAAACATTTTCCCTCTCTCTCTCATCTTTCTTAAGACAGCTTAATATTTTAGAATTTGTCATTCCTAAACATATGTATAAGAAAGTTTATTTCTCATTCAAATACAAAAAAAATTGAATAAGTTACTAGTATAAAATTGTTAACTCGTTCAAATACAATGACTGATCTGCTATAATTTTAGAGAATCCACCGATTTATAAGTTAAAAACCTGTTGACTTAACCTACCGTGATTTGGGAGATGATACCAAATTTTGAAAGGAAATTGAAAAGTCTTTTCCTCCCTCTATTATCTCTTCACCCCAAAAATTATCTACACTTTCTCCCTCTATAGGTGTGATGTATGTCCATGCAATTGATTAAGTGTCATGAGCAATCAATTAAAGACAAAATTTTTATAATCACCTATTTTTTAAATTTTCATCACACCATTCATTAATTTCAATATGTAACCTTAATTATCCCCTGAAAATAAAGTTTTTATTTCACCTCCAAATTTGTGTTGATCCTTATCCTACCGATTTGAACATGTACAACAGAGCTTGGGGGCAGCGGGTGGGTTAGATTTTCTTTCTATTAATCCCACATAGGAATAAAAGCAGTTTACGTAAATTTTTTGTTGAACAGTGCTTCGTCCACAACCTTGCCGTCCAATAGAGGTTGAAGTACCCCGAGCGTAGGGCTAAGTGGAAGTCCGCATAGATACCGGAAGTCCGAAATCGCTCCCACGGAGAGAATCTCTATAGCTTGCTGGGATTTTTAGATGTAAGGGTTTGCGGCGTTTAAGACGGCCAACTGTAGGTTTTGCTTTGAGTGATTATAAATTAAGAAAAGACTAGATAAGCAGGTTTTGACTAAATTAAACAAGCGGCTGGCAATGGAATCGTCAACGCCCGTAACTTAAGCCAACGAACTAATCTCAACGAAAACACGGTAGAATCGCACGGGTTAGGCTATCAACCGGAATGTTTAGCTTTGAAACCAATAAAAGACTAGAAATTTAGCATGAGAAACACAAGAATTCTTTTACTCTTTTGGCAAACACAAACCGAGACATAGCTCACGGAACCATATGAGCGAGCATATGATCACCGAAGATTAACATCGGTTAGCTTTGTTACATAAAGGTGAACTCATCTTATTTTTTGTACAAAACTTCCGAGCCATGTGTTGAGAGAGGCAAGTTAACACGAGTCACGAGGCGATAACGGCCCCACGGCCAAGCCTAATCAACTACTCACGCATGTTCAAATGACTAGAAAGCATGGTAGAAAAGACAAACATGTTTAATCGATAGAAACGGAAATAAACTTGATTTTATAAAGGATCTAGTCCACGGCTACAACTTTAATAAATGGGAATTTAACAAATAAGAACAACTTACTTGAATTCAAAGGAATTTAACACTTGAAAAGCTTGAAGAGCATTAATGGAGGAAAGGCTAAAGCTAATAAAGATCTAGATACAAAGTGAGAGAGATGAAGCCCATATTATACAAAAGGGGTTTCTCTCACAACAAATATCTCAAATATCCTAAAAGAGGCCCAAAAAGTAACAAATATCTGGCTGAGAGCTCACTGTATTGATACAAAATAAGGGGTGTATCGATACACTGAGCTTATCTTGAAATGCCCTTTTCCACGTAGCTTCCCCGTATCGATATGGGTTTGGGCCGTATCGATACATCATTCTCTAGAGCCCTGCAAAACCAAACTGTATCGATACACATATCCTGCGTATCGATACGCAGAGCTTATCTTTAGATTTGCTTGCCAGCCTCCAAATCTTGACACCCGACGGCCCTTGCCTCACCCGATGGCCTACGCCTTCACTCTTGGATCGCTTTGGCACAAATTCTACTGGGCAAGGATACTTGAAATCACTTGGGAGGTGACTTGCCAATCAAAGTACGCCTTTTAAGGACGTTTTGCCTGAAACACTAAACAAAATACCTTACGAGCAGAAATCAAATAAAAACGATGATAAATAAATAAAAATGCCACAAGCTAAGGTATTTTTAGCACCACGATCTACAATCTTAGGTGCTAATCATGCCCCCCAAATTGAGCGTTGCTAGCCCTTAGCAACAACAAAACAACCATAAAACAAAAAACAACAATCCTTCCGTGAAAACTACTTAGCACCAAAGCATAACAACCTAATTGGCAAGAGTTTAAAACAATTACTTACTTCAAAACAACTCGCAAAAGAAGATTGAATGAGCAACTATATCTTGAGCAAGTTATAAACAAGTATCCAAATATGTGTCAAAAGACAACAGGCGGATACCAGGTTATAACATAACCAAAAGCATGCAAAGCAACCATATCCCACAAAAAGGTGCTCGAATTAGGCAACGGGGAACAAAAATACCGTGCTTTCAAAAGTGGAGAGCACCATAAACAGAACCTAAGACTACACAATTGAAAGCTTGACTGCCGAAAGAAAACATGCCACATACTAAACAAGCTAACTATCATGCGATAAATCAAAATGGAATCAAGGCATACTAAAGATCAACTAAGGGCTTCAAAGCATATAATGACCTTGGTTTAATCAAAGAACGGTTAGCAAAATGAAGTGACGACCATATACTAGCTAGGTCAAACTACCCTTGGCCGCCACTTTCCAACTACCAAGTCTTAGGCCACATGCCGGCCTCGACAAAAACTTACCAAACTATCAGTCAAAAGTTTAACCAAACTAAACTGAAAACAATAAAATAAACGAATAAGAGGTGGGTTGTCAACCACCATGCACCCCGACCAAGTAAAGGGATTTCAAACTACTCCACCAACCCTACTTATTGTCCATGAACACTGGCTCATCCCCAGCAAAGTCATCACTATCATCAGCCGACTCCTCAGGCGGTGGCACATACGGCTCACTTGCTTCCCCCACACCACGACTCAGAACCCAATCCAACTTGTGATCAATCTTCCGCTGCCTCCTCGCATTGTCCCGGGTTTCCTTCTTGATCTTCTTCAAACAACTCATAGTGGCTAAACCTTGGCAAAACAAAAGCTTATTCCAATAGCTGATTTAGCACCCTTCGGTGGTAAAGTAGTCAAGTAAGCCCCTCTCGGGGCAGCAGCAGCTGGCCGTGACTGAGAAATACTCTTAGTGAGAATAGAGCTGTTGATATCACCCGAATTAAGCTTCTCATGATTTGCACATTGTGATGCCGGGACCTTCTGGGCCAAACAAATGGCAGTCACCAAGCACAGGAAAGGCATTCTTGTATTGGTTGGGGCCCTTGCCTTGAAATCAATCATTTGTTGGAAAATGTATCTCGCCCAATTAATCACTATATCCGGATTCATAAAAGCATGTATCATCCCCCCCTCGTGAATATTTGGCTTATTCTCAGTCCCCTTAGGATTAAAATTATGGTGCACAAATTGATTAACTAAACGGTAATCGTCCTTGAATTTCCCAGGCGCATGAGGGAGACTCGCCTCCCCAGGGATTTTATACAAATCCCGGATATGGACTTCATCAGCAACATACTCCTCTTCAATATAATTCACAGAATCAGAAGACGGTTGGTGATAATTCAAAACCCTTGCAATAAACCTCGTTGTCACCTCAATATTAAACCTCCCCACTTTCGAAGTAATCTTAGCATCAACCCTCCCCTCGTCCTCCAAGGACGGAACTTTAATGTTCTTATAAAACTCTATAACCAAATCTTTGTTGTAACTAAGATTCGGGTCGAGGTAATAAGACAAACCTTGATCACGAATGCAGATAACAAACGGATTTTCAACACCAAGGTTATCAACATCCACATGGCACTCGTTCTTGAAACCCCTGCTCGGAATCCCCGCTTCCCATTTCTTTTGAGCGGCGGCTCGTATTTCGGCAGCTGTCCTTTTCTTGGCATGACTCTTTTTCCGGATTAGCAATCATTTCTTCCTCCTCCTCCATTTCCCGAACTATTTCTTCCGCTTGCCCGGAGGAGGGACCTGCAGCCTTTCCCTTGCCCTTGTTAGCCACTTGTTTTACTCTTGGCATTTTTCACGATTTCTTGCAAACAAAGCAACACCCCAATGCTTGAAACAACAACACTATGAAAAACAATCCGGAATGCGACCAGAACTTGCAGAATTGTCAACACACTAGGCAGCCCTCATAAATCAAGCGAGCAAAATTCTGGATAAACAAAGTCAGAACCAATCAACTCCAGTTCCCACAGCATCAAAATGCAGCCCCTGTCTACACCCCAGAGATCCCCCAAACTTCAATCACAAAACCGACAAATGGTTAACAAAACCCAAAATCAGCCCATAAACACAGCCAAGTCAAAAGCCACCAACACCCCCAGTCCAGTTTTAATTCACCACAGAAATTTCCCAAACAGAATCGATCACCAACATCACATTAGCAGTTATCAAATACTAATTCCCAAAATCAAACTAGCAATAAAGCCAATATCACATGCAGCCTTGGAAATCTGCTCAAGACAAAGTTCGCCACTTAAAATCAACCACAGACAAACCCCAAACAGTACGCATAGCAGAAACCTCAGAGATTTTGGTGAGGGGAATCCGAAGTAAGGGGAGAGAGGAGGGAAAATTTTCGGATTCCTTTGGGTTTTGGGAGCTCTAGGGTTTGAAACTTGCCAAACCTCTCTTAAAACACAAAATTCCATCACTTGATTGGAAGAACATGGTGAAACATGGGAAAGAACGAGAGAATTTCATGGAGGAACGAGGGTTTTCGCGAGTTACCTTGAATGTGATGGGTTTTCAACTGATGGAGATGAACCCGGCCTTGAACCATTGATTTCTTCCTCTGAAACTTGATGATTGAGTGGCCTTATGAAAGATAATGAAGATTTGTGGAAGGTTTTGGACGATTTGGTGGAGAATGTGGAGGATTGGGGTTAGGGTTCGTGGTTTATGGGTGGTTATGGAGGAATGGAGAAAGAAAATCATAAATGGGAAAGTGGAAGGTCGCGGACTAAGTAACTGCAGATTTCCAGGATAACGCACGCGTATCGATACGCCTTATCATTAACTGGTGGCCCATGAGGAGAATGCGTATCGATACGCCTTTAATGTGTATCGATACGGATTGCTTAAGTCCAACAATCATGTTTTTTGCCACCCGATGGCCAATGCCGATGCCCGAAACCACTTCAAGAACACCCGGAGCCCTGCCAACCCTGGAGCGAGCCTGTTCGAATGCACAAAACCACACATCCAACCATCCACCCTAACACCGGTTTCCTAAGGATAAGAGTGAGACGCGAACTTGGCTTTATTTTCAAGGACAATGGGACTCTCTTGTGGTTTAAATCAAACAAGATGGCCTTGTATCATTTCCTAAATATGCAATAGATTCTGAAATGATTTAAAGTAGATAACAAACATAAATAGGCATGACATGAGATGAATACCTAAACTAAGAATATATGTTCAAAGCAACGGGATATGGGTCAAACTTGCTCACAACGAACTCAACATTTCATTACTTATTCTTTCATCAAGCATACGAGTTGGAAACCAAAAATATTTACAACGAACTCCTGCCAATTAAAGAACTAATGAATATGTGTTAAGCTACTTTACTCCACTAATTTTGTATTAACGGAAGGATTGCAAACTAAAATTTGAAAAATTTACCCTAAAAACATTAAAAAGAAAAGAAAAAACATAGACATGAAATATCTCTCCCCCCAACTTGAAATATGCTATGTCCCCATAGCATGGAGAACAACAGTAGGGAGAGGGAGAGAACAAAAGATATTACCCACAGGGGAATGTCAACCCCCTTATACCTTGGCCAAGTTGGAGGCTTTGGCATCACCGGCTCATTTCGTCATCCGAACAGCTTTCAAGGTCGACTCCTTCGGCTTTACCAACGGAACCATAGCTAGTCACACAGAATCATGGTCAAAGCTTTGTTAGCCTAACAACCGCGATGCGTAATCGCACCCATGCTTAGGGATCCTGAATGCCGCAATCACTCCGACGTTAGATTCAAACCACCAAAGCTGGTGTGGTAGCACGTACACCCTGCAAAAGACTGAAGTTCAAACTACCTACTAAGAGCCAAATGACATTAGAACCGCCCGGCTCGTGTTATCCGGGCACCACAGAGATAAACAGATACACAGAAAACAGAAAAGAACACCACCCGATATTCACGCAATCTTACGGGTCATACTTTTCTTCCCGAGTCTCACCGGCGAGATAAAATTCGGGTGGCTATACTAGACCGTCGAATTTGTTACATCATGCCTGAAGTAAAATTGACCGCTTGACCTCGCCAAGCAATTAAGCCCAGCGTTCCCTATGTTCGAAACAAAGTGAGAAAAGACAGAGCCTAGCGCCAAAGCACGGGAATATCAAGTCTCACCCAAAGACCTAAACTGCCCCCGATAGGGACATATCTGGTGAGCATGGATCATTAACGGCAAACTACTACAAGGACGGGCTAATAAAAGCTCGAAACAATGATGCATTGGTGACATCTCTTAGTGAGAAAAAAAAAATCGAAACTAAACAAACATGCAAATATGTACAATAAACGAAACATTGCCCTTACTCACCAGAGCTGGGCACACGATCCTTTTTTTAGTAGCGGCGTGCGGAGCTACAAAAACCCAAGTCAATGGTGGGTACCCCCTACCTGGGGACCGGGTCCGACAAACAGTTAAGTTCAGCGGTTACGCTTTCGCTCCCCGTGCAAACATAAGGAAAACAGAACTAAGCTAACTGAATAGCAGGATTATCCAAGCAAACTGGAGCGACCAAGTCCTCCGTTACCTCTTCTATTGCAAAGTTGTCCAAAAATGGCTTAAGCCGTTGGCCATTTACCTTAACAATATGCTCATTAACAGAATTTAGGACCTCAATGGGCCCATGAGGATAAACTTTATGCACAACGTAAGGGCCTATCCAACGAGAACGCAACTTGCCCGGAAAAAGATGAAGCTTTGAGTTATAAAGAAGGACTTTTTGACCGATTTCAAAATTTTTCCGTTGAATGTTCTTATCATGGAAAGCCTTCACCTTAGACTTATAGATGTTGGTATTATCATATGCATCTTGACGGATTTCCTCAAGCTCATTCAATTGGAGTTTACGGTGCACCCCGGCATCGGGAAAACGATAATTTACTTGCTTAATAGCCCAAAATGCTTTATGCTCTAATTCCACCGGAAGGTGGCATGCCTTACCATATACAAGCCGGTAGGGCGAAGTGCCCAAAATGGTCTTATATGCGGTACGGTATGCCCACAAAGCATCGGTCAATCTCAAAGACCAATCCTTCCTATTGGGATTTACTGTTTTCTCAAGAATACGTTTTACCTCACGATTAGCAAGCTCGGCTTGACCGTTGGTTTGAGGATGATATGCGATGGAGACCTTATGTGTAATGCCATATTTCTTCATCAAGGCGGCGAATGGCCGGTTGCAAAAATGAGTTCCTTGATCGCTAATGATAGCACGAGGCACCCCGAATCTTGACAAGATATGCTCCTTAAGAAACTCAAGCACCACTTTGTGATCATTCGTGCGGGTAGCAATGGCTTCAACCCATCTTGACACGTAATCAACCGCCAGGAGAATATACAAGTTACCGAAAGACATCAGAAATGGCCCCATGAAATCGATACCCCAACAATCAAACATGTAACGACCCTAATTTTGGCCCTATAATTTTATTTGTATAATTAGAGTAATTGAATTCTTTATAAAACTTAGTTAAACTTAATTATGAATTTCGGGGACTAAGTATGTAACCAGGACCCTAACTAGCTAAAATTCTAAGTAAACTACCCTTAACATTTCCACTCCAGCTGTCTCTCTCTCCCTGCCGATTCACACTTTTACTCCCCTACTCTTATTATCCTGCTAGCACAACAATACACAATGGGTTTCCCTTCCCCTTCCCAAAAATCAGCAGCCTCCTATCACCTCACCCATCAACCATATTTAGAACCAACAGAATTCCACCACCACCTATAAACTCCACCATCACCCACCTTATTACTCCATGGTAACCTCCCCTCCTCCCTGAAATTTCAACCCCCATTGGCTGTAAATACTCAGACCTCTCCCATCCATCATCACGTCCTACGCCTCCACCACTTCTCTCTCTCTCTCTCTCTCTCTGTAAATACCACCCATAAAAAAAAATAAACACAACAACACTACTTCTCCATTCACTTACAAGTCCAGAGCAAGAAAGAAAGAGAAGAGAAACCTTCAAATTCGTCCACGGTGGTATAGAGAGAGAATAGTGGATTTACGGGTCTTTCACATACACCACCTCACTAATCGAATTCGGGACTCCGAACTCCTAGCACGACCTCAAGAATCTCAAAGCCATTCCGAGAGCCGTTTCCAAACCGTTCCTGAGCCATTCCTGAGCCGTTCCCGTTGTCGTCATCTTCCTCATTTTTCTGAAATCAACAGAATCGGATTCCTAGCTTTTTTTCGACCAAACCCAAGGTAGATTAATCTCTATCCTACCATTCCCTAAGTATATTTAGTCCCTAGTGTTGTTTTAATGTTTGGAAGTAGTAAAAAATCAAACCCCTTTATCAATAACCAAACCACCGTAGCCATCCTTTGTTTTTTTTTTGGTTTTGGTCGTCACTGGAAATGAAAACAGTTGCATATAGGATGTTTTACTATAGTTTAGTTCTAAAATAATGTATTGGATAGATTACTATGTAAAGATTTGGACATGTGCATCAAAATCCATCCAACCAAACCCATACTCTGTTTTTCGGTTTTGCTTGGTCCGGACCGGAGTTAGCATGGCCCGGACGTGCGTGTCTGGAAATGAAACAGATTGCATGAGAAGTGTTCTTGTTACAGTTTAATCCCTATGTTGTATGATCATGCTGATTTAAGCCTAGAACTAATTGTTATTAGGATATTTAATCATTGAACATGGTAAAACAATATCTTGGATTAATGAATATGCTTAGTATCATTTTTCTCATATGCATAGAACTAATGCTACTGTAATGTTGTATGCCTATAATAACTCAAAATTTCTTATGATTAGAATAATAACTACGCTAGAACGACAATAAAGGAATTGTATTTTATTGTAAAACAATGCCCATGATAAGCTATGAAATATTCTTACACTTTGACAAATTGATGGTCAACCCAGTGGATAGCATTGTTACTTATGGAAAGATAAATTATTACGTAATCACTTTAATTAGTTAGTAACAGAATTGAATAAGCAAGACTATTACTAAAGTACAAAGATAGAAATTTAAATAATACAAAGGGCATTGGCCCAGTCATGAGATACCATGTGTTTTATTTACCTGCACAATATCAGTCACTATATCTACTTTCACATTGAGACGTATCCTGTTTTATTGTTTAAGTTGTTATGGCTTTATTGTTGTTGTACTTGTTAGATCGGACTTAGGTTCATGGGGTGGTTTACGATGAGAGAACTGATAGACGTTGTTAAGTTAATGGAAAATTGATAATGTGTGGAGAGAACGTGTGTTGTGAAATTTTGAAATGGGTGACCAGACAGGGCCCAGTGATCAAATGGTAACCAGTTAGGGCCATTGTGATCTTGAAAGTACTATGATGTCGAAATGGGTGACCAGGTAGGGCCCAGGGTGCTAACCGAGGCCCAGCGTGTGATGTGTTGTGTGAGACCCTAACAGACGGTTACGTCATGGGTAACTTAACCCCTTGTTATGGTCTAAGTGAAACATATTCGCTTAAGACCCCGGTGCAGGACAAGCAAGAGGTGGGTTGTCCCATGAAACGGATGGAGTTAGTGGTATGGGAGGAAAGGATCTTATGGAGAAGATCCCTAGAATTCACTTAAGTTAATGGATAGTGAGAAAAGGATGATGTGTTACTTTTCTGTGCTTTCTTTTAATATCAATTGATATATTATTTAAGTGTTTAGCTGTAAAGTAAGGGATTAGTAGGGTAGGGATTTATCTTCTGAGTGTCGACTCACTGCGTTTTTACGCTAGGTACCGAGGAAGAGCAGTATGATCAACCTAAGGAATAGTACCCCGTCGAAGACCTCCTAAACCAGTAAGGGAGTTCATAGAACTGTGGGCGAACTACTAGAAGAAGCTTTGTTTATTTTAGTATTGTAATTTCAATCCCGAAAGTGCTTGCACAATTGTCGAACTCTATTTTATTTGGTAATATGTAAGACCTAATTATGCCAACTTCAATTTTAGTGGTTATAGACTTCCGCTGTCTAACTTTGTTGTTTATCAAATCAATTTTAAAGACATTAAGTTATTTAAAAGATTAATTTAACGTTTTCAAAAATCGGGGCATTACAAAACACTTCGACAACAAGAAACTTCCCTTGAGGCATTTCGTTCCTTCGGGTAACACTCCCCAACATTTGGCAACGGTCACAAGATTTGCAAAAGGCATATGCATCTTGGTGGAGAGTTGGCCAGTAAAAACCACATTGTTGTATCTTGGCAGTGGTCTTCCGGGTGGAGAAGTGCTCGCCGCATGCTTCCGTATGGCAAAATTGGAGGATGTCCCGTTGATCAGAGTCGGGAACGCACCGGCGGATGATTTGGTCGGGGCAATATTTGAATAGGTACGGATCATCATAGGAAAAATGCTTCACTTCCGCTAAAAACCGGCGGCGCTCATGAGAAGACCAATGGGTTGGAATCCATCCCGTAACCAAGAAATTAACAATATCAGCAAACCACGGGGCTGTTGAAACACCAAGGAGTTGTTCATCGGGAAAGCTATCGCCGATGGGTATGTGAGAAGTACAATCCTCGAAATCCAAGCGGGACAAGTGATCGGCCACCACATTCTCTACCCCTTTCTTGTCCTTGACGGTGATGTCGAATTCTTGGAGAAGAAGTATCCACCGAATCAAGCGGGCCTTTGCATCCTGCTTGGTGAATAGGTACTTGAGTGCCGAGTGGTTAGTGTAAACTGTAATCGGGGACCCCACTAGATAGGACCGGAATTTGTCCAAAGCAAACACGATGGCCAAAAGTTCCTTCTCCGTAGTCGAATAGTTCATCTGGGCGTCATTGAGAGTTTTGCTTGCATAATAGATAACCCATGGCTGCTTGTCCTTCCTTTGGCCAAGAATGGCCCCGACGGCATAGTCGCTTGCGTCACACATCAATTCGAATGGAAGATTCCAATCGGGCGTTTGAACAATTGGAGGCGTAGTGACACTAGCCTTGAGTTTATTGAAAGCTAGCTCGCATGCGGCGGTCCACTCAAAAGGAACATCCTTGGATAGAAGGTGGCAGAGCGGCCTTGAAATTGCACTAAAGTCCTTGATAAACCGTCTATAGAAGCCAACATGGCCAAGGAATGATCGGATGTCTTTGACGCACTTCGGAGTAGGGAGGTTAGGAATGAGGTCAATCTTGGCCTTATCTACCTCAATACCCTTGGACGATACAATATGCCCGAGCACAATCCCTTGAGTGACCATAAAATGGCACTTCTCCCAATTTAAAACCAAATTCTTCTCCTTGCATCTTGCTAGAACCTTCTCTAAGTAGGCGAGACACGACTCGAAGGAGTCACCAAACACGGAGAAGTCATCCATGAAAACTTCCCTGATTTTCTCGACCATATCACTAAAAATGCCCGTCATACATCTTGAAAAGGTGCCGGGAGCATTATACAAACCGAAAGGCATGCGTCTATATGCAAAGGTCCCGAATGGGCATTTGGACGTTGTTTTCTCTTGGTCAGATAGCGGAACCTCATCTGATTATAGCCCGAATAACCATCAAGGAAACAATAAAAGGCATGGCCGCCCACTCTCTCCAAGACTTGATCGATGAATGGAAGAGGGAAGTGATCCTTGCGTGTTGCCGCATTCCGCATGCGATAATCAATGCATATTCGCCACCCGGTGGTAACACGGGTCGGAACAAGTTCACCTTTGTCATTTTGAACCACAGTCACCCCGGCTTTCTTTGGAACAACTTGGATAGGGCTAACCCATTTAGAATCGACAATGGGGTAGATAATCCCAACGTCAAGCAACTAGAGAATTTCCGCCCGGACCACATCTTTCATGATCGGATTGAGTCGACGTTGAGGTTGCTGCAATGGTTTACCATCCTCCTCTAAACAAATATGATGAGAGCATAGAGAAGGAGATATGCCTTGAATATCCGCAATGGTCCATCCGATAGCCTTGGTATGCCTCTGGAAAAGTGCAAGCAGTCTTCCTCTTGTAGACTCCCAAGCGAAGAAGAAATAACGACAGGAAATGTATTATGCTCACCAAGAAATGCATATTTCAATGTGTCAGGTAGTGCTTTCAATTCAAGTAGAGGCGGCTCAACATTAGAAGGTAAGGTTTTCCATTCAAGAGGAGGCAATTCTTCAAACTTTGGAAGCCACGGTGCCGCTCCACAAACCTCCTCGTTATCGGCTTCTTCATTGATTAATGCAAAAAGTGACTCCATCTCATCGGAATCAAGAAAAGCAGCCTCCTCAGAGGTAAGAGCTAACGCCAAAGAGTCTTTATACAAGAACTCATCCACATGCTCTTGTACCAAAGTATCCACCAGATTGACATTTTGGCAATCATCATCGTCTCCCATTTGAACCCCAGCATTGAACATGTTAACCTCCATCTTCATGTTCCCAAAGGACATGTTCAACAGTCCATTACAGCAATTTATAATCGCATCCGATGTTGCTAGAATCGGCCTTCCAAGAATAACAGGAGTAGACAACGGTGCTGAAGTTGATGACAAGTGTCCAAAACCACGAAGTCTACCGGATATACAAATTGATCAACTTGAACCAATACATCTTCCACCATGCCACGAGGAATGCGAACGCTCCGATCCGCCAATTGAAGAGTGACCCGCGTCGGTTTCAACTTCCCCAACCCGAGCTCTTGGTATACTGAGTATGGCAGCAAATTCACACTCGCCCCCAGATCCAAAAGCACTTGCTCCACTCGCTTACCCCCAATAGTGATAGCAATAGTAGGACATCCGGGGTCTTTGTACTTAGGTGCAAGGTTGGTTTGGATGACTTGGCTCACTTGCTCGGTAAGGAGCACCTTCTTATGCACATTTAGCTTACGCTTTTGGGTGCATAAATCCTTCAAGAACTTGGCGTAGGAAGGGATTTGCTTAATGGCATCCATCAATGGAATGTTAACATTGACTTGCTTGAAGACATCAAGGATATCCTCATTCTTGGATGGAGGATCTGGCTTCCTCAGTCGGGAAGGATAAGGGGCCGGAACGGGAGAGACTTAGTCTCGGCTTCTCTTGAAACTTGCACGGGAGATTCCCCGTCTTCCTCAATATCTTGCTTGATACTATCACCCGGTGAAGGAGAACTTATGGACGGTGGAGATGGCACAATAGTAGGTGTATCTGACAGCATAACTACCCGATTGTCAACGGCCTTGCCACTCCTCAAAGTGATAATTGCTTGAGCTTGCTCGGGCGGACGTACCGAAAAAGTGCCAATGAGCAGTTGGCCTTGTGGATTGGGTAATGGCTGTGTAGGGAATTTGCGTTTTCTTGTTGTAGAAGCCCAATGGATGTGGTTAACTTTTCCATTTGGTTCTTCAGCTCCCCCATCATTTGCGTGTTGCCCTCATTGTAATTCGATTGAGCTTGTATAAAGGATTGGAGAGTGTCTTCCAAAGGTCGCCTTAGCGGAGGTTGGAATTGGTTAGATCCTTGAAACGGGCCCGACGGGCCAAATCCTGGCGGTCCTTGGGAAAAACGAGGCCACCCTTGGCCTTAAGTAGGCCGCCATGATTGCATTTGATGAGAGGAGGTAGCTTGAGATGGTCTGCCCTCAATCTGATTGTTCCAATGAAAACCCGGATGTTGCCGCTGGCCTTGGATGAAATTTTAGGGAAAGGACTTAAATCTTTGATTCACTGCACTAACTTCTTCAATTGGAAGGTTGAGGTTGATATAGTGCTGCCTGAGAGTGGGAATAGATGAACAACTGTCGGTTGAATGACCCATCGTTTCTGTAACGACCCTGATTTTTGGTCAATAAAAATTTCGCTAAAATTTGAATATTAGTTTAATACTTGGATTTCATTTTTTAACATCCAAAAATCGGTCGTTATTGACTTATAAAATTTTATCATTTTATTTGAAAATTCTTTATTTATTTTATAAATCCCTTTTTGCGATTAATAATCCGTCATAATTAGGTTTATGACTTAGGAGATTGGAATTCATCGCCCGGGCATTAAGGTCATTTTCTAGTAGACGAGCATGCCTATTTAGACCTTGGTATAATTACTTAGTAATTGTAGAAAATCCTAGAATTTATTTTCTCGGCTGGAAATCCTGCATGGCAACCGATTAGTTAGCAAACCCTAACTACCATATGGCTTAGTTGCATTTCCCCTAACCTAGAACGTTGCATCGATGCCAAATGGTTAATGTTTAGTCCTTGCCTTGACCGTTAACTTGTTGCCTTGCCTTGGCGTCGGCTCACCGACAGGCTGCCTTGCCTTGGCGTCGGCTCATTGTCGCGCCTGCCTCGCCTCGGCCATGCTCACGCCTCGCCTTGGCCACCGCCTTGCTTGTGGCTGCCTTGGCCATGCTCACGCCGCCTCGGCCGTCGCTTGCGAGCCGCCTTCTTGGCAGCCGCTAGGCTAGCCAGCCATAGCCGCTGGCAGCTGCCTTGGCATTGTTTGTACTAGCTTTGGCCACCACTTGGCCAGCCTTTGTTTGGCCAGACTACTTTGGCGCCGGCTTGTGCCGCTTTGGCCACCAGCAGCCTTGTTTGTACCACGCTGGCGCCGGCACATGCAGCCATGGTCGCTTTGGCCACCGCAGCTCTGGTGCCTTAGCCATGCTCAGCCGCCTTTGTTGTGGCGCTGGCCGCGCAGCAGCCACTGCTTTGGCCACCGCACTAGTAGCACCAGGCTGCCTTGGCCATGCTCAGGCCGCCTTGGCTGTTTGGCCACCGGTCGCTTTGGCCACCGACACCACTTTGCCCCTAGGTCGCCTTGTACGCCACGCCTTGTCTTGGCGTTTGACCTAGGGTAATATTTATCCGTTGGACGATAGATGCTAGGGTAATCTTTACCCATTGGTCAATAGGTAAACCTTGGTTAATCTTCCTAAGTACGAGATTAGATTAGTTTAGTGCTTAATTGCAAAGTATTATACTTTTGGGTATTAACCGTTGGATAATAACCGTTAGGAGTTTCATTAACCATTGGATGATAGACTAGAATCCTAGCCATTATTACCCATTGGTTATTAACCATTAGAGAAACTATTATCCATTGGATAATAGTTAGTCTTGACAATCATGTACTAAATTGATTAAAATACTAGATTTTGCCATGTGTGTACTTTATTAAAATACAATTTGTACATTAGGTTAGTATTAATATACATAGTACTTTGAAAGTAGTAGAATAATTTAATAGATATTGGCATGTGGTATAGCTAGCCTAGATTGAGTAGTACTTGGCTTGTACATTATATATATGTACTTGTATGTATATATATAAGCTATATATAAATATAAAATATTGTATATGACATATGTGTATTACAATATTATAATAAGAAAATCTACACTTGGTTTAAAATACAAGATTTCAAAAGACCCAAAGTACATGTACATATAATAGTATATTGTATCTCTTTCTTGGTACAAACAAGTGGGAGAGAGAGAGAGAGGGAGAGAGAGAGAGTTAGCCGAGAGAGATGGAGGAGAGAGATCCGAGAGAGAGAGAAGGAGGGAGAGAGAGAAAGAGAAGGAAAGAGAGGGAGAGATCGTACCTTAGATTTTCCTTGGACTTTCTTTGACCTTTGCTTGATTTCTTGGTAGTCTTCCTCCTACAAAATCTATGACCTAAATGTCCTAAATACATTTTTTAATTGGGTGAAACTTGTACAAACCCTAGCTTGCCAAATCCTTACTCTTCCAATCCACCAAATTTTGTCCTTATATATATATATATATATATATGTATATATATATATATATATATATATGTACATAGTACAATGTACCAAGATGAGAGAAAGGCCGAGAGAGAGAGGTGGGAGAGAGAGAGGGAGGCCGGATTGAGGGAGAGAGAGAGAGTGTGATGTATGTGACTTGTGTACTTCCATTCTAGCCTAGATCACATTGCATCATCCAAAGTACAACCAAATCTAACCTTTCTTGTGCTTTCACTCCAAAGGACTACCAAATCCAATATTCTAACCTTTCAAAGGACTTGATTGGACTAAAACCCTAATAGAATAGCATTGACCTTGTCCTTGGTTGGAAGAAAGAACAAGGAAGACCTTTGGATAGTCTTTCAAGGCATGACATCACTTGGATAAAAGCTTTATCCAATGGATAAAGGAGGGAGAGGGCAGCCGGCCATGAGAGGGAGAGAGAGCCATCCAATTGCCTATAAATAGGCCTCACACTTCTCATTCAACTCACACCATTCCAATCTCCAACTTCTCTCTCTAGAAAGCTTAGTGTTCTTGTTGTTCTTGAGTAGTTCTAGCTTGTTCTTGAACTTTCTTTCCACCTCTGCCGCTAAACCACCATACGACCACCACCTCGATCCTAAAGTAGTAGTAATATAAGTCACGATCTAGTTTCGAGAGAAACCTTTCTCTTTCGAAGCTACCGGAAGTCCATCGTAAGCCGTTACTCCGTCCGTCCGCCGACTTTCTTTCCGTCGATCTTTTCGTAGTCCTTTTCTACCGCCAAGAAGAAAGGTAGTGTAATCAACCCATAATCCTAAGTATATATTAGACACTACTCCTTGTCTTAGTTTTAACCCTAGCTAAGTCGTTATAATGAAAGCATAATAATGATAGTTTATTTCTTAAAACGTTGGATGCATGATAGTTAGTGAACTTAATATTGCTATTGGATGATTAAGCATGATTAGAATCGACTTAAGATATAACTTCGTGTAGAAGTAATCGCATGTTGATCTTTTAACTTAACTATAAGCTTATATTCCATTGCTTGTATTACTTGTGGTATTATAACAAAGCATATGGTGGATTACCACCCCAAGGGCGTCCGCACATGTGGCGTTATGCTTTAAGTAATGGTTATGGACATGCTATGTACTTGCTTGGATTATACTTACCTTAAGTATGCGTAGTAAATTTCTAAACTTGAGTTAAACGGTTAAGGTATCAAAGCTAGTTAGCAAAACTTGTTTTACTAAAGTACTAAAGAAGAATGAGCATGTCAAATAATGAATTTCTACGTCAATAACCATATGTTGTTTTGAAAATCCCACAAAGGAAGAAGGAACGAATTTTTCATATTATTGTCTTGAGGATGATTATGAACATGTATGTATATTTGTTTGCATTACTTGTTGCTGATAAAACATAAGTGGCTTTCCACTCCATGGGCGTCTGTACCTGTGGCGTTATGCTTTAAGTAATAATTTGAGTACGATTCGGTAATATAGAGTTGGATGATCTTGCTAGTTTAGTTTCAAGATTACTTTAAAGTGATTTGTCCCGCCGCGGAGTCTATGCATGATTACGAGACACGAGAACCAGAAAGTAGAAACATGACACTTAAGGAGTGGTTGATATGGATAAAAAGAATTTTTGAGACTACATAATGGCCGAACTTGGTAGCCTTATGTGAGTTGTGAAAACCCGCAAGGTGGCCGGACTTGGTAGCCCTTTGTGCGGACTTGCGAAAACTGCAATGAGGCCGGTCTTGGTAGCCCATTGTGTAGATTGCTAATGGAGCCGGACGTGGTAGCTTCATTGGTAATTGGGCTTGGTTATCCGCGGAGAGGAGCCAATGCAAGATTTTGTAACGTGGCCGGACTTGGTAGCCCGTTGAATGAGAAATGATTTTTGAAATGAAATGGTGACACAATACGATGAGTCGCGTAGGAGAAACCAAGAAAGGAATGACACCAACGTAAGCAAGATAGTGAATGCGGATGTATCATTATTAATTATGTTGTTTAATGAGTATGGGTAATTATTTATATGACTCTTTGTTGTAAGTTATGGGTTAGCGGGTTGGATTATTCTATTGAGCTTCTGTAGCTCATGGTGTTACCTTTTTGGTGACCCTGACATATTATATCGATGGCGACGCTGGTATAATGTGTCAGATTTCATAGATGAGCAGCAGGAACAGTACACCTTGGAGGCCTTTGGAGCCGAGGAGCTTGCAAGGATGGAGGAAGAGGCGGAGCAGTAGTTAACCTTAGATTATCCCCTCTTTTGAATAAAAGTACTCTTGTGAGACTTATGTTGTAATAATGAGCTAGACTCTCCTTTATTTATTCAATAAAAATGTTTATTTAACGTACCCAAAATTCGGGGCGTTACAGTTTCACAAATGACACAACGCTCCTCCACTGCTCGTACCACGCTGACTTCCTTCACCCCTTTCAATTCCAATTCTCCAATTTCTTCGCCAATTGCTCCATTCGCGTTTCCATGGCTTGGTGCTCATTAATGGAGAACTTCCCGGAGCCTCCGGGACCTTGATTTGCCATAGCCCTTTCCCCGGCATCCTCAAAGTTCCAAGTTAAAGACTTCTTGGCCACTTCATCTACATAATCCCAACCATCATCGGGTGACTTATTCATAAACCCTCCTGCGCACATAGTGTCTAGAAGTTGTTTGCTTTGCTGTGAGCATCCCATGTAGAAATAGTGAATCAACTGATACAATGCAAAGTTGTGGTGGGGGACTACCGAAAGCAAGTCCTTAAAGCGCTCCCAGTATTGATGGAAAGCTTCTCCGTCATGTTGTTTGAAGGTCTGGATTTGATCCATCAGGAGCTTGGTGCGGCTAGCCGGAAAGAATTTCTTGTGGAAGATGTCCTGAACTTGCTCCCATGTGGTTAAAGATTGCGGCTTTAACGAGTGAAACCACGTCTTGGCCTTATCCTTCAAAGTGAACGGGAAAAGCCTTAACCTTGCTTGGTTGAGATGAGCATCCACCGTAACAAATGACTAAAGGGTTTCCTCAAATTCCCGGATGTGTTGATACGGATCCTCGCGCTCCAAACCATGGAAGAATGGAATGCACCGATGATAATCTGATTTGAAAATGAATGTGTTTGCAACGGTAGTGGGGTGCGGGAAGACTATTGGAGACCGTTGAGTGACCCTTCCGGATTCAAATAGTCTTTGAGAGTCCTAACCGAAGGAACTTCCTCATCTGCCATCAATTGTCTTGACGGAGAATACGGCCGAGAGTAGCTACTTGGTGGAGAGTAAGCTCCCAGTGTGCTGGTTCTTATGCCAGGCGGAGAACTAGAATGGTGCAGGCGATTTGAGCGAGGACTACGATACACCCGAGGTCCTCGATAAACCACAAGCATGAACTGATGCTTTGAGCAACTGTAGAGCTAGGTAACTGCTCTACAATAAGAAAGACAGACTGGAGGGGCTATGCTGCCGCCTCTCTCTCGCAAGACAATTCTGAGGGGTTATGCTGCCACCTCAATTATAAGCACAAACAAGATAAGAAAAGAAAAGGCAATGGATACTCAAACTAGCTTCGTTAAACCTTAAATCGAATTGGAGGCTCAGTTAGAGGTATCCGCTATGCCGAGTATACGATGCACAAAACGAAAATAAAACGGGCTACTTACAGTGGTTTGTCGAACATCCCAATAAGCTAGAATAAGAAAATCCCCGGCAACGGCGCCAAAATATGCTTCGTCCACAACCTTGCCGTCCAATAGAGGTTGAAGTACCCCAAGCGTAGGGCTAAGTCGAAGTCAGCATAGATACCAGAAGTCCGAAATCGTTCCCACAGAGAGAATCTCTATAGCTTGCTGGGATTTTTAGATGTAAGGGTTTGCGGCGTTTAAGACGGCCAACTGTAGGTTTTGCTTTGAGTGATTATAAATTAAGAAAAGACTAGATAAGCAGGTTTTGACTAAATTAAACAAGCGGCCTGGCAATGGACTCGTCAACGCCCGTAACTTAAGCCAACGAACTAATCTCAACGAAAACACGGTTGAATCGCACGGTTTAGGCTATCAATCGGAATGTTTAGCTTTGAAACCAATAAAAGACTAGAAATTTAGCATGAGAAACACAAGAATTCTTTTACTCTTTTGGCAAACACAAACCGAGACATAGCTCACGGAACCATAGGAGCGAGCATATGATCACCGAAGATTAACATCGGTTAGCTTTGTTACATAAAGGTGAACTCATCTTATTTTTCGTACAAAACTTCCGAGCCATGTGTTGAGAGAGGCAAGTTAACACGAGTCACGAGGCGATAACGGCCCCACGGCCAAGCCTAATCAACTACTCACGCATGTTCAAATGACTAGAAAGCATGGTAGAAAAGACAAACATGTTTAATCGATAGAAACGGAAATAAACTTGATTTTATAAAGGATCTAGTCCACGGCTACAACTTTAATAAACGGGAATTTAACAAATAAGAACAACTTACTTGAATTCAAAGGAATTTAACACTTGAAAAGCTTGAAGAGCATTAGTGGAGGAAAGGCTAAAGCTAATAAAGATCTAGATACAAAGTGAGAGAGATGAAGCCCATATTTATACAAAAGGGGTTTCTCTTATAACAAATATCTCAAAATATCCTAAAAGAGGCCCAAAAAGTAACAAATATCTGGCCGAGAGCTCACTGTATCGATACAAAATAAGGGGTGTATCGATACACTGAGCTTATCTTGAAATGCCCTTTTCCACATAGCTTCGCCATATCGATACGGGGTTTGGGCCGTATCGATACATCATTCTCTGGAGCCCTGGAAAACCAAACTGTATTGATACACATATCCTGCGTATCGATACGCAGAGCTTATCTTCAGATTTGCTTGCCAGCCTCCAAATCTTGACACCCGACGGCCCTTGCCTCACCCGATGGCCTATGCCTCCACTCTTGGATCGCTTTGGCACAAATTCTCCCGGGCAAGGATATTTGAAATCACTTGGGAGGTGACTTGCCAATCAAAGTACGCCTTTTAAGGACGTTTTGCCTGAAACACTAAACAAAATACCTTACGAGCAGAAATCAAATAAAAACGACGATAAATAAATAAAAACGCCACAAGCTAAGGTATTTTTAGCACCACGATCTACAAACTTAGGTGCTAATCAAACAGCGAAGTAAAAAAATTTATTGATTCAGAAAAAGGATTACAAAGTAAAGCTCAAGTTGGCAAGAAATCAACGGAACACCCAATGGGCCAAGTCCAGATCACCAAAGGGGTCTAAAATCTGAACAGTTTACGTAATTTATAACGTCACTATTTTATTCTGTTGTATGTGATCAATTGTCATACAAGCAAAAATTCGTGTATGCACGGCGTAAAAAATACAATTTTTATTTTAAAATTCACATTAAACAGTATTATACATTTTGCATAGTTTTGCATGTGTGGGCTACCACAGCCCCGGGTGGTTTCGGGGCGGCCTTTTAAGAAAAGTGTCGCGCGCCTCGTTTGGATCGAATCGAAAATGTTTTGAAGAGTCGCCACCCGGATTTGTAGTTTGCCACCCGAGAAACCGTTTTGATTGAAAATTGATTGATTTGAATTGAAAACCAGAGATTCGAAAAAGGGTTCGGAAGCCACGTTACGAGGGGGGAAGGGTTTTACGGCACCCCCCTCGCCCGACACGAAATCGGTCTCTACTAAACGTTTTTGGGATTTTTCGAAAAGATTTTGTTTCACTAAACAACTAGCAAGTATTTACAATTATACCAAATAAATAGTGCATGCTGGTGCATGTGTACAGTGAATGATAAAATGGCAAAGGATAAAACGCAAGATGACGAAAGGGTGAAGATCTGCTTCTGACTTCACTCCCGAGCGCTCGGGAATGCTCCAAAGCGCTTGGGAGTGCTGATATCCAACCTGCAAATTTTTGTTAGTACAAACATAACACCACGCTACAGCTATGAACTGAGATGATTTTAAGCATGTTACAGGCTCAGCAGAGGGCTTGATGAACTGGGATAAAATCCTAATCCTTCAAGCCATGCATCCTTGCCTCTACAAGAGCTGATCTACAGTTTAAAAGAGAAAAACAGGCACATGCAGGGACATGCAAAGGCAGGAAATAACAAGGTAGTAGAAAGAGTGAAGTGAGATAGCATGCAATCACTCCCGAGCGCTCAGGAGTGGTCTCGAGCGCTCGGGACCACTGTCAAGCCATCCTACAAATTTGGTTAGCACAGATATAACATGATATTGTAAGCAAGAGTACAAAAATATTTAAACATGAATATGCTCAGCATAGGGGTTAAATGACTAGAAACAGGTTCTAACCATCCAAATCATGCCTCCTTGCAACTGAAAGCAAACCTAACTGGGCTCTGGAGGGACCAGTGCACACCCAGTGTCTACTGCAAATAGAAAATGAAATACATGATGAACAAAATGAGGTTTTAGTGGCAACAGCACTCCTAAGCGCTCAGGAATGGTCCCGAGCGCTTGGGAGTACACGCAGTGCCCAGAAAAAGTTTGATTTCTTTGTGTTCCTCTTGCTCTTGTTATCAAACCAAGATCAAATGAACTTATAACCAGTATGAGGAACTGATACAAGCCATTGATCTCCCTCAGAAGTGGAAAACAGTAGACTATAAGTATAAAATGAGATTTTATACCTATGCTTGACTTGAACTTGGCTTCTTGGACTGATTTTGGTGCTTGAAAATAGTTTAAAAACAGCAAGGAAAGGAGTTTTAGATGTATCAAAGACTTGAAAATGTTTTTGTGGTTTTCTTGGAAAAATACTTGAGAAGATGATGGGTTTTAGAAAGAGTTTAAGAGAGAGTTTGAGAGAGTGAAATTTTCAGAAGATAGTAGAGAGAGAGAGTAAAATTTCGTGGCCTTGGTGGTGTAGAATGAAGGGGGTATATATAGGGGTGAAGAAAATAGGATTTTAGCTTGAAAATCAAATGAAAAATGAAAAGAAAAAATGTTTTGGGGAGGGCAAAAGGCATCATGAGATGCTCTGCTGGCTCAGGCAGGCCTGGGGTATGCAGGTTTGAACGTTGAACGAGTTGAAAAGCTTGAAAAGCCATGGTCAAAGCCAAGCTCAACATGCATTGGTCTGTCAGCACTCCCAAGCGCTCTAGAGTGGTCTCGAGCGCTTGGGAGTGGCTGTCCAACTTTGGCAGGTCCTGAGCGCTCTAGAGTGGCAGCCCAACTTCAGAAGGGCGCCACGGACACTTCCGAACTCGGTTTTGGGTGTTTTTTGAAGCGTTGGAAAACACGTTGAGTCCTCTTTCTAACCCAATTGATTCCATTCAAATATGTTTTACATGCTGAAAAGTGTGCCCATTTTGCCCTTAGGGTGTCGGAAAAAGAAGAGTTTTGGTTTTGAAAAAGTCCAAGAAGCATTGTCCAAGTTCGTCCAAGGCTTGTTTTGATTCATTTTCATCATCGGGGAGCCTCGAGGGCACAAATTAAGGATAATTAATAGGTCCAAATTGGGGTGTCTATAGTTGCCCCTCTTTGGACGGCACTCGGTATCATGTCTGGATATGAGTGACGCCCAAAGATTGAGACAGCCCAATTCGAGCCCTACTAAATCCTTAATTCAAAATCAAATACAAGTAAAGATGTACAAGCATTCAAAACATGAGGTCATGCTCTTTCGAGCTGCCTACGTACCCCATTTGTAGGGACCAGACCAGCGTAGTTCTTTGGGGCAAATGCAAGCATGCAGACGCGCAAGCAAATAATCGACGAAATGCCAAATCTATGGCAGAAGTCGAGAGAAAGGTGTCCCTCAGGACAATGCCAAATCTATGGCAGAAAATGATTGAAAGATGTCCCTCAGGACGGTGCCAAATCTGTGGCGGAAGACGATTGAAAGGTGTCCCTCCGGACAATGCCAAATCTATGGCAGCAGGTGATTGAATGATGTCCCTCAGGACGGCGCCAAATCTATGGCGGAAGACGATTGAATGATGCCCCTCAGGACGGTGCCAAATCTATGGCGGAAGACGATTGAAAGGTGTCCCTCCGGACAATGCCAAATCTATGGCAGCAGGTGATTGAATGATGTCCCTCAGGACGGCGCCAAATCTATGGCGGAAGATGATTGAATGATGCCCCTCAGGACAGTGACAAATCTATGGCAGCAGATGATTGAATGATGTCCCTCAGGACGGTGCCAAATCTATGGCGGAAGATGATTGAATGATGTCCCTCAGGACGGTGCCAAATCTATGGCGGAAGATGATTGAATGATGTCCCTCAGGACGGTGCCAAATCTATGGCGGAAGATGATTGAAAGATGTCCCTCAGGACGGTGCCAAATCTATGGCGGAAGACGATTGAAACGTGTCCCTCAGGACGGTGCCAAATTTATGGCAGCAGGTGATTGAATGATGTCCCTTAGGACGGCGCCAAATCTATGGCGGAAGATGATTGAATGATGCCCCTCAGGACAGTGACAAATCTATGGCAAAAGATGATTAAAAGATGCCCCTCAGGACACTGCCAAATCTATGGCAAAAGATGATGGAAAAATGTCCCTCAGGACAATGCCAAATCTATGGCAAAAGATGATTGAAATGGTGTCCCTCGGGACGATGCCAAATCTATGGCAGAAGTCGAGAGAATGATGTTCAAGAGGACGATGCCAAATCTATGGCAGAAGCTGATTGAAAGATGTCCAAGAGGACAATGCCAAATCTATGGAAGCACGTCAAGCAGTCATTTTGACAAATATGATAGATGATGACGACCATAAGAGGTCGAGGTTAGAAAGTGAGACCCTTGTTTCGACATTTGACAACAACGATGATTTTTTTATTTTTATTTGAAAAACAAAGAGGACATGTCCGAGTACCCTTTCTGCTTTACTGTTTTTGGCCAGCGGGCTGGTATTTTCAGGACCTTGGGATTTGGGATGGAGTTTGTCTTTTGATGGAAATTGGGTTTGAGCTGGAGTTGGTTTGAGTTTGACTTTGATCAGGGCTTGAGTTTTGTAACGACCCTTATTTTTGGTCAATAAAAATTTCGTTAAAAATTTGAATTTTATTTTAATACTTGGATTTCATTTTTAACAACCAAAAATCGGTCGTTATTGACTTATAAAAATTTTTGTTGTTATATTTGAAAATTCTTTATTTGTTTTATAAATCCCTTTTAGCGATTAATAATCCGTCATAATTAGATTTGAAACTTGTAAAATTGAATCATTTTACTCCGGACAATTTAGTCCTTCTCCCATGACTAGTATACTTGTAAACGTACTCGTATATTTTTCCTAATAAGTAAATAATATCTTTAAATTATATTTCTCGGCTGGAAATCCTACTTAGCAAGCATAGTTAGCTTTTAACCGATTAGTTAGCAAACCCTAACTACCGTTTGGCTTAGTGATGCATCGATGCCGTGGTAGTTAGTGGAAATTTTTGGTCTTTGCCTTAACCGTCGGCTTGACCGCCTTGCTTTGGCTTGGCTAGGCTACCTAGGCATCGGGTCGCTGTTAGACCTGCCTCGCCCAAGCATCGGGTCTCTGTCGCGCCTGCCTCGCCTCGGCGTCGGCTCACTGTGACTGCCTTGCCTCGGCGTCGGTGTCGCGCTGCCTTGCCTTGGCGTCGGCTCATTATCACGCTGCCTCGCCAGGCGTGGGTCATTGTCGGTCTGCCTCGCCTGGCGTCGGGACATTTGTCGGGTTGCTCTGCCACGCTACCATCGGGTTACGCCTTGGCATCGGGTCGCGTCTTGCTTTTGCCTTGGCGTTGCCGGGTTGCCTTGGCCACCGTCGCCAGCGGGCTGCCTTGGCCATCGTTTGGCCACCGCCGGCTTTGCCTGCTTTTGTACCGGCGCTTTTGGCCATTGTTTGCCACCAGTCGCTTGGCCACCGCTTTGCCACCAGGCTGCCTTGGCCACGCTCACGCTTTACCTTGGCGTTTGGCACCGTCGGACTTTAATATTCCGTTATTAGGGCGAGTTCCTAAATAAAACCAAAATACCACTCGAGCAATGGAAGCCTAGATTAAGTATCGTTAGCCTAATGCCCATTTAGCCTAATTACTTTTCTCTAACCCTAGAAGGACTATTTTACCCTTTCCTTTTAATCTTTATCCATTGGACAATAGATAGTAGGGTAGTCTTTATCCATTGGTTATTACATGCTAGGAAGACCTTTGACCATTGGACAATAGTTGTTAGGGAGAAGACCAAGTTTGACTAGTAGTTGGAATAGTCTAGTCAAAAGCAAATAGTGTACTTCATGATGACTAGTCTTTACCCATTGGTTATTACATGCTAGAAAGATCTTTTGACCATTGGACAATAGTTGTTAGGGAGATGACCAAGTTTGACTAGTAGTTGGAATAGTCTAGTCAAAAGCAAATAGTGTACTTCATGATGACTAGTCTTTACCCATTGGTTATTACATGCTAGAAAGATCTTTTGACCATTGGACAATAGTTGTTAGGGAGAAGACCAAGTTTGACTAGTAGTTGGAATAGTCTAGTCAAAAGCAAATAGTGTACTCCATGATGACTTTCCTTGGAACATTGGTTAATAACCGCTAGGTAAAACTTTACCCATTGGATAATAGATGTTAGGATTTGCCAAATAGGATGACAAGACAAGTCATGTGCTTCCTCATCATTACTTCTTTCGCCCATTGGTTAATAACCGCTAGGGAAATGTTAGACCCTTGGACAATAACCATTAGGGGAAATTATTATCCCTTGGATAATAGCATTGTCCAATATTCCCATGGGATTCTTGGTGAAAGATATGATAGTACTTTCTCCTACAAAAAGAATAATCATAAGCCATGTGAGCATTTAAGTGGTCTTGTCCTTTTCTTCCTAGTTTTTTTCATAAATGTGCATATATGTATATACATAGATGTACTTTGACCAAGAAAGAGAGAGATGGCCGAATGAGAGGGAGAGGGAAGGTAAGATGTATGTGTGTCATACTTTGACAAGTTGTAGTACTTGAACACTATTTGACCAAGTTGCACTTGTTGTTGGGATTTGGCTTGACAAGACTAGACAATGGAGCAAATCCATGGAAGAGAGAGAGAGAGATATGGCCGAATGAGAGAGAAGGGGAGAGTGAGGTGTATGTGCATTGAACCTTGGCATGTGGGTGTACTTTAAACACTATTTACCAAGTGGCACTTAGTTGGCATACTATTGCATGACAAGACTAGACAATAGGAGCAAATCTATAGGGGAGAGAGAGAGAGATATGGCCAGCCAAGTGGAGTGAGGGGGAAGCTTCATTTTGCCTATAAATAGCATCCATTCCATGCCTTTCAACTCACACCTTCACCATTCAACTTCTCTCTCTAGAAAGCTTAGTGTTCTTGCTTGTTCTTGCTTTGTTCTTGAGTGTTCTTGAAGTTCTTCTCTTGTTCTTCAAGAAACTCATCCTAAGCCGCCACTAAACCACCACTTCACCACCCTTCGATCCATAAGAGTTTAGTAGTATAGTCAAGATTTAGTTTCGAGAGAAACCTTTCTCTTTCGAAGCTACCGGAAGTCCACCATAAGCCGTTACTCCGTCCGTCCATCGACTTTCTTTCCGTCGATCTTTTCGTAGTCCTTTTCTACCGCCAAGAAGAAAGGTAGTGTAATCAACCCATAATCCTAAATATATGTTAGACACTACTCCTTGTCTTAGTTTTAACCCTAGCTAAGTCGTTATAATGAAAGCATGATAATGATAGTTTATTTTCTTAAAACGTTGGATGCATGATAGTTAGTGAACTTAATATTGCTATTGGATGATTAAGCAGGATTAGAATCAACTTAAGATATAACTTCGTATAGAAGTAATCGCATGTTGATCTTTTAACTTAACTACAAGCTTATATATATTCCATTGCTTGTGGTATTATAACAAAGCATATGGTGGATTACCACCCCAAGGGCGTCCGCACATGTGGCGTTATGCTTTAAGTAATGGTTATGGACATGCTATGTACTTGCTTGGATTATACTTACCTTAAGTATACAACCATGAGTTAAACGGTTAAGGTATCAAAGCTAGTTAGCAAAACTTGTTTACTAAAGTACTAAAGAAGAATGAGCATGCCAAATAATGAATTTCTACGTCAATAATCATATGTTGTTTTGAAATTCCCACAAAGGAAGAAAGAACGGATTTTCGTAATATATTATTGTCTTGAGGATGATTATGAACATATATGTATATTTGTTGCATTACTTGTTGCTGATAAAACATAAGTGGCTTTAAGTAATAATTTGAGTACGATTAGGTAATATAGAGTTGGATGATCTTGCTAGTTTAGTTTCAAGATTACTTTAAAGTGATTTGTCCCGCCGCGGAGTCTATGCATGATTACGAGACACGAAAATCGAGAAAGTAGAAACATGTCACCTAGGGTGTGGATAAAGGAAATAATTGGACTTGGTAAAATACTTTCGAAACTACATAATGGCCGGACTTGGTAGCCTTATGTTGGTGTGCGATGCCAACGGAGCCGGACTTGGTAGCTTCATTGGAGGTGTGTGACTTGGTTATCCGTGGAGAGGAGCCAAGATGTGACACAATGTGCCGGACTTGGTAGCCATTGTGGCCTATAAGCCGGACTTGGTAGCTTATTGGTTATGTGCGTTCACAATGTGCCGGACTTGGTAGCCCATTGTGTAGATTGTTAACGGAGCCAGACGTGGTAGCTTCATTGATTGATTGGGCTTGGTTATCCGCGGAGAGGAGCCAATGCAAGATTTGATAACGTGGCCGGACTTGGTAGCCCATTGTGTAGATTGTTAATAGAGCCGGACGTGGTAGCTGTGCGTGTGATTTTTGGAAATGATAGATGAGACACAAAACGATGAGTCACGTAGGAGAAACACACGAAAATATGACACCAACGATAGATAGCGAATGCGGATGTGTCATTGTTGTTGTTATTGTTATATTAATGCATGTACTGTTATGACTCTTTATGATATATGCATGACTTGCTATTTGTAAGTTAAGGGTTAGTGGGTTTTGGATTATTCTATTGAGCTTTCAAGCTCATGGTGTTGCTTTACGTGACCCTGACATATTATACTGGTGGCGACGCTGGTATAATGTGTCAGACTTGTTAGATGAACAAGGGGAGCTGTATACCTTGGAGGCCTTTGGAGCTGAGGAAATTGCTAGGATGGAAGAAGAGAAGGAGCTGTAGATAACCTTAGATATCCATCCCTTTGTGTAATATAAGAACCCTTTGGGAGTTTATGATGTAATAAAGAGCCAGACTCTCTTTTGTTGTTCAATAAAATGTTATTTAACGTACCCAAAATTCGGGGCGTTACACCCAAACCCCACGAGGATTGTTGCGCGAGACAGTGAACTGTCGCGCGTGCCGCAGTGACAGGTCTCAGTTCTGATTCTTTTCCTTGATTCCACTGAAAGTTTCGGCAACCAGTTTTTTCATGAATGCAAGTGCGGGTCCTTCCATGTATTGGAATTTTTCTCACGAGTTATGACCTCAAGTTCAAAGTGACTTGACTCGATGAGGACCTTGTGTGAATTTGGACAAGTCTTAGATGACTCAAAAGACAAGAAAGACCATTTATTAGAGGACTGACTCTCCATGATGACTTTGACTGGACGAGGAGTTTGACTTGACTTGACGAGTAGCTTGATTACTTGAGGGTTCGAAAAATGGCAAGCATGCCCCACAATTGACATTTGAAATTGTCATGATAAAATCAAGTTTTGGTGATTCTCCCAATTGGGGTTTTGAAATTGCTTTAGCTCCATCAAGTGATGCTCATTCAGGATTTTCTTTGATCTTGTTTCGTGAAAACGCGAGGGTTTTTACCATAAACCATGCCCTAGGTTGCTGATGACAACCCATGGATATTGAAAACGCCCCAGTTCAGATTTTCTCCTTTTGCGGGATTCACAAAAAGTCTTGCCCCTCCTTCTTGTTTTCTCCCAGTGCCTAGGATTTTTGTTATCAAGTTGCGTTTTTCAATCTGAAAGGACTTTATCCAGGTTGTAACGTGGCCAAGGTTTGGCTTAACAAAGGAAGGATAATAGGCTCAAGAATTTTCATTTTCTTTGGGTTTCGAGAGCTAGCAGCTATCTTGAATATTTTTGTGCACTTTTGCTTTTAATGGGCGCCTTCTTTCACTTGATTTGCTTTGCACTTTGTTGTGCCGATGTGTCTGGCACTTTCATTGATTTTGAGTTTCCTCTGATTTTTCTTCAAAGTTTTGCATCTCATTGTGCCCATGTATTTGGCACTTCCACGCTTTGAATTCTGATGTGCTGATGATAATCATGTGTTTGGCACTTTCGTCTTCCTCATTTCACCCCCGGTGTGGGGGATAGCTGCCTTGCTGGGTTCTTTCAAAAAAGTTGATTTAGGCTCAAAGGGGGTATCAATGGATATATATCTTTAAGCGTTTGATAAAAGAAAAGAATGCCTTTCTTCATTTTGAATTGCACAACTTGATAACTGGATCCCAGATGCAAGTTAAGAGACTTGTGTGTCCTAACTTTTGCCTAGATCACATTTTGAGGTTTTGATCTAGCGAGCTTTTTCTCGGGCCAAGACGTCCTTTCTTGATAGTGCTAGGGAGTGGTCCCGTGAAATTCTTCTTCTTGCAAGGGTGAAGTATCTTGTGCCTTGATTCCTTAATTGATGGTGAAAAACAATTCCAAGTTAAGGGATTATCACAAAACGCGAGTTTATTATCACAATTTCGACACAAGGAGCTTGAGATTGATTCCAGAAGACGGGACAGACCGACGAAGGATCGACTTGAAATATCGTGACCGAATTTTGGGATTGACTCGAATGAACATGACCGGGCCTCAGGATGAGACTGCCTACGTATCCTTCTTGCAAAGGAATCAGGTCATAACGTAGTTCGGGACTACGAAACTGACTCTCTTTTGATTTTTTTTTCTTCTTTGACTACAAACTTGAATTTGAAAACATACAAACGCACGAGCATGAAAAACTCAAAGTACAAACTGACTCAAAATTGACTTGAACAAGACTTGACTTGAAACTTAAAAGCTTTCCCAACTCGTGAGAAATTTCATTCATGCTTTACTGCACTCAAAATCCTCCCCCAGATCTGAGGTCCGGCACTGGGATGGTTCCGTCGTCGATTAGGTTTTGAATCTTGTGACGGAGATGGTGACAATCATCGGTAGCGTGACCGGGCATTTGGTGGAAGGAGCAGAAGGCATTTGGGTTGTGGTAGGTTGGGAGCTTTTGAGGTAGGGGAGTTGGAAGGAGTGGTTTGATGGTTCCGCTTTTGACGAGCCTTTCGAATACCATGGATAATTGTACGGGAAACTGGGAAAAGACACGAGGCTGTTTAGGCTTGGAGGCTTGAGCAATGATCTGGCTAACAGGCTCGGTCCGGGCAGGGTCGGTATTTGTAGGGTTACACGGTGGGTTGGTGTAGCCATACACCGTGCTGCTGCTACCGGGGTCCACGTCTTTTGTCTCTGAGAAGGAATCAGCATCTTTGAGGATGCCCAACTGAACAGCTTCTTCGACGGCCAGGCCTGTTTCGAAGAATGTCTTGAAGTCGGGAGAGGCTTGAGCTAAGATCATGTGCTTGGCAAGTGCGGGTTGGAGATTTTGGACAATCATCCGAATTTGATCTTTCTCAGAGGGCTTCTCCTTCATCTGAACAGACTTCGCTCTCCATCTTCGGACAAAATCCATGAAAGATTCCCCCGGCGGCATCTCATCCCGACTCAAAAGCCGTCAATTTGCGTCCGCGGTGTTGCCATCGCAAAAACCTAGTGGCAAATAGATTTTTTTTACGTCCGCAAGATACTCCCGATGTAAATAGTTACTACTTTTTAGCGCTAAAGAAAATACGCGCTCGAAATGGCGGGGGGTGGGGGGCCGAAAAGTTCTAAATTTTTGGGAAGGGTTAAATTAATATTTTTTCCTTTTCCCAAAAACCCCAAATCCATCTCTCCTTATTTGCTGGGTGTGTTTCCATCGGCTAAGAGTCCTGCCGATCGAAACCTTGAGCAAGTCGATCTTTCTCTCTCGGTGAGTTTTCTTTCCAACTCTTTCAGCTGGGTGAATGCTTTCTTCTTTTCTTAGTTCCTTCTGAAACCCGGCCTATTGATTTTGTTTTTCTTTTGCCCTAACTTTTCTCTCTCTCATTGAAGATAACAGAGAACCTCAACGACGACCACACAGGGGTTTCCGACAAGACAATGAAGACAATTTCTCTCACGTACGAGATTCTACCAAGCAAACTCTCTAATGCTTCAATTTGAGGTTCAGGAGTCGATATTCCTGAAGGACGGCCCAACCGGTTGTTGGTGCTCTCAACCTAAAGGGTTCTGAATCTATTTCCCGTCCATATCAGCATTCTCTGTCTGGGGTTTGACGTTCCCCTGGCCGCTGGTATGTCTCTGTGCGTGTGTGTGTGTGTGTTTCACTCTTAATGTCTCTTTATTTTCTCCGGTGGAGTTGGGCTTCGGTGGTCAAGGTTGGGTTTCTAGTTAGGGCAATCTATTCAGGGAGGGAGGGAGGGAGTCGTGGGGAAGGAGGATTTGGGTTAGGGCGCGAAAAGTTTGGTTTGCTTGTAGGAAATGTTAAACCCCTTACTTTGTTGATGGAGTTACACAATCTGTTGATGATCTTTTTAGTTTTTACAGAAGTTTTCAAAGGTTATTAGTTTCAATAATTCATGTATTTCCTTCGTTACGCGCTACAGTAGCCTGTACTTCGTCAATCTAAATATCGTATGTATAGGGAACGGAATGCTATTGAAACATTGCAGAGATCTTCAGGGAAACAACTTGACTGGTCAAAATTTCAGATGAGATAGGCAACTGTGTCTCTCTGATATTACTGTAATACTGCACTTTCTAGTCTCTTCTTCATTGTGATATTGTGATGTGTTATCTTCTGGTGAAATGATTAGTAATCCTGAGAAGTTTGTGTTATTTAATCGATGGAGAGTTGCGTGTTTTTAAAGGTTGTGTTTGCATGATGTAGGGACTATCCACTAATTTGTTATATGGAGACATTCCATTCTCAATATCTAAGCTTAAGCAGCTTGAGCTACTGTGAGTTAACGCTTGAAGTACAGTCTGATTTGATCACCGTGGAAAGTTTTTAGCTCTCTCAACTGAGGGTTTATGTGCACTTTAATGCAGGAATTTGAAGAAAAATCAATTGACTTGCCCTATCCCTTCAACATTGACGCAGATTGCCAACCTGAACAGATTGTCAACATTGATGCAGATTGCCAACTTGCCCTATCCCTTCACTTGCACTTCCGGTATACATTCAACAGCTGTTGTATTGTATTGTGTGATTACCCGAACTGATTTATTTTCAAGTGAAGGCACATGTTTTTACTTTAGGCTTCCTTGCCCTTGAAGAATTCAAAAGAATTAATTAAGGCGTATATGTATTTTGCGCCTGTACGACTTGTCCTATGTGTTAAATTAAGTTTCTGTTGATTGGAAAGATTTGTCACTGTTTTTATACTCATAAAAGCTAATCGTTCTGTAATTACTCAAAATTTTTGGTCACAGAAAATGCTTTTGCATCTCAAACACCATATACTTGTCATGGACAATATCAGGAGAGAGAGAGAGAGAGAGAGAGAGAGAGAGAGAGATAACGGAGAGCAGTGTCACACTAAGAACAGAGAAGAAGAAAAGGAGAAAAAGAAGGAGAAAGTCAAGGTGGTGAGTGTGCTAGGCTTGAATTGAAGCTCTACAAGGTAAATACATGATTCCTTGTTCTTAATCTCATAGTTTTAGTGGTCAATTTCATAATTTAAGATAGGGTTTTGAGTTTAGAGACCATGAAAACCCTTGTTCAATGAGTTTTGAGAGAGTTCATGATAAACCCTTGATGAATCTTGTAAATTTTTATAGGAATTACTTAGTTTTGAAATTCTGCAGAATAGAAATCTTGTACCTGGCTGATTTTAGGGATTTTTGTTGAGGTAGTTCTAAAACTCGAGAATTTATGAGATTTTTACTGGGACTTCATTTATGTATCTTCTACATATGGTAAAAATTTCAGAACTAAATTTGAGGTATTGAGCTCTGTAGAAATTTGTAATCTAACAGCACTCAAATTCGTCACTGTGCAGTCAGCACTGTCACATGTTAGGAAAACGGCTGTTTCTTTTAGCACGAGCATCGAAAACGCGCACCGTTTGCTGATTTTGAAACTAGACACATAGACCTTTAAAAATATGTAAAGGTTGCACCTTAATTATGTCGGAGCAAATTCAGTTTTTGGTTTGAACTTGTCAAAATTGAAGATTCTGTAATTGTTTTCTCGAGGCTCGCTATCTACCTTTATATTTATACTTTTATAGTTTTATTATCTGCTGATATCATTATCTGATTGTTTAACTGCCAATATTTGTTATCTGTCAATAATGCTATTGCAATCCTTAGTTCGTTAAAGCTTGGTAGAAGGTATTGGTTGATTGCTATGCAGTCAATGACTGAAAAAAGGAAAACCTGATACAATTATATGCAATGCTACGTAGATCTATACACTAATTTCTGCAGGTAAATTGCTCGTATGTTGCCAGTGTCATAAATAATAATGTTCAATAATGTGCTTTAGGATCCCACTTGTAGAAAAGGCTTCTGATGAATGATATCATGACAGGATCAGTGGATACTAGATCAGTTGTTTTGAAATTGACACTGACCCTTGTTGGAGGATAATGGATGGTACCAGACGAATTATAACATGGCGAATTATAACATGGCTAATTGTCTTGACAGGGGAGGCAGCTAAGGAACTGAATTTGTTACCGCCCCTTGCAGTCCTTGGAAGGGAGCATACCATTGCAACACGACGTAGTTGTCAGGCTGTACATATATCAGGGAGGCAGAAGGTTACTGCCCGTTTATAAGTTACAGCGGGGACCTTCCTCAGAGGGCTTGTTATTTTCCTCAAGCAAACAAAGGTGTGTTCTTGAGCTTCAATTCTTATTTTCCTCAAGGGAATATTTATTTGTTTGGTGTGCTCTGGCATGAGTTCACCACCTATTAAAGAACTCCACTTCAGTTCCTTTCAGTTCATATGAACAATGTTAGGGGCTCATATCTCCCATTATGATGATTACTCATAAAAGGTTGAAGATCAAAAGCTATATGATCTTTTCGTTGGCTTGATTCCTTTCAACGTCTAATCTTTCAGGCCACATTTTAATTTGAACCCGGAAAGCATTTCCATCAATGGGTAGACATTAGGCATAGATTCATCATTCATCAGTTTTTGCCACGTCAAGTAACAAAGGAACCATTGTCGATTCTGGAACAACCTTGGCATGCATAGCTGAAGAAGCCTTTGATCCTTTTGTTAGTGGTGTAAATCACGATAGAGTGATTGATTAAATGTTTGGTAATGTGATTGTCAACCATTGTCTGGAATTTTTTTTTAAATATGTTCTATGTTGTAGTTATGAACTTATGATAATGCAATTATAACTTTAATTACTCTTTCCTCTCTGCTGATTACATCGGCTATTTCGTAGTCGTCCGTATGCTTTATTGTTTCCAGCGGAAATCAGTGTTATCTAACCACATCCAAGTCTATTTCACTGTCTAACATCTTAATTGCTCTGCATGCTTACTCCTTATATTCAACTCATTTTTGTGCCATGTGGCTTTATATCTGCAGTATCTCTGAAGTATTCCCAACAGTTAGCTTAAACTTTGCTGGAGGTGCATCCATGATTCTCTACCTTGAAGACTACTTTTTGCAACAAAATTCTATTGTGAGTGGTTAAGGTTACATTTTCTTCCCATCAATTTTTCCCGTCAGGTATGAGAGAGTCTCTTTCGATAATTTTTACATGCTGAACTTGGTTAGTTGCAGTTTCCCACCAAAGATAAGAAAGATACATAAGGCTTTGGCATGGACATCACATTTACTAAAAATTCTTATTTTCCAATTTTTTTTTATTGTGTTTTGTCCTGTTTAGAAGGCGTGCTTGGGTAATCTGAGCCTCAATGGCTTTTTCACAGAAATGTCATGCCACAATGCCATAGTAGAGTGCTTCTCTACTCTCATTTATAATTGGTCCTTCGTGGCTATAGTATCTTTTCCATTGAACTTTATGTATGAAGTTCTGATTACTGAGATGTAGATAGGACCGCAATTTGCAAATGAGAAATGCTAAGTGCAAAGAAAATTTACCTGGAAATTACCCCGAAAGAGCAAATCAGGGGTACAAATTCACTTTGAATTGTATCTGTACCGTTGATTTGCCCATTCGGGGTAATTTCCGGGTAAATTTTCTTTGTACCTAGCACTCCTCAAGTATGAATACCACGTTGTCTGGTAGGAGACATACGATTCCATTCATTTTGTAGATCTCTTGCTTCTACTCTTCGTATTGATTCCAGCGTAGATACGTTTTGCATGACCAAATGTGATATTTCTACTTTTCTCATATGGACCCTAAAGTTGCTGAGTTTGTTTCCACAGGCTGGTGCTGTTGTGTGGTGCATTGGGTTCCAAAAAATTGATGGTCAAGAGATTAACAATTTTAGGAGGTACGTGTTTGTGCGCAACGTTAAAAGTGTAACTCAGTTTAATTCTAGTATGGATAGTATCCTTGGTTTGGAAAGTGTTGTCTGTACTAAACTCCCCCAAGTTGTTTGGGAGTGCTGGAAAGAGAGCATGAAATGCAATTCTTCATAATTGTACATATAAGCTTGTATAGTTTGCAGCAAATCCTTCCACTGCGTGTAACCAACTACTCTGAGCTTGTATATATAGACTTGTATATAAGCTTGTTTAAATAAGAGAGAAAAAGAAACACTGAGGCTATGATTGGATCAAGGATTTGGAAAGGGTAATGGAAAAGGGCAAAGTTGCAGGATCTTTTGCTGCGAGCTATCACATTTAATAACTTTTTCTATTTCCTTTTCCTGCTACTTACCCAATCCCTGATACAAATACAGCCAAAACAAATTTGAAGGAAAAACACAAAAATTACTGCCCTCAAATATAACTTCTTCCCTTCAACGGGATTGGCATTCGTCGAAGAACCTAGTCTAATAAACATATTATCTTGGGCAATCAATTATGAATTTTTTTGGGATTGAATGAATGACTTGAGTTAGTTTTGATATGAATGAGCGAATGGTTAATTGGTTCTATATGAGAATGAGGTTGAATGAATATTTTTTTTCATGATATTGGAGGTAAATAGCAATAGGTTTTGCAACCGCCTGTACCTGAAGCAAAAAAGGGAATTGTTTTTGTTTTTTTTTTTAGCTTTTTAAGTTTTTGCGACGGCATGTATCCCGATGCAAAAGATAGTATTTGCGACGGCATAAGCCGACGAAAAAATGTTTTTTTGCGATGGCCAGGCCACCCGATGCAAATGATTATATTTTTTTCAATTTTCTTGAGTCGGGAAGAATGCCGACGCAAAAAAACTATTAGCGACAGTGCTTGCCAACGCAAATACTATGCGATGGCACATGCCGACGCAAAAAACTTTTTGAGACCCCACCATTTTCGTCCCCCCAAATGCCGACGCGTTGCCGACGCAAAAAACAGATCCCGTCGCAAAAAGTGTCCCTGCCGACGCAAATAGGTCGACGCAAATAGCATATTCTCTTGTAGTGCTTCTCCTTCATCTGAACAGACTTCGCTCTCCATCTTCGGACAAAATCCATGAAAGATTCCCCCGGTTCCATCTTTGTTGATTCCAACTCTCGGATGGTGACCTCAAGTTGGACGTTGTAGTCGAACTGGGCCACGAAAGCCTCACAGATGTCCTCCCAAGATCTCTTCTTTGTTATTTCCAAGGCAGTGAACCAGTGCAAAGCATGTCCAACCAGTGTTTGAGTGAACATTTGGGCCATGGCGTCTTTCTCCACACCCCACATGGAAAGTGCCCCAATGTAGCCGATCAGGTGTGCTTTCGGGTCACCGGTTCCGTCGAACTTAGCAAAGTCGATTGGCTTGAATTTCTTGGGTAGTCTGGCATTTGGGAAGAGGCGGAGTTCATCGATGTCGAAACCAATTGAGATTATTCTTTCGCTTCTGGTTAAGGACTACTCAAGTTGGGCCAATTTGGCTTTGATGGCGGCCATTTCTGGGCTTTGGGGGTTTGGTTGAGGAGGTGGTTCATGGTTATTTTCAAGGGGTGTTTCTGGATTTTGATGAGGTGGAAGTCGTCTGGCAACCCCGGTTATCATGAGCATCAACTGGGTAATCTGGTTGTCTGTTCGCTCACCCATCTGTCGGATGGAAGTTCGGATTTGATCCAATTCATTCAGATTCCCTGTTGACTGTTCCCCGTTCGAATACTCTCCATTCAAATTTTCCACCGTTTGTTCCATATCTTCCCCGCAAATTCTGGGTTTATGAGGGTATGGCTTTGCTATAGGATGGATGGCCCAGTGCTGACAGTAAAGTAAGAAGCGAACTCAGAATGTGCCCCTGTTGTGATTTATTGAAAAAAAAAAGTGTATGAATAAAAGAATTGTTATTCACGTGTTGTCATCGTCGACTCAAGGGATCAAACTTTACGGATAGTTCCAACAGTCACGGGTAGGTCGTTGTTAGGCAGGTTAAATTCCACACGTTGGGAATCAGAGCCAATCTCCTTATCTAAGACCATCCGAGACAGAGCAATAAGACTACTAGAAGATGCATAGAATTAGAGGTAGCCGTTCGGGCACGGCGAACACCGGAGGTATCTCAAACTCCGCGGATTTATGGTCTCCTAGACCCAAGAAATGACAACCTATGAAGGATTGCCGTAGTCCTCAGAGATTCTTTTGAATGTGTATCCTTTGATTAGGAGTAACAAGACTTGGGAGATATCAAGACAAATTAAGTCTTCAACATTTTTCACCGGAAATTTCCGTTTTGGTTTCAAAAACTGTTTGGCGTAAATGACATGATACCGTAACCGGGGTGGCGTAGGTGGCATGGCGCCATTAGCCTAAGCGGTGTAAGTGACTTCGCACTATAACCTGGGTGGTGTGGGTATCATGACATTGTAGCCTAATTGTTTCGTTAATCTTCATTGAATCCACGATTGAAAAATGTATTGAAGATTTAATGAATTTTGATATCCCCAAAACCTCATCATTCCAAGGACTAATTAATTTCAACAACGTGCCTTTAAAAAGCACGACTCTTCATCGGTCCAGGCAATCCTAAACAAGCCGCGTGAGCGAGTCTAAGAGTTCTACCCAAAAGCAAACAGACGGCATAAGATGCAAGGTGCGGCGTGCAAGCGGGACAAGATCATGGTCTTTCGAAGGTTGCCTCATTCCTCAGAATTTCTTTTAGGGTGTATCCTTTGTTTTGAACAAAAAGTTCTAAGAGATGTCAAAAAGAACTAAGTATTCAACTAGTCCTCATTCGAAGTTTCGATTTTGAACTTGGAATAGCCTAGTATAGACGACGTGAAACCACAACCAAAGTGGTGTCAGTGGCATGGTGCCATTAGCCAAAGTGGTGTAAGTAAAGTGACATCACGGCGTCGTTTCCTGTTATTCCTTATTCTCTATTGAATTTTCGATTAGGCATTAGTTAAGGACTTAGCAAGTTTTGATTTCCCAAAGTCTCGTTGTTCTAAGGACTCATGTAGTTTAGACAACGTACATCGGGGTGCACGACTCTTCATCGGGTCTCGGCAACCTTCTAGAGACCGTGCAAGCAAGTCTAAGAAGCACATGACTTGAAATTGAATAGATCGACAGCATGATGGCATGACTAGGATGAGATGCATGGTGAGATGCAGGAAGCAGTAACATGTAGGCAGGATATAGCACATAATTCCTACCCCGCGGGTCCCTGTCCTAGTTTCGAAGGTTCTATGGCTTGCTAAACATGTATAATGGCCGGTTTTGGCTTAGAAAAGGTTCCTCGGACTAGAGTCAAAGTATACCTCCCATTATTGAGCGTACACTCAACAACGGTACAAACGGTAGGGATGACTCATCACGGTCGAGGGTTGCTGAGCATTCCGGGATTCCCCATCACCGGCAAGCCGGGTAGGATTGCCGAAATTCAACAGCGAGGTTGAACAGAATATATGTACAAAAGATAGACAATGAAACAAGATATTTGAAATCCCACAAACATTTTTCAAGCTTGGCTCACAAGTTTAATTGATATTCAAGAAAAGCGGGCCGTTTTATCAACAAACCAACTTTTTCTCAAGTATCAATTAAACATCCCCAGCAGAGTCGCCACTGTGGGCTACCACAGCCCCGGGTGGTTTCGGGGCGGCCTTTTTAGAAAAGTGTCGCGCGCCTCGTTTGGATCGAATCGAAAATGTTTTGAAGAGTCGCCACCCGGATTTGTGGTTTGCCACCCGAGAAACCGTTTTGATTGAAAATTGATTGATTTGAATTGAAAACCAGAGATTCGAAAAAGGGTTCGGAAGCCACGTTACGAGGGGGGAAGGGTTTTACGGCACCCTCCTCGCCCGACACGAAATCGGTCTCTACTAAACGTTTGTGGGATTTTTCGAAAAGATTTTGTTTCACTAAACAACTAGCAAGTATTTACAATTATACCAAATAAATAGTGCATGCTGGTGCATGTGTACAGTGAATGATAAAATGGCAAAGGATAAAATGCAGGATGACGAAGGGGTGAAGATCTACTTCTGACTTCACTCCCGAGCGCTCGGGAATGCTCCAAAGCGCTTGGGAGTGCTGATATCCAACCTGCAAATTTTTGTTAGTACAAACATAATACCACGCTACATCTATGAACTGAGATGATTTTAAGCATGTTACAGGCTCAGCAAAGGGCTTGATGAACTGGGATAAAATCCTAATCCTTCAAGCCATGCATCTTTGCCTCTAGAAGAGCTGATCTACAGTTTAAAAGAGAAAAACAGGCACATGCAGGGACATGCAAAGGCAGGAAATAACAAGGTAGTAGAAAGAGTGAAGTGAGATAGCATGCAATCACTCCTGAGCGCTTAGGAGTGGTCTCAAGCGCTCGGGACCACTGTCAAGCCATCCTACAAATTTGGTTAGCACAGATATAACATGATATTGTAAGCAAGAGTACAAAAACTATTTAAACATGAATATGCTCAGCATAGGGGTTAAATGACTAGAAACAGGTTCTAACCATCCAAATCATGCCTCCTTGCAACTGAAAGCAAACCTAACTGGGCTCTGGAGGGACCAGTGCACACCAAGTGTCTACTGCAAATAGAAAATGAAATACATGATGAACAAAATGAGGTTTTAGTGGCAACAGCACTCCTAAGCGCTCAGGAATGGTCCCGAGCGCTCGGGAGTACACGCAGTGCCCAGAAAAAGTTTGATTTCTTTGTGTTCCTCTTGCTCTTGTTATCAAACCAAGATCAAATGAACTTATAACCAGTATGAGGAACTGATACAAGCCATTGATCTCCCTCAGAAGTGGAAAAACAGTAGACTATAAGTATAAAATGAGATTTTATACCTATGCTTGACTTGAACTTGGCTTCTTGGACCGCTTTTGGTGCTTGAAAATAGTTTAAAAACAGCAAGGAAAGGAGTTTTAGATGTATCAAAGACTTGAAAATGTTTTTGTGGTTTTCTTGGAAAAATACTTGAGAAGATGATGGGTATTAGAAAGAGTTTGAGAGAGAGTTTGAGAGAGTGAAATTTTCAGAAGATAGTAGAGAGAGAGAGTAAAATTTCGTGGCCTTGGTGGTGTAGAATGAAGGGGGTATATATAGGGGTGAAGAAAATAGGCTTTTAGCTTGAAAATCAAATGAAAAATGAAAAGAAAAAATGTTTTGGGGAGGGCAAAAGGCATCATGAGATGCTCTGCTGGCTCAGGCAGGCCTGGGGTATGCAGGTTTGAACGTTGAACGAGTTGGAAAGCTTGAAAAGCCATGGTCAAAGCCAAGCTCAACATGCATTGGTCTGTCAGCACTCCCAAGCGCTCTAGAGTGGTCTCGAGCGCTTGGGATTGTTCCCGAGCGCTCTAGAGTGGCAGCCCAACTTCAGAAGGGCGCCACGGACACTCCCGAACTCGGTTTTGGGTGTTTTTCGAAGCGTTGGAAAACTCGTTGAGTCCTCTTTCTAACCTAATTGATTCCATTCAAATATGTTTTACATGCTGAAAAGTGTGCCCATTTAGCCCTCAGGGTGTCGGAAAAAGAAGAGTTTTGGTTTTGAAAAAGTCCAAGAAGCATTGTCCAAGTTCGTCCAAGGCTTGTTTTGATTCATTTTCATCATCGGGGAGCCTCGAGGGCACAAATTAAGGATAATTAATAGGTCCAAATTGGGGTGTCTATAGCATGAAAACAAAAATATCCATATATGTATATATATAGGGTGCTTTTGTATTTAGATCTTCTTTGTGCAATCATGCTTTCATTCTTTTATTTTTTTGGAACACGTTAGAAATTCATTAATATCAATAAGGATTACAATCTATCGTGTGCCTCTAATACAACTGGAAAAAAACCTATGGCACACAAGTTAACAGAATACACAGCCAAAACAAATGAAGGAATCAAGTCCAGCGATAAATTGATTAGACTGGCAGAAGTCAGAGTCGCGCATGCAATGTGTCGACATCCAGTTGTCATGGTAGTTCCACAATTGTCGATGTTTTCCATAGAGACCGACCCATGCCAATCTCGTGCGACTGATGCCAATTTAATGACTTTTTTTACACTTTCAGGTAGAGAGCACCGCCTGCATGGAATAAATATCATGCAACTAGTTGGCTGAAAAAGGCCAACTACGGCGCAAAATCAATAGAGAAAATGCAATCCCACGCTGTAACCAAAGTTATTGAAAAAGAAACTACGCGAAATCAAATGCTCCAATAAGCACCCACCACCGCCACCTTAAACTACAGCTAAAAGCTAATAGGAAATCCTAAACTACTGCATCCCAAGAGAACCCATCCAAGGTTAGCATCCATAAACAACAAGCAATCAAGCCAGAGAGCTCACCACATCAACCAAAGGCGACCATGCCGCTGGCCGGATCGCTCCCATTATTAATAGTGGCCAACACAGATCAGGGAGTCAGTAAACCAAAATAAGCTTCGCAAATCACCAAATGACCTGCAAGAAAACAAAGGAAACACCCACAATAAGAACCCATCCACACTAGAGGAGCCTGATAGGATTTGACAGGGAAGGGGAGTTAGAAGGGGGAAGTCGGATCCAATCGGAAGAGAAAAAAAGAAAAGAGAAGCCATTAGGACGGGATAGGGAAGACGAAAAAAGGGGGTCCGATCAGGTTTGAGAAAAAACCAGCCGAACGAAGGGCCGTCCGAACGACTAGGTTTGAGAGACAGAAAAATGTGCATCACCGGAATCTAAGGGGATCGGAATGCCGGGACAACAGGCTGATGTAGAAAACAAGGCGGAGGCTGTGACGAGGCGGCGGTGCTTTTGCACTGTTCAATGGCGCGAATGACAGAGAGGACGAGGGTGGTGCTTATCTGGAAAAGGTGAAGGTAAACATCCGGAAAAGGAAAGGTTAACAGGTTGTTGGGGGGGGGGGGTTGTGTGTGTGTGTGTGGGGCGGGGGGGTGCTTTTCAACTATTCATACTGAAGGAAACGCTTGCTTACTTCGTACGTTGTGTTGAGTTTTGTGGGACTTTCTCTCTCTAACTTTTTTCAGTGACCACTTGTTTAAAAACTGGTGCCTTCATTCTTTTGTTTTGCGTTAAACTCTAGCATGAGCCCATACTATACGTGAAAGAATTTTGAAAAAAAAGATGCTAAGTATATTTTTCTTTCATGATCGGCTAAAAAATGTGTTTTGAACCAAAAAATAAATTGAATTAAGACTACTATGGGTTTGGTCCAATATAGATACTTAAATCCTAATCCTAGTAGGTTTGAAAACTTATATTGTCATCCTGAATTTAAATAATAGGAGTACCGATTTCACCTTTTCTCTCTCTTAATCTTTCTTAATTTATCTCCTCAACCAAATCCCCCAAATTAGCGCTATATATATGTAAAGGGAGCCATTAATGCCACAACCCTTTTTTTTGAAGCCACGACAAATCAATTCAACTTCCAATTTTACCCCCAAGTTGCTTCTCTCCCTCTCAACACAAGGTTTTTCCATCTCCTCCCTTTCTTCTCCTAGCCTTTGTTTTCATGATTTCTTTGATTACATGCTTTTGTTTGTATTTCTAAGACTGAACCAATTTTCGTTGCTAAAATGAAGTGTATTTTACCAATTAACAAATTTTTGGGTCTACACGCACTGAGTCAAATACAAGAGCATGGGTGCGGGTAGGATGCTATTTCTTGATTCGAAAATTTCTGATATTATGTTCAACGAAAATGTTGGGTCTTGTCATGAACCATGTGAAGGAGAAAGCCTCCAGAGAGAGAAGAGAGAGAGGGTTAGAGGGGTAAAAAAGAAGGAGAAAAGTGGATTGGTCTATGGTGTTGCCAAACTAGAGAGTGAGATAGGGACAGAGAGTGGTGAAAGGGGCTAAAGAGAAGATAATGAATATAGAGAAGATGAACAGTGGGTTTGAGGTAATTTTGTCAAACGACGTAAATTGTCTTGGCACTAAAAAAAGCTATTGTGGCTTTATTAGCGCTATATATATGTATCTACGTATCTTATATTATAGACAATATCTACATAATATCTCAGATAGAAGTATAATGGGGCACCAATGTATTTTGAGGATAAGAATCAGGGTCGGCTCTAAAATTTTCGGGGCCTAAGACGAAATTGCAAGGGGAAAAAAAATATTCTCAGGAGGAAGGAAAAAAGAGGCCTCTAGGATTTGAACCATATACCTATTAGATAGCACAACTAAGCATTTTTCACTCGGCTAGATAGCTCATCTATTATATAAGTGCTATATTGAATATTTGAATATATATTACATACCTTAGTATACCTATCTAGGGCCCTAATTTTCAGCCAAAGTATGGAGGTTTAAGTCGGCAGACACGTCCTGCTTAGCTCGAAGCCGGCCCTGATGAGAACATAAATATTTAAACTCACTAGATGGATACCTAAATAAGTCTAATAAATAGGATGCCTATTTATTTTCTTCAATTTTTTTTTAAAAACATTTAGTTGATTGTTTGAGTTATTACTGAAAACATCTATACCTATATATAACCAAAAAAAAAAAATTTAATCCTCTAAAATGTAGCTTTGGGACAATTAAGACATGCCCTTATTTGTTTCTTCCTTCGCTTTTTTGGAAGTTGTAAAAACTCAGTAATTTCTTTGGGGTAATGCTGGGCCGGTACCATTTTTTGAATTCACGGCCGGGGAGATCCTACCCATATAACCTTCATGTCTCATCAGGTCCTCTTAAAAGAATTACACGCGCGCGAACATTTATTACTGTAGATTTCCCTCTTTCCTGTCCTGTTACTTTATGCTCTCTTCCACGTCTCTCTTTCACACACACACTCACGCACTCACTCTCTCTCTCTCTCTCTCTCTCTCTCTCTCTCTCTCTCCTTCTTGTTCACTCTCTTCTCTCTCTCCTCTTTCTTCTTTTTTTATTTTAAATCTTTAATGACTATAATTTTTATTGTACATATCCAATTTTAAAAATATACGTATATTGGAAACCAAAATTTTATTTTAAATCTTTTATATAGCCCTAGGGTTTAGATTTAGGCATTTTTATAAGGGTTTTAGGGTACACTTTCCTATCATAGTTTTTTAGCGATTTAGACACTTTCATAAGGTACCCTAGGGTTTAAGCATTTTCAAAGAGTACTTCAGGGTTTAGGCATTGTTATAAAGTACCCTAGGGTTTAGGCACTTTCAAAGGGTACCCTAGGGTTTAGGCACTTTCATAATTTAGGATTTTAGTGTTTCATTAATTTGAAGTGATCTAGTGGAAATTACTTTTTATTTTCTCTACCTAGTGGGAAAAAGCCAATTTTTTATTCTCTTTGAAAATTGAAAATTTTAATCATTCAACTGTAGTCATCATTAGCCGGAGTAATTGCAGGTGGGCGGTAGCACGAAGTCCCGCTCGTGGGGAGAGGACTTGGTGGGAAAATAATTGGGTGTAATTGTGCACCAAGACTTGATGAGGCAAATTCAAGTCAGGTAGGACCGGCCTGGAAATTCCCCATTTTCTTTAACCTTGAACAAATATTTCTTGTAAAAAAAAACCAAATTATTTTGAATTTCAATTTTTTTTTAAAAGAAACAAATATTTCTGATTTACTAGAAAAACAAAATGATTGGGCTTTCACATAACATCGGGTAGCACTCCAGTGAGATTATCACGTCCCTTTCCTCTCCTACATAGTACTGTATAATATTTCCCCAATTTTCTGATAGTCTTATCCAGAATTCCAATTCCATTTCTTGAGTTGGGCAGATATGGATCTTTTCGTCTTCAGTAGCACCACAACCTACCCCTCCATCGCCTTTCTTTCTTCTTCCCTATCATCGTCACACGTATCAGCATACCCATGTAAGAAATCTCTCCCTCCCTCCCTCTCTCTCTCTCTCTCTCTCTCTCTCCCATTGCCTATAACATTCTTCTTTCGAGTGTTTCTGTCTTTACCCATGTGCATACTTATATATACATACACATCTTGTTCAAAATCTTGGATCTTTGCTTTCTTTTTTGTATGTGGGCGCAAGCTATTCTTACATTCAGTTGGTGAGATTTGTGGGTTAACTGTTCTTGATTGAAATCTAGGTTCTCCCTGTCTTGAATGCCCTTTTCAATTTAGCAAACTGATTGGCTGTTATTCCCACTCATCCCCCTTCTATAACCCACTTAATTCTCACTCATTAACTGTTTGTTTTCTGCATTGTGCTTTGATAGGATTGCAAGATAAATTTGTTGGTGTGTTATGGTTTTGCCCATGTGGGTGTTTGTTAACATGTAAATGTAATTTATCTGTTGTTTTTAACCGCATTTGAATTTGTCAATCATTTTCCACTATATGTAACTGTAAAATTATTATTTACTCGGGAGTTCATCTTGTACTCTCCATGTATACTGGGGTATTTGGTTTTGACTTGTTGAATTTTTCTTGGGTTTTGGTGTGTCATACTCTTTCATTCCGGCATTCTTTCAAACAGGTGATCTCCTTCCATTTGCGTACATGCATCCTTCTTGTATTGTGTTTAACCGTCCAACCAATGTATTGGTTTGCTGTTGGAGAATCTTTATCAGCCCCTCTTTCGAATCTGTCATTTGACTCATAAAGAACATGTGAATTTTGGTACTTTCTTTTAGTTTACAGGTTGCGCAAGAACTTCACCGGTTTGCACCCAAAGTCAGTCTGTGGACTTCAGATTAAGATGTCCTCTATCATCAAAGAAAGAGGTGCATTGATTGTAAAGGCATCCTCCGAGGCTGATGGGACAGGCCCAGATGGTGTTGAGCCTCCTCCATCAGAAGGTGAAAAGACTGATATACCAGTTGAAGATCTTCCTTTGGAGTCCAAGGAGCAATTACTGCTTGAACAGAGGTTGAGGATGAAGTTGGCTAAGAAGATTAGGCTTCGAAGAAAGAGACTTGTTATGAAGCACCGCTTGAGGAAGAAGGGCCGATGGCCACCTTCAAAGATGAAGAAGAACAAAAATGTATAACCTTGACCTCAATTTTCTAGTCCAGGTTTTTCGATTTGTCGATTGAAGCTGTTTTTGAAAGATTGAATCAGTATGCATTTCAGGTTCATGGTTTTGTTTGCGGGAATCGAATCTCTCGTTTAAATTTGTTGTGTCAATTATAGTGTTTCATATGAATCTAGATGGTATAGTTTTGCAAGTTGATTTCTCCTCTTGTTAGACATTACAACATTTTACCTGCAACTCGAACATGGAAGATGGTATGGTTTTAAAGCTGTTTATACCATTTGTGTTGCAGTGGTCTTTTTGGTTCAAAGCCACACATGACCATTCTCACTGTCATCTATTTTTCCCAATGTCTAGGCCTTTGACTGTGTTGTTTTACCCCAAAACTCATGTCACTTCTGGATTTGGACCTTGCACATTCCTGGAAGGGATGGCGGGTAGACAGGTTGCAGCACAGAGTTTAGATTACTCATTTAGTATACCTTTAGACTGTGTTTGGATCTTTGGATTTGTGCGGGTATTTATGGAGGGAGAGAAAAGGTAAGAGATTCGACTTCATCACATTGTTACACAAAATGAAGTAGAATTCCTTACTCTCTCTTTGTAGTAGGCTGAACCTGACGGCTCGAACCCCATGTCCGAGAAGCATAAACCGAGACTAGGGATGAAAGGGGTGGCCGTACTTAAGCCTAGGTTCGGCTGTAATCGGGGTGTGGCAATGAACGATGACGCACTCACCTGATAACCCGCTCCAGGAGAAAGCCGTCCGGCTTGGCTGCCCTCAGGTCAGTAACCCAGACGGCTGTTTTCCCCTACAAGTCACCCACATTCAAGCTCGGCCGAGGGTGAGGCTCGGCTAACCATGACGCCACATACTGCCTCACGCAGTGAAGCAGTTATGCCAAGGGATAATGATGGGGTGCCAGCTCACACCAAAATGGTTACCAAATCTTATCGGTGACGTCACAACAACGTCAGCCAACCCGTGCAAGGCACATGCTTGTACTTGGGGAGCAAGCCAAGTAGACTCTATAAATACCAAATGATAGCAACCCTAAAAGGTACATGCTTCTACACCCAAAAAACCCTAGTCTCTTGCTCTGCTCTCTGCACATTCTCATTCTCTCGCCTGAGCGCCTTGCCGGACAACCCCGACCAGGTCTTAGTCGTACGTTCCCTGTGCAGGTTAGGGCAATAAAGCTAGGCAGCCCCTGAACCAATGGAGGTGGAATTCAGATCAAGGGGTCACACACTCTTTTTTCCCCTCCATAAATCCAAATACAGCTGTAGTGTCCACTGTATTCGAGGAATTTGGAGAAAATCTTCATGTGGTGGCTTGTCTCTGTGTTTGAGAAGCACAAACATTCCTTAAACGGTAGCTTATCTGTGTCATACCGACTCCTGATGAAATACCGACTCTTGATGAAACTTGTCTGAACGCATCCAATAGATTTGTTATTGTGTAGAGCCAAATACACTTTAGTCACTTGGGGGGACACATCTTCATCCCCTAGACACAAGTGGAGCACATTACAAGTAGAGCCGGCCCACCCCCAAGGCCCAAGAGGCCCGGGCCTTGGGCATCCCAAAAATCCCAAATTTTAGGGGCACTCTAATATTTTTACTACATGTATTTGAGTAGGAGTCTTTTTAAGTCCAATAGAAAAAAATGTCCAATTGGAGGTAATGAGAAAGCCCAATAGAATGAAATATTTTTACTACTTGGGTTTGTGTTCGTATTTAATGATTAATAGAACTTTATATTGGTTTGTTTTTTCGTATTGTGATGGTTGAGTTAGCCCAATAGAATGAAGTATTTTTGTACCTATTATTATCTCCAATTCTCATTTTCCAACTTTACGAATGCTAAATTTCAAAAGTCCATGGCCGGTATTCGAAATTTTGCTGTCAGTAATCAGGTAATGTCTTATGTGGATTTTTTGCTTTACCAGCTAGTGACTAACATGTGATGTAAGATTCAGACTAAGACATTTTGGGTATGAGAAAATTACTCAATTTGAGCACCTCAGTTCTGGAAAAACATGGCTTCTCTCCCTATTAGAGTGGACGTTCTGTTTGCTTTTGTTTACTAGTTGATAAGTCATTGGCCTTTGTTTTGTGTTTTTTCTCAACCCTCCCTCCGTGTCTTTTTTCCTTTTGTAATGTGGAATCCGGAACCACCTGTGCAAGGACTATCCTAGTTTTCTCAACCAAGGTGCAGGTGATCCACCTGCAAGACACTTACACCATGCGATTGAAGTTCTACACAATACCTTTCCATTTAGGGCTAATTTAATGACAGTGTAAACACCCTATTCTGGACTGTCCAGATTAGTTTACTTACGGTCTTTGATTCCCCGATGATGAATAAGATCAAGAACACCCCGAGAATGTCAGTATGTTTGAGCTTTGAGCGGCTAAAAACCTTTTCGAACCCCTTCTAAACTAGAACCAAAAAGCCATAGCAAAACCCTTCCTGCACACACTGGTCCCACACCAGCGTGCGCTGGTCCATTACCACGTGTCAGTCATCGGTTAGCTTTGACTGTTGACTAGGCTTGGACTGGCGCACGCAGGTACAGGAGTGGCATACGCCGGTCAAAGGTAGTCCCATCTCCTTTAGTTAGCCATGTTCACAATACTTTTGGCGCACCCCAACTCTCTGAATATCTGTCTGGAAGTGATTTGAGGACATGGGGATGTCCCCCCTCTCACATAAGCAATCATCACCTTGTCACATGCATTTAATGCATGGTGACTCCTTGGCCAAGCCAACCAGCCCCATTTAGCTGGTTACACTCCCTCCACTCTCACCACCTTCTCCTATATATACCCCATTGCATTTATGTGCAAGGGGTTACAAAATTCAAAAGCCCTAGTCACAAGTTCAAACTACAACCTCTTGTTCATCATTTTCCTTGCCAAGGGAAGGTGAAAACAAGCTTCATAAATCCCCACTACATACATCCATCCATTCATCCATCAAACCACAAGTTCAAAGCTCAAACACTCCAACAAACTCAAAACCAAAGCTATAACACCTTTGATCAATACTATGTTCTGATCCCTGAGGGGGGTTGGCAGGGTCAAGGCTGATAATCAATACTAGTCATGGCTCTAAAGCTAGCAAGGTTTTAAAATCGTCTTTGATTGGAACTGGCGCACGCTTGTCCACAGTACGTGTACGCCAGTCATGGCTATACGTGCAGTATTGGCGTGGGGATCAGTGTTTAGCTATTTTCTGTTTTTCTTTCTATATATTTCACTGTGAGCATGCTAAGAACTAGTTTACTGCTTTCCATAGTTAGAACTCTTAGTTCTAGTCTTCAATATGCTTACCTGCTGTTACGGAATGCCTCTAGAGTCTTTCTGAATATGTCTCAAAACCCAGAAAGTGCAAAGCCAAGCACTGGATAGGACGCTGCAACTGGCATACGATTGTACGTTACCTGCGTATTCCAGTCAAGCCCAGTCCAGTGGTTGGCCCTTGTGTGGCAACTAGGCTTTGGCCTCTGTTTTTGTCCCCTCACTATTTAAGGGGTGTTTTGTTTATTCATTTGGCCTTATGGCCCTTTAAACTGCTTACTTTTGTATATACAATTCTATATAAATTGCTTGGTTTGTCCTGAGTGTGCACTGGTCATTCTAGAGCTCAGAGGGTTGAAAATAAGAACTGTGGATTTAGGCTTACTGGTGCACGCGGGTAATGGAATGGCGTGCGCAGGTGCAGTCAGTATGCAGTGACTTGGTCAGTGCATGCTGGTTTCTTCCCGTGCACCTCACTTCGAAACAGCGTCACCTAGTCTATTTAAGGCTCGTACAGAAGTCTGTTTTCAATCTATACTAACTATTTCAATAAAGCAAGCATGCCATCTTATTACATCCCGCCAACATGTTACAGTTTTTAATCCCTTTAAACAGTCCCCTGCTCTAATTGGCTAAAAAATGATTAATAAGAGAAAATCCAAATGTTTTACAAATGCTTGAGTAGAAACCGATCTCCGGATTGGGTGAGAGGGGTTTCTTAAACCCTTCCCCTCTCGTAACTTGGCTTCCGAACCTCAGATATCAAAGGTGACGATGGACCAGTGTACAAAACCTTTTTCAATCAAAACGTAGCAAGCATTTCAAGTTTGGTTCCTTGGGTGGTTCACCGCTGAAACTCGAGTGGCGACTCTAAATTGAGCGTTTCGCCGCGCTTTCCAAAAAGGGTGCACCCGATTATTTCACAGATTTTAGGGGCGTGTGCCCACAGTGGCGACTCTGCTGGAGACTTATTGCATCAGTCAAATATTTGGAAATTAATACACTTGATAATAGTCCTTCTAAAGTCTGTCAAAACAGTATGCTCTGCGCTGTTGAAGAACGGAATGGTGACTTAGCAGGATCCTCATGTCTGACCAATCCGAATTGGGACTTTGCCGATTGTTCACTCGTGTAGTTTTCTCCAAGTATTGATTAATAAAAGTGAGCCGAGTTTTAAAAGGCATTTTTGCGAACTTTGTGATTCTCTATCATTAATCATTCTTTTGGCATTTTATTTCATGTGTATCGATGTTGGCTAGCCCCATTGAGGAGTTTTGGGTAACCGGCACAGTTTACTAGACCTCGGGGTCCTCGAATGCCCAACAATCTTGGACGATGATGAGTCGTACTACCATTTGACTGTTGCTCTGCAATACGCGTTGCAGCGGGAGGTATATCATGGCTCTAGTTTGAGAACCCCCTCAAACCAAAACCGGCCTCTACATGTACAAAGCACTAGAACTCTCCAAACTAGGACAAGTACCCACAGGGTAAGATTATTTGCATTAAACCCCATATACTATTTATGTGTTACTATTTTCCCTATCACATGCATTGTACATACATACCGTTTTTGCGTAAGAGCATGATAGGGCGGCTTTTGGGTTATCTCTTTTTCGAGCTTGTCTTATTATTATTAGGATGCTGCTATGGCCCTATGAAGAGTCATGCATCTCGATGGTGCGCATTATCGAAATTCGAAGTCCTTTGATCAACAAGATTTTGGGATATCAATGACTTGTAAACCCTTGTCAAAAATCCGATATTAAGAACAACAAAGGAACCGATGTCGTGGAACTAATACCTTTGGGGTTACAAGTGCCTTGTCACTTATAACCGCCATGGCTAAAGTAGTGTGTCGCCACACATGTCATTCAAGGTTAGGAACCACGCCATCTGTAACAAGTTGTTCCGAGTCTAGGATAATCAAAGGCTTAGACTATTTTGACATCTCCTAATGTCAGTCGGTTCAAAAAGGATACACTGCTCAAAAGAATTCCGAGGATTTTGGCAGCGTCTGAACGTTGTGAGACAGACTTGTCTATTAGTTCTAGAGTCTAGGAGGACACCGACGACGATGACATGCGCATTTTCATTCTTTCAAATAAAAGTGCTACAGGAGTAACACTGAGTTCTCATTTACTTTACTGTCTAGCCGTGAGCCATTGCACCATCAAAGAAGGATCCGAAAATAAGAGCCAAACCTGCTTGGGAATGTCCATCGGGTCCAGACAGAAGAAGGCTTGATAGGGTTGCTCCTCAGTCAGTCACAACAGAAGTTCTGGCTGGTTCACCGTCAAGGGTAGATTCACCACCGACTACTTTGCACGAGACACCTCCGTCCTCTCCTTCTTTAACACCATCACCGAAATTTGTCAAAACACTCATCATGGTAGATGTTCCTCCTCAAGATCAGGCCATTATACTCACGAACCTCCAGCATAACATGGTGTAGACACCTCTCGAACAGGGCATCGCCATACAGATTGATCATCGTTTGTTTGTTTACTTTCCACTTCATAAACCAAGATCGTGGATATTCCCATGGCTAGGAATATTGCCACACGATAACGGTTATCATCAAAACAAAGTTGCCACCTAGTTTATAAAAATTAGAAAAAACAAATAGAGATTCCCGGTACGGGAGCTAAAAGTACAACAAAGGGATGGTGTTAGGTACCCCTTTTTGCCCAGTCATCAGATTGGCCCATAATTGTTTGACATACAATTAATACATGCTTTATCTAATTCTAAACACGTAGTCTGATTATTAGCCTTTAAACAGTTGATATGGAGAGCTAGTACAATAATCGAAACATGCATCAGAGTAAGCAGAATAAAACAGGCTGTTCCAGGGAGATGGATCCTGTGGATGGTGAATAGATGTCATGGCCGAGGGATCCTCCTGGTTTAATGTACTGGCCGAGGGATCGAAGGCCCAGCTGATGTTCTTCCTCACACCAGACTGAACAATTAATAGAAAATCAAGATACTACAATTAACATGTGAAAACTGTAAATAAACCAAACCAAAGGCCCTTAGGCCTCACCACCTTGATCCCTCAGTTGCTTGATTGCTTCGGATTGGAGGGGATTGACTGATTTTACTTCTCGAAACCCTAGGGTTAGGGTTTGTACTTCGGGGTTTAATCGTCGGATTGCGCTACCTTTGGAAGGTTAGGGGTTTTATAGAGAGGATATGAGAGAATATACGTGCAGAGTTTCATGGCTAGAGAGGGTGATTCTTCTTATTAATTTCGAACCCTAAAGCCCTCTTTATATAGGCAATTGGTGACTCACTCCGGCAAATCAAAAGGTGTGAATCAATAAGGAATATAGGGTGAATAAGATCTCTAGACGAAATCTACTTCGTAGCCCAAACGCATCTGAAAGAGGCTGCTACGGTTTTGGTGAACGGATCAAACGATTGACAGAACATTCCAGAATCTGGAAAATAGACGATCTGGCGGCCGAGCAATAGATCTGGCAGTCGAAGGATGTTTCTGGTGGCCGAAGAATAGATCCAGCTACCAAGGAATTGATCTCTCAGGGAGATTTTTAAGCAACATGTTTCACGGGTGAAAGAATGACGTTGAGGCCGTGAGATCAATATTATGGCCAATGGATAGATTCTCTAAGGATACTGTATTTCTGTCTGAAAAGCTATTTGGCTTTGAATTGGGTCCTCTAAGCGGCTAAAAGTACTCACCAAAAGTCCTAAGGTTTACGAGAAGTCAATCAGCAATCACTATATCCATTCATCATCGGGATGGTCCCCAAGGTGGTACTTGAAATAATCGTTAGGTCAAATTGGGGTTTCTACACATGGCCATCATGCAACAAAGGGCTGACCAGGCTGAGACTTCTATGGCCAATCTGCATGCCTTGATAGAAGAACGACCCCCAGCGAGAAGGGAGAGGGTTGAGGAAGAAAGGGCCAATCCCGAATCAGAGGCTAAAATTCCACACCTTGAAGTGGCTATTCCTAACCCAGAAATGGTTGCTCTAATTGCTAAAATGGCTAAGCTTAAAGAGGTCATCTCCAAGTCAGAAAAGATTGGCGCTGGAGGTTTGGACATGGACCGTCTCTGCCTCTTTCCGAATGCCAGGTTGCAAGGTTTAAAATGCCGGACTTTACGAAGTTCGATGGAACTGGTGATCCTAAGACTCCCCTTTTGGGGTATCATGGGGCAATGAAACTACTTGCGGTCGAAGTTGACGCAATGACACAAAAGTTCCTACAAACACTCTCCGGTCCAGCATTCTAATGATTTTTATCTCTCAACGTCTCCAAAAGAAAAACATGAGAGGAAATCGGAACAGTCTTTAATGCTCAGTACAGCGACAACTTTTAGCTCAAGATGACTACCCGGGAGTTGGAATCCACCAAAATGAATGCGAAGAAGTCCTTTGCTGACTTTATCAAGAGGTGGAGGAGGAAGACCGCTCTAATGACTGATCGTCCAAGTGAAAGGGATCAGATCCACACCATCTCCCGCAACCTACAACCCTACTATGCTAAGAACCTTGTGTTGTTTCAAGGGGCTAACTTCGAGACTTTCTTTGAGCCTGGTCTGGCTATCGAAGAAGCTCTGTAAAGTGGGGTTCTGCCAAGGAGTGAATCCTCCTCTTCTTCGCCAACTCAAAAAGCTAAGCCTCGCGTTTACACAGGGAATAACTCCACTTTGTTTGGCAGTAACAACTATGCCAATGCAACCTCCGGTGGAAACAATGCCGCCGCTCAAAATTCCAACCATGTTGTGGATATTAACCAGGTCCAAGCACCACAAAGACCAGAAACAGAAACCAACCCCGGAACTTTGCTATTTTCGAGGCATCTCTTACCTCGGTGATGGAAAAGTTGGTCAAGTCCGGCCATCTCAAGCCCTTGGCTCCAACCCCTCTTCCTCAAAATCCACCTCCTAGCCATAACCCTAACCTGTTCTGCGCCTACCACCAGATGCCTAGTCATCACACCGATTCTTGCTATCGCCTTCTTCATGCGATTCAAGATTTGATTAATGACGGCACTCTTCAAACCCCACCTTCTACACCCAACGTCATCTCTAACTCCATGCCTAAACATAACTCTAACCTGCAGATTAGCCAGATCAACCCAAGCTCCACTCAAATCAACCCAAGCTCCACTCAAAATGACTTCAACTCCACCATATTCAACTCTACCCGCTACATCATCCAAGAAAATCACCCTATGCCGATCGTAACCATTCCGTCCAACCTAGACATCAACATGATGGCAGTAGGTTGGAAGATGGAAGACAAGGCTAACGAATGGAAGGAGCTTTCCAAGGATTCGATCGAGCGGTACAACATGGGTTTTCCCGCATTCCCTCATGTCGATCAAGTGTGGCTGGAACATTAGGAAGGCGAATGGAATGTGGCACAAGCAGACCCTTTGGATGGCCTTTCACTGTACATGCTCTTTCATCAAATTGAGTCGATCAATCCTGAGGAGGAAGTTGAAGAATATGTTTGGGACCCACAGCCTGATGCGGGACACGTAGCATTGGGTCTTGATTTCAGTTTTGGTCAGGTTGACACCGACAGCGACATAGACGAGCAATACTTGAGTTACTATGCCGAGGGGGAGCTTATTCCCGATGAGCGTCGCCCATTTGGAGCCATGCTCCCTCTTATAAGCTCAATTTCAAATGCTGTCGACGATCATATTTGTGAGTTCGATCCTACTCTTAACATTGTCTCCGCAGAACAGCCTCGTTCGTATGTTACTGCTATCGATGATGATTGTTCTATCATGGTTCTGTAGGCTGCACCCCCCGATGATCTTTGGGAAGTTGATGAGATTGTCGATGTTGGTAGGGCTTCACCACCTGTTAACCTTTGGGATGTCAATACAGTTGTCGATGTTGTCGTGGGTGACGAAGTTTGGACTGTCAACATTGCTTTGGTCGATGGAGGTCTCTAGGACGTTCCGTTTGTGACTAACCCGGGAATTCCTTTTGAGGAGGCTATTACTTAGGACCCTACTTTTTGGGAAGGGTTGGTTATGGAGGACTTGGCACAGGATTTAGCTCTGAGGCAAGACACGGCGGCAATGGTAGCTTCAGTCGACAAGGGAAAGCGCAAGTTGGGGGATGTTCCTACTGATTTATAGGATGTTGATGGTATGTCTTCGGTATGGGATGTTGCCAATGTCACAAGGAGTGGTCGAGTGTTCCAACCTATGAATTTCCAAGCTGGAAGCTCGTCCAATCCACCAGCTCAAAGGCCCAATGTTCCTACTGCTCAAAGAACTACTCCTCGCTGTTCCTATAATTCCAAGTGGGGCACCGAAAGATGATATCATTTAAAAGCAATTCGAGCAGATTCCCGCTGCAATCTTTGTTTAGGATTTGATTTGTTCTTCCAAGGAGCATTGTGAGAAGCTATCCTTGACTCTCGCTCATCTCAAAGTGCCTAACGACATAACCCCCAAGGTTATGATCACCCTCATAATGCCACTAATCTCTAAGCACTCTATTACTTTCACCGAGAGGGATCTCCTTATTGAAAGGACTGCGCATAACTGCCCGCTGCACATCATTATTAAATGTAGGGGACATTGGGTGCCAACTACTCTCATTGACAACGGTTCAGCGATCAACGTTTGGCCTATGAAAGTTGCTTACCACTTGTGTCTCACCAAGAAGGACTTTGTGCCGTCTAACTTGGCAGTCAAGGCCTATGATATCACTCGTCGTGCGGTGGAGGGAACATTAATGCTCAAGCTTGATGCTGAGGGCTTTGAGATGGATGTTAGAGTTTCACATTGTTGACATCCCTGCTACCTTCAACCTGCTACTAGGCAGGCCTTGGCTTCACAGGGCAGACATCATGGCTGTGTCCTCTACTCTGCACCAGAAGGTTATGCTGGGACTCACTTCTGAGACTTTGACAATCTGCAGAAACTTTAGGATCCGTCCACACACCGAGGATGGAGCACCGATCTTGGGAATCATGCACGGGGAGGAGGATGCTGACTTTGGAGGTTTCTCTTTCGACACGTCTGGTTCAGTCCTTGCCATCACCATGGACGATGATTTTATCATAAGTTCTGCTGCCCTCGAGATAATGAGGAGGATGTCTTACATGCCTGGCTTAGGGCTTGGAATTAACTAGCAAGGGGTCGTTGAATTCCCTACCTTTCCTTTCAGTGAAGGCCGCTTTGGTTTGGGATATGTTCCCCTTACCAAGGGTGCCAAGAAGAGGAAAGGTACGGGAAAGCCTCGAACCCTTCAAGGTAATAAGGACAATTACTTTGTACGTGAAAGAGGAGGCACTGCTTACATGGGACAAGTCGAGCCGTTTTGGGATCCGAAAACTCGTACTTGGCTGCCTAGTTTTGAGGTCTTTGTTGCTGACACATGGTCTGATAGTGAGGATGAGGAGTTGGCTAGGGAAGAATTCAAGAAGCAGTTGGTTCATATCAAAGGGAAAATCAACTGGCTAAAGACGTTTGATTAGGGGAGCTTAGAGCTGCTGTTCTCTTAAGTAGGTTTGGTTGGCGATGTTGAGGAGGCTGAAGTGCTGATGCTTAGGTCCGACACTCTCGAAGATCCTACCTCTTTCATTGTGGAGGCTAAGGGTAGTATTAAAAACTGCATCTTCACACTGCGTCTAACTTGCATTGACGACACGTCTAAATCTGACACAAAGTCGATCGAGTCTAAGTCTAGCTCAGAGTTGAAGTTTGTGCCTCTTGGCCCTCCCCGTCATAGCTTTTACTTTGAGTTTGAGTCGACTGTACTTGGCAACCCTGAAGGGTTTTATGAAATGCATGATCCTACTTCCGACTACTTTGCTGACTTTTATATAAATTGTGTCGACCCCGATGATGAAGGAATAGATTTTGAAGGGATTGTCCCTGCTGAATTGCGTTCCCTCATCAAAAGAGAAGACGAAAGGCATGCTTAGCCTCTAAAAGAAGAAGTAATTTCTATAAATTTGAAAGACGAGGATGACTCCCGTATGATGCAAATTGGTTCAACTTTGTCCCCGGAGGATCACACCGTGCTGATCAATTTAGTCAAGGAATTCTTCGAGGTCTTTGCATGGTCAGGATACGCTTGGCATAGATCCCGAGATAGTGCAACATCGAATCCCGTTAACGCCAGGAGCTATACCTGTCAAGCAGAAGCTCCGCAAAATGAGGCCGGACTGGGTACAGAAGATGAAGGAAGAAGTCACCAAGCAGATTGATGCAGGTTTCTTAAGGGTTGCGGAATACCCCAAATGGGTTGCTAATATTGTGCTTGTTCCTAAGAAGGATGTAAGGATCCGAGTCTGCGTCGATTTCAAGGACTTGAACAAAGCAAGCCCTAAAGACAATTTTCCCTTGCCACACATCGATGTGCTTGTGGATGATACGGCGGGGCATGCTTTGCTTTCATTCATTGATGGATTCTTTGGATACAACCAGATCTTCTTGGCACCAGAGGACCAGGAAAAGACAACGTTCGTCACTGAATGGGGTACTTACTGCTATGTGATGATATCGTTTGGACTAAAAAATGCCGGTTGCACCTTTCAGCGGGCCTAAACGACCCTGTTACATGACTTTATCCACAATACGGTTGAGGTCTATGTCGATGACATGATTGTTAAGGCAAAGTAATGGAAGGATTTCATTCCGACACTCAGGCAATTCCTCGAAATGCTCCGCAAGTACCGAGTGCGTCTCTACACGCAGAAGTGCACGTTTGGGGTCACGACAGGCAAGATGTTGGGGTTCTTAATCACTATAAGGGGAATTGAGGCAGATCCGTCCAAGATTAAGGCAATTTTCGAAATGGAGCCACCACGGTCCGAAAAAGGAGTGCGAAGCTTTCTGGGGAAGGTTCAGTTTATAAGCAGGTTCATCGCCAAGTTGAGTTCGACTTGTGAGCCGATGTTTCGTCTACTCAAGAAGGATGTCCCATTCGAGTGGACAGACAAGTGCTAAGCTGCTTTCGAATCTATTCAAGGGGTACTTGCAGAACCCACTGGTGCTAATGCCTCCTACACCGGGTCAACCTTTGATCTTGTACTTGTCTATCACCCCATCAGCTATGGGATGTTTGCTAGCACAAGAAAGAGATGTTGGAGTCGAGAAAACTATCTACTATCTGAGCAAGAATATGGTGGGATGTGAGGAGCGCTATAATCTTTTGAAAAAGATGTGTTGGGCGCTTGTTTGGGCTTCCAAAAAGCTAAAACACTACATGTTGGCTTATTCGTTGAGACTGAATTCTTGGATGGATCCTATTAAGTATCTGTTCGAGAAACCTGTGCTTACTCATAAGCTAGCGCGTTGATTACTTTTGCTGGCAGAGTTCGATCTCCAATACGTCACAAGGAGTTCGTTAAGGCACGTGCCCTGGTAGAATTCTTGGTCGATCAGCCGATTGATGGACCTGAGGACGTGGATTTCACTTTCCCTGATGAGGATGTACTAACAGTGGTTGAAGAGGTTTGGACGCTCTATTTTGGTGGGGCCGCTAACCAGAAAGGATTTGGGATTAGGGTGTTGCTGATCACGCCTGTCGGTGCTCATATTCCTCTTGCTTTCAAGTTAAACTTTGATGTCACAAATAATCAAGCTGAGTATGAGGCCTGCATTGTCAGAATGGAGGCTGCTATGCTCTTGGAGTCGAAAAGCTCGAAGTAATCGGAGATTCAAACCTGGTGGTCTCTCAGGCCAATGGAGATTGGAAGGTTCGTGAGGAAAAATTGAAGCCTTATCACCAAGATTTGGAAGAACTGATTCCTCGTTTCAATAAGGTGACTTTCACCCATATTTCACGTTTGAAAAATCAGTTCTGTAACAACCCTGGTTATTCGGAAAATAAAAATTTCGTTAAAAATTTGAATTTTATTTTAATTACTTGGATTTGCTTTTAAAATTCCTTTTTAGTCCTTAATAATCTTTCATAATTAGATTTGAAACTTTTTAAATTAAACCTTTTAGCAGCGGACAAACTAGTCATTTTCTAAAGACAAGTATGCTTATAGAAGCACTTGTATATTTTTCTAGTGAACGAAATAAAGTCTTAAAATTATATTTCTTAGCTAGAATTCCTTCATGGCAAGTAGAATTAGCTTCTAACCAACTAGTTGGAGAAACCTAACTACCATTTCACCTAGTTACATTCTCCTAACCCTAGATGGACCTTATGCATCTTCCAAACCCTAATGGAACCCTTTGGACCAAAGTAATGATTATTATATTTACTTGACTAGTCACATCAAGACCATACTTGTCTTTTTTACTTCTTTACCCATTGGATAATAATTGCTAGGGAAAATTTTATCTTTTGTGTACTAGAAGTTAGTCTTGCCAAAATCCAAGAAGTACATATAGATTTGACTAGACTAGTCAAAACTAAATCCCATCCTTTTGCTTCCAAAAGAAGTAAACCTAGATTTCCCACCAAAGTCAATTTCCTAGATCTTCTAAGTACACATATATTTTATATATAAGTACATGTACTTCTTAGTCTATTTATTTATTCTAAGGGAATCTTGACCATATCTTCCTTAATTGACACTTGAAAGCCTTACTCTATCCTAGACTAGATCACATAGTATTTTAAGTATACTTCTATATATATATATATGCATAGATGTATATATATACATAGTACTAGAGAGAGAGAGAGAGAGAGAGAGAGAGAGAGAGAAGCCAAAAGGAGAAAGAGAGGGAGAGATTTGGAGAGAGATGGTGAGATATGGGAGAGATTTGGAATGTACCTTGACATGATCTTCTTACATCCTTACAACCCATTGTTATACACTTCTCCAAGTCAAATCTACCTACCATTGTCCTTGTATATACATTTACCAACTAAATCTTTGAACCATCCTTTCCTTCTTCTATCAAATCTTCCTAAAACCTAACTCAAAGTACAGAATCTAGTCTTTCATGCCTAGACATTGATAGTTACTTGTACAATACCCATCTACCTACCCACCAAGCCATGCTTTGATGTGACAAAACAAGAAAAAAAAATCAAAGATAGGCGAGATAGAGAGAATTTGGGTGAGGGAGGGAGAGAGGGAAGCCTTGGCCTATAAATAGCAAGCTCACTCAAGCCATTCTCACACCTTCACTTCTTTGCTCTCACTTCTCTCTAGAATTTCTAAGCTTTCTTAGTTACAAAGTTCAAGTTTCTTTAAGTTCTTGAGAGCTACCACCAAACCACATCCAAAACCACCACTAGATCTTTAAAGTAGCTTAGTTTAGTTAGCAAGGTTGTTTCTAGGAAGAGAAAATCCATTCCTCTTCCTTTTGAAGCAATTCGAAGTCGTTACGCCGCCGATTCGCAAAATTGACGACCGATTTTCGAAACCGACCTACCGCCAAGAAGAACGGTAGAATGTCCTTATTCCTTATCCCTAAGTATATATCATATGTGCATGTTTGAGTTGTATGTAGAATAATCTTATCCGTACCCTAAGTATAAATAGAAATGGGTATTATTTGAAAAGCATGAAGAAAGATAGCTAGTATACTTATTTGGCCAAAGGACATATGAAGCATGTTGAATAAATGACTTTTTCTCCAATAAACATAAGTTGTCTTTTTGAACTTCCCCAAAAGGTAAAAGAACGGATTTCGAGATATAGAACTTGATTGAAGTGTTCGTATTTTGATCTTTAAGATAGTTATGAGCATGTTTACATGTTGCCTGAATTACTTGTGGTTGTATGAGAAAGCATAAGTGATTTTTCACTCCAAAGGCGTCCGTACATGTGGCGTTATGCTTTACGTCGTGATTAGCATGATTAAGTAATATAGAGTTGAATGATCTTGCTAGTTTAGTTTCAAGATTTCAATGAATGATTTGTGATTACTTACATGAGAAGTCCTACCGTGGAGTCTATGCATGAAAACAAGACACGAAAATCGAGAAAGTTAGAAACATGACACCTAAGGTACGGTTAATGAAAAGACGTGTTTTGAAAAGGAGAAATGTTTTGGAAATCGCCATGTGGTTGGTAGCCCATTGTGTGGTGGGTGTTTGTGTGTGTTCCAATGGAAATCTGGAACAGTGGAACCATTGTGAGGTTGTTGTAGGGAACACTTGTACGTGGAACCACTGTATAATGGTAATAAGGATAGTTGCCGAGCAAGATGGTGAACGGCGGCATGGGCCAATGACATGAGAAGTCAATGGTCCAAGTAATCCGAACAAGGGCATGATCCAATAAACACGAGGAGTTATTGGACCAGGAATCTGGTAAGGAACACTGACATGAAAGGTCACTGGTCCAGACGGTCTATTCGGCAATGAGAGGGCCGAATAGGAGTAGCATTCTGGGAGGCAGCCTCAGTTGCAGGGAACGCCCTGGAAGATTCCAAAACGGTGACATTCCGTAAGGAATGAGATCTCGAGGGAATAAGATCAATGAGAGATACCCAACGAAAATGGGATTTTCGGCCAGTTAAGGAAGGAAGTCCTAAAAAAACTATGGTAATGGATTAATAAAGGAACGAGAATAAGGAACGAGAATCCAAGATATGCTAGGATTCCTATACGAGAAAGGAAACCTAGGGCAACAAGGATACTTGGGAAGCAAGCATCTGTGAATCTATAAATACAAGGTAAAACCTAGAGGTAAGGGTACGCAATACATTACAATTCGACTTTCCTACTGATAATTAGGGTTTCTTGCTAGTACGTGATACTAACTTAGGCATCGGAGGGCCTTTGCCACGAGCAGCAAAGGTACGCTCACCGCTTGTTTGTTTTGCAGATTAGGGTTCCGGCGACATATTAGGGTTCTGGCTAGAGGTCGCGGTTAGCCGGTATTCTCTCATGCTGTTTATAGCCTCTTTTGTTTTTTTGCACTTACAATTGGCACCGTCTGTGGGAAACGAAAGAGATCCCTTTGAAAAAGTGACCATGATGGAAGAAGATCCAAAAACGCCGCTTGATCCAAACAACCAACTGGGTAGGGGAGGCGATAACTCGCCAACGGGTTCTTCGAGGAAGCCCGATGGTGGCCATGCAAAAAGGACCACGAGCAAGGACCACCCCTTGGCTATCCATGGTGACTCCAGGAACAGAGACAGAAGGACTGCCACGGAATCCACGAGAAGAAGCAAGTCCCGCCGTGGGAGAGAGTCAGTTGCGCATTCGAAAAGTGTGCACAACAATGAGGATATCCTGGATAAGAAGAGACAGGAAATTGAGGAATATGCTCGTCTGATTAAGAGACGAGAATACGAGATTCAATAATTGCAACGAATATGAGAACATCCGAAAGATTCTGGACTTTCATTTAGAAAATCCAGAGGAGACATGCTAGCTATGGTGGAGTATGAGAAAGCTCCTTCACGAAAAAGGAGAAGCAGGAGCATGAGTCCCACTCTAAGACGAATGAGGGCTTCTTCACAAAAAAGAAAGAGCAGGAGCAGGAGTCCCACCCCCAAGGAAGGAGGGACCAGGAAGCACCACAGGGACAGGTACGAGAGACCTGATTCCGATTGGGAAAGGAATGCTCCCAAAAATACGAAGGAACAAGAAGAGGGGACCATGTCTGCAAGAGAGGCGGTATGGAAGGCCCTTAGCAACATAGCATCCTCTCTTTTTGCAAAGAGATTGTAGGAGGCAAGGCTGCCGAGCAGGGTGAAACATGGGACGTTCATCCTGTACGAGATGAATGCTGACCCAGTGGCAAACATATAGCATTACCAACAGGCAATGTTCATGCATGACGGTGATGATGCAATCATGTGTAAGATGTTCCCGTCGAGTTTGGGAAAGGTAGCCATGTCTTGGTTCCGTAAGCTTGGGCCGAACACCATACGAGGATGGAGGCAACTGGCTGGGGAATTCACTGCTCGGTTCCTGACGAGCAGGAAGCCACCCAAAACTTTTGAGAGTCGCTCAATTATGAAGCAGGGAGAGAATGAGCCGATCAGGGATTATGCAAAGAAGTACTGGGAAACTTTCAACGAGATAGAAAGTTATAGCGAAGAATACGCCATAGCCACGTTCAAGACTAGGTTGCCTGTTCGGGGGGAATTACGTAAGTCCCCAAACATGAATCCAGTGGGTACGTTGGCAAAGCTAATGGAACAAATAGAACAGCATGCCAGAAACGACGATGACATCCTGCGGGAGGACGGCAAGGTGATTGCCGAGAAAACAATGGGTTTTGCAAAGAAAGCAGACAAGCCAGAGCCCAAAACTTACAGAGAGAGAAAGAAATACGGGCAAGCCAAGAAAGAACTGTACAAGGAGAAGCACGCCCCGGACCCCAAGTCTTTCTTCTCAGTGACGATGGTTTGGAAAGAACCAATCAATCGGATTCTTTATCGAATAAAGAACCGCCCATATTTTAAGTGGCCCCCAAGGCTGGAAGGTGATAAGGATGCAAAAAGAGCTACGAGTCAGCATTGCAGTTATCACAAGGATTGGGGTTACATGACAAAGGACTGCGAGATGTTCAAACAGCACGTCGACGACTTGGTCTCTCGAGGTTATTTGAAAGAATTCATTCAGGAAGAGCACAATGGTGCAGAAAAAGCAATGGAGTTGGATTTCAAGCAAAATCCAAGGGGCATAATCCATATGATACATGGGTTGGCGACACTTTATATGAGAAATGAGGTGAGGTTGCTCCAAAGGCAGGTGAAGCACGACCAGCATGTGATGCAATTGGGAAAGAAATGAGGACGTGAAGCAGAAGAATGCAACGAAGGCATAGTCTTCACGGATGAGGATCTGGGAGGAGTCCAGGTGCCACACAATGACGCCTTGGTCATAACCCTACGTATTGGGGAATACGACATGGAAAGAATCCTGGTAGACTCAGGGAGCTGCTATACTACGACGCGTTTAAAAATTTGGGACTGACACAGGCGGACTTGGTGCAGTCGATGACTCCTCTAGTCAGATTCAGTGTAGGAGCAGTCTGGCCATTGGGCAAGGTAACTCTTCATGTTCGGGCGGGAACAGTGGTATTAAGAACCGACTTCTTGGTGGTGGATGTACCATCTTTCTATAACGCGATTATAGGAAGAACATGGCTGCACAAGATGAGGGCAGTTTCCTCCACTTACCATCAGATGGTAAAATTCGCCGGATCCAATGGTATTGGGAGGATTAGAGGAAACCAGAAGGTTGCCCAGTAGTGCTTGATCTCTATAATCAAAAAGGCACCTAAGGCGCAGTTAGCTCAGGTTATCGAGGTTCCAGACCAGTTGACCATCGAGGACGTTAGAGGAGACCCCACCGAGAAAGTGGTGTAAGGTTTGAAGAAAATCCAGATCAACGAGAGTGATCTGGAAAGGTATTTCCTGATCGGGGGAAAACCTAAGCAAGCAACAAGAAGAAGAGTTGGTGGGATTCTTAAAGGAACACGTTGATGTGTTTGCATGGGTCCCCGAAGAGATGCCTGGGGTGAATGCAAACGTGATTTGCCACCACATGAATGTGGATCCCCAACATAAGCTCGTGATGCAAAAGAAACGACGATCGGCTGCACAGCACGTACACGCAGTGATTGAGGAGGTTGACCATTTGTTGGAAGCAAGAGCTATACAAGAAGTATACTACCCAGAATGGCTGTCCAACACTATGGTGGTAAAAAAGAAGAGCGGGAAGTGGCGAGTGTGCGTTGACTTCACGGATTTGAATAAGGCGTGTCCAAAGGACAACTTTTCCCTCCCCAGAATAGATCAATTGGTTGATGCAATGGCTGGGTATGGGCGAATGAGTTTCCTCGATGCATATCGAGGATATCACCAGATTGCCATGTACGGGGCCCGATCAAGAGAAGACATCCTTTATCATCCAAGAGGGTTGTACTGTTATAATGTCATGCCTTTTGGTCTGAGGAATGCTGGAGCAACGTATCAGAGGTTAGCAACGATTATGTTAAAGAAGTTGCTCGGCAAGACCATGGAGGTATACATAGACGACATGGTGATCAAGAGCAAGGAGAAGCAAGACCACATAGCTGATTTGAAGGAGGCCTTTGAGATATTAAGGGAGTACAAGTTGAAGCTCAACGCCTCGAAATGTGCATTCGGAGTAAGTTCGGGGAAGTTCTTAGGACACCTCGTGACCAAAAGAGGGATTGAAGCAAACCCCGATCAGATAATAGCCTTACAATAGCTTCGAAGTCCAAGGACCACGAAGGAGGTCCAACGACTGACTGGAATGGCTGCAGCCCTCAACCGATTTATCAGCCGGTCCAGTGATAAATGTAGGCCCTTTTTTCAATTGTTGAAAAAGAGAGAGGGATATGAATGGGGAGCAGAATGTGAACAGGCATTCCAAGACTTGAAGAAGTACTTGGCAATAGCCCCGCTTTTGTCCACTCCAGACCCAGGTGAAACCCTAACTTTGTATTTAGCAGTCTCTGAACATGCTGTCAGTGCAGTATTACTAAGAGACAAGGGATTCGAGCAAATCCCTGTCTAGTACATAAGTAAGACGTTGTTAGACGCAGAGACAAGATATCTACCCCTTGAAAAATTGGTCATGGCATTGACGACAGCGGTAAGGAAGTTGCCCCATTATTTCTGGAGTCACAAAATTGTGGTTTACACCGAGTTTCCATTGAAATCTTTGCTACAAAAGGCAGATTTCTCTGGACGTATCTCGACCTGGTCGTTGAGCTTAGCCAATACGACATCGACTACCAGCCGCGCCCTGCAATAAAGGGGCAAATGCTGGCAGATTTTCGTAGCAGAATTCTCTCCTGTAGTGGCACCTCAGCCTCCTATGAGAAAGGAGCAGCCAGTCGCGCCAACAGTCAGTAAAGGCAAGGCACCTACCGAGCAGGACCCTTTAGAATGGAAACTATTCGTGGATGGTTCTGCATGCAACACCGGATCAAGAATTGGAATCGTGCTTTTTCCCCCTGAAGGAGCAATGATTGAATCGTCCCTTCATTTGGGTTTCAGCGCTTCGAACAATGTGGCAGAGTACGAGGCACTTCTGGCAGGACTGAGAAGTGCAAAAACCTTGAAAGTAAAGAGGATACGGATGCACTGTGATTCAAAACTCATAGTGAACCAATTGTCCGGGGAATACGAAGCCCGAAATGAAAAAATGGCAGCTTATGTGGAGGCCGCCAAGGACTTGCTCAACACTTTCAAAAAAGTGTATATTGAGCAGATAAGTTCTGGGCAGAACGTCCATGCAGATTCCTTAGCATGGTTGGCCGCAGCTGTGCCAACTGAGTTCAGGAGAAGAATGTCAGTAGATTATCTTGCTGAGCCGAGCATTGGGAGGAGTGTGGAGTTTGTCTTGGACGTGAACCAAGGGCCAAGCTGGATGGATCCAATAGTAGAGTTCTTACGAGACGGGACACTTCCCACCGATAAAAAGGAGGTTCACAAGATTAAAACGAAATCTGCAGAGTTTTGGCTGTCACCTGAAGGAAAGTTGTACAGAAAGTCCTTTACTGGACCGTACTTACTTTGCATGCATCCCGAGATGGTGCTGAAGTTTCTCCATGAGATTCACGAAGGGACATGTGGCAGCCATGCTGGTGGCAGCCATGCTGGTGGCAGGTCAATTGCCCACCGAGCAATTACACAAGGCTACTGGTGGCCGCACATGTAGGAGGATGCAAAGGTATATGTGAAATTCTGTGAAAAATGCCAAAAATTCTCGCCCATGATCCGAACACCAGTCGAGGATCTGGTGCCATTGACAAGTCCTTGGCCATATGCACAATGGGGAATGGACATTGTGGGTCCACTCCACAAGGCAACAGGGAATAGAAAATTCCTATTAGTGGCGACGGATTATTTCACCAAGTGGATTGAGGCAGAACCACTGGCATAAATCATTGAACCTATGATAGAAAAGTTCATGTGGAAGAATATCATAACCCGATTTGGAGGTCCTTATTCGTTGATTACAGATAATGGATCTCAGTTCCAGAAAAAATTCAAAGCTTTCTGTGCCTAGTATAGGATACGAAATTACTACTCAACCCCTGCCTACCCTCAGAGTAATGGGTAGGCAGAGGCGTCCAACAAGACTATACTTGACGGGATCAAGAAGAGGTTGGACAAGGCAAAGGGGAAGTGGCCCGACAAGTTGCCACTGGTCCTATGGGCGCACCGAACAACTCCTAGGAGGTCTATAGGTGAGACCCCCTACTCATTGGCATATGGAGCAGAACCTGTGATTCCGTTGGAGGTTGGTCTACCGACCAACATGACCGCCTTGGTTGAGAGTGGAGGCAATGACAAAGCCTTGGAAATTGAATTGGATCTAGCCGAGGAACGAAGAGAAAGGGGCCTGGTGCACTTGGCCTCAAATCAGGAGTAGCTGATGAAAAGCTATAACAAGCACCTCCACCCACGAGGGTTTGGTGTTGGAGACCTAGTGCTTCGGAAGGTGCTCGTCAACACCAAGGTGGCCACCGAGGGTGAGTTGGGGGCCAATTGGGAAGGCCCATATCGAGTTACAGAAATAGTGGGCATTGGGGCTTATCGATTGGCAGACTTGGACGGGAACCTGGTGCCAAGGCCTAGGAATGCCCATAATCTGAGGAAATTCTTTGTTTAAAAGAATTCAATTTATTTTTCATTTTGTTTTAGGATGCACATCGTGATTGTGTGGAAATTACGAATAAAATTCCCTTGTTTTTACTTTGATAGTTGCAAGGGGTACACGTAACGCCCTCCTGAGTTTCGAATTAAAATTCTCATATTTTGGTAAAACAATGTTGTTTTTTTTTATAGCAAACTTTCTGTTACTATAATACGAAGTTAGACTTCATTCTTAATCCTCACCTCATATTGGGGAGCAGAGGGTTATGGTGATCATGAAATTATAAGAAATTCAAAACTTTGGAAATAGGGATATTTCCCGGTACGAACAAACCCGGATTGCATGCGAGAACATGCATGGTATGCCAGTTATAAGCACATTTGGATAACCTAAAGTATGAATACACTTAGGAAAATTTCTGGGTACGAAACACCCGGACTGCATATGAAAACATGCAACATTGTCAAAGTACGAACAAACTTAGGCATTTTGGGATGCATGCGAGTACATGCACTGATTTGACAAAATACGAATACATTTTGCACTATATCAAGGTATGGGAAACTTTAAATGCATATGTGAACATGCACAAATAGCTAAGTACGAGTAAACTTAGGAATTGCCCCAAGTATTTGAAAACTTGGAATGCAAACGATAACATGCACAAGACAGCTAAATGCGAGCATACGTAGCTGGATATCCAACGATAGACATATTCCAGTACGAAACACTGCGCAGTCATATGAGAACATGAGATATTATCTAAAGTACGAAGAAAATTAGCAATTAAACGATTGGCCACGGAAGGCTGGGTATACTTGTGCTTAGGCCAAAACAAAAGTCGTGCCCCGAAAGGCCAAAATACCTGTGTTAATAAGTTTTGGAAATGTACTTATGCCGCGCGGGGCAAACCTTACGGCCACACAGGGCCACCATATCGTTGAAAGTGTTTAAATTGTCCCAAGGAGGGGGGGTCATACTTACTCATCCACAGTCAGGTCTTGAACGGTAGAAGGGGAAACCTGTGCGGGCATGTATTCCACAGCTGTGCTCCCATCAGTTGGACCACCACTGGCTTCCTTCTGGCCAGTGTTGGTCGTTTCATCATTTTGATTAGTATATGCACCATGCCGCTCGAAGACATTGGCATTGAGTTCCTCATCAAGACCATCTTCTTCCTCCAGACCCTTTTCCTCATTCAAAGCAGCCATGGTGCTCGGGAGATCGATCTCTGTCCAGAGGGGAGAGGACTCAGCTGTACTAGATTTTTTGAGACAAGCTGTCCATCCAGCAGCCCATACTCGGTCTTGGATCCCAAGCATTTGGTTTTTGTAGGTCTCAGTGGCCACATTGATCCCCTCATTATAACCTTGCTGGTATGCAGCCTTAGTCTCATTTTTATTCACCTTTAGCTCCGTGAGAGTCTGATTCAAGCTATCCTCAGCACCGTCCAGCTTGCCCCTCAATTCGTCCATGATATCGCGAGCCTAGTTCCTCTCTCTCTCGAGCCTGACGATGTTCTGGAGCTTGGCATTCTCACTGGCAAGTTTGGCCCACTGAGGCTCAGAATGACCAATCTTTTGTGCCATGGCCACCATCTTTTACATGGCTTGGAAGTTTTAGAATAAAACAAAGTTAGGCCAAAACGAAGGGGCGTGATTTACGTCATTGCTGCATAAACACGAGAGGTTTACCTTGGCACTATTGAGCATAAACGAGCCGAGGAGGTTATCTGGGGAGCAGGACACTTCATTCTGCATGTCCCCAGGCAGCAGGAAAGCTTGGGACAATGCAAGAGCTGTCCCTTCGGACTCAACACTATCACGAATGGTGACGGCTCGGTTACTATGAGAGAGTTGAAGAGCCCAGATAGGTGTCAGAATTGAGGCAGTTTGAGGTGGAATTCCTTCATTCAAAGATGATTCTAGGTGTTGGCGTTTGTAACGGTGACTGGCCTCAATTTCCTCGGGAGAGAAGCCTGGCGGGGTGTGTAATTGAGCAGACCCTCGACGGCCATGAGAAGGTGCCAAAGTCTGAGAGCGTCCGCGGCCACGAGTAGCGCCATGGCCTCTTCCACGGCCAGCTCCAGGAATGGTAAGGAGATTGCTGAGGTCAATCGGTTGGTTCATCTCTTGAGGAGGAGGAGATGGAGAGTAACCACTAGATGACGTGGAGGCTTCTTCAGCAAGTTATATGGGCTCGTTAGGGATTGGAGGGGTACGAGAACGCCTTTCCTCTTCCACCTGCTCGGGTTGTACGATAGACCGTCCAGGGATTGTTGGGTTGTCGGCTCCACAGATCTGCCGATCAATGAACCCGTCATATGATGCCCTGTAGCTCAAAAGAACTTGGGCTGCCCTTGCTCGGCCTGTAAGATATGTACCTTGCCCGTTAAAGGCAAGAACACGGTTGATATCTGCTACGTGCACTTAAGGGGTGATGATGTCGTGCCCCTGATTGACGTTCGTAGCTGCAAAGAAAGAATGCAACAGATTAAATACAACAAGATTGTATGACTAAAGTACGAGAAAACTTTAGGTAAAAGAAGAACTAACATGGTCGCCCAAATCTGTGAGGGGCATGGAAACCTATCACTCTCCCATCCTCGCTTCTAGGCTCGAAATTTCCAGTGACGATAAGGAAATCGTCATCATCTCCTTGGGCGGAGTCAGGAAGTTCAAGTACGAGATGCTTCCTGGAGTCCATACTTTTTAAATAATAGGTTAAGGCATCATTGGTTCGAGATATGCTGTAAAGATGGTGGATGTCGTGCAAGCCTACGATGTGCCTAACATCTGGTTTAGGGCATGTACAACCATGACAACGCTAAAGAAGTTAGCAGAAACTTGCATAGGAGAAAGCCTGTAGTGGGCTCAAACCTGTCGGAGCAATGGTGCTAAAGGGAACCTAACTCCGCCTTCCACGACGGCGACTACACGAATATGGAGGGTGTCGTTATCTGGGCACTCTCGAATAGCGTCCTCAGGAGCGAGTGCAGTCGCCACATTGTCAGGGATCTCGTAACGAGATCTGAAGTTGACCATCACCTGAGGAGTATTACAGTACCGTCTGAACCTCCCCATGTCTGACATAATGAGTTCTACATACGGAAGAAAAGGGCAAAGAGTAAACCCTAGACGAAGGAAAACCCTAAATCAACAAGAATGATAAGGAAAAATAAAAGAGAGGATGACTTACAAAGTGACGATCGAAACTCCTAGAGTTGCAGAGAGAGAGACCTTGAAACGATGAACAGTGCTTCAATGGGGGGAGCTCTTAGGTTTTTTTTTCGCAAAGGGAGTCTGGAGAGATAAGGTAGGATTTAAAAATGGGGGCGAAATCCCACATATACCCTATAGGCGGTAGGGGACGTACGTGAAACGTCATCCCAGATGCCATTTGTGCGTCTCATTTCACGAAGGGTGGCTGAGCGCATTAAATGAGGGCGAGGCAAGGCATGCCACGTGTAAAGTTAGAAGTAGAAAAGCAGTCAAAAGAGCCCAAACGATGGGACGTTTTGCCTGGATCAATGATGAAAGTTGCACCAGATATGAGAAATAAGGCGCAGGAGCAAAGAAAGAAGTTTTGCTCGGAGTTTAAAAGCTTTGCTCATCATATTAAGAGAAAATAACGAGTAAAGCTGGGGAGCGATTGTAGGGAGGTATTCCCGAACAAGCAAATAGAGGGCCCGAACACGTGGTATGTGGAACCAGTGTATAATGGTAATAAGGATAGTTGCCGAGCAAGATGGTGAACGACGGCATGGGCCAATGACATGAGAAGTCAATGGTCCAAGTAATCCGAACAAGGGCATGATCCAATAAACACGAGGAGTAATTGGACCAGGAATCTAGTAAGGAACAGTGACATGAGAGGTCACTGGTCCAGACAGTCTGTTCGGCAATGAGAGGGCCGAACAGGAGTAGCATTCTGGGAGGCAGCCTCAGCTGCAGGGAACGCCGTGGAAGATTCCAAAATGGTGACATCTCGTAAGGAATGAGATCTCGGGGGAATAAGATCAAGGAGAGATACCCAACGAAAATGGGATGTTCAGCCAGTTGAGGAAGGAAGTCCTAAAAAGACTATGGTAATGGATTAATAAAGGAACGAGAATCCAAGATATGCTGGGATTCCTATACGAGAAAGGAAACCTAGGGCAACAAGGATACTTGGGAAGCAAGCACCTGTGAATCTATAAATACAAGGTAAAACCTAGAGGTAAGGGTACGCAATACATTACAATTCGACTTTCCTACTGATAATTAGGGTTTCTTGCTAGTACGTGATACTAACTTAGGCATCGAAGGGCCTTTGCCATGAGCGGCAAAGGTGCGCTCACCCCTTGTCTGTTTTGCAGATTAGGGTTCCGGCTAGAGGTCGCGGTTAGCCAGTACTCTCTCGTGCTGTTTATAGCCTCTTTCGTTTTTTGCACTTACAGTTGTGTGCCTTCCCATGAGAACCCAGAGCGGCGGAACCATGGTGAGGTATGGCTTGGTTAGAGCCAATGCTATTGTGTGCCAATGGGAACGAGGCGCGGCGGAACCGAGGTTGTGTGTGTAAAAACGGTTTTGGAAATGTTGAATTGGTATATGAAATAGTGGAAAAGGGTGACATAGTCTATGACGAGTCGCGTAGGAGAAACTCAGAAAATCATGGACACCAACGTTATTTTGAATAGTGAATGTGGATGTGTAATTGTCAATTGTTGTTAACTATGCACATACTATGTGGAAATCGTTAATTTTATGATTTTCTGTCTGTAAGTTAAGGGTTAGTCGGTATGGATTATTCTATTGAGCTTTATAGGTCACGGTGTTGCCTTTGGTGACCCTAACATATTATGCTGGTGGCGACGCTAGTATAATGTGTTAGACTTCATAGATGAACAGGGTGAACAGTTCCCCTTGGAGGCCTTTGGAGCCAAGGAGCTGGCTAGGATGGAGGAGCAGGTGGAGCTATAGATAGGAACCTTAGTTTCCCTTCCGCATGTAAATAATGAACTCTTGTGGAAGTTATGATTTAATAATGAGCCAGACTCCATTTAGTTTTATCAATGAAATGTTTATTTAACGTACCCAAAATTAGGGGCGTTACAAGTTCACTTATGCCTTGGCGACTTTGGCTTCAATGATTGAACTTCCAACATGTATTAAGCTACGGCCAATTGTGATTGAACAAAGGGACTTGCCCGCATACGAGTACGTCAACACCATCGATGATGGCCTACCTTGGTACCATGACATATAAAACTTTGTGGAGCATAGGAAATTCCCCGCTGAGGCCACCAGAAAGGATCGAGTCACTTTGCAAAGGTTATCTGCCCAGTACATCATTTGTGGAGGGAACCTGTATCGGAGGTCTCATTGTGGAATGCACAAGCTATGTGTTAATGGCGTTGAGGCAGCAAGGATAATGGAGGAGATTCATGAAGGAGTCTGCGGTCCTCACATGAGTGGAGTCATGCTAGCTAGGAAAATCTTAAGGCAGGGCTACTACTGGTCTATTATGGAATCTCAGTGCATTGACTATGTACGGCGGTGTCACAAGTGTCAGATCCATGCAAACCTACTGCATCTTCCTCCGTCTAATTTGCATGGCATGACTTCGCCTTGGCCTTTCTGTGTTTGGGGCATCGACGTCATTGGCATGGTTAGACCTTCTACTTCAAATGGTCACAAGTTCATAGTAGTGACAATAGACTACTTCACTAAATGGGTCAAAGTAGAGTCTTACAAAACCCTGACGACTGTCCAAGTTGCCCAATTCATTCGAAAGAACATCATCTATCGATACGGTGTCTCGCAGGCATTTGTGTTCGATAATGGGTCTCATTTCAAAGGCAGGGTTTTGGAACTCTTCGAATAATTCAAAATTCAGATCCATCATTCAACAGTCTATTGTCCACAAACAAATGGAGCAGTCAAGGCTGCAAACAAGAACGTTGAGGTGATTATCAAGAAAACTATTGAGTCTGTAGGGGACTGGCATGACAAACTCCCTCTAGCGCTTTGGGGGTATCGAACGTCGATCCGTACTTCAACCTGTGCAACTCTTTATTCCTTAGTCTATGGAATGGAAGCGGTACTTCCCATCGAGCTTGAGGTACCATCGTTGAGGGTCATGGCGGAGTGTGGCCTCATAGAATCTAAATGGCTGAGTGGAAGATTTGTCGAGTTGATGCTGTTTGATGAGACAAGGCTCCGTGCTTTGTATCATGTTCAAGGGTATCAATGTCAAATTGCTTACGCATTCAACAAGAAAGTAAAATGCAGGGACTTGGTCGAAGGGGATATAGTTACAAAGGAAATCCATGCTCCGGTGTTTGATCCTCACGGGAAATTCTAGCCAAAGTGTTCTGGACCTTACATTATCAAGACCATCCTATCTCGGGGTGCTGCCAAGCTCATCGATCTCGACGGCAACGAATTCAATACCTTGGTCAACCTGGATCAACTTAAGCGCTACTATCCCTGAGAAATGCTCATTGGGCTGAAAACCACAAGGGTGGGGGATTCCAAGCAAAAGTTAGAGCAGTCTGCTAGACGAAACCTAAGGAGGCGGTCTAGGCAAAAATAAATAAATTTGCAAAAGTCGAAAGCTCGCCATACCGAAAATCTTAAAAGGCGGTTCTAGACAAAAATTAGAGCGTAAAAGGAGAGGTAAAACACACGAGTGATGTAACGCCCCGAATTTTGGGAACGTTAAATAGACATTTTTATTGAAAATTTAAATAGAGTCTAGCTCATTATTACATCATAACCCCCACATGAGTTCATTAATTACACAAGGGAGGGAAACTAAGGTTCCTAACTATAGCTCTGCCTGCTCCTCCATCCTAGCCAGCTCATCGGCTCCAAAAGCCTCCAAGGTGTAGAGTTCACTCTGCTCATCTACAAGGTCTGACACATTATACCAGCATTGCCACCAATATAATGTGTCAGGGTCACCAAAGGTAACATCATGAGCTACAAAAGCTCAGTAGAATAAACACATACCCGCTAACCCATAATTTACAAACAACAGTATATATATCCAACGATTTTCGAATAGCACATGCATTTTCAACAAGGCAATTAACAATGGCACATCCACATTCACAAATCTAACGTTGGTGTCTGTGATAGCTGAGTTTCTCCTACGCGACTCATCGTAAACTGTGTCTCATTTTCACTTTTCATTTACCAAATCAACATTTCGAAAAGTATTTTAACACACCCAACCTCGGTTCCGTCGCTCCGGGTTCCCATTGGAACACAAAAACATTGAATTTGGCATTGGCTCCTCTCCACGGATAACCAATCCACAATTCAAAACCCTCGGTTCCGCCGCTCCGGGTTCCCGAGTATCCCACAATGATTCCGCTGGTCTGGGCTCCCATTTGGGTTTTCGAAAATCATTAAAACAATTGCGTTGGCTCCTCTCCACGGATAACCAAACCACAAGTCATCCCTTGGTTCCGCCGCTCCAGGTTCCCGAGTATACCACAATGGTTCCGCCGCTCTAGGTTCCCATTGGGTTTTCAAAAATGGTTTACACGCGCACTCCTCACAATGGGCTACCAAGTCTGGCCACATTGTGGTTTCAAAACACACATTGTCATTAACTCATCCTAGGTGTCATGTTTCTAACTTTCTCGGTTTCTGTGTCTCCTTTTCATGCATAGACTACGTAAATCATTCATTGAAATCTTAAAACTAAACTAGCAAGATCATCCAACTCTATATTATTGATACCATGTAATACTCCCTTAACTTCACATAGTCATGCTTAGACAATTAGCACATGAAATAAAGCATAGTGTCACATGGACAGACACCTTTGGAGTGGAAACCACTTATGCTTTATCATACATCAAACAAGTAATTCAAGTAAACACGTATACATGCTCATAACCATCCCTAAGATCAAAATACGAATACTTCTATTTAAGTTTATATTTCAAAAATTCGTTCTTTCTTCCTTTTAGGGAAGTTCAAAACAACACATGTTTTTCGGGGTAATAAAGTCGGAATATTTAACATACTCCCCTTCCTATGCAAAACTTTAGTAAAACACTTTTCAATTTCTCATGCATTTCATCATTCAAACAATATACCATGTAACATATAACCTTTCTATATTTAGTGTTAGAAGGTATAAGAAAAATCTATATGATCATACAGTTATCTATATTGAGAGTTAACGGATAGGGAAAATCTACGTATACTTAGAGTTAAAGTGTATAAGAATATTCTACTTCATGTATTTCACACAATACAACAATACAAGCAATATGCAATTTTACTTTTATACTTAGAGATAGCGTATATGGGACTCTACCTTTCTTCTTGGCGGTGGGTACGGCTACGGAAAAAAGTAAGTACATCGGCTATCGAACGAAATGACAACCTACGGTAAGCTTACGGTGAGAAAGATAAGACTTTCTTTTTCTCTCGAAACTAAATCTTGACTGAACTACTAAACTTTTTGGATTGGAAGGGTGGTCGAGTGGCGGTTTGGTGGCGGTCTTGGATGAGTTTCTTGAAAAACTCAAGAAGAAACTCAAGAACACAAAGAACAAACAACAAAACCCAAGCTTTCTAGAAGAGAAGTTGAAGGATGGAAGGTGTGAGTTGAATGGCAAGTGAGGGGTCCTATTTATAGCAAAACTTTGGGCTCTCTCTCCCCCTTACATTGGCCGGCCACCCCTCTCTCTCTCTCTCACTCATTGTGTTGTCAAATCATGCTTGAAAGCATGCTAAGTCTATTCTCTCATTGGTCAATCCAATCTTTGGGCATAAGGCTATAAAATAAGTAGGATCTTAAGCTTTCTAGGTAAATCTAGGTGATTATAGTCTAGGTTAGCAAGTCTTACAAGTCTAAGATAGGGTTTGATTAGGCTAATGAATAGCCTTCCATGTTTAGTCAATCCTAGGCTAGGTTGGAAGCAAATCTAAGATGATTAGGGCTAGGATTTCATGCTTAAAGTTGACTAGAAATGGGTTGTCAAGTTGTACTTAGATTGAGTGTGAGGTTGGCTAAAAGAGGTAGCTTGTTGGAGTGTATCAAATCACAAGCACACACTCCACTCTCTCTCTCTCTCTCTTGGCTCTCTCTCTCTCTCTCTCTTGTACCCATGTGTCATATATACATGTGTGTGTGTGTGTGTGTATATATGAGCAAGCTTCTAATGCGGACCTTCGCATCCAAGCAAAGTGCGGGCCACCCCATTTCTTGCCTTTTCCGATTGAATTTTTATGATCCGAGCCATTCAATGTGTTCAGAACGTGATTTTAAGGGTACCCACGAGAAATCGGCAAAAAAAAAAGACCATGAAGGGCTTGATTTGAGCAGTTTTTATTTGAACCATTTAATAAAAAATAAATAAAAACTGCTCGGATGAAGCCCATAATGATTTATAGAGATTATGGTTAATATAACAACGTACAGGCGGTCCAAATGAATAAAGAAATGTAATCATGGTGACTTACACAACATGATCAGTTTTATATATATATATATATATATATATATATAGATAGAGAGAGAGAGAGAGAGAGAGAGAGAGAGAGAGAGAGACTATGAAGGTTTTAGGTCCAAGAAGGCTTATAAGGCTAGGAAGGAGTAATGATTAAAGGTGAGGGTCTTAATGGCTAGTTAATATCCAATGGGTACCATTTATCCTAGCAACCATACATAAATCTATACATATATGTAGAGACTCGTGATTTAGTTTATTTGTTTTGTAATTTTAATACATGATTGAACTTTTATTTTGTGGAAGATGAGTTGGGGTTAAGGTGTATTGACATAGTAGTTATGGGAGTTGTTGTAGTGTTGTAAAGATGGAAGGGTGCCTAGTGCAATTTGGAGTATAAAAGGGGCCAAAATATCAGAAAAATCATTTTTTTCTCTTTTCTCCCCTTTCTCCTCACGCATTACACACACATACTCTCTCTCTCTCTCTCTCTCTCTCTCTCTCTTGTTACTCTCTTTTGCGGCCTCTCATTCTCTTTCCTCTAGATCTCTCTCGATATTTCAAACCCTTGAAAACCCAAACAAGTTTCATCATATTGTAGAGGTCTTGACTCGTTGATCGCTTGGCAAGAGCTCGGAGGTGGAGTATTTCGGTGTATTTCGAATTTGGAAGCTAGGGCTTGGAGTTTGAGCTCGAATCTTGGCTTTGATTTTGAGGTAGGGATTCCTTCTCCATCTCTATGTGTTTATGTGTTGAATAGGTGGATAAATTGTTTCTTGATAGTTGTCATCATGTGGCTGCAAATCTGTAAACAACCAGCAAAAATCGTCGCTCGAACAGCCCGGTCAATGGGTATCGATACTCCTTTCAAATCTGGACAGTGCTCACTTGGGTATCGATACTCTTAGGTCAAAATCCTTGGCCTTTGACAGATATATCTCGATTCTTCTTATTCTCTCCGTGTGTTTTGAGACTCCTCCCAATCACCATTCAAACATCGTTGAGCCTGAAAAATGAGTCTTTTACTGCCTATTTTTGAATCATGGACTTTAGCCCATGTGTTGTATGTTATGCTGTTAGAATTGAATGTGATGGAAAGTAGTTTGACTTGACAGGAATGACTTGTTACGCTTCTGATGTACTATTATGAATGATGGCACGATGAATGTTTTATTGAAATATGTGTAGTATGGAAAGTGGAGTGGAGGAGTTCCGTAACGCAAGGGGTGGAAATACGGAGACTCGAGTGAGTTAAATTTCCTGTAACGCAAGGGGTGGACATACAGTAACCAAGAAGTGGAATGTACTGTAACACAAGGGGTGGGAATACAGTAGGAAGTGACATGTGCTAAACCGAATAGTAATCGATGGCAGTACTACATGTGGTTTCTTAAATTCTATGTGCATTCGTGATTTTAGTAACTAAGCAAAATTGTGGAAAACATATATTCTTTGATTTATTGTTCGAGTTGTGGGGTGATTCACGTAACATAGATTGCACCTTAATTACTAAGCCTTTCATTCTCCATTCTAGTCTTCACGTTTGCATATAGAGTTGGTAGAAGATTTTCCTACTAGGCTAATGTAGCACAATCTATCATCATTTTCAGGTTAAAACGTCGGGACATAGCTTGCATGTGATATATGCTGGATTTGAAGGGTCGTATCTTGGAAGCTAACTCGGATAGTAACTTAGCCAACTTGTAATGACTTTCTTTGACAGAGATGTATTTGTAACTTAAATTTCTTAATCTTCTTTGATAGAAACGTTCGTAAATTCAAAATTTATCGTACTTTGTATTTGAGTAACAGTGGGCTGGAGTGCCATTGTTGTAATTTCTTTAAATTTTGAAGTCGGATTTATAAGAAGAATTTATTCGAATTTGGGACTCTAAGAGGTCGAAGTACTCCTAATAGGTCTAAGGAAAGAGTAATGATTAAAGGTGACTTTCAATGACAAGATCGTTGTCCAATGGTTAAAAGTTTCCTAGAAAAGTGCACCTAGGTATAGTACTATACCTAGTAACTAGTTATGATTACATTAGGTGTGTTTGCATGGCAAGGCTAGTCTTTCTTCTCTTGTAAGCATAATGATGGCTTCTTATGGTCCAATGGTTTATAAATGCTAGGGAAAGGTAACTAAATCAATTGGTACTTAGGTTTGCCTAACTAAATGGTTGGAAACTAATTCTACTTGCCAAATAGGATTTCTAGCCAAGAAATATAATTTTAAGACACTATTTATTTGCTACAAAAAAAAATATACAAGTAACTTTACAAGCATACTTGTTTTTGGAAAATTACTAGATTGTCCGATGTTTAAAATATTTAATTTAAAAAGTTTCAAACCTAATTATGACAGATTATTAAGGACTAAAAAGGAATTTTAAAAGCAAATCCAAGTAATTATAATAAAATTCAAATATTTAACAAATTTTTTTTTTACCAAAAATTTGGGTTGTTACAAGTGAACCTTGGCTTGAACTACGTTTTGACCTAATTTCTTGAAAAATGATACGGAGGCAATCTCTTTGTGAGATTCGGTCATAATCTATCAACTGGATTCATGATTGGTGTTTTCGTACACATCAAAGGTCGAGAGAAAGGTCGAAAATAAGTCAATCTTCATTGAAGGAATCAGAAGGGGGAAACCCATCGTTTTTCAACTTTATTGCAAACTACTATTTCTAATTACAAGCTGAGCATAAAAGCCTTAAAACATTTGAAACATGAAAAATAGAACAAAATGCTTGAGAAACCTGACGGCTCACAGCTTATTCTAAGTATAGCAAAGTCAGCTTGGGAGTTAGTTGATATTTTGCCTTGGTTCTACTTCTGCTCGCAGCCATTTCTTATAGCGATTCTTTAGCCTTGGGGTGAACACTGCATCTTTAGCTTGAATACCTCCCAAGCCCCAGCGCCTTTGATATCCACCAAAAATCTGGGTCGTTACAAGTGAACCTTGGCTTGAACTACGTTTTGACCTGATTTCTTGAAAAATGATACGGAGGCAATCTCTCTGTGAGATTCAGTCATAATCTATCAACTTGATTCATGGTTGGTGTTTTGGTACACATCAAAGGTCGAGAGAAAGGTCGAAAATAAGTCAATCTTCATTGAAGGAATCAGAAGGGGGAAACCCATCGTCTTTCAACTTTATTGCAAACTACTATTTCTAATTACAAGCTGAGCATAAAAGCCTTAAAACATTTGAAACATGAAAAATAGAACAAAATGCTTGAGAAACCTGACGGCTCACAGCTTATTCTAAGTATAGCAAAGTCAGCTTGGGAGTTAGTTGATATTTTGCCTTGGTTCTACTTCTGCTCGCAGCCATTTCTTATAGCGATTCTTTAGCCTTGGGGTGAACACTGCATCTTTAGCTTGAATACCTCCCAAGCCCCAGCGCCTTTGATATCCACCAAAAATCTGGGTCGTTACAAGTGAACCTTGGCTTGAACTACGTTTTGACCTGATTTCTTTAAAAATGATACGGAGGCAATCTCTCTGTGAGATTCAGTCATAATCAATCAACTTGATTCATGGTTGGTGTTTTGGTACACATCAAAGGTCGAGAGAAAGGTCGAAAATAAGTCAATCTTCATTGAAGGAATCAGAAGGGGGAAACCCATCGTCTTTCAACTTTATTGCAAACTACTATTTCTAATTACAAGCTGAGCATAAAAGCCTTAAAACATTTGAAACATGAAAAATAGAACAAAATGCTTGAAAAGCCTGACGGCTCACAGCTTATTCTAAGTATAGCAAAGTCAGCTTGGGAGTTAGTTGATATTTTGTCTTGGTTCTACTTCTGCTCGCAGCCACTTCTTATAGCGATTCTTTTGCCTTGGGGTGAACTTTGCATCTTCAGTTTGAATACCTCCCAAGCCCCAGCGCCTTTGATATCCACCGAGTATCTGAGCATTGAAGTTGGGAAGACGGAAGTTCCCAGTGCTAACACGGTTGTTCTCTTGTGAAATGCCTAGCTGCCGAAGGATACGGCCGGGGATATAGAATGTGAAGCTTGCCAAACCAGCAATCACTATCCTATCAAACCCATCAGAGTGTGCAGCCATATCAGGCAAATCCAACTAGGAACACCTCCAGGCAATCTCTTCATGCTGTATGTGCCTCAAAAACTTATACCAGCCTTCCAAATCCATCTCAGGGAACTTCATCTATCTATGGTGGATTCTTTTTAGGAAGAGGTTCCAACCTTCCTCAGGAGGGTAAAGGAGCCCAACTTCGTCTGACAGCCAAAGCTACATGAGCGAAAAGACAAGTAAGGAGCCAGATAAAACTGAGCAGAAAAACAAGGAGCTAGAAGCAACTTAAGCCGAGTGTCGAGGTAAAATAAGAAAGTGCAAAAATCAGAAAAAGGTGAGCTGTGAGTTTACCTGTAGCAGAAGCAGACTGCTGCTGAACGTGTTTGTCTAGCCGGTGTATATCAGATCCAAACCCAAAAGTGTCTCCGCCAGAACAAAAGGCATCATGTACCTTCGAGCCCCCATTTGAGCAACTATGCTCACCAGCAGGGGACCAACTCTTCCATCAGCGAGAATCAGCAAGTAAGCAGCCAGCAAATAGATTACCAGGGTAAAATGGTGCCGAGCTTGCACTACATCACTAGTCAAGTCACTGTTGGGGTTGTATGTCTCAATTAAGCGCATGATGTTAATTTTGTCGCCTTCAAGCAGAATGTTGGCCAGACCCCAAAAATGTTGAGTGAGGACACCAATAGTCCAGGCATGCTCTCTTGGTAAGGAGGGACGAAGAGCACAGGGGAAGCAAAGGTTCGGAGGTAGGCTTGGAATTCTTCTACGGTCGAACACATCTCATCGTCTCCAAAGCGAAAGACATGGACGTCAGGATCCCAAAACCGGAGAGCAGCTCTTCGGAGCCAAGGACGAAGTGGAACGTGGTGAAGGTAGCGGAACGAGGTGAGGCCATGTGATTGGAAGTTCAGCCAAACAATGGTTAGAAACTGCACTAACCAGGGTTTGATCAAAGTTGGGAGTGGGTTCTCCATCGAGAATGCCAAGGATTGCTGAATATGGGAAGTGAAAGTGTGAGTTTAACATTACAAGCATCTTCCATTTATAGGCAAAAATGTCAAAATATCAACCTCAATTCTTGTGCCGGAGTTAAACCCATGCCTTGGTATCCTACCACCTTTGGATGCAAGGACACTGTCCCCTAGAGATCAAAGCCATGTGCAAACTGTGTGAAAGGGGATGACAAGGCCTATTTTACCATGAACAGAGACTTGTCAACAAAGGTTCCTGCAGTAGAGCTTACCAGCGTATGCCATAATTGTACCAGTGTGCGCACATCCATTGGACACGTCACGCAGGTTAGTACTCGCGTACATGGGTTTAATGCACCAGAAAATAGTTTGCAGATGCTACTACCTCCTAGTTGTCATTTTCGATTCCAGGGCTTGTTTTGAACTTTTGATGGTTCCTATAAGTCATAAATGGTATGTGGGACTATGACGAAGTGTTGGTTGCCAAATGTCGCGCTCAAAGAAGATTTTGGACTTTCGACGGCCCGTTTTAAGTTCAAATCAAGGTTTTGGAGGGTTGAAATCCGTTCCAGGGACTTTTACCAAGCTTTATCATACCGTACACGTCATATGGATCTAATGTGACTGTGCGGGGGTGTTGGTTGCAGTCCGGGACTAAATCGAGTTATATTTGGCGTCTTATGTTCGTTTTCCGACATTTCTTTAGTTTTTCGGTCAATTTCTCATTTCGGGATGTTTTTCTCGATCTTGTTGATTCGTACAGGTCGTTGTACTCTTATGTCACCTTATAGAAGAGTCAGTTTTCCCTGTCTAAAAGAATTTAGAGTTTTGGCGCATTAATGCCCAAAATTTCATTATTTTCCATGTGTCCAGGGTTCGTGTCGTATGTTGGGACTTCTCTATCCTTTTCTTTCGAGCTAGGCAAGTCTTGTACATACGCGCGTGACTATTTGTCGATTCAGATCACTCGTCAATGCAAGTTGGCTATTAGTGGTTGGTTTGTATATTCTTTTATCTATCAATTTGCTTCATCAAAGAGAATTAATGAACGAAAGATGCAAATTTTATATACTACCATATCAAAATCCAAAAGCAAAAGGGGGAAAACAATGTACGTAGTGGCACAACGGCCCGAGCAAAAGTAATATCAATGGGGCACATCCGCCCAAAAGTGAAAAGGGCACGCAGGCCTAGCCATCCTTCAAAATACCAAGTCTAGGGCACGCTGGCCTGCTATCAAGTCTATAAATGTGGGCGTGCAGGCCTGAATCAAAATCAAAAGACATGTAAAGTAAATGAGGCTCAGTGGTAGCCCTCAGCCATCAAAGTCCTCAGTGTTGTCGTCGTCGTCCTCCTCGTCGTCGTCGTCCCTCTCTCTCGGGTCAATCTTATACCCAGGGTCGCTGACGGAGTCGTCGAAGCTGCTACTGAAAGGTGAGCACTCCTCGTCCTCTTCCTCTTCCTCTTCTCCCTCCTCGCTCTCATTCTCGGCTGTCTCTCGCCTCCTCTTCTTCTGAGCCAACTTCTTCTGTGCTGGCCTCTTTCTCAGCTTGATCTGAAACCTCCTCACCTCGTGGCCAGCACTCTCTGCACCTCTTTGCACGCTCGCCGCAGGTTGTGAAGTGCTCGCCTGTCTCTGGGCTGCGGCAGGAGTGGTAGTAATGCTAGTCATCTTCTTCTTCTGAGGAGGCCGCACACTCTTTCGCCTGAAAGCCGCCCTAGCCTGTCCCTGCATTATCAATTCATTTAGTATATATTGTGCATATTGTATATATTAAATGTTGAAAACAGGAGTCCAGAGCAGGTCAATCAAGCATATTATCTATTGAAAGCAGACTTAAGCAAGTTTTTGAGGATTATACTTGAGGCCTCATCTGCACAGAGGTAGGAGCTGGAGTCACCAGTTGGTACTACAGTCGTAGAGGGGTACCGCTTGCTATCTTGTGAAATTCCTTCTCCATTGCAAGCATTAAGCGGACAGCTTCTTTCGCCCACTCTACTGGTATCTGAGATACAATTTTGGGGAAAAGTTAGAATTAAGTTCAAGTATAATGAAAAGGGAATGGTACAAACTGAAAGTACATGTTATCGGTCCCGTGATCTGTGCTGGCTTCGTCCTAGCAAACTCGAACTAAATGGTGGTGGCCTCTCCTTGCGCATCGCACACCGCCAATGTCCAAGAAAGCTGAGGCAAGCCAGTCACTGCTGCATAGCTAGACCTCTCCCTCGAGCTAGCTGTCCTGTCTCTTTGGCCTCACCTCTCCTCGCCTGCTTCTATATCTTCACCAACCATGGCTTGGTGTGCCATCACCCCAAATGCTCCTGCCAAGTATTGCCTCTGCTAGATGGCGTAGTCATGCTCTAGCCTTAGGAAGGCTGAAAGGTCCGCCGAAACAGAGAAACGCTGCAGCTCAACCAGCGTGTACTTACCTGTGTGCGAAGCACGAGGCGGAAGTGGCCCAGGGACTTGGAACTCGGACAAGCCAAGCGACTGTCGAGTCACCCGATCGCCCAAGTACCACTGCCACCCGAAAGCCGACTCCAAGAGCACTCGGCTCGTTGTCACCACTTTGCTCCTAGCCACGTACTTTGGCTCGGGCACTACCCTGCATCACGGGTCCCACTCCACCTGCAACACATTCAAAAAGCCAAAGCAAAGGATATCAGCAACAACATTAAAGCATTTCAAGGTATAATCAACGGGAAAAATCATTGTTTACTTGGGTGCTCGACAGCTCATTGAGGTATACTTTGAAGGCTAGCAGGGTTTCCTTGGACTTCTTCTTGCCCCTGTATTGTGGTCCCCAGATCATGGCACGCGGAAGTAGCCTCATACCCGGACACTTGTTCTTGGAAGGATACATTTTCAGCACCTCATAAGCCCACAACTGCATGGTTTTCAAACAAATAAAGCATCAGAATACAACATATACAATTCAAGGCACAAATATGGACTGAAATTGAACTACAAGTTTGAAATTATACCTCCCATATTCTCTTGTAGCTGATTACCGCCTTCTTGAACCGTGTGAACTCTCCCATTAAGCTGTAGCACGCCCCTAAAGTTGCTCCTCCGCAATCGTACCGAGAGGCAGTGCGTAGGTCATGAAGGGCCGGTAAGTAAGACAAGTGAACCATTGCGTGCTTGTTCGGGTACAACGTAGCCCCAAACAAGTACAACAAGTAGGCCCTTGCCATCTGCTCTTCCTCTTGCTTAGTGGTCGGTATCTTCTTCAATTATTCTTTGAACTGCTCGTACCTGACCATTTCCTCCCCTCACTCTGGCGCCTGTCCTAGGAACCACTTCAGTGTCGCCTCATCCTTGTGTATCCCCGAATCGAATGGGATGGGCTCACCTCCTACTCTTAGGCCTGTAATGGCCGCAAAGTCCAGTGGGGTCACAGTCATCTCCCTAATTGGAAAGTGAAAGGTATTGGTCGTGTCATGCCACCTCTCACCTAGAGCTGTCAGCACGACATAGTCACTCTTCGTCGTTGTCAAGGTAGGGATGAACAAGCCGAAACCTGCCGCATCTACCAACTCCCTCACCCGCTCGGGCAGCCCTCTATACATCTCCAGTGAGCTTGCAGTACTACCATGCCCTCTCGAGCTGGCCACTCTCCTCTGTTTAAAACAAAGCCAAGACAAAGGAAATGCGTCAGTGCACATGCAAATCAAGTTCAATAAGCAATCAATTAAATATTTCAAGGGTATTCCACAATCGATCCAGTATTTCGAGGCATCCTGTTAGTCAATCCAAATTTCAAGGGAATCCTACGAACGATTCCGATTATCCAAACCATATCATCAGTCGATGTATTCAAGGCATACTATCAGTCGAAGTTCAAGTATCAAGGGCATTTCATTGGAATCAATTATTCAGGGCATTCCATGGTCGATTCAAGTCCTTCCAAGTTACATTATCAGTCGAATCAAGTTCATTCTATTGTCGATCAGTTATTAAAGCATTCTATCAGTCAATTTCAAGTTTGACATGCAAGATACAATAAGTCAAATGTAAGCTAAAGCGGGAATCGAAAGGTATACCTACTCCCAAGTCTGTGCGAGGTGCTCTATCGGGTCCCTCAGGACAAGCTCCGGGTCGTAGTCCTTTCGTTGAGGCACTGTAGACACCCCAATCTGGGCTTTCAGATTAGTTTATTTACGGTTTATAATTCCCCGATGATGAAACGGATCAAGAACACCCTGGAATGTCGAGTGTTTAAACTTTGAGTGTTTGCAAAACCCTTGAACCTAACCTAGCCTAAGCCGCTTCCAAAAGCCAAAAACCCTACTGACCCGCGCCAGGGCGCAATCGTCCCGCGCCAGGGCGCACCGTCGCACGACGGTTTGACTCCATCGCGCGATGGTCAACCATCGTGCGCCAGACCCATTCCATCGCGCGCCAGGGCGCACCCTTGCGCGACAGACTGACTTACTCGCGCAAGAGTCAGCCTGGGTCAAAGTCAAAGATTTGACTGTTGACCCACTTGCGACAGCTGTCACACTCGCGCGATGGTCCCATTCCATCGTGCGACAGTCCCAAACCTGTCACAGTCACCTTTATCAGCTGGGAAAACTTAGCCGTGAAGTAACCCACAACCTGCACGTCTCTTTGCACCAGATCTACCTCCCCCTCTCCATTTATGGAAGGTGCTAACTCTATAAATACCCCCCATTTGTTCTCTTTCAAAGGGTTAACAAAATATGGCATTCAAGGCTTACACCCCAAGAACAAAGCTTGTTCTTTCTCCCCATTTTCACACCTCAATCAATTTCAATTCAACTCAAAGCTCAAACACTTTTCAAACCTCAAAAGCCGAAGGTATAGCTTACCTTTGTTTTGCTCTGCATTACGATCTCTGAGAAATTTGGTGAGCCAAGGCGGTAATCAATACGATCCTGGTCCAAAAGTCGTAAGGTTTCAAAACCGTCATGGCTAGAACCAACGCGCGATGGACTCCTTTGTATCGGACGACGGTCCTCATTTGCTCGGGGCGGTCCACGTGAGATTGGTATCTTCTTTGTTTATGTCTTCATTACATGCGAGATCACTTGCAAGCATGTAAATAACCAGTTTATTGATTTTCCTTTGTTAGAACGCTAGCTTGCATTTCAATACTGCCGTTACATTACGTTGGAGTACCCACAGGACCTTTCTGAATATGTCTCAGAACCCCGAAACATGTAAACCAAGCAGTGGTCTGGTCCCCGCGACAGACTGACACCATCGCGCGATGATGCGCCAGGCGCATCGTCGCGTGCCAAGGCGCATCCTCACGTGACAGAGTGATTGTCGTGCATTGTATTAGCCCCGACAGTGGGCTGGCCTTGCATGATTCAATTGGTTTTAGGCCTCTATTCTTGTCCCCACATTGTTTATGGGGTGTTTTGTTCATTTATTGTGTTTTTCAGCCTTAAAACTATTATTATAACTGCTATAAGCTGCTTGGTTTGTCCTGGGTGTGCGCTGGTCCTTCCAGCCCAGAGGTTTGAGAATAAGAGCGTGGGCTTAGGCTTCTTGGCGCGCGGAGGTCTTGTAGCAGCGCGCGCAGGCGTGATCATCATGCATTGACTTGATCAGTGCATGCTGGTTTCTTCCTGCGCACGATACTCCAAAATAGGGGCTTTCCAGTCTGTTTAAAATCCCACAACAGTCTGTTTTCATCCTATACTAATGCTCATCCATGCCATCTATCACATCTTGCAAACTATTACAGTTTTAATCCCCATTAACTGTTCCCCCGCCCTAACTGGCTGAAAATTGATTAAAGAAGAAAAGCGAATCACAAATATTTTCACAAAATGTCTAAGTAGAGACCGATCTCGGATTGGGCGAGAGGGTGCCTTAAAACCTTCCTCTCTCGTAACCTGGCTCCGAACCAGATATGGTTATGACGGACTAGTTCCTTCACTTTTTCAAATCAAATAGCGCGGCGATGCTTCGGAATTCATTTCCTTGGGTGTCGGACCTTCAAACCCGAGTGGCGACTCTGTATTCCGAGCGCTTGCCTGTTTCTCCGCTCGCGCTCCCTCGATTTTTGGGCCCGTGCATTTTGGAATCCAGAAATTCCAGGGCATGCTGTCCACAGTGGCGACTCTGCTGGGGATAAATCGAACCAATATTAATTCATACTTAGAGTTTAATACGTTCGTGAACGATTCCTTAAAAGCCTGTCAAAACGGTGAGGTTCGCGCTACCGAAGGTTGGAATGGTTATTTAACATGACCTCGTGTCCGGCCAATCTGATCGGGGACTTTTTCGATTGTTCACTTGCGTAGTTTCCTCTAAAGATGGATTAAATAAAGTGAGCCGAGCTTGAAAAGGCATTTTGCGATTTTGTGATTCTTCTTCTTCTTAATCAATTTCTAGCATCTCATTTGTATCGATGTGGGATAAGCCTCGTTGGATCGTTTTGGCAATCTGGCACGGTTTACCGGAGCCCAGGGACCCCGAATGACCAACAACCTTCGACGATGATGGGTCATGCTACCGTTTGACTGTTGCTCAGCGATATCGCGAGCAACGGGAGGTATATCTGTGGCCCTAGTCCGAGGAACCTGTTACGAACCAAAACCGGCCTTTGCATATACAAAGCATTAGAACTCTCCAAACTAGGACAGGTACCTACAGGGTAGGATCTACTTGCATCTAACCCCATATACTGTCTACGTGTTACTGCTTTCCCTATCACATGCACTGTACATACACTATTTTGCATAGGAGCATGCTTAGGGCAGTTCTTTCTTTCGAGTTTGTCTTACGCTGTCTAAGACGTTGTTGGACCCGATGAGGAGTCGTTCATTCTGTCGAATGTTCATTATCAATCACAAAGTCCTTAGTTCAATGAAACTTTGAGAAATCAAAATTTGCTAAATCCTCGGCTCATGCCTAATTGAGGATTCAACCGATAATAAGGAACAACAAAGTATTGATGTTGTGTCACTGGCGCATCCCAGGTTGGAGTGCGTTGTCACTATACACCTCGTTGTTCAAGGTTAAGGTGCCATGTCATCAATGCCAAGTTGTTTCTAATTCAAAGTTGAATCTTCAAAAGGGACTAGACGAAGATTTAGTCTATTTTGACATCTTTTAGGATTTGTCGACCTACTCAAGGACACATCACCGACTAGAATTCTGAGAATTCTGACAACGTCTGAAATTCATGAGGCAAACTCGTCTCTGGAACTGTAAATACATACAAGTCATTTTGCGTAGGAGCATGTTTAGGGTGGCTTCTAGGTTGTCTCTCGCTTTCGAGTCTGTCTTATGCTAATTTGGACGCTGCTAGACCCAATGAAGAGTCGTGCATCTCGATGGTGCATGTTGTTAATTTTTCAAGTCCTTAGATTAACGAGACTTTGGAAAATCAAACCTTATTAAATCCTTGGCTCATGCCCAGTTGGGGATTCAAACCGAAAATAAGGAACCACAAAGTATTGATGTCGTGATATTGACGTCATTTTGGTTATCGTGCGTAACACGTACACCGCCCGGCTAAACGCGCGTCGTCGCTGAAGCCACCCCGGTAAAGGTGTCACGCCATCAATACCGAGTTGTTCCAAGTTCAAAGTCGAATCTTCAAAAGGGACTAGTCGAAGACTTAGTCTGTTTTGACATCTCTTAGGATCAGTTTGATCCTTTCAAAAGATACACCCTCGAAAAGAAATCTGAGGATTTTGGCAGCGTCCGAACATCATGAGACAGATTTGTCTCTAGTTCTAGAGTCTAGGGTTGACACCGACAACGACGTGTATATTGCATTCTAATTGCTGTAGGAACACCACTGAGCTTTCACTTATTTTACTGTCTAGTTCTGAGCTATTGCACCGAGCAAGAGAGTACCGAAAGGAAGAGCCAAACCTACTTGGGAACGTCTTCAGAATCCGAGTCAAAGGTTGGTCAGGTTACAATCCCAATCAGTCACAATGGAAGGCTCTCCACGCTCTTTGTTGGCTGCTCTACAGTCAGGGTCACCACCGGTTGTACAAGAAGGGCAACCAGCATCCCCATCTTCTGCATCGAGCACTTCTGAATCACCTAGCATGTCAGGTCAGCCAGAGGTTCAACCACTTTCTCTGGGAGACATGCTCATGAACCTCCAGAATAGTATCACCGCTATGCAGCAGAGGGCCATCCAGACTGATGCTAACATCACCCGTCTTAATGACCTTATCAACACTCGTCTTCCACCTCCACTCGAAGAGGAAGGCGAGGACGATGAGGACGACCAGGAGTAGCCTGTCATGGTCCCAGATCCGAATCACGAGGGGCGTCTCATTGTTCAGCCTAACCCTAGGGAGGTTCACGCACCTGTTGCAAAGCCAAATTCGACAGGTGGTAGGCCTGTTTTGAATCCTGATATGGCAGCTCTTGTGGCTAAGATGGCTAAGCTAGAAGAGGCTGTCTCAAAATCTGGGAAGATCAGTGTAGGAGGGATTGATTTGGACCATCTCTACTTGTACCCTAATGCTAAACTACCAGAAAAATTCAAAGTGCCTGACTTGGTCAAGTTCGATGGGAGCGGTGATCCCAAGACTCATCTCTATGGCTATCATGCTGCTATGAAGCTACTCAAAGTAGAAAGTGAGGCCATGTCTCAGCTCTTCCCTCAAACTCTCTTTGGGCCTGCCTTCCATTGGTTTCTGTTGCTCGACATCTCCAAAAGAAGAACTTGGGAAGACATTGGGGCTGCCTTCATCGCTCAATACAACTATAACTCTCAGCTCAAGATGACTACTCGGGAGTTAGAATCCACGAAAATGGAAGCTAAGGAGTCCTTTGCAGATTTTCTTAAAAGGTGGAGAGCCAAAGCCGCTCTAATGACTGAGCGCCCGAGCGAGAGGGACCAACTCCGCATCATCTCCCGCAATCTCCAGCCGGACTATGCTAGGCACCTGGTCCTTGCTCAAGCGTCCGCCAACTTTGAAACCTTCTTCGACGCTGGCCTGGCTATCGAGGATGCGCTGCAAAGTGGGATTCTGCCAAGAGGGGAGTCTTCTTCTTCCAATCCTCAGAAATCGAAGCCGAAGGCTTACTATGGAAACACTAGCGCACTGTTTGGCGTTAGCAACTACGCCAGCACGGCTACAAGTGGGGATAACGTTGCTGCTTCCCCTAATCATACAGCCGATATCAATCAGGTTCAAACGCCCAAAGCTACCGGGCCCGAACCCAACCTCGGAGTTTCTCTATCTTCGAGGCACCTCTGTCCGCAGTGATGGAGAAACTTGTCAAGTCTGGGCATCTCAAACCTTTGACCCCTACTTCCCCACCCAAAGTCTTACCTACCGGTTACAACTCTAATCTCTTCTGTGCCTTCCACCAAATGCCTAGCCATCAGACTGACAAGTGCTATCGTCTCCGACATGAGATTCAAGATCTTATTGATGATGGCACGGTTCAAGTTCCACCAAAGCCCAACATCATTTCCAACTCCTTGCCTCAACACAGGTCTGACCCTCTGGTTGGCTAGGTATCTATCACCTCCACTCAAATCAACCTGAGCTCCACCATATTCAATCCTAGCCACTATATCGTCCCAACAATCAACCCAAACCCATCGTATCCATCCCGTGTGAACCGAAGGTTAACATGATGGCTGTAGGTTGGGCAATCGAGGTTTCCACTGCTGACATCTGGTTCGACAATGATGAGGGGTTTACAAAGGAGAAGACTGACTGGCTGAGGTCCATTGATCAAAGGAGCATCGAGTAGGTTTGGTTGAAGAAACTGAAGAAGCTGAAGTGCTGTTGCTTGGGCCTGACACCTGCTAAATCCTACCTCTTTTTGTGGAAGATACGGGTAGCTTTTTAACAGTTGCATTTTCAAAACCACGTCTAGTTTGCATTGGCGTCTTATCTGAGTATGACATAGTCTTTTGCGTTTGTCAAGTATAGCTCTGAGTCGGAGTCTGTGCCTCTTGGCCCTCTACGTCGTAGCTTTTGTTTCAAGTTTTGAGTTTGCTGTACTTGGCGAACTCCGTGGGTTTTTATGATATGCATTATCTTGCTTCTAAGTACTTCGCTGGCTTTTATATAAACTGTGTCGACCCTGACAATGAAGGGATAGATTTCGATGGGATCATCCCCAAGGAAATGTGTTCCCTCGCAGAAAGGGAAGATAAAAGGCATGCTCAGCCTATTAAAAGAAGAAGTAATTTTCAATAAACTTGAAAGACAAGTATAACCTTCTAAAAGGTTCAAAGTTGGTCCAAGCACTGTTCCCAGAGGAGCATCACACCCGGTCAGACAAGCATCGACATCTTGGCGTGGTCTTATCAAGTCACGTCTCGCGTTGATCCTGAGATAAAAAAGCATCAAACCCCCTGCTACCGGGTGCCAATCCAGAAAACAGAAGCTCAAGAGGGCTCCGGACCTCATACCATGTTCAAAAGCAACAACAGTGGCGTTCCGCTGAGTACCAATGAGAAAGTGTACAAAATGGCCCGGAGCAAGGCATTTCCAACCGAAGCACTTTTGAATTTGTGTCATCAAAGCCATTTTATCTGAGGCTATAGCCAGATCGTCGATCTCGACGGCAACAAATTCAATACTTTGGTCAACCTGGATCAATTCAAAAGTTACTTTTCCCTGAGAGAAGCTCGTTGGGCTGAAAACCCCAAGGGTGGGCAGTTCCAAGCAAAAGTTAGAGCAGCCTGCTAGCCCGAAAACCTATGAAGGGGGTCTAGGCAAAAGTAATAGGCAATATTCAAAAGCTCGCTAGACCAAAGACCCGAATGGGTGGTACTAGGCAAAAGTTAGAGCACAAAAGGAGAGGTAAACACACGAGTGAACCTAAGCCTGAACTACGTTTTGACCTGATTCCCTAGCTTGGGATACGTAGGCAGTCTCTCTTTGAGACTCCGTCACAAATCTATCAATTGGATCCGTGGTTGACGTTTTGGTACACATCAAAGGTCGAAGAGGATCAAAGGTCAGATCAAGCTGAATTGGAGGAACTAGAAGGGGGAAAACCTTTGTCTTTCAATTTTATTGCAAACTGCTATTTCTATTACGGGTTGAGCATAAAGCCTTAAAAATATTTGAAGCATCAAAAACAGAATGAAATGCTAGAAGCCTAATGGCTCACAGTTTATTCTAAGTTCAGCGAGGTCTGGTATGAGCAACTGCAGCCTTGCGTGCTAGCTTATAGTCACGCGCGTTTGTTCAAAGTGATTCGCGTTGGTTTCAGTCCTGTGCGTTCTTTTTCAATTCCAACGGTAGCCTGCTATTGCCCTCAAATGTCGTTCCAGGGGCTTTTGCCAAGTCTTGTCATACCATGTAAGTCATATGGACTTAAAGTGACTGCACGGGGGTGTCGGTTTCAGTCCGGGCCTATATGTGTCATCATTTGCATCTTCTGTCCGTTTTTGTGACATTTTTCTAGTTTTTCAATCAATTGTCGTGACGAGGTCCATTTCTCGGTTTTGTTTGTTCATACAGGTAATTATACATCTATTTGACCTTTCATAAGTGTCAGTTTCACCTGCCTAAGGAATGTTGTGAGTTTTGGCACGTTAATGCCCAAAATTTCATTGTATTCCGTGTGCCTAAGGGTTCGCATTGTACCCTGGGGCTCTTTCCCCCTTTTCATTCGAGCTAGGCAAGTCTGTACATATGTGCGCGGTTTTGTGTGTCAATTCAGGTCACTGGTCAATGCAAATTAGATATTAGCAGCTAGAAAGTGCAATTTTTACATTTGCTACCGTAGCTCCTGTAATCCACAAGCTGTGGAATCTTATGAACAACAAAGGCACTTCAGCCCAAGGCCAAGCAAAGCATATCTGTCTAGCACGTCTGCTTAAGCATCAAAGAGAGGGCACACAAGCCCAAATCTGTCAACTAGGGCATGTCAGCCCGTTCAATGTCTCTCTATCTGGGTGCACATCTCAGAAGTAACAGACAGTACAATAATGAGGCTCAGTGGTAGTCCTTAGGCGTCGTTGTCCTCCTTGGAGTCGCCCTTAGCTTGCATCTGCATTTTCAATTTCTTATACATCATTGCATATTGTGTACATTAAATGTTGAAAGCAGGAATTTGCCAGCATGGTTGCCATCATATGATTTGTTTGCCGAAGGAAGCGATGCAATCTCATGCGGTTTTATTCTCGTTGGTTAGCGGATGCGATGGAAATCTCGCTAACTCTCGATCTAGTTTGCCGAAGGATGCGATGCAATCTCCTGCGGTTTTGTTCTCGTTGGTTAGTGGATGCGATGGAAATCTCCCTAACTCTCGATTTGGTTTGCTGAAGGATGCGTTGCAATCTCCTGCGGTCTTGTTCTCGTTGGTTAGCGGATGCAATGGAAATCTCCCTAACTCTCGATTTGTTTGCCGAAGGATGCGATGCAATCTCCTGCGGTTTTGTTATCATTGGTCAGCGGATGCGATGGAAATCTCTCCTGTCCAATTCTTGGTTCGTAAACCAAAGGATGCTATCCTGCGGAGCCATTTCAACGACAGCCGGTCCTGTCAGAGTTCCCCAGCGATTTGATCAATCAGCACATTGATCTCTCCGTCCGCCTTCACGGCAGCCAGTCCTGTCAAATTCATCAAACGACGATCAGCAAATTGTCCATCCAGTCCACGACGACGATCAGATATCGTCCAATGGTCTGTTCATCCGCAACTGATTGTTTCCCAGGAGAGTCCTTCTTGGCCTGTCCCGAACGACAATCACCCTTAGTCTAGCCGCAAGTGCATCTTCCAGCAGGCTTATTGCTCTGTCTCGGATGGTCTTTGATAAGGAGATTGGCTCTGATTCCCAACAGATGGAATTTAACCTGCTTGACACGACCTACCCGTGTTTGTTGGAATACTTTGTGCCGAGGATAGCTTGATCCCCAGCAACGACGGCCTGTCCCGTCCACATGACGGCCTGTCCCGTCCACATCTGTAGCAACAGCCTGTCCTGTCCAAATTCGATCAACAAGCGGCGATACAATTGTCCACTTCTACTTCCATCCCTGGCAATGGATCACACGTCCATTCCACCAATCAGGTTCTGTAAGTTTGCTTGTCTACTTTACTGTTCTACTCTGGATTGCCTTGAGGGGTGTCTAGAATTCTTTGACGTTACTTGTACCAAGTCAATGGTGCTCCAAGCACCGTCAAAGAGGGGCTACTGTAGACACCCAAATCTGGGCTTCCAGATTAGTTTATTTACCGGTTTTTAATTACCCGATGATGAAACGGATCAAGAACACCCTGGAATGTCGAGTGTTTGAGCTTTGAGTGTTTGCAAAACCCTTGAACCTAACCTAGCCTAAGCCGCTTCCAAAAGCCAAAAGCCCTACTGACCCGCGCTAGGGCGCACCGTCCCGCGACGGTTTGACTCCATCGCGCGATGGTCAACCATCACGCGCCAGACCCATTCCATCGCGCGCCAGGGCGCACCCTCGCGCGACAGACTGACTCACTCGCGCGAGAGTCAGCCTGGGTCAAAGTCAAAGATTTGACTGTTGACCCACGCGCGACAGCTGTCACACTCGCGCGATAGTCCCATTCCATCACGCGACGGTCCCAAACCTGTCACAGTCACCTTTATCTGCTGGGAAAACTTAGCCATGAAGTAACCCACAACCTGCACGTCTCTTTGCACCAGATCTACCTCCCCCTCTCCATTTATGGAAGGTGCTAACTCTATAAATACCCCCCATTTGTTCTCTATCAAAGGGTTAACAAAAATTGGCATTCAAGGCTTACACCCCAAGAACAAAGCTTGTTCTTTCTCCCCATTTTCACACCTCAATCAATCTCAATTCAACTCAAAGCTCAAACACTTTTCAAACCTCAAAAGCCGAAGGTATAGCTTACCTTTGTTTTGCTCTCTGTTCTGATCTCTGAGGGGGCTGGCTGGGCCAAGGCTGGTAATCAATACCAGTCCTGGTCCAAAAGTTGGCAAGGTTTCAAAAACCGTCATGGCTAGAACCAACGCGCGATGGACTCACTGTATCGGGCGACGGTCCTCTGTTGCTCGCGACAGTCCACGTGGGGATTGGTATCTTGCTGTTTTATGTCTTCATTCTGTATAGATCACTTGCAAGCATGTAAATAACCAGTTTATTGCTTTTCCTTTGTTAGAACTGCTATCTTGCATTTCAATACTTCGTTCTGTTCTGTTGGAGTACCCCTGGGACCTTTCTGAATATGTTTCAGAACCCAAAAACATGTAAACCAAGCACTGGTCTGGTCCAGTCCCTCGCGCGACAGACTGACACCATCGCGCGATGATGCGCCAGGGCGCACCGTCGTGCGCCTGAGGCGCACCCTCGGGCGCTAGGGCGCATCCTCGCGCGACAGAGTGACTGTCTCGTGCGACTGTTTGGCCCCGACCAGTGGCTGGCCTTGCATGATTCAATTGGTTTTAGGCCTCTATTCTTGTCCCCACACTATTTATGGGGTGTTTTGTTCATTTATTGTGTTTTTCAGCCTTAAAACTGTGTATTATAACTGCTTATCAACTCCTTGGTTTGTCCTGGGTGTGCACTGGTCCTTCCAGAGCTCAGAGGGTTTGAGAATAAGAGTTGTGGGCTTAGGCTTACTAGCGCGCGCAGATCTTGTAGTAGCGCGCGCAGGTGTGACTAGCATGCATTGACTTGATCAGTGCATACAGGTTTTTTCTTGCGCACGATACTCCAAGACAGGGGCTTTCCAGTCTGTCTAATTCCCACAGCAATCTGTTTTCATCCTATACTAACTGCTCATCCATGCCATCTATCACATCTTGCAAACTATTACAGTTTTAATCCCCAATTAACTGTTCCCCCGCCCTAACTGGCTCAAAATTGATTAAAGAAGAAAACGAATCACAAATATTTTCACAAAATGTCTAAGTAGAGACCGATCTCCGGATTGGGCGAGAGGGGTGCCTTAAAAACCTTCCTCTCTCGTAACCTGGCTCCCGAATTCAGATATGGTTATGACGGACTGGTTCCTTTACTTTTTCAAATCAAATAGCGCGGCAGGTGCTTCGAAATACGGTTCCTTGGGTGTCGGACCTTCAACCCCGAGTGGCGACTCTGTATTCCGAGCGCTTGCCTGTTTCTCCGCTCGCGCTCCCTCGATTTTTGGGCCCGTTCATTTTGGAATACGGAAATTCCAGGGCATGATGCCCACAGGCAAGTAACTATCAACCCCCGATGGGACAAACACGTGCAGCTCTGGCAGCCTTTAAGTCTCTGTAACAAAGGCATCGCGAGCCGCCTACACTCTAGTCCTCGCCAGCTCCACCGCTATCTCCTGCACCTACGCCGCCTCCTCTTGGGTCCTCTCGGCCATCTCCGTCTCTTGCACCAACTCCTCGGCCTTTCGCCTCAACTGCTCTTCCTCTTCGGTCAGCCCAATTTGCCTCAGCCTCTCCTCACGGGCTGCTAACACTGCCGCGACTACCGTTGGGTTTTTCGCCAACAACTGGGATGGCACGTTGTCGCCCACGAATTTCGCAAAGTCACTTTTTGAAATGGGCTCATGCCTTGAGGGCCCCATGGCTGGTACAAACTCAGGCCGCTCCACCGGCACCTCTCTGGATGCCTCCTCAACAACCCCCGGGTCTTTCCCCTTGCTAAATCCCTCCGTGGTGATCTCGATAGAACATCACCACCATTGCCGCCACTGCCACTACTGCCGGCCCCAACAAACCCCTTTTGGAGATCACATGGCCCTCAACGCAGCTCCTGGCCCCTTATCCCAATGCCCACTGGTATACGCCCCTTCGATACTGGCATACGCCGATCATCTCCACCACCTACCTCCTCTGCATGGAACTGGTCACCACCGACGGTTCTTCGAACCTCTACACCAGTGCTCCCCAAAGCCCCCTCGACCGATTGATCGTCAATTCTAACCCTCGAGGCCTCGACCTCACCCCTCGGCCGTTCCCCACTATCGCCTCCACCACTATTCCCGCCGTTGCCGCTGTCGTGCTCAGCCATGGATGTGTTTGGGTGTGTGGGTTTCGAGGATGAGAATGGAAGAAAAGAGGAAAGATCGTGAGGAAAAGAGTTTGAGAGGTTTTAAAACTGCTATAAAGTGGTTATGTCTCGTCTCTGGGAATATCAACGAAGAAGGGAGAAGCTGGGCCAGATTAGAACTCAGAACTATTACCCGTACACGTGTACGCTAATGTCCCACCCGCGCACGTGGGTATGCTCTGGTCCCGAGGCCCAATTAGCACTTCTGCATCAAATTCCTCTCAAATTGCGACCCATGCTGCACCAACCCGTGTTGTCATCAAAAGAAAATCATCCCACGCTGCTCCTGGCCCCTTGTGTCAATGTCCACCGGCATACGCCCCTTCGGTACTGGCATACGCCCCTTCGGTACTGGCATACGCCGATCATCTCCACCACCTACCTCCTCTGCATGGACCTGGTCGCCACTGACGGTTCTTCGAACTTCTGCATCAGTGCTCCCCAAAGCCCCCTCGATCGATTGATCGTCAATTCTATCCCTCGAGGCCTCAACCTCACCCCTCGGCCGTTCCCCGCTATCGCCTCCACCACTATTCCCGCCGTTGCCGCTGCTGTGCTCAGCCATGGATGTGTTTGGGTGTGTGGGTTTGGAGGATGAGAATGGAAGAAAAGAGGAAAGATCGTGATGGAGAGAGTTTGAGAGGTTTTAAAACTGCTGTAGGGCGGTTATGTCTTGTCTCTGGGAATATAAACAAAGAAGGGAGAAGCTGGGCCGGGTTTGGGCCGGATCAGAACTTAGATCTGTTACCTGTACCCGTGTACGCTAATATCCCACCCGCGCACGTGGGTACGCTCTGGGCCCGAGGCCCAATTAGAACTTCTGCATCAAATTCCTCTCAAATTGCGACCCATGTTGCACCAACCGTGTTGTCATCAAAAGAAAATCATCTCCACGCTGCTCCTGGCCCCTTCGGTACTGGCATACGCCGATCATCTCCACCACCTAACTCCTCTACATGGACTTGGTTGCCACCGACGGTTCTTCGAACATCTGCACCAGTGCTCCCCAAAGCCCCCTCGACCAATTCATCGTCGATTTTAACCTTCGAGGCCTCGACCTCACCCCTTGGCCGTTCCCCATTATCACCTCCACCACTATTCCTGCCATTGTCGCTGCCGTGCTCAGCCATGGATGTGCTTGGGTGTGTGGGTTTGTCGGATGAGAATGGAAGAAAAGAGGAAAGATCATGAGGGAGAGAGTTTGAGAGGTTTTAAAAGTGCTGTAGGGCGGTTATGTCTCGTCACTGGGAATATAAATGAAGAAGGGAGAAACTAGGCCGGGTTTGGGCCAGATCAGAACTCAGATCTGTTACCCGTACTCGTGTACGCTAATATCCCACCCGCGCACGTGGGTATCCTCTGGGCCCAATTAGCATTTCTGCCTCAAATTCCTCTTAAATTGCGACCCATGTTGCACCAACCCGTGTTGTCATCAAAAGAAAATCATCCCCTGGGCAAACAGAGTCCATTCAAGTCATTTCAATCAATGACGGCCTGTCCCATCCATTCAATTCAATCCACGACCGCCTGCTCCGTCCTTCAACTCAATCAGGGACGGCCTGTCCCGTCCATTCAATTCAATCAACGACGGCCTGCTCCATCCTTCAAATTCAATCAACGACGGCCTATCCCGTCCATTCAATTCAATCAACGACGGCCTGCTCTGTCCTTCAAATTCAATCAACGATGGCGTGTCTCGTCCATTAAATTCAATCAATTACGGCCTGTCCCGTCCATTCAATTTAATCAACGACGGCCTGTCCCGTCCATTCAATTCAATCAGCGATGACCTGCTCCGTCCATCAATTTAACAAAGCGACGGCCTATCCCATCCATCCAAATTAACCCCAGCAAGCGGTGGTCCTCTCATCCACTCAACCAATCAGGTCTTTTAAGTATACGTGTCTATCTTTGCTAGCATGTTATGTTCTGGATAGCCTTGAGGGGTGTCTAGAAATCTTTGGCGTTACTCGTACCAAGTCAATGGTGCTCTAAGTGCTGTCAAAGGGGGACTACTGTAGACACCCTATTCTGGACTGTCCAGATTAGTTTACTCACGGTCTTTGATTCCCCGATGATGAATAAGATCAAGAACACCCCGAGAATGTCAGTGTGTTTGAGCTTTAAGTGGCTAAAAACCTATTCAAACCCAACCAGAACCAAAAAGCCACAGCAAAACCCTACCTTCACACGTTGGTCCCACACTAACGTGCTCTGGTCCATTGCCACGTGTCAGTCATCGGTCAGCTTTAATCGTTCACCAGGCTTGGACTGGCGCACGCAGGTACAGGAGTGGCGTACGTCGGTCAAAGGTAGTCCCATCACTTTTATTTAGCCACGTTCACAAGACTTTTAGGGCACCCCAACTATCTGAATATCCATCTGGAAGTGATCTGAGGATAGGGGGATGTCCCCCCCCCCCCTCCTCACACAAGCCATCCATCACCTAGTCATATGCATTTAATGCATGGAGACTCCTTGGCCAAGCCAACCAGCCCCATTTAGGGGGTTACACCCCCCCCCCCCCCCCCCCCCACGTTCACCACATCCTCTTATATATACCTCTCTTGCATTTATGTGCAAGGGGTTACAAAATTCAAAAGCCCTAGTCATGAGTTCAAACTACAACCGCTTGTTCATCATTTTCCTTGCCAAGGGAAGGTGAAAATAAGCTTCATACATCCCCACTACATACATACATCCATCCATCAAACCACAAGTTCAAAGCTCAAACACTCCAATAAACTCAAAACCAAAAGTATAACACCTTTGATCAATACTCTGTTCTGATCCCTGAGGGGGGCTGGCAGGGTTAAGGCTGATAATCAATACCAGTCCTGGCCCTAAAGCTAGCAAGGTTTCAAAACTGTCTCTGGTTGGAAGTGGCGCAAGCTGGTCCACAGTACGCGTATGCTGGTCATGGCTGTACATGCAGTACTGGTGTGGGGATCCGTGTCTAGCTATTTTCTGTTTTACTTTCTATACATTTCATTGTGAGCATGCTAAGAACTAGTTTACTGCTTTCTATAGTTAGAACTGTTAGTTCTAGTCTTCAATATGCTTACCTGTTGTTATGGAATGTCTTTTGGGGCCTTTCTGAATATGTCTCAGAACCCAGAAAGTGCAAAGCCAAGCACTGGATAGGAGGCTGCAACTGGTGTACGATTGTACCCTACCCGCGTACGCCAGTCAAGCCCAATCCAATGGCTGGCCCTTGTATGACAACTAGGTCTTGGCCTCTGTTTTTGTCCCCTCAATATTTAAGGGGTGTCTTGTTCATTCTTTTGGCCTTATGGCCCTTTAAACTGCTTATATTTGTATATACAACTCTATATAAACTGCTTTGTTTGTCTTAGATGTGCACCAGTCGTTTCAGAGCCAAGAGGGTTAAAAATAAGAATTGTGGATTTAGGATTACAAACGCACATGGGTAATGGAATGGCATGCGCAGGTGCAGTCAGCATGCAGTAACTTGGTCAGTGCATACTGGTTTCTTCCTGTGCACCTCACTTCGAAACAGTGTTGCCTAGTCTGTTTAAGGCTCCCACACAAGTCTGTTTTCAATATATACTAACTATTTCAATAAAGCAAGCATGCCATCTTATCACATCCTGCCAACATGTTACAGTTTTTAATCCCTTTAAACTGTTCTCCCGCCCTAATTGGCTAAAAAATGATTAATGAGAAAAAATCCAAATGTTTTACAAATGCCCGAGTAGAGACCGATCTCTAGATTGTGCGAAAGGGGTGCCTTAAAACCCTTCCCCTCTCGTAACCTAGCTCCCGAACCTCAGATATCAAAGGTGACAACAGACCAGTGTACAAAACTTTTTTCAATCAAAACATAGCAAGCGTTTCAAGTTCGGTTTCTTAGGTGGTTCACCACTAAAACCTAAGTGTGTAGACACCCCAATCTGGATCTCCCGATTGTTTTACTTTGTTTTTCGGTTTCTTGTTTCCCCGATGATGAATCGGATAAAAACGGACTTAAGAATGGAATGGGTTGAGCTTGGAACCCCTCTTGAACCATTTGAACCCCAAAACCTTAAGTCAAAACCCTAATCGAGGTGTGACATGCGTGCGTTGCTATGGCTCCCACGTGCCCTTGTGAGCTTGCTAGGTGGTGGTCAAAGTCAAAGTGTTGAATGTTGACCATTGCACGACGGTTTGCTCACGCGCGTGCCAATACCACTCCATCGCGCGAGGGTCTAAGCCTGTCTCCATCACCTTTTTCCAGCTGGATTTTTTGATCATCAAGGGGTCTATGGGGCTATAGTGTCACGCCCTCGATTTTCAACTAAAATAATAATACATTTTCAACAAACAAAATTCTTTCTCTCAACTATATTCACCCTTAAATGTCATGTCAATCCAAACAAGGAATCAAAGTCTCTTCTTCTCTAATTAATTTTTTTTTTGAAACACAGAGTCTCCCAAGCATCTACAGGTAAATGGGTTTCATAATAATCAATGAGAGGAGTTTATGCACAGCTTTACATATGTTCTAACCAAAGGGTACAACTTTGAATTTCGAGTAAAGTACACAACATGAATTAGACTAGAAGATAAACACCTCTTTAATGACTCCGATGAAGCTCTCAAGAGACGTCTCAATGTGCACTCCATGCAATCCAAGCTTAGTGCCATGGCGAGTACCTGAAAGGATAGGGTGAGCTACACTAGCTCGTAGGGATATCCTTACCTAAATTATATGTAGATGTGAAGGCAGATACCAAGGAAAATATTTTCCAAAAAAAGCATATTTGTTTTGCCAAAAAGTGAAACTCAAAATACCATACTGATGCTGGAAATTATTTGACTCCATTTATCAAATACTGATGCTCTCACCCACACACACACCAATGTACTTAAAATCTCAGCTTCCCATTACCCAAATAAATCCTTGTTTTTTTTCCATTTCCATTTCAACGACCTAAAGATTAATCTGAGTTCTTTAACAAGATGTTCTCTCTTTCTTTCCTCATACAACTAACCAACCTCTCACCAAAAATACACACTACGCATGTCGAGTTAGAATATAAAGTAAGCAATGACACGTTGAACAATACCGCACCTTAACAACAAGGAAACTCACCCATCAACCCAAATCAATCTACAAATCTCAAGTTAACATCTAACAAAATCCCTTCACAATAAGATTTCTTTTATAAGTCTAACATGCAAATACCCTATATGAAACTCTCACAATGCATAACACCACAAGGTACTAGATAGACATTCATACAGAACAAGTTGCCCACCACATATCAGGAGAACAAAAAAATAACAACATGATACTATCCAAACTCGAAGGAAAGAAGCCAATTTAAAATACTTGTATCCATACCACTATCCTTTAATCCCACGATGTTGACTTATAAATTTTTATCACATCCTCGAATCTCATTCACGTGTCCACATCAAGTGTCATGAGCGAGTACTCTTAATTGTTGAGAATTTAGTTCACCTCAAAATCATTCAATGAGCGATTGCTCTTGCCGGTCATTCGATGGGCTACCGTGGACCCCTGCCGGTCATTTGATGGGCTACCGTGGACCCCTGCGGGTCATTTGATGGGCTACCGTGGACCCCTGCCAGTCATTTGATGGGCTACCGTGGACCCCTGCCGGTCATTCAATGGGCTACCGTGGACCCCTGCCTAACTCCTCACCCGTCGATGGGTCTAGTATGTGTCTTCGTATCGTATCAAGTGTCTTCATGTACCATTTCAATCGTTCGCTGTTCATGACATTCTCGTGCCGACTCAAGCCTTGATGGCCATTAAAGATGAAAAGGGTGCAAGAACAGACGGTTTTGGAAAATAAGAAACACACGAAACTATAAGCATCCACAAGTATAAATATTAAACTTATACAATTTCTATAAGGATTACATTAGATTGGTACTTAAACCCATTACAAAGATTTGTGACCCACCATTCTCACCTCACGGACATATCACACATAACTAATATCCAAGACTTAACACTGTCATCACACGTGACCTTTAATCACGCCAGACATCGAGAAGCTCACACACCTTTTACTTAGATTCTAGGCTTACCATTGCCAATATCGTTTTCTGTTATCACGTTTCTATTTTTAAAGAATTGGATACACCTAATGCTCTCGAACTACCACTTTCTCTTTACCGATTCATTTACTAAAATAAACCTTTTTACACCACAAGTTCTCTTTAATCCAACACCTAATCATTTAGATCAATCCATCGTATCCCCACATGTCAAATTGGCGAAGTTAATCATTTACATTAGGCTATATCCGATTAAACGTGAATTCAAGGACGACACTTAAACCATTAAAAAGTATACTTCTTTTTCTTCGGTCCATAGGTCATACATCAAAAACGGAGTTCGGGGAACCTTACTACGGCCTTGCGGTTATAGCTCAACGTAACAGTGAAACCAGTACAAGGCAGAAATTGGGTCAACTTTGGATACAAATCTGTTATCGCTCGGACATACCATGATGCATGGGATGTACCGTTGGAAAGCTCTATGTGTCTAGTTTCTAACAAAACAAACGGTGCGTCATTTCGAGTCCCGAGCTAGGAGTTATGGCCATTTTACCGAAGTCCACCGGTGCTGTCAGATTCTACGCGAGAATAAGTAGAATTGATTGAAAAATCATAACTCTTTCACCTTAAACCCAAAAATAGTGAAATCAACGCCAAAAGTTGCACCACGACAAGTCCTACACTCAGTAAAAATCCCAGGTTTAGGAACGAGAGGAAATTAACCCAACAATCAAAAGAAAAACAGTTTCGCAACCATTTTCGCACCAGTCAACCAACCCTCCTTTAGAAATTCACCAAAAATTGTATACTTAACAAAATTACTTGATTCCAACTCCAATCCCTTCGTAACTTAAACATATAGCTCCTGTAAAAGACCCAAAGTCACCCAAGGTGTTCAACATGCCCAAAACGTTAACAGAAGGCAGCCACGCACAGATTAGCACATTCAGGAAACAGTCGGTATTCAAAAATTCATAACTAATTCTGTGATTATCGGTTTTGCATGATCTTGGTACCGAAATCTTCGTATTGAAACGTACTTTAACAGTTATGAAGATACCAAAAATCAAATCTTAGCAGAAGTACCCCAAAAAGACGAATTACTAGCACCCACGAAATTTTCAGCATTCAAATAAACATATAGATTATCAAGCTTGATTCTTGGATATCAAACTATCAAATAAACATATAAAGAAGGTAAGAGATCCCTACCTCGAAGGTTAGAAGCAAGCCCGAACATGGAGGAAATTTCAAAGTGCTCCGATCATGAATTTTCTTGGATGGATAGAAAGCTCTCGTCGCGTAGAACAACTTTAGTACTTGGGATTTTTCCGAAATCTCATTCTAAGGCAACGAAATTGAAGAGAGAAGTTTGGAGAGGTGAGAGCCGAGAGAGAGAGAGACGCCAGAAGAAGAAGAAAAAGGAAAAAGGGAAAGTGATTTCCCTGGTCCAATTTTTTTGACTTATATAGCACAAATAACACTTACACCCTTCCACTCCTGTTGCATTACGTCAACTCCAGCAACTTACAAGTTATCTCACATTGACTCAACTCATATCTACATCATTATCCATACTCTGATAATCCAAATACATATTAAACATTTAAAATTTGAGAAAATAATTATGGGTCTCTACATATAGAACCCCGTTTTCTTCCAGAACAGTTGTTACAGGCTGCATGGGTTGCTCCACCCACACAACCACTCCCATCACCTTGTTGGCCACATTCTCCACCAAGTGAGGCTGGCCAGCCTTGTTGGTTGGTTGCTAAGCCTAGTTCTCCACCAACCTTTGGCCTCCCAACCTCATATATATACCCTTTTTGGTCTTTCAAGTCCTAGGTTACCAAAAATCAAGCAAAAAGAGGCACACAAACCCTAATACACTTTGTACTTCTTGATCCTTGCCACTTCCATACACTCATTTCTCAAGCTACACCACTTTGTTCAATCCATTTCAAAAACCACTCATGTAAAGGTATAAACTTTTACCTGTTTCCTGTTTGATCCCTGATGGGGGCTGGCAGGGCCAAGGCTGGTAATCAATACCAGTTTTGGCCCTAAAGTCAGCAGGGTTACAAGAACCGTGCAACTAGCACACTCGCGCGCGATGGAGCCACTCACACGTGCGCCTGTCATGGGCTGCTTGTGATGTTCCACGTGGGGATGGGATGCTGGTTATTTCTTGTTTTTATTGTATTATAAATCACTGTGGTGCATGCTAAAAACCATTCTATTGTTTTGCATGTGAAAACTCATAGATTAGCTCAACATGCTTTTCTGTCTACTTTGGAATGCCCCTAGGTTGCTTCTGAATATGTCTTAAAGCCCAGGCATGCAAAGCAATTCCTGGAAGTCCAACCATGACCAACGCGCGCTTATCCCACTGTGTCGCGCGCTGGTCAGCTTGTTTCCAGTGATTGCCCTTGCATGGGCAACTTGGTCATTGGCTTCTGTTTGCTTACCCCCATTGTTTAGGGGTTGTATTTCCATTTTAATCTGTTTGATTGTAACTATTATTTACATTTCAGTGCATATAAACTGCTTGGTTTGCCCCTTGGGTGAGCACTGGTCCTTCCAGAGCCTAGAAGGGGATAAAATTCAATCTGGTGATTAGAGTTGACACCCGCGTGAGTGTGAGTCTGTCGCGCGTTGGTTAGTTTGCATGCATGTAGATCCATGCATGCAAGTTGGCCACTGTTTTGACGTTTAATCACAGTATTGAGTTTTATCTCATTTATTTTATGGCTTTTCATCCGTCCATGCTGAAATTGATCACATCCTGCGAATTGTTACAGTTTTAAATCCCCGATTAACTGTTTTCCTACCCTAATTGGCTAAAAATTGATTAATAAAAGAAGAATCACATTATTTTCACAAAATGCCTAAGTAGAGACTGATCTCCGGATTGGGCGAGAGGAGTGCTTTAAAACCCTTCCCTCTGGTAACCTGGCTCCCGAACCCAGATATGGTTATGACGAACTGATTCCTTCACTTTTTCAAATCAGATAAGCGCGGCAGGTGCTTCGAAATACGGTTCCTTGGGTGTCATACCTTCAAACCCGAGTGGCGACTCTGTATTCCAAGCGCTTGCTTCTCCGCTCGCGCTCCCTCGATTTTCGGGCCACTTTAGAAGGGAACAGAATCCGTTTCTAAGGGCATGCTGCCCACAGTGGCGACTCTACTGGGGATCTTCGAACCGATATATTCCATACTTAGAGTTTTAATATGTTTGTGAACAATCTCTAAAAGTTTGTCAAAACGGTGAGTTTCGTGTTGCCAAAGGTTAGAACGGTGATTTAACAGGACCCCGTGTTCAGCCAATCTCCATTGTTGTTTTCTAAACTATTCAAATGTGGATTGCAGGATTCTCTTGGATTTCGGTCCTTGAACCGACCATACCAAGCTTGGTATCTATAACCGACAAAGCCAAGTCAAAGAGGCTGAAATTGGCACCATGTCAGCAATCATTAAAATGGCTTCGCACTTCACATCTTCATAGCTTCTTGCTTCGTGCTATCATCAAGCAAATTCAGCAACGTAACATATATGCAAATTGAACTGAACATTTAGGAAGAAATAGAAGCCCCCTATTTAGGCAATGGATGCTTTGACCCTAGCTTAACTGTGCATGATGACGATGATCTAATTGCCCCTAGCATAAAAACATGCGATGTAAATAACAATGAATGTGAGTGCAATGTTTCTGTTCGGCAGAGATTTTGGCATGCCCTCTGTAGTGTTGTGTGACAGCATTCCACAAAAGAGTTGAGGTGTTCCCCCAGGATATGACGCTTCTTAGGCTGAGTTTTCTTCAAGCGTGTTGGCAGGGAGGTAGACTTTATAGTGCATCCCTTTGTTGCCCTTTATTCCTTGTATAGAGATGATGGCCATGATGCCTTGATGAACCTGCCTTGCTTGAGCATAAGAGCACCTCATACTTTGGGTTAGCTTGTGCAACCAAGACAACTACAAACATAAGGATGTACACATGGAATACTAGGGTCAAAAGATCAATGTAAAAGACAGGGTGATAATGATATGCATGTGAACCCGTAATGCATTCTGGACATCTCAATTTTTGTTTATTTGATCAAATGCTTCCCCTTGCCCTAGGGAGATTGATAACGACTTATTGTATATACTAGACAGGTGTTTTGAAAGACAGCAATACCCTAGTGGCACCATTGAAAACATTGTTTGGTTAAGGGATCATATTGCTGCACTCTTCATGAAATGAGAGACCCATGTTATTTTCTCAAAAATTTGTAAAAAGTGACTACGCTTGTATTTGCTGTGTTAAGAATGCTTAGGATAAAACCATCTTTGAAAGTTTTTCCTCGAGGATTTCAAGGTCATATCATTCCATCCATGTTCCACACTCACGTCATTCAATCATTAAAGGACATAGAACTATTTTGCAAACCCATGCCCCTAGTCAATTAGGTGAGTTTGTTGCTTTGAGCTTGATTTGGTTGACTTGAGTTGGATTGATAAGCGCCTACTGAGACCCACATAAAAGGTTGGATACTTTTGAGAGAAATGCATAAAGGAGAACATAGCCATGCCCCTTGTCTCACGCAACTCTCCATCTTGTGTGATTTACCAAGATGATGCAAATTTCAGGATTCTTGCCCTTCGCGTTAAGTCCCACACTGGTGATGTCCCTAGTGTTTAGGACCTTGCTACTAAGTCGTGCTCCCCAATCTGAGAGGACTTTGTTATGGACCATAATGTAGGCTTGGGGTTTTGGCTTGAGAAAGAAGCGGATGTAAAGGCTCAAACCTAATTTCTACTCATGCTTGGATTTTAAAAACTAGCAGCCATCTTCAACATCTTTATCAACTCTTGTTGTCTCTTGCCTTACTTTGTGTGAAAGAGTTGGTTTCTTCAAAAATGTCCTTTCTATGCATTGGAAAAAATGTTTTCTTCAAAATGCCCTTTGTATGACGGGGTGCTCATTCTTTCATTGATTTTTCTTTCATCTCTCCTTATATTTTTTTTGTATTTGCCTCAGTGTAAGGGATGGCTGCCTAGCAGGCTTTTCAAAGGAATTATCCAGAGGCTCAACGTGGCTAGCAAAGGATAAGTGTTTGGGATAGAGAAATGAATGCCTTTCTTCATCTTGAAACACATGACAAAGTGTCAAGGATCCTTACCAAGAAATTAAGGGCTTCGATGTTTAACCAAGTGAATTTTCTAAGAGAGAGGACAATCCTTTGAGACACATACTAGATGCATGGAGACATGGTTGATTTCTCACTTTTTCGTGCTCTAACTTTTGCCTAGACCGCCCTTGCGGGTTTTCAATCTAACGAGCTCATCTTTTTTCTTTCTTTTCTCTTCATTTTTTCTCTCTTCATCTTCAACAGCATGTTTTGCTTACAAGTGATCTCTGTGAGGGTGCAGTGATGTGTCAACTCCTTCTTAGCTCAACAGAAATGATGCGGGTCATAGCTTTGAAAAACTTGTTTTGTGCTTTTGACAATTCAAGTGATTATGATGTGTTCGAGAAAATGCCATAAGATTACTTTGAAATCCCTAAGGATTGTTTTCAATACTCAATGTTACCATGAGCATTCTATTGCAGCGAACTAGCACAGGAGGGAACATTCTCAAATTTATGGCCGACCAAAAGGTGCCTACGTATCCCAACAGAGAATCAGGACATTCGTAGTTCATATCAAAGGAGACTAGAATCCACATTTCATGCTAAGTGCGACAATTGGCCAGAAACCATGATGAGCAAACTGATATCAATTTTTCATGAAAAGCAAAACATGGGCCAAAATGGCGGCGAAAGTTAGCTAGGTACGAAAAGATTGTTTTAAAATCTAAGCCAAGACGTGATGGACATGGCTGCCATTACTCAAAACTTGGTTGAATTAAAACTTCAATTTTTTCGTCAGCCGTTACCATCACATCCGAGATCAAACTCCAAATCTAAGAGAAGGAGAAACCTAATCATGCTCAAGTTGAGAAGTCCAAAACTAATTGTCCATGCAACACATTTTCTAAAACGCAAACTGCCATTGTCATGCGATGAACAAAGAAAGGAAATGAGGGGGATGGACTCCTCCTTTGGTTTGGCCCCTGCATAGTTAGAAAGAGGAAAGCAAAATGATATGTATACATATAGTACCACAGCTACTTACACAGATTATGGATGAGTCATGCATTGCAATTCGTTTGTATGCATGAATTTATTGGATACTTGCAGACACCCCAATCTGAATCTCCCGATCGTTTTGTGGTTTCTTGTTTCCCCGATGATGAACTAGATCAAAAAGCAGTTTTATGGTTGGAAAGGATTGAGCTCGGTGTGTGCGGAACCCCCTTTGAACCCCTTTGAACCATTTAAAAGAAAATGGAAAATCAGCCAACCCTGGGTCTGGATTTGACCATCGCACGAGTATGTGACTGTCTCGCGCGAGTGTGTTCCTTGTCCAGGTGTGGTCAAAGTCAAATGTTTGACAGTTGACCCACGCGCGACGGTCCTCTCCAGTCACTTTCACCTTTTTCAGCCAGTTGGCTGCTTACCTGGGGGTCTACAGGGCTAGTTTGAACCCCGTTTTTCTCCACAGGACAGCGGCAGGGCTGTCCTTGGGAACACACCCTCACATAACCCTTCCCATCACCTTTTCACCAAGCTTAGCCACCAAGTTTGGTCTTAAGGGGGTGTTTGCCACCACCTTTGGCCCTTGGCTCCTCCTATAAATACCCCCCTTTGTCTTTCTTTACAAGGGCCACAAAAAAAAATTACTAACTTAAAAAAGTTTAGGAGATTGAGAACTCTTGCAAACACAAAAGCTCTCAACCCTAGCTCACTTTCCATACATTTCTTCACTTCGTTTTCCATCACAAGCTTCTCAACCTTGTTCAAACCTTTCCGAAACCTTTCAAGCAAAGGTATAAGCCTTAAACTGCTTACTGTTTTGATGCCTGAGGGGGGCTATTAGGGCCAGGATTGGTAATCAATACCAGTTTTGGTCCTAAAGTCAGCAGAGTTACAAGAAACTGGGTTCGAGCATACCCTCGCGCGATGGATTCACTCTCACGCGCGATAGTCCACTGTCTCGCGCGACAGTCCTCGTGGGGTTTGGGGATGCTGGTTTTCCTTGTTTATCATGTTGTTATTCATTTTACAGTTCATTAGGCCTTTTAGACCACTGTCTTGCATGATAAAATACATAGATTAGCTTTCATTGCTCAGTTATTTGGTTGGAATGCTTCTGGGTTGCTTCTGGACATGTACCAGAGCCCAGAGCATGCAAAGCAATTCCTGGAAGTCCAGTCAGGACTCTCGCGCGAGGGATTCACTGTCTCGCGCGATGATCCTCCTGAGTCTAGTAACTGCCCTTGCATGAGCAACTTGGCCTTTGTTTTAACACCCCCACTGTTTAGGGGTTGCCTTTCATTAATTTGGCTCCTGTTTGTAATAATTTGTAATTAACCATTTACTTTCAGTCCATATAAATTGCTTGGTTTGCCTCCTGGGTGTGCACTGGTCCTTCCAGAGCCCAGAAGAGGATTAAATTCAACCTGTGGTGAAACAGGACCCTCGCTCGAGTGAGTGAGTGTGTCGCGCGATGGACTGCTTTGCATGCACGTTGATCCATGCATGCAAAGGTAGCCATGGTGTATGGCACATTCATTCCCTGTGCAGCCTGGTTCATTCCTCATTAGGGGGTTGGATTTTACCCTATTTCCATTGTTTCATCCATCCATATCATGTTTATATCTCATCTTGCAAAATGTTACAGTTTTAAATCCCCGATTAAACTGTTTCCCCGCCCTAATTGGCTTAAAATTTGTTAAAGAAGAAAACGAATCACAAATATTTTCACAAAATGTCTAAGTAGAGACCAATCTCCGGATTGGGCGAGAGGGGTGCCTTAAAACCCTTCCCCTCTCGTAACCTGGCTCCCGAACCCAGATATGGTTATGACGGACTGGTTCCTTCACTTTTTCAAATCAAATAGCGCGGCAGGTGCTTCGAAATACGGTTCCTTGGGTGACGGACCTTCAAACCCAGGTGGCAACTCTGTGTTTTTGCTAGCGCCTGCTTCTTTGCTCGCGCTCCCTCGATCTATCGGGCCGCTTTGGCGCAAAAGGAACGGAATCCTTTTCCCAAAGGGCATGCTGCCCACAGTGGCGACTCTGCTGGGGATAAATCGAACCAATATTAATTCATACTTAGAGTTTAATACGTTCGTGAACGATTCCTTAAAAGTTTGTCAAAACAGTGAGCTTCGCGCTGCCAAAGGCTGGATTGGTGATTTAACAGGACCTCGTGTCCGGCCAATCCTACCTGGAGACTTTTTCAATTGTTCACTTGCGTAGTTTCCTCTAAAGATGGACTAAATAAAGTGAGCCGAGCTTGAAAAGGCATTTTGCGATTTTGTGATTCTTCTTCTTCTTCCTCAATTTCTAGCATATCATTTGCATCGATGTGGGATAAGCCTCGTTGGATCGTTTTGGCAATCCGGCACGGTTTACCGGAGCCCGGGGACCTCGAATGACCAACAACCTTCGACGATGATAGGTCATGCTACCGTTTGACTGTTGCTCAGCGATATCGCGGGCAACGGGAGGTATTTCTGTGGCTTTAGTCCGAGGAACCCGTTACAAGCCAAAACCAGCCTTTGCATATACAAAGCTCTAGCACTTTCCAAACTAAGACAGGTACCTACAGGGTAAGTTTTATTTGCATCTAACCCCCATATACTGTCTATGTGTTACCGCTTTCCCTATCACATGCATTGTACATCATACCGTCTTGCGTGGGAGCATGTTTAGGGCGGCTTATAGGATCTCGTTCCTACAAGTATGTCTTGAGCTGTGTTGGGCACTGTTATGGCCCGATGAGGAGTCATGCATCCAGATGATGCATGTTGTCAGCTTTTTCAAAAATCCTTAGAACAGTAGGGACTTTAGGAAATCGAAAGTTTCCTACACCCTTGTCTATATACCTGATTAGGGTTTCAAACAGAAAACTAGGAACAACAAAGAACATACCATGATGCTTACACTAGTCAGGTAACAAGTGCCTCGTCACTTACATCGCCCGGCTAACAGCGCTGTGCCGCTCATGCCGTTTCTGGTTATAGTATCATGACATGCACACCAAGTTGTTCCAACCGCAAAGTTGAAACCCTAATCAGCAAAATGGCTGAAGATTTAGGTTTCTTTCGACATCCTTTAGTCTTATATTAGCTCAAACAAGGATTCTGAGGATCTTGGCAGTGCCTGAAAAGCTCGAGACAGACTTGTTTTCTAGTCTTAGAGTCTAGGGGCGACACCAAAGACGCTGGTTGCATTACTTTAGTCTTTTATTTAGATTAAAGTTGCTGCAGGATCCCTACTGAGCCTTCTGTTTTATTGTCAAGCAAAGTTCTGAGCCATTGCACCGCCAAGGAAAGTATCGAGGCAAAGAGCCAAACCCGCTTGGGAATGTCTGCAACAGAATCCGGGTCAAAGACTTGTCAGGTTACAATCCCAGTCAGTCGCAACGGAAGACTCACTGCTTTCCTCGTTAGCTGCCTTACGGACAAGCTCGTCGCCAATCTTGGAAGAGGTTGTTCAGCCGACATCTCCTGTTCTTTCTTCAGCATCGGAAACTCCCGACATGGCAGGAAACCCGGAGGTCCAGCCGCTTACTGTGGAACAAATGATCAGGAACCTTCAAACCAGCATCACTACAATGCAGCAGAGGGCTGCCCAAACTGATGCTAATGTCACCCGTTTGAATGAACTCTTCGACACTCGCCTTCCACCACCTCTTGAGGAGGAAAGCGAGGCCGAAGATGATCCGCACATGCAGCGAGTTATGGTTGAAGATCCCAACAATCTAGGACGCGTCATTGTTCAGCACAACCCTAGAATTGTTCATACACCTGTTGGTAACCCTATAGGCAACGTCCTGGCTGAAAATCCAGACATTACTGCTCTCGTGGCCAAGATGGCCCAGCTTGAGGAGTCCATTGCCAAGGCGGAAAAGGTCAAAGCTGGTGGCATTGACTTGGATCGCCTCTGCCTGTATCCTAACGCCAAACTTCCTGAGAAGTTTAAAATGCCAGACTTGGCAAAGTTCGACGGAAGTGGTGACCCTCGGACCCATCTTTACAGTTACCATGCTGCAATGATGCTGCTTTCAGTTGAGCCTGAGGCCATGTCATAGCTCTTTCCTCAGACCCTCTCGGGCCCTGCCTTCCACTGTTTTTTGTCACTCGACATTGCCAAAAGGAGGACTTGGGAGGACATTGGGACTACGTTTATTTCGCAGTACAGTTACAACTCCCAACTGAAGATGACCACACGAGAGCTGGAATCTACAAAGATGGAGGCAAAGGAGTCCTTTGCCGATTTTATCAAGAGATGGAGAGCTAAGGCTGCTCTAATGATTGATCGCCCCAGTGAGAAAGACCAGCTCCGCATCATCTCTCGGAATCTCCAGCCGGACTATGCCAAGCATTTGGTTCTTGCTTAGGCATCTGCAAACTTCGACACCTTCTATGATTCCGGTCTGGCCATCAAGGATGCACTCCAAAAAGGAATTCTGACAAAAGGGGAATCTTCTAATCCCCCGAAGGCAAAGCCCCGTGCTTACTCTGGGAACACCAATGCTCTGTTTGGGACGGGGACTTACTCCAATACAGCAACTAGTGGTACCAACGCCTCTGCTTCCAACACCACAAACCACATCGCCGATGTCAATCAGGTTCAGTTAGCACAGAACAACCGGCCCCGTGAACAGCAACGTAGCTTCTCTGCGATTGAGGCACCTCTGTCCTCAGTTTTGGAGATGTTGATGAAGTCAGGGCATCTCAAGCCCCTGGATCCAATTCCTTTACCCAAGAACCCTTCGCCAGGCTTCAAGGCCAATCTCTACTGTGCCTACCATCAGGGTGCCGGCCACCTTATAGATTCTTATTTCCGTCTTCGGCATGCAATTCAGGACCTTATAGACGAAGGGACTCTCTCGGCACCACCTCCGCCAGCCCAAAAACCAAATATCCTTTGCAATTCCTTACCCAATCACAAGGCTGTTCCACATATCAGCCAAATCTCTCTCAGCTCCACTAAAATCAACCCCATCTCCACTATATTTGACCCTACCGACCATATAATCCCAGTCGATCGACCCAAACCCATTGTGCTCATGCCTTCAGAATCTGATGCCGAACTCATGTTTATAGGGCAAACTTATAATCCGCCTACCCGGTTGGTGCAAGCAGGCTTGGACTTCCTCGATGACAATATCGGTGATCTTCACGACGGTCCTTTTCCACGGATCCGACTTGATCCTACGTCAACTCACAATCTTCCCATTTTTAGTGTTGATTCTCCTGATTCTGCGTAGGATTTTGTAAGTCGATTCAGAGCTATGATGCCAGCCTTACCTGAGCCAGAACCAGAACTTGATATGCAGGCTGTAGGCTGGGCGATAGCTGATAGTCAGGATTACGATGCCCCTCTCATCCAAGAATGGTTCCAACGTGAGTTGGAAGGTTTTCCTTTGCATCTCGAGCAAGCTCCTCCCAACCTGGCATGGGATGTGGAATGGATTGCTCAGCATGAACAAATAGCACTTGATCCTCTAGATGGTATCTCCTTGTACATGCTCTTCCAAGAACCTCAGCCTCAGATTCCTGAGGAAGATTACTTTTGGGACCCTGAGCCTGTTTGGCAGTTTCCAGTCACCTTTCTCGAGCCTCTCTAAGGATACACTACTCCTGAGTACATGACGCACTTCGTTGAAGACGACCTGGTTCAAGAAGAGACCCATGTCTTGGGAGAGTGTTTCTTCCCTTCTACCATCAATAGGCTTGTTGACTCAGTGGCTCTTCCTGCGTACGACCCTGTGCTCAATATCATAGATGAAGATCAACCACGCCCTGTGGTTTCTCCTCCAGAAGACTTCAGCGTCATGGTTATAGGTTTGGTTCCCCCAGCTAATCTTTGGGATGTGGACGAGATAGTCGATGTCCAGGTTGGGGCCGAAGTTTGGGCTATCAGCCGTTCTCTAGCTGATGGTGGCCTCTGGGATGATCCTTTCATTGCAAATCCGGAGCCAGAACACGAAGTTGCAACGGTCCAAGATCTGAATTTCTGGGACTCACTACTGATGAAGGATCTTGCTGAAGACCTGGGGTTGAATACAGAAGCGCCGGTAGCTGCACTGGCCACTGACAAAGGAAAGCGTAAACTGGGGGAAGTTTCGTTTGATCTTTGGGATGTGAATCAAGACCCTCAAGCCTTGCCTTCCTCGGGAAACGTTCTTAACGTTACGAGGAGTGGACGAGTCTTTCAGCCTGCTAATCTGCAAGCTGGGACTTCGTCCAACCCTTCTAATCAAAGGAATGAACCCATTGCCTTCCCAGGGTCTGCACCACTTGAGTTACCAAGCACGGATCTTATTCGGAGGCAGCTCGAGCGGGTTCCTGCTGTAATATCCCTCTGGGGCTTAATTTGTTCTTCCCGTGAGCATCATCAGAAGCTATGCCACACCCTTGCCCGCCTGGAAGTTCAATCTGATGTCACTCCTGAGGCTATGGTTTCCCTCATCCTTCCTCCTACTGCTAAGCACACCGTGGTCTTCACCGACAAGGATCTTCCTGTGGAAGGAACTGATCATAACCGCCCTCTGCATATTACAGTCAAGTGTCGCGGACTCTGGGTCCCGACTGTCCTCATTGACAACGGTTCAGCCATCAACGTTTGCCCGATGAGGGTGGCCTATCGTCTAGGACTGGCCAAGAAAGACTTTGCACCTTCCAATCTGGTTGTCAAGGCATATGACGGCACCCGTCGTGTGGTCGAGGGCAATCTGATGCTCAAGCTCGATGCTGAGGGTTTCGAAATGGACGTTGAGTTCCATGTCGTCGACATACCTGCAACTTTTAACCTGCTGCTAGGCAGGCCATGGCTCCACCGTTCAGATATCATGGCTGTGCCATCCACTCTTCACTAAAAAGTCATGCTGGGACTGCCGACTGGTACGCTGACCCTGGAATTCGCCCGCTCAAAGAAGATGGAACACCGGTGCTGGGAATCATGCACGGTGAAGAGGATGTCGACCTCGGAGGATTCTCTTTTGATACGTCCGGTTCTGTCTTGGCTATCAATGTGGACGGGGACTTCCTCATCAGCTCTGTCGCTATGGACATCATGCTCGATGTCTTATTTTCCTGAGTGCAGGCTTAGGAATCCACCATCGTGGAGTTAGGAGTTCCTGCCTTTCCTTCTTCTGAGGGCCGTTTCGGTTTGGGGTACTCTGCCTCTGCCGGAAATGCCAAAAGGAGGAAACATACGGGAAAACCTCGAACTCTCTATGGTGATCCTGACAGCTACTTTGTGCGTGAAGTGGGGAATGCTGCTTACACTGGACAGTATGAGCCCTTCATCAATCCGGAAACTGGGGAGCTGCTGCCTGGTTTTGAGGTCTTCGCCGACGACACCTGGTCTGAGAGTGATGACGAGCCAGCCAAGCTGGAATTCAAGAGGAGCTTACTCAGCCAAAAGCGAAGACTGACTGGCTGGGGACTTTCGATCAGGGGAGCTTGGAGCTGTTCTTCCAAGAATTCTCTCAAGTGGGTTTGGCCAAGGAAGCTGAAGAAGCTGAAGTGCTCATGCTCGGGCCCGACGCCCTCGAGGACCCCACTGCTCTTATCACTGAAGCCAAGGGTAGTGTTAAAAATTGCATTTTCAAACCGCGCCTAATTTGCATTGATGACACTTCTGAGTCTGAGTCCGCGTCTGAGTCAGGGTCAGAGTCAGAGTCAGAGTCCAGTGAGTCGTCCAAGTCTAGCTTTGAGTCGGAGTTTGTGCCTCTGGGCCCTCCACGTCATAGCTTTTATTTCGAGTTCGACTCTCTTGTGCTTGGCGACCCGTTGGGGTCTTGTGAAATGAATGAGGCATCTTCTGAGTACTTGCATGATCTTTATATAAACTGTGTCGACCCTGACGATGAAGGGATAGATTTCGATGGGGATATTCCCAAGGAAATCCGTGCCCTCATCGAGAGGGAAGATGAAAGGCATGCTCAGCCATTAAAAGAGGAAATAGTTTCTATAAACTTAAAAGATGAAAATGATCCCCGAATGGTTCAAGTGGGCTCCATGCTTTCACCAGAAGAGCATCGTGATTTCAAAGCGCTGCTCACCGAGTACAATGATGTCTTCGCATGGTCTCATCAAGACATGCCGGGCATCGACCCCGAGATAATGGAGCATCAAATCCCTCTGCTGCCGGATGCTAAGCCTGTGAAACAGAAGCTCAGACGGATGAGGCCAGATTGGGTTCAGAAGATCAAGGATGAGGTCACAAAATAGATTGACACTGGGTTTGTCATGGTTTCTCAGTATCCCACTTGGGTGGCCAACATCGTTCCCGTTCCCAAGAAGAATGGGCAATACGAGTCTGTGTCGATTTCAGGGACTTGAACAAAGCAAGCCCCAAAGATGATTTTCCCTTGCCACACATCGATGTGCTTGTGGATAATACGGCGGGGCATGCCTTGCTCTCGTTCATGGATGGTTTTTCAGGCTATAACCAAATCCTCATGGCACCCGAGGACCGTGAGAAGACAACGTTCATCACTGAGTGGGGAACTTACTGCTATCTGGTCATGCCTTTCGGACTGAAGAATGCTGGACCTACCTATCAGCGGGCTGCTACGACCATTTTGCATGACATAATTCACAAAGAAGTCGAGGTCTATGTGGATGACATGATTGCCAAATCAAAAACTCGAGAGGGACACATTCATGTGCTAAGGAAGTTCTTCGAGAGACTCCGTAGGTTTCGCATGTGCCTTAATCCGCAGAAATGCACTTTCGGAGTCACAGCTGGCAAGATGCTTGGTTTCATGATCACTTCCCGTGGGATAGAGGTTGACCCGTCAAAGATCAAGGCAGTGCTTGAGATGAAGCCACCAGTGTCTGAAAAGGGAGTGCGGAGCTTTTGGGAAAGGTTCAGTTCATCAGCCGATTCATCGCCAAGTTGACTTTAACTTGCGAGCCGATGTTTCGTCTACTCAAGAAGGATACTCCATTTGTGTGGTCAGACAAGTGTCAAGCGGCTTTCACTTCCATTCAGAACTATCTTCAGAATCCTCCGGTTATGATGCGGCCGGTATCCGGGAAGCCCTTGATACTTTACTTATCTGTCAATCCATCTTCTACGGGATGCTTACTAGCTTAGGAAGGAGATAAGGGAGTCGAAAAGGCCATTTACTACCTGAGTAAGAAGATGGTCGGATGCGAAGAACGCTACACTGCTCTGGGGAAGACGTGTTGGGCTCTTGTTTGGGCTTCTAAGAAGTTGAGACACTGCATGCTGGCTCACCCAGTGAAGTTGATTTCCCGGATGGATCCTCTCAAGTATCTATTTGAGAAGCCAGCGCTTACTGGTAAGTTAGCACGTTGGTTGCTCATGCTGGCCGAGTTTGATCTCGAGTATGTCACAAGGAAGTCTGTTAAAGGCCGTGCTGTGGCAGAATTCTTGGCTGATCATCCTGTGGATGGGCCGGAAGACTCGGACTTTACATTTCCAGATGAAGAGGTGCTAACAGTAGTTGACGACATGTGGACTCTATACTTCGATGGGGCAGCCAATTAGAAAGGATATGGAATCGGGGTTTTGCTGATAACACCCGACAGCTCTCACATTCCGCTGGCGTTCAAACTCAATTTTGACGTCGCAAATAACCAAGCCGAATATGAGGCCTGTATTGTTGGCATGGAGGCTGCTTTAACACTTGGCGTTGAAAAGCTCGAGGTCATTGGCGATTCTAATCTTGTTGTATCTCAGGCTAACGGGGACTGGAAAGTGCGTGAAGAAAGATTAAAACCTTACCACCAAGATCTGGAAGAGCTAATTCCACGATTTAATAAAGTGACTTTCACTCACATCCCCCGCTTGAAAAGTCAATTCGCCGATGCCTTGGCAACTTTGGCCTCCATGGTTGAACTTCCGTTGGGTGTCAAGCTTCGTCCTATCCTAATTGAACAGCAGGACTGCCCTGCTTATCAACATGTTAGCACCATCGAGGATCTCGATGATGGTCTGCCTTGGTACCATGACATATGGAACGTTGTAGAAAGGGGTGAATACCCGGCTGAGGCCTCTAAAAAAGATCAACTCGCACTGCGAAGAATGGCTGTTCATTACATCATCTGTGGAGGGAAGCTTTACAAGAGATCCCATTGTGGAATGCACAAGCTCTATGTCAATGATCTTGAAGCCACTACAATAATGGAGGAGATTCATGAGGGAATCTGTGGTCCTCACATGAGCGGTGTCATGCTCGCCCGGAAAATCCTTTGTCAAGGTTATTTCTGGTCCACTATGGAATCACAGTGCGTGGATTATGTCCGTCGCTGTCACAAGCGTCAGATTCACGCCAATCCTATGCATGTTCCTCCTTCTAAGTTGTTTGGTATGACCTCGCCTTGGCCCTTCTCTGTCTGGGGCATTGATGTTATCGGCATGATCATGCCGTCTGCTTCGAATGGTCATCGATTCATTCTGGTGGCAATCGACTACTTTATCAAGTGGGTTGAAGATGAATCCTATAAAACTCTAACTGCAGTTCAGGTTGCTCAGTTCATCAGGAAAAACATTATCTATCGATATGGTGTCCCTCAAGCCTTTGTATCAGATAATGAAGTTCACTTCAAAGGCAGGGTTTTGGAGCTTTTTGACGAATTCAAAATCCAGATACATCATTCAACGACTTATTGCCCCCAGACGAATGGGGCGGTCGAAGCGGCCAACAAGAACATTGAAACAATCATCAAGAAGTCTGCAGAGTCCGCCAGGGACTGGCACGAGCAGCTGCCTCTGGCTCTTTGGGGGTATCGAACGTCAATTCGAACTTCAACCGGGGCACCCTACTCCCTGGTCTATGGGATGGAAGCGGTACTCCCTATCGAGCTGGAGGTGCCATCTTTGAGGATCATGACGGAATGTGAACTCACGAAATCTGAATGGCTCAATGGGAGATTCGTTGAACTTATGCTCTTTGACGAGAGGAGGCTCCGGGCCTTGTACCATGTTCAGGGGTATCAGCGAAGGATTGCTCGGGCATTCAACAAGAAAGTCAAGTCTCGTGACCTGCTTGAAGGTGATATGGTTACGAAAGAAATCCGTGCTCCCATCTTTGATCTTCGTGGAAAGTTCCGACCGAAGCGTGCGGGACCATACATCATCAAGACCATCCTCTCGGGTGGAGCAGCTCAACTCATTGATTTGGATGGCAACGAGTTCAACACTCTGGTCAACCTAGATCAACTCAAACGTTACTATCCCTAAGAGAGCTCGCTGGACCAAAAACCACATGGGTGGGCGGTTCCAAGCAAAAAATAGAGCAAGCCTGCTAGACTGAAAACCTGTGAAGGCAGTCTAGGCAAAAATAAATAGGCAAACATCAAAAGCTCGCTAGGCTGGAAACCTGAAAGGGCAGCCCTAAGCAAAAATTAGAGCGCAAAAGGAGAGGTAAATACACGAGTGAACCTTAGCCTGAACTACATTTTAACCTGATTCCTTCAAAAAGGATACGTAGGCAATCTCTCTGTGAGATTCGGTCATAATCAATCAACTTGATCCATGGTTCTCCTTTCCAACATATATACCGACGTTCAAGAGCCGGCTTGGTATTCAACACTTGGACCACAAGGGGAGAATTCTTGATTTTTCAAATTTTATTCAAACTATTATCTCTATTACATAGCTGAGCAAAGCCTTTAAAACAGTTAAGAATAAAAACAGAATACATGCTAGAGGCCTTAACAGGCTCACAGTTTATTCTAGATCATGCGAGTCTTGCTAGGAGTCAGTCTGCATTTTGTCTTTCTGCAACTTCATTTCGTAGCCATGCTTTGTAGCGACATTGCAGGTCAGTGCTGAAATCTAGATCTGCTCCTCCAAGTTGCCTCAAGCCCCAGTTGTGTGCATAACCAATCAGGTTTTGGGCAGTGAATGCAGGAATGCGGAAGGCTTCCACCGCAGCTTGGTCTAACCCCTGGCTCATGCCTAACTGCCGAAGGATACGGCCTGGAATATAGAAAGTGAAACTAGACAGCCCGGCGATCACCATTCTTTCATAACCGGCAGAGTGTAGGGCCATATCTGGAATATCTAAAGCCCTGTGTCTCCAGACAATTTCCTGCGACGACAGGTTGTTCATGAAGGCATACCGGTCCCCTGTGGACATTTCTGGGTATAGCATCTCTCGTTGATGCATTCGCCTGGGCAGGTTTGGCCAATTCGCCTCTGGGGCTGCAATCAATCCCAGCTTGTCTGATAACCACAGCTGCACGAGTGGAAAAGACAAGTAAGAAGCTATATAAAACTTGAGTGGAAAAACAAGTCAGAAACTCTGATATTAGCCTTAGTTGAGTGTTGAGGTAAAAAATAGAATGTGTGAAAGCCAGAAAAAGGTGAGCTGAGTGAGATCACCTGCAGTAGGAGCGGACTGCAAGAACTAGTAGCCGCTAAATCCCACCCCATGAGTGTTTCTGCAAGAACTAGTGGCACGATGTTCTTTCGAACACCCAGCTGGGTGGCAACGTAGACCAATGAAGGATTAACCGGGCCGTCTGTCGACACCAGCAGATATGCAGCTAACACGCAGATTGTTAGAGCAAAACATCGCCTAGCCTGCACGGCAGTGTCCGTAAGGTCACCTTCGGGGCCATACCACTCCATCGGGCGCATTATGTTTATCTGCCCTCCGCTTAGCAGACCCTCTGCTGCACCTTTTGAGATCTTCAGCGCGAACTTTAGAAGCTTGGACATGCTTTCTCTGTAGGGGGGGTATGATGATCACGTCGGACGCAAAACCTTGGAGGTACGCTTGGATTTCCTCCACCGTTGGACATAGCTCGTCGTCTCCAAATCTGAATACGTGGACGTCTGGGTCCCAGAACCGCACTGCAGCCCATAGGAGTTCAGGGCGCAGTCTTACATTTCGAAGATAATGAAACGCGGCCAGCCCGTGGGTCCAGAACGACAGCCAATCGCCTGCAACGAATGTTTCAAGCCATGGTCCAATTAAAGTAGGGAGGTGATTTGCCATTGCAATTGCTTTCTGGAGCCTTCTTGGAAGAGGATTACCTTACGTTCACAAGGGCCAGGCTTTCATAGCCAGAAGAATGGCAGGGTGTTTCTTTTTGTCAAAAAAAATATCTAAGGAGTTTGGTAAAAGTCCTCTCAAATCAAGGGGTACCCCTCCTTAGGACTGTCCCAGACCTTTGTTGGACGTCCAGCAGTTATGACAGGGGCCTACAGCACATCAACTTTCTGAAAAGGGGTCAAACTTGGCATCAGTACTGGACAAAACTGTCGCGCGGGACACTGGTACAGTCGCGCGAGTGAGTGGGTCTCGTACGAGGTTGTCATTTACTCGCACGAGGGTTATTTCTTTTCACGAATGTAAGAACAACCTACTGGATTATTTGGGATAGGAATCATGGTTGAGATGAAAGGATTTCCTTTTATTTCACGTGCCGAGCAAACAGTACCATACAACGGGTCTGATGATCAAACAAAGTAAAGAAAACTGTTCAGATGCCTAAACGACTCTTGAACTTATTCTAATATGGACGAGATTCTCTTGGATTCAGTAGTATCCCCCAGGCCTTGCCTGGATTTCTACACGCAGCCATGCCACGTAACGGCTATCCAGCCAATCCACAAAATCTGGGCTGGGGCCCTCAAGCACCCCATGTCTCCAAAGCCTTCGATACTCGCGCAGTGAGGGCACATTGAAGTCAGGCAATTGGAATTCCTCAATTGCGGCCCTGTGCAGCTCTTGACTTACGCCCAGCTGGCGTAAGATGCGACCCGGGATATAGAAGGTGAAGCTTGTCAGGCCAGCAATTATCACTCTTTCAAAGCCTGTTGTATTGACAGCCATCTCAGGCATGATTAGCCATGGACATCTCCAGACAAAGTCATCAGACTGCATGTCATGCAGGATCGTATACCATCCCGTTACGTCCTGTTCAGGATACAGCAGGGGTCGTTCGAGCAACCGCCTTGGGAAATATTCCCAACCTGCTTGTGGAGCTTCGAGTAGGCCAGCCTTGTCAGAAAGCCAAACCTATATGAGTGAAAAGACAAGTGAGGAGCTAGGTAAAGCCCGAGCGAAAAGACAAGTAAGGTTCTAAAGTGTTCCTTAACCGAGTGTTGAGGTAAAATGCGAAAGTTCGGAAACCGAAAAAAGGTGAGTTGAGTGAGTATTTACCTGGAGCAACCGCAGACTGCCACTGAAGACATTGGTCTGTCGGCTTTTGAATAGATCCAAGCCCATCAGTGTTTCGGCCAGGACTGTAGGGATGATGTTTTTGCAAGCTCCCATTTGTGAGGCCATGCTCACCACACTAAGACTGACTCTCCCGTTGGCAGGGACCAGTGCGTAAGCCGCTAGCGTGCAAATCGAGAAGGCGAAGCATTTGTGAGCCTCTTCAATGTGATCCGTCAGAATGCCGCCAGGCCCGTACAACTCAATCAAGCGCGCGATGTCCAATTCGCCGTCATGGATAATAGTTCTCCGGAAATATTCAGTTTCATCATCAGTAAATGGCTCATGTTCTCCTGAACCGGAGGAACGGCAAGGACATTGGAATTTTCAAAGCCGGGTAGGTAGGCTTGGAACTCTTCCACTGTTGGGCACATTTCGTTGTCATAATTACGAAAGATGTGCGTCACTGGGTCCCAGTGGATCATGGCAGCTTCAAGAAGCTCAGGGCGTGGGCCCACGTATCGAAGATCTCTGATTGAGGCCAAGCTTCGAGACTGAGGACTCACCCAATCTATGGTTTCAGTCCTCACCAACCAAGGATCGAGCATTGCAGCTAGTGGACTCTCCATTTCGAATGACTGATGAGTTTTTGTACTTTCGCAAGGGGATGATGTGCTTCATCACTACCAGTGGGTTCCATTTATAGGAATTTGGTTGGAAGTGTCGGTCTTTGTTTAATTGTGCGAGAGGAATAAGTTAAAAGGTTTGGATACTTTACACTTGGCAAGTGAAGGGCTCCCCCAATTATGATGTTATACTGTGTGCAGGTCGTAGGGTGGTCCCCTTGAAGCTCCTGATACTTTAAAAGCTTATTTCAGTCAAACGGCAGAGGATGACCCTCGCGCGAGAGTCTCACTCTCTCGCGTGATAGTACTCTCTCGCGTGATAGTACTATCTCGCGCGTGCATCTTACTCTCTCGCACGTGCAACTTACTCTCTCGCGCGAGTGATCCACTTCCTCGCGCGATGGTCCAATCTGCAGTTTTGGCAGTGTGCAGCGGCTACTGGTTTGGCTTGGTCCTTTTGGGTTCCAGGGGTCTTTGGGCACTTCTTATGGTTCCTACAAGTCTTAATGGGCATATGTGACTGTACCCGAGCATCGGTGTAGACACCCCAATTTGGCCTAACAATTATTTCAAGTCCCACCTTGGGGACCATCCCGATGATGAATAAGATATGTGGTTGTTGTGGTTGACTTCATGAAAGCCTTAGAAACTTTGTGGAACTCTTAAGGGATTAAAGAACACTTTGGAATAGGTGATAGGAGTGCCAAGCGACACTTAAAGTGGATAGAAATGTGTTAACATGTGTTTTAGCCATGGTAGCATCGTCGATCTTTAATTAAGTCTACTTTCAGCCCATTTTTCATAAACTTAAACTTCCTTATTTTTGTAGTTGGATTCCACCATCTTGTAGTACTTTCAAAACTCTCTTTATTGATATATAATAAGCCTTAAACCAATTTGAAATGAGGGAGATACGAGAATTTTACCAAAACAATCCATTTTCTGACCCACTAAGGGTAAAATCGTCATATCTTTTAATACACTAAATATTTTTGACCCAAACTACTTGGGTTAGAAAGTAGACTTAACGAGCTTTCCAACGCTTCGAAAAACACCCAAAACCGAGTTCGAGAGTGTCCGGAGCGAGCCCGCGAAGTTTGGCCTTTTGCTGAAGAATCCTTTCCGCGGCCGCGAAATCTATTGGGCGGCCGAGGAATCCATCTCATGGCCTTAACATCCATTCCTCACCCAAGCAACCTATTGCTAAGCAAATCTCCCTGAGAAATCAATCCCTCGGTCGCAAGATCTATCCTTCGGCCGCCTAATCCATACCTCGGCCGCGAGATCCTTTGCTCGGCCGCCAGATCGACCTTTTTCCAGACTCTCGAACCTTCTGTCGGTTGATCGATCCAATCCCGCCGCCTCTCCGATGCATTCGGGCTACGTTCGGAGATTGCAACGAAGAGTTTGAATTGCAATGCAATTGCAATTGCAATCTCGTGATTTGATTGGCCGGAGTGAGTCATCCCTTGGCCTATATAAAGGGCTTTTGGGTTCCGAAAATATACATCAGAAAAACCCACGAAATACACATCTCTCCACTCCATGATCCGCCCCCAAACTCTACAGAAATCATCTCCTATCAATCCTCTACAAAAGCCTTAACCTCTAGGAGCAGCCGCATCCGAGAGTAAAAACCCCCAAAGAACTCACTTCGTTCTAGGGTTTTGTGAAGTCGACCACCACAATCAACCACTATTATCTACAATTAATTGCAATTCAAGCAATCAATCTCTGAGGGATCAAGGTGGTGAGGCCCAACGGCCTCTGGTTTGGTTTATTTACCGCTTATTTCATTAATCTTAGCGTTTTGATTGACTGTTAAACTTTCTGTCTGGTGTGAGGAAGAACACCAGCCGGGGCTTCGATGCCTCGGCCGGTACATTAAACCAGCCCAATTCCTCGGTCGTGACATCCATTCATCGGCCGAGTAATCGATCTGCTGGCACAGTTTTAATTTGTTTACTGCTTTCTGACGCATGATTTATTACAGTCTCGGCTCACCTTATTAACTGTTTAAGGCATAAAAACAGACTACGTGTATGGATAGATAAAGCATCTATATGTCTTATGTTGAATGATTATGGGGTAGCCTCGCGGCTAGGCAGAGAGGGGTGCCTAACACCTTCCCCTTACTGTACTTTTGGCTTCCGTACCAGAATCTCTATTTATTTTCCTAGTTTTAACAAACTTGGTGGCGACTCTGTTTTGATGATGACTGCTATCGTGTGGTGATACCACTAGCCATGGAAGTATCCACGATCTTGGTTTATGAAGCGAGCAACCAATCGTGCAAACTCATGATGATCTAACTGTATGGTGATGTCCTGTTCGGGAGGTGTTTACAGTTTTCTGGCGACTCTGCTGGGGACGTGAGAGCCATAACCAGAAAGTTCAACATAAGACTAATACATGCCTTATTTAATTCATTTATCATATGCATCGAGCAGGCAAGCCTCGTTGAGTTCACCTAATATCCCGGCATGACACGGGCTATGTTAGGGGTTCCAGCAAACTCCACAGTCACTTGTACCTAGTGGTATATCAAAAAAGGAATCATCCAATCGCCACCTATGATGGGCTGGTGAAAGGATTGGTACCCTTTGACAACGGAGCACCCTGAGACTACCTAAACCTTACATGTGCTAGAGAGCCATAGAACTTATCAAAATAAGACAGGATCCTGCAGGTTAGGAATCTACTTGCATCTTGTTTTAGAAGTTCTTCCTCACACCCTGTATATGTTGTTTTAATACCGCTTTCTGTGCAGAAGGGTTGGGACATGAACTAAGAGCCCTAACTCTAAGTCTTTATAGCTAAGCACTGAGGCATGCCATTACCTGCAAGATATGTTTTCGGTAAGTTGAAAGCATCATTGCTTACTTAACACTCCCGCTTTACTTAAAGCACCGCAAAGCATGGATTTCTAGAACGAAATCGAACAACTGGCCGCCTCGTCGGCAATTGAACTAGGGATTGGCTTAGCAATCTTAGCCTTGCGAGGCTAAAGGAAAGAGGGAGTGCAAGGTAGTAGAGCAGGTTATGGATGATTGTATGCAAAGTCAAGGATACTATGGATAGAACTTGCAATACTCCATGGATGATTTAGCATGACAAGTGTAGGACTTTGGTTCCTATTTTCAAAGCGGCCTAGCAACCCATCTTTCAAAAATTCAAAATTTTGAGCATGCTTACTTCAACAAGCTGGTAAAATTTAGGAGGTTACCAATGTGCTAGCTAATAATCAAGTGAATTTCAATTACCTCAATCACGTTTTGAGAAAGTGTCTTCCCTAACCAAGAATTGAAAGAACTTTCAAAACTTTTTGCAATGCCTAGTCTAATCCTCAAATGACAAGTTTTTCTGAAACACTCAAATAGCCGTTAGCACAGCAATGGACTCCGAGTCTACTTTCTGTTGTAGTCATATGCTCAACCTTTTCGGTTTGTTTCATAATATGGATTGGCTTGGAAGTGGGATCTTAAGTGGTAGCAACAAGTCTTAAGAATCATCCATATCAAAAATGGCTGGCTATCTATAGTATCCGATGAACTCATGCATACAGACGAATTGCAATTCATGTCTCATCCATAATCCGTGAAAGTAGCTATGGTTCTATGTATATCATTTTGTTTGCCTTTCTCTAACCATACAAGGGACTAAACCAAAAGAGGGGTCAATTACCCTCATTTCTTCTTATAGCATATTGCATGATCATATGTCAACATCAATTATCATTTGGTTAAGCCCCCCAGCATGCTAGATTTGCATTTTAAGGGCAATAAGTGTGTTTGATGTATGCGTTGCATAGACACTTGATTTTGGACATCTCAACCTGAGCGTAGCTAAGTTCTTGCTTTTTCTAAATTTTGGGTTTGGTCTTAGACGTGACAGCAATGGCCGACAAGAAGATTGAAGCTCTGGCTGCTAAAGTTAACGTATTGGTTGAATCAGTGGCTGCCCTAGCCACCGTTGTTCACAGTTTGCAAAGAAGTCTTCCACAAGCTCAAGCTCCACCTCCACCTCCCCCTACTAGAAGGCTGAAAAGGACAGCTCAGAGTGAAACTTATTCCATTGAGGACAACCAAATTCAAATGGTGGTGAACGATCTGCAGCAGCAACATGAAAAGCAACTTCTTCTCAATACCATTGATCTAAACCATGAATCTCTCAAAGAGAAAAACAACTGTAAGATGAACATAAGCAACCGTAATATTAAAATGGTGGGATCCCATCTCGACCGCAGGCAAAAGAGACACTTTGTTCCTCTTAGAATGAACTTGGAAGAGTTGTTCTGTATCTTGGAAGCAAAAGGGGTATTGAAGCCGTTACAGCCAAAATTTCCAAATTTTATACAAAAAGGCGGAAGGTATTGCAAGTACCACCAAGTAAATGGCCACTCTATTAGAGAATGTGGGGCTTTCAAGAATGCGATCCAAGACCTCATCGATCAAGAGAAGATTGATCCAGCTGAGTTTGATCACTGGGCAGCAGCAGCATCCATGCCTGTCACGTCTTAGGCTAAGAGTCAATTTTTTGAGGAGTCTTATCTAGCTAGTCCTAGCTACTATTTTGGTCTATATCTGTTTCCTTTTTAAAGGTCTATGTCTTGAGTTTATTTTGGTCGTAAGTCCGCTTGTTGCACCTAGCATGAAATGTGAATAAGAGTCTCCTCGAACTTGAACTACGAATGGCCTGATTCTCTTTTTTTGAGATACGTAGGCACCTTATGGTCGGCCACAATCTTCAAACTATTTTCCCATGTGCTGAGCTGCTGCTATAGAATGCTCATGATAACATCAAACGTTGAAAACAATCTGCAAGAGTTTCAAAGTAATCTTATAACATCTTTTGAAACACATCATAATCACTTGAACTGTCAAAAGCACAGAATGAGTTTTTCAAAGCTATGACCCGCGTCATTTCTGTGGAACTAAGAAGGAGTTGACACATCTCTGAACCCTCACAGAGATCACCTGTAAGCAAGACATGCTTTTGAATATGAAGAGTAGAAAAGAGGAGAAAGAAGAAAAGGAAAAAAATGAAGAGAAGAAAAATGATGAGCTCGCTAGATTGAAAACCCGTAAGGGCGGTCTCGGCAAAAGTTAGAGCACGAACAAAGTGAGAAATTAGCCATGTTCCCATGCATCTACAATGTGTCTCAAAGGATTAAAATTCACTTGGTTAAACATCGAAACCCTTAATTTCTTGGTAAGGATCCTTGACACTTTGTCGTGTATTTCAAGATGAAGAAAGGCATTCATTTCTCTATCCCAAACACTTATCCTTTGCTAGCCACGTTGAGCCTCTGGATAATTCTTTTGAAAAGCCTGCTAGACAGTCATTCCCTACACTAGGGCATACAAAAAAAAAATGCAAGGAGAGATGAAAGAAAAATCAAATGAAAGAATGAGCGCCCCGTCAAGCAAGGGGCATTTTGAAAGAAACATTTCTTCCAATATATACAAAGGACATTTTTGAAGAAAACAACTCGTTCACACAAAGTGAGACAAGAGACGACAAGAGTTGATAAAAAATGTTGAAGATGGCTGCTAGCTTTTAAAACCCAAGCATGAGTAGAAATTAGGTTTGAGCCTTTACATCCCTTCCTTTCTTAAGCCGACACCCTAACCTACAATATGGTCCATAACAAAGTCCTCTCAGATTGGGAAACACGACTTAGTAGCAAGGTCTTAGACACTAGGGGCATCACCAATGTGGAACTTAACACGAAGGGCAAGAATCCTGAAATTTGCATCATCTTGGCAAATCACACAGCATAGAGAATTACGTGAGACAAGGGGCATGGCTATGATCCCCTTTATGCATTTCTCTCAAAAGTATCCAACCTCTTATGTGGGTCTTAGTAGGCGCTTATCAATCCAACTCAAGTCAACCAAATCAAGCTCGAAGCAACAAACTCACCTAATTGAGTAGGGGCATAGGTTTGCAAAATAATTCTATGTTCTTTGATGATTGAATGACGTGAGTGTGGAGCATGGATAGAATGATATGACCTTGAAATCCTCAAGGAAAAGCTTTCAAAGTTGATTTTATCCTAAACATTTTTGACAAAGCAATACAAGCACAATTGCTTTTACAAACTTTTGAGGAGATAAAATGAGTTTCCCATTTCATGAGGAGTGTAACTAGATGGGCCTTGGGCCAAACAATATTTTCAGCAGTGTCGCTAGAGTATTGTAGTCTGTCTTGTCATAATCACTAAACTAGTTTAAAGTCATTTTTGGTCTCCCTAAATCAAAGAGGAGCATTAACTTAAACACGCGAAAGTTGAGATGTCCAGAACACATTGTGGATTTGTTTGCATATCATTTTCACCTTGTCTTTTGCATAGATCTTTTTGACCCTAGTATTCCACGTGTACATCTTTATGTTTGCTTAGCAAAAGTAGTTGTCTTGGTTGCATAAGCTAATCCCAAGTATGAGGTGTTCTTATGCTCAAACAAGGCAGGTTCATCAAGGCATCACGGCCATCATATCTATACAAGGAATAAAGGGCAACAAAGGGATGCACTATAAAGTCTACCTCCCTGACAACACACTTGAAGAAAGCTCAGCCTGAGAAGCATCATATCCAGGGGAACACCTCAACTCTTTTGTGGAATGCTGTCACACAGCACTGTCAAGGGCGCGCCAAGATCTCCGCCGAACAGAAACATTACACTCACTTTCGTTATTATTTGCATCGCATGTTTCTATGCTAGGGGCAATTAGATCATTGTCATCATGCACGATTTAGCTAGAAGTCAAGCATTCATGGCCTAAACAGGGGGTTTGCGTTTCTTTCTAAATACTCAAATTAATATGCATATATGTCATGTTGCAAACCATGTCACCCGTAATCGTTCAAGCTCTTGAATTAGGGTTCTTTAAGTGTGGTGGTCCTGCCCCTAGCAGCCAGCATAAAAGGACTTCAGCCCGTGGTCGACTCCAAGCTTGTTGCATATTGTCCTATCCATTGCTGTTTTCTAAACTATTCATATGTGGATTGCAGGATTCTCCTAGATTTCGGTCCTTGAATCGACCATACCAAGCTTGGTATCTATAACCGACAAAACCCAGTCAAAGAGGTTGAAAATAGCCTCGTAACTAGTCCTGAGCAAACTCTGCAATTGGCACCATAGCTTCTTGCTTCGTGCTATCATTAAGCAAATCCAGCAGCTCTACATCAACCAACTCAGCGGTTCTATGTCCACAATCATTTAAACGGCCTCACTCACCTAGCGGCCTCAAGCTCATCACTCCAAAAGTCAGGCTCACCTAGCTACACCATGTGTTCTTTGCTCGCCATCTCAGCCAACACCATAACTCAGCAACTCTCTAGTACTCAACTTAGCGGCTCAAATGCCCATGAAAATACCATCTCTGCAAGCACTGTACTTCTTGCACCATCGAATCACTCAGCAAGCTCCATTGTCATTATCCATATCCAACAGCTTCAAGGCCTTGCCATATGCACAGCCTCGCGCTTAGCAGGCCAGCAATACAATCCTACGGCTTTCACTTAATACATTGAGTGAACAACCAACAAGAAAATACATATGCATGAAGCTTACAATCACCTAGTACACACTTCAGCTCTTCAAAAGGCATCCGTGTTACTAAAGCTCTCCAAAAGGCGTTTGTATAGCCAGCTTCCAGAAAGCATTCAACCTCCGGAAGGTACCCCGTTAATAGAGGCAATGGAAATCTCCCAAAACAAGTTGAATTTGCCAAAGGAGGCGATGGAAATCTCCTAGAGCGTATGTGTGAATCACCTCGTCAGTTAAAGTGATGGAAATCTGTGAAGGCCATAATAGCCAAAGCATTTCACAAGCCTTATGGCATTTTGGGTCAACAAGTCGACAGAATTGAAGTGGAATAGGGTCAAGATCTAGCCTTGGGGGGAGTCCCGAGCATACTCAGAACTAGCCTCGGGGGGGAGTCCCGAGCACACTCAAAACTAGCCTTGGGGGGAGTCCCGAGCACACTCAAAACTAGCCTTGGGGGGAGTCCCGAGCATACTCAGAACTAGCCTTGGAAGCATTCCAAGCAAGAAGAACAAATCAAACCCCGTGGAAGATGGAAGATGGAATATTCAACAACTCAACAGTTCTACAAACTCACTACTCAACAACGCCATATCACCTACTCTCAAAGCCTATACTTTGAATGCTCAAGCCTGTACTTGAACGCACAAGCTCTACATTTGGATGCCTAACCACTGTGTACTGAACGCTCGAACTCGACGTTCGAATGCTTAAGGTGTATACCTTGAATGCACAAGCTCTACGTTTGGATGCCCAACCACTGCGTACTGGACACTCAAAGCCTGTACTTTGAATGCTCGGATTCTGCCGTCCGAATGCTCGAGCTCTATGCTTCGAGTGCTCAAGTCCGGAACTTGAAAGAAGCTTTATGCTTAAATCAAACACACACGCACGGGCCCGTGCACATTAGCATCAACTGCATCACCATTGTTATCATCGAGTCTGCATCATCATATCTGCTTGTATCTAACCACTATCATCATATACATATTCTGCATATTTTTTAATCATGAAACAGGTCAATCCTGCAAATCAACCGGCTCTAAGCCTCGGTTTTATTAATCGGCCCGGCGCCTCGATCCTTTGGCTCGAAGCCAAATTTTATGATGAGAAAGCTCTGTGCACAGACCATCAGAATACAACTGGCTCTACGCCTCTGTTCAAATCACGTCGAAGCTCGAAGCTCTGACATTTCAAGTTCTCACCTCCGGAAGGCAAAGCTCTTTGAACTATCAACCCCAGCTCCATGCTTCGGTCACCCCAGGCTCATGATTGCAATCGGCTCCGTGCCTCGGTTCCCTCATCACAACGCTCCGTGCTTCAGTCACTGGCCTCGCACCCCTTATCTCAAAACTGGCATCCGATTCATCCCCGCAGATGGCTTGGATTCCGCCCCAACTACATCAATTCCTTCCGGCTCATTCGCAGGATAGGCTACTCTACCGAGCTCCCCTCAGTCAAAGTAAGGATGATCAAGAAAAGCAAACACACCCGCCGTGTACTGATCTACCCCAAAATACTAAAGGTAACTCTCCGCAAAAACTTCCCCGGCAGCCCCGCGCTCCTTCAACTACTTTCCGCCAAACCCTGGCATTACCCAGGTACGTTGCACTACGGTTGTTCAAGCCCGAAGGTACGTCTTCTGTTTCTAACCCTCCAAACTTTTTCTTTTTTTTATTATTGCCCTCCGAACTATGATTGGTCTGAATTTCCCCTGTGGAATACGTAGGCAGCCTCTCGGCCCGACCATAACAAAACCGTTTTTCAAAAACCCTTGGAATAGTGGTTGGACCAAATTGAGTTGCTTTTACAGCTTTGACTTTTACTCAAACATTTCTCCCAATCCGTCTGAGCTCAGTCAAAGAGGGGCATCTGTAGACAACCCAATTTGGCCTAACAATTATTTCAAGTCCCACCTTGGGGACCATCCCGATGATGAATAAGATATGTGGTTGTTGTGGTTGACTTCATGAAGGCCTTAGAAACTTTGTGGAACTCTTAATGGATTAAAGAACACTTTGGAATAGGTGATAGGAGTGCCAAGCGACACTTAAAGTGGATAGAAATGTGTCAACATGTGTTTTAGCCTTGGTAGCATCGTCGATCTTTAATTAAGTCTGCTTTCAGCCCATTTTTCATAAACTAAAACTTCCTTATTTTTGTGGTTTGATTCCACCATCTTGTAGTACTTTTAAAACCCTCTTTATTGATATATAATAAGCCTTAAACCAATTTGAAATGAGGGAGATACGAGAATTTTACCAAAACAATCCATTTTCTGACCCACTAAGGGTAAAATCATCATATCTTTTGATGTACTGAATATATTTGATCCAAACCACTTGAATTAGAAAGTAGACTTAACGAGCTTTCCAACGCTTCGAAAAATACCCAAAACCGAGTTCGAGAGTGTCCGGAGCGAGCCCGCGAAGTTTGGCCTTTTGCTGAAGAATCCTTTCCGCGGCCGCGAAATCTATTGGGCGGCCGAGGAATCCATCTCACGGCCTTAACATCCATTCCTCACCCGAGCAACCTGTTGCTAAGCAAATCTCCCTGAGAGATCAATCCCTCGGCCACAAGATCTATCCTTCGGCCGCCTAATCCATACCTCGGCCGCGAGATCCTTTGCTCGGCCGCCAGATCGACCTTTTTCCAGACTCTCGAACCTTCTGTCGGTTGATCGATCCAATCCCGCCGCCTCTCTGATGCGTTCGGGCTACGTTCGGAGATTGCAACGAAGAGTTTGAATTGCAATGCAATTGCATTTGCAATCCCGTGATTTGATTGGCCAGAGTGAGTCATCCCTTGGCCCATATAAAGGGCTTTTGGGTTCCGAAAATATACATCAGAAAAACCCACGAAATACACATCTCTCCACTCCATGATCCGCCCCCAAACTCTACAGAAATCATCTCCTATCAATCCTCTACAAAAGCCTTAACCTCTAGGAGCAGCCGCATCCGAGAGTAAAAACCCCCAAAGAACTCACTTCATTCTAGGGTTTTGTGAAGTCGACCACCACAATCAACCACTATTATCTACAATCAATTGCAATCCAAGCAATCAATCTCTGAGGGATCAAGGTGGTGAGGCCCAACGGCCTCTGGTTTGGTTTATTTACCGCTTATTTCATTAATCTTAGCATTTTGATTGACTGTTAAACTTTCTATCTGGTGTGAGGAAGAACACCAGCCGAGGCTTCGATGCCTCGGCCGGTACATTAAACCAGCCCAATTCCTCGGCTGTGACATCCATTCATCGGCCGAGTAATCGATCTCTTGTACGCTTTTGATTTGTTCTTGCTGCTTTCGGCGCATGATTTATTACAGTCTCGGCTCACCTTATTAACTGTTTAAGGCATAAAAACAGACTACGTGTATGGATAGATAAAGCATCTATATGTCTTATGTTGAATGATTATGGGCCAGCCTTGCGGCTAGGTAGAGAGGGGTGCCTAACACCTTCCCCTTACTGTACTTTTGGCTTCCGTACCAGAATCTCTATTTATTTTCCTAGTTTTAACAAACTGGGTGGCGACTCTGTTTTGATGATGACCGCTATCGTGTGGTGATACCACTAGCCATGGAAGTATCCACGATCTTGGTTTATGAAGCGAGCAACCAATCGTGCAAACTCATGATGATCTAACTGTATGGTGATGTCCTGTTCGGGTGGTGTCTACAATCAGTTACGGAAATGCGCGTTTAACAAAGATTTTGGACCCTCGGCGGCCTGTTTTAGGCTAAAATCAAGGTTTTGGAGGCTCGAAATCCGTTCTAAAGGTTTTTGTCAAGTTCTTTCATGCTCTACAGGTCGTATGGAGCGTATGTGACTGTACAGAGGTGTCGGTTTCAGTCCGGGACATATTTGAGTCTTGTTTCGCTCTCTCGTTTCCCTTTTGTGTCCTTTGGACACTTTTTCGCATGTTTCTCGCCTCGGGATGTTTTTCTTGATTCCATCAACTCGTGCACGTCTCGTTATGCGTGTTTGACCTTACGGAAGTGTTGATTTCAATCAAAGTCGAGTATTTTGAGTTTTGGCCGGTTAATGCCCAAAATTTCATTAAGATTGCCGTATCCTCGTATCCTGGCCGTGTCCTAGGGTACATTTTCTGTTTTCTTGTGAGCTAATCACTCTTTTACATGCATCTGTGTCTGTGGACAGTCTCGTTGTGTTATCGATGCAAGTTTGGTATTAGTGGTTGGCGTTTTACCTCTTTTATGCATATAAGAGTGAAATAAACCTTGAAAATGCAAATTTTATAACTAAACCATGCTGTGTCATACCGAATCAAAGGAAAGTACTGTATCTGTGGTGCTCCAGCCAATCAAAAATCACCATAGTATACCAGGGCACACTCGCCCACTATCAAAAGGCATGCAAGCCTCCAAAAAAACGAGTATCAGAGTATCAAAGGCATGTCGGCCTCTATTCTAAGCTACTTGGGCACGCAGGCCCGAAATCAAAAGCAGGTCACGAGAAGTGAAAAGGGCTCCTCAGTAGTCCTCATCTCGTCCAAGCCAGTCGGTGTCCCTCAAGTCCTCCTCAGCATCACCACCATCGTCATCATCGTCGTCATCCTCGTCGTCATCCGCGGTAAGCTCGTGTGGATTCTGCAGGTACCAGGGATCGTCAACGGTGTCGTCGGAGTCGCTCCTAGCCTCCTCATCTTCCTCTTCTCCTCTTTCCTCTTCTTCCTCTTCCTCAGGAGGTTGGACCAAGACGAGCTGCTTCTTGCGGGTCAGGTCGCCTTGGCCCGACCTGTCTCGCTTCTCAATCCGGTACCTCTCTCCTGCGCGCACCGCCGCCTTCTTGGTTGTCTCCTTGCTCACCATGGCAGGCTGTGAGCTTCTGGTGTGTCGAGTAGTGGCTGGAGGCGTGGTGGTTTGTGCTCGTGGCAGAGATCGCGCTCTTTTCTTAGAAGCCGCCCGTCCCTGCTCCGGCATGTTCATATGTTGCATGAGTGTACATTTTGCAGTATATTGTCTATCAAATGCTTAAATGACAGGTACATTCTATCAGAATTGAAGCTATCTATTAACTGTCTACCAGTATTGAACGTTTTCAAAGTAATCGTGCATGTATCGAAGGCATATACGCATCGTACATATTGGAAGCAAGAGGGAATGTATCGTTTTGTATACCTGGGTCCTCCGGGATGTGGCTGCTTGAGCTGGCTGAGCTGCGAGTGTTGGATAACGCAACTGCAATGGCATGCCCTGGGCTGCTCTCCTCACCACATTCTCCAAAGCAAGCATGCGTCGTATGGCTTCATTCACCCACTCAATGGGCATTTGTGCATGTTTTACAATCAGTAAGTATTTCAGGCACAGTTCAAGGATGTTGAAATTATAGAAATGGAAGTTGGTTTACTTGTACAGTCACTGCCGCACGCTCTATACGTGCTGGCACAAGCTCCACCTCAGCTGGATTCCCCTGATAATCCACTACATCCACCTTCCAAGGCAACTCTGGGGGCCCACCAACTACTGGCCTGCTCTCTCTGTGCCTCTCGCGGCGTTCTCCTCCTCTCTGTGCCTCAGCAGCGGCCCTTCCCTCTGCACCAGCCTGCGTGCCTGCTCCTGGATCTCTCTGCGGGCCCTGACACCAAGTGGCCTCGCCAAGCGATCTCTCTGGTAAGCTGCATAGTCCGTCGTCGGACGCAAGTGGTGTGTCAGCTCAGTATCTGGTCTCGTGTACCTCTCCAACTCAGCCAGCGTATAGTCTCCTGTGTGGGAAGCTCATGGTGGGAGTGGCCCTGGCACCTGGAACTCAAGGTAACCAAGTGATTGGCGAGTCACTCGATCCCCTAAATACCACTGCCAACCGAAGGCTGACTCCAACAACACCCTGCTGGCTGTGACCGCTCTGCTTTGCGCCAAGTACTCTGGCTCTGGCCCGCTCGTCCTCCAGGGATTCCACTCGATCTGCACAAAGTGACAAAAAAGCAATGTATACAATTGATCAGCGACAGCATTAAAACCATGGAAAGCATGCATGATTGTTCATTTGAGTTCTGATGTTATACCTGTGAAGCTCTCAGCTCATCCAGATATAGCCTGTAGGCATTAAGGCTGCCTCTTCCTTCTTTGGTGCCTCTGTACTCCTTACTCCATATTAGCGCTCGCGGGAGGGTGCTCAAGTCTGGATGCTTGCACTCCGGAGGGTACATCCTCAACACCTTGTATGCCCAAAGCTGCAGTGTTAGCAAAAATAGAAGTGCATCAGTCACGAATGGTACGGTTATATAGTTAAAGCTGGTAAACAATCTAAGCAATCAATCGGTACAATGGAAATTGTGCTACGATAATTGAAATCATACCTCCCAGACACGCCAGTAGCCGGCTGTGCTCTGCCCGGTCCTCGAGGAGTCACCAAAGAACAGGTAGGCCGTGCCAAGCGTCGCTCCTCCCCAGTCAAAGCGTGAGGCCGTCCTCAGGTCTCTCAGCGCAGGCAAGTACGACAAATGTACAGTGCTTCCCCTGCCTGGGAATAGTGAAGCCCCGAAGAGGTATAGCAAGTATGCCCGGGCCATCTGCGTCTCCTCATGCTCATTGGCTGGCTTCTTCTGCAAGTACCATATAAACTGAGCGTACCTCGCCGCTCCTCTCTCTACCTGGGGCACCTCCCCCAAGAACCATGCCAGAGCTGCTGGGTCGGCATGTATCCCTGAGTCAAAAGGGATGGGCTTTCCCCGTACCCTCAAGCCTGCGATCCCTGCAAAGTCACTCGGCGTCACCGTCATCTCTCCCAGAGGCAGGTGGAAGGTATTGGATGTATCCCTCCACCTCTCGGCCAGTGCAACAAGGATAGCATGATCATTCCTGACTGGTACTATCAGGGTCTGCATGAACTCCCTGAAGCCTGCTGCGTCCACCAACTCCCTCACCCTCGCTGGCAACCCTATGTACAGTGCCAGAGAACTGCACGGCCCGCCAAAGCCGCGGATATCCCTTTGCTCCGCCTGTTTCAAACAACAAAGACAAGCAACAAGAGATAATGATTAGCATACAAAGCTTTCATTTTCAAGTTCTAGGTAATCAATGCAACAGTTTAACCATGTAGGGTAAACAAGCAACAGGATATGATGTTAGCATGCAGGGCTTTCATTTTCAAGTTGCAGGTAATCAATGCATCGGTGCGACCACAGATGGATGATTTAACTTATTGTTTCAAGCTCTTGTTCAAATTATAGCATGCATGGACTACGATGTTAAGGCCATCCTGTCATAGTTTGAAATTCAATACAATCTTCAACGGTTCTTTGGTTCAAGTCCTTGCATGCATGGCGTGTGATACAAGGGCTATATATCGTCATGTTTTGACATCTACACAAACTATCACTAGATGGTTGGTTTAAGTTATGCTTTTTGCACGATGTGTTCTTGGTGCAGCTTAACATTGGGTTATTGGCGGAAGTTATCGTATGCATGGTGTGTTATACAAGCTTTCTCTTGCCCTAGCATGTCTTATATTCAGTCTACAACAGATGGTTGGTTCAAGTTATTACATGCATGGCATTCAGAGTACAAATGGTATCGTTTATTGCGTGATTCAATTACGAAGTGTTTTGTGATTTTGAAAGTTTGCAAATATCAAAGTTAAAGCCCAAAGGGGGTTATTAAGTGATCTACCTCAGCCCAGGTGTTCACAATGTGCACCCTGGGATCCCTCAGCACTAGCTCCAAGTCGTAGTCAGTCTTCTGTGGTGGCCTGTATCCCGCAAAGCCTGACGGTACAAACAAATGCGGTCTCGGGAGCGTATAGGTCTCCTCTGAAAACTCAGGGCGCTTCATAGCACCCGCCTCAGCCACTGCACTCACCCTCGGTCCCTGTGCCTCCTTGGCCTCCCTCTCCTCAGCCTCTATATCAGCCGCCAGTCCCTCTGACTCGGCTCTCTCCCTCCCGGCTCTCTCCCTTTCGGCCCTCGCAACGGCCTCAGCCTCCTCAATTGCCCTTGCTCGGTCCTCCTTGGCTTTCAAAATGTATTCCCCAATGACAGGATGATCTTCCAAGAGCTTGGCCAGCAGCTCGTCGGGTGCATGCTCAGCAATATCAGCGTAAGTGATCGGCACGTGACGGGATGATGTAGCCGCACCCGCCGGTGGCCTGAATGCTATATCCTCCTCCCGGATCTCAACAGGGGCAGCCTCTGTGGTCTGCACTTCCTCAATGCGCACCTCCTCAGCATACTCCTCTTCAGTAATAGCCCCCTTGCCCTTTGCCGAGTCCCTCGGCGGGGTTTGGCTTAGCTCCGTGTCATCTCCAACGGCTCCACTGCCTCCTACACCACCAGAACCCCTCTCCACCATGGGTGGGCCCTCGACCACCATGCCCGCATTCCCTGGCTCACTACTGGACCCCCTCGGCCCCGGCCTGGTCCGTCGTGCGAGGTACTCCCTCGATCGCACGATGCTCCTCGACACCACCAGCAGCCTCTTGCTGCTCCTGTTCGCCATCGCCGCCATCTCTAGCCTCTACACCAACATCCTCGACAGTCCTTGCTGCTGTAACAACCCTTATTTTTTGGTCAATAAAAATTTCGCTAAAAATTTGAATTTTATTTTAATAGTTGGATTTCATTTTTAACATCCAAAAATCGGTCGTTATCGACTTATAAAATTTTGTTATTTTGAAAATTCTTTATTTATTTTATAAATCCATTTTTGCGATTAATAATCCGTCATAATTAGATTTACGACTTAGGAGATTGGAATTCATCGCCCGGGCATTAAGGTCATTTTCTAAAGACGAGTATGCCTATTAAGACCTTGGTATAGTTACTTGGTAATTGTAGTAAAATCCTAGAATTTATTTTCTCGGCTGGAAATCCTACATGCCAACCGATTAGCTAGCAACCCTAATTACTGTTTGGCTTAGTTACATTTCCCTAACCTAGAGTGTTGCATCGATGCCGAAGTGGTTAGTAGAAATTTTTGGTCTTTGCCTTGACCGCCGGCTTGACCGCCTTGCTTTGGCTTGGCTAGACTGCCTTGGCATCGGGGCATGCCTCGTCCAGGCATCGGGTCTCTGTCGAGCTGCCTCGCCTTAGCGTCGGCTCACTGTGACTGCCTTGCCTTAGCGTCGGCTCACTGTCGCGCCTGCCTTGCCTTAGCGTCGGCTCACTGTCGCGCCTGCCTTGCCATGGCGTCCGCTCATTGTCGCGCTGCCTTAGCGTCGGCTCATTGTCGCGCTGCTGGCCTGGCGTCGGTCATTGTCGGTCAGTGCGCCTCGCCTGGCGTCGGGTCCTGTCGGGTTGCTCGCCTGCCGCCATCGGGTTACGCCTTGGCGTCGGGTCACGCTTTGCTTTTGCCTTGGGTGCCTTGGCCACACTCACGCCTTGCCTTAGCTACGCTTTGGGCATTGCCAGCCTTTGCTGACTACCGCTTTGCTGGCCAAGCAGCGCTAACGACTACCGTTTGCCTTGGCAGCTGTTTGTGCCACCGGTTTGCTTTGGCCACCGGCAGCGCTGCGACTCTGCGTGCCTTGGCGCTTGTTTGTACCGGTTTGCTGGCCACGGCAGCCACTCCTTGTGCCGGTGCCTTAGCCTTTGTTTGTACCGGTTGCTTTAGCCACGGCAGCCACTCCTTGGCCACCGGGCTGCCTTGGCCACTGTTTGGCCACCAGGCTGCTTTGGCCACCGGGCTGCCTTGGCCACTGTTTGGCCATCGGGCTGCTTTGGCCACCGCTTGGTCACTGCTTTGCTACCAGGCTGCCTTGGCCACGCTCACGCATTGCCTTGGCATTTGGCACCGTCGGGCTTTAATATTCCGTTATTGGGAAATTTCCTACTAAATAAAACCAAAATACCACTCGAGCAATGAAAGCCGAGATTAAGTATCGTTAGTCTTTAACCGATTAGTTAGAATAGCCTAATGCCCATTTAACCTAATCACTTCTCCCTAACCCTAGAAGGACCATTTTACCCTTTTTGTCTTTTAACATTCGACGATAAAAGCTAGAGTAATAATTTTCCATTGGACAATAGCGTTAGAGTTTCCTTTAACCATTGGTCAATAGGTAAACCTTGGTTAATCTTCCTAAGTACGAGATTAGATTAGTTTAGTGCTTAATTGCAAAGTAATATACTTTTTGGTATTAACCGTTGGATAATAACCATTAGGAGATTCGTTACCCATTGGGCGATAGACTAGAATCCTAGCCATCATTACCCATTGGTTATTGACCGCTAGGGAAACCATTATCCAATGGATAATAGTTAGCCTTCACAATCATGTACTAGGTAGATTAAAATATTAGATTTGGCATGTGTTAAAATCTATTATAGTATAATTAGTACATTAGGTTATTCATTTAGGACCTTGTACTTTGAAAGTAGTATAATTGTTTATTAGATATTGTACTAGGTCATATCTAGGCTAGATTTGTGGTACATGGCTTGTATATTATATGTATGTACTTGTATGTATATATATATATGTGTATATATATATATATATACATATATATTGTATTGTGCATATGTGTATTACAATTTTTAATTGGAAAATCCTTTTGCTTGTAAATCTATTAGATATTCTAGTACACTAATACATTATTATATATGTTTGCTTTCTAGTATGTGTGTGTGTGTATATATATATATATATAGTACATGAGAGAGAAAGAGAGAGAGAAAGCCGAGAGAGGGGAGAGAGAGATTGGGCCGAGAGAGAGATTGGGCCGAGAGAGAGAGAAATAAAGGAGGAGAGAGAGATAGTACCTTGGATTGACTTCTTATGCTTCCATTGTACTTTGAAAGCATTAGGTTAGTTTATTAGACTATGGAACCCTAGACTAGATTGTGTAAGTACTAGCTTGTATATTATATATATGTACTTGTATATATATATATATATATATAGATATATATATTATAATGAAAGTACCCATGTGTGTATATAGAATTTTATAATAAGAAAAATCTATTTTGGTTTAAAATACAAGATTTTAAAGTACCCAAAGTACTTATATATATACTAATAAATGTATATACTTCCATAGAAGTACAAGGGAGAGAGAGAGAGAGAGGGACAGAGAGAGAGAAAAGCCGAGAGAGATTGAGAGAGAGAGAGAGAGAGATTCGGATGGAGAGAGAAAGGGAGAGTGTGATGTGTTGCTTCCTTGAATGGCCTCGCTTGGTCATCCTTGTCCTAGTTTGTGTATACTTTCAAGTGAAAGCATAACCAATGCCATCCAATCTTGTCCTTCATTGTACAAACCCCATTTTTTTATTTGAATCAAATCCACCTTCCTTGATCAACCTTCCAAAATCCAATCCAAAGGACACATCCATAGCCTTGCATGCCTAGTTCTAGGGTTAAACTTGCAAGCAAACAAGATTTGCTTGAATAAAAAAAATGAGATATAGGAGAGAGAGAGAGAGAGAGGCCGGCTAGGGAGAGATAGAGAGGGTGCCTTGCCTATAAATACCAAGCTCTTGGTGCTTTGAACTCACACCTTCACCTCATTCTCCAACTTCTCTCTAAAACCCATTCTGTTTTGCCCAGGCAGCCTACTGTCCTCTGAAAAACTCCATTTTTTCTCCCAGCGAAAGTCGTTTCTAGGAACAACGTCCTCCACGAAAGTCGTAGAACACTTCGAGAGCTTCAGTTTAGACCCAAGAACTACCCCAAACGGTCAAGAGATGACCAAGATATCGACCTCCAAAGTTCAGTGAAAAATCTGGAAATTCCATTCCAGACAGCTCACTGTCCACTTTCTTATCCCCATTTTTCTCCAAGCGAAAGTCATTTCTAGGAATAACGTCCTTCACGGAAGTTGTAGAAAATTTCGAGATCTTCGTTTTAGACTCAAGAACGATTATGTTCGGCCCAGTTTTGACCGAGTTACTGCCATCCAAAGTTCGGTCCAGATTTGAGAGTTTCACCGCCCGTAGAATTTTTCAACTAGCTTATTCGGCCCCAACTAGTTTCGGATTAAGGTAGACTACTCCAACCCCGCTATCTCTAAGTATATGTAGTATACTTTCTTCGTAAGACTAGTTGATTGCATGATCTTGTAGAGTTCTTCGAACCTACTATTCTAAGTATAATAGAAGTTATAAGTATGATTTCCTAAGTATCGAAGGCTATGTATTAGTATGATTGCTTTACGTAGTTTACTTTGATCTTGTGAATATTTGATAGCATGACCTTGAGAATGAAAGATCACATGACTTTATGAACTCATCAATAAACATATGTTGTTTTGAACTTCCAAAAAGAAGGTTATACGTTTTCATTTTAAAGATAAAGTATTGTTTTAAAACGAAGTATTCGTATTTTGACATTTTCAAAGATTGTAAGCTTGATAGCATATTGCTTGCCTTACTTGTGGTAATATAGAATTGGATGATCTTGCTAGTTGGTTTCAAGATTATTTTAAAGTGATTTGTCCCGCCGCGGAGTCTATGCATGATTACGGGACACGACAACCGAGAAGTAGAAACATGACACCTAGGGTGTGGATAAAGGAAATAATTGGACTTGGTAAAATATTTTTGAAACTACGTAATGGCCGGACTTGGTAGCCTTACGTTGGTATGCGTGGCCAATGGAGCCGAACTTGGTAGCTTCATTTGGAGATGAGTATGTGACACAATGTGCCGGACTTGGTAGCCATTGTGGCCAATAAGCCAGACTTGGTAGCTTATTGATTTTGTGCGTTCATAATAAGCCGGACTTGGTAGCTTATTGATTGTGTGCATTCATAATGTGCCGGACTTGGTAGCCATTGTGGCCAATAAGCCGGACTTGGTAGCTTATTGATTGTGTGCGTTCATAATGTGCCGGACTTGGTAGCCCATTGTGTAGATTGTTAACGGAGCCGGACGTGGTAGCTTCATTCATTGATTGGGCTTGGTTATCCGCGGAGAGGAGCCAATGCAAGATTTGATAACGTGGCCGGACTTGGTAGCCATTGTGGCCTATAAGGCGGACTTGGTAGCTTATTGGTTATGTGCGTTCACAATGTGCCGGACTTGGTAGCCATTGTGGCCAATGAGCCGGACTTGGTAGCTCATTGGTGTGTGCGTGTGATTTTTGGAATTGATAGATGAGACACAAAACGATGAGTCACGTAGGAGAAACACACGGAAACATGACACCAACGATAGATAGCGAATGCGGATGTGTCATTGTTGTTGTTATTGTTATATTAATGCATGTGCTGTTATGACTCTTTATGATATATGCATGACTTGCTATTTGTAAGTTAAGGGTTAGTGGATTTTGGATTATTCTATTGAGCTTTCAAGCTCATGGTGTTGCTTTATGTGACCCTGACATATTATATTGGTGGCGACGCTGGTATAATGTGTCAGATTTTATAGATGAGCAGCATGAACAGTACACCTTGGAGGCCTTTGGAGCTGAGGAACTTGCTAGGATGGAAAAAGAGAAGGAGCTGTAGATAACCTTAGATATCCATCCCGTTTGTGTAATATAAGAACCCTTTGGGAGTTTATGATGTAATAAAGAGCCAGACTCTCTTTTGTTGTTCAATAAAATGTTATTTAACGTACCCAAAATTTGGGGCATTACAGCTGCCGTCTGATCTCCTATTTCACGCTCCATTAGGCCTCCTCGGTCCTCGGTTTGGTCGACTACTTCTCCCCCGCCACCATTGCCACCGTGATCAGCCATGGGAGTGTTTTTCGTGCGTGGGTTTGTGGATTCTTAAGCCAAATGAAGGGTTTGGGAATGGTTGGAGAAGTTTTCAAGAGAAGAGAAAGGTCTGGGGAGTTTGAAACTGCTGTGGAGCAGTTCTGTAACGTCCCGCGACGTTTTGAAGGGTTGGAACGGACGTGGGTCGGGTCTGGCCTGATCTTAAATCCAGACCCAGAAAGCAGACCATCGCGCGAGGGAGTCATTGCCTCATGCGAGACACTCTACTGGGCTCCAGGCCCATTTTCCCCGCAAGCAGGCCTAGTTTGTTTTATTATTACCATTTCATTTAAAATCCCTGATTTTAATTTTGGTATGAAATTAAAACCTTTTGGGATCATGATCGATCGATCCTTCCGATCTGGAGTATTTTTATATCTCCAGCTATGGTCCGCCTGCATGCATTTCCAATTTCAAATCAACGACGATCTAACCATCAATCAGCGATGATCTATCCGTCCAATTCCAAATCAGCGACGATCTATCCATCCAATTTCAGATCAGCGACGATCTATCCGTCCAATTCCGAATCAGCGGCGATCTATCCGTCCAATTTCAAATCAGCGATGATCTAACCGTCCAATTCCAAACCAGCGACGATATATCCGTCCAATTTCAAATCAGCGACGATCTATCCGTCCAAATCCGAATTAGCGGCGATCTATCCATCCACATTCAAATCAGCGACGATCTATCCGTCCAATTCCGAATCAGCGACGATCTATCCGTCCACTTTCAAATCAGCGACGATCTATCCGTCCATTTTCAAATCAGCAACGATCTATCCGTCCAATTCCGAATCAGCGACGATCTATCCGTCCACATTCAAATCAACGACGATCTAACCGTCAATCAGCAACGATCTATCCGTCCACTTTCAAACCAGCGACGATCTATCCGTCCACTTTCAAATCAGCAACGATCTATCCATCCACATTCATTCTTCGGTGCACGGTATTTTTACATACTTGTGCATTTTTTCATTAAATCGGCTTTTGGGTGGATTTGGTAGGTGTCTAGAAACCTTTGACGTTACCCGTACCAGTCAATGGTGCTCCGCGTGCCGTCAAAGGGGGACTACTGTAGACACCCCAATCTGAATCTCCCGATCGTTTTGCGGTTTCTTGTTTCCCCGATGATGAACTAGATCAAAAAGCAGTCTTAAGGTTGGAAAGGATTGAGCTCGGTGTGTGCGGAACCCCCTTTGAACCCCTTTGAACCCTTTAAACCATTTAAAAGAAAATGGAAAATAAGTCAACCCTGGGTCTGGATTTGACCATCGCGCGAGTATGTGACTGTCTCGCGCGAGTGTGTTCCTTGTCCAGGTGTGGTCAAAGTCAAATGTTCGACTGTTGACCCACGCGCGACAGGTGGCACTCTCGCGCGACACTCTCAGTGTCTCGCGCGATGGTCCTCTCCAGTCACTTTCACCTTTTTCAGCCAGTTGGCTGCTTACCTGGGGGTCTACAGGGCTAGTTTGAACCCCGTTTTTCTCCACAGGACAGCGACAGGGCTGTCCTTGGGACCACACCCTCACATAACCCTTCCCATCACCTTTTCACCAAGCTTAGCCACCAAGTTTGGTCTTAAGGGGGTGTTTGCCACCACCTTTGGCCCTTGGCTCCTCCTATAAATACCCCCCTTTGTCTTTCTTTACAAGGGCCACAAAAAAATTACTAACTTAAAAAAGTTTAGGAGATTGAGAACTCTTGCAAACACAAAGGCTCTCAACCCTAGCTCACTTTCCATACATTTCTTCACTCCATTTTCCATCACAAGCTTCTCAACCTTGTTCAAACCTTTCCGAAACCTTTCAAGCAAAGGTATAAGTCTTAAACTGCTTGCTGTTTTGATCCCTGAGGGGGGCTGTCAGGGCCAGGATTGGTAATCAATACCAGTTCTGGTCCTAAAGTCGGCAGAGTTACAAGAAACTGGGTTCGAGCATACCCTCGCGCGATGGATTCACTTTCACGCGCGATAGTCCACTGTCTCGTGCGATAGTCCTCGTGGGGTTTGGGGATGCTGGTTTTCCTTGTTTATCATGTTGTTATTCATTTTACAGTTCATTAGGCCTTTTAGACCACTGTCTTGCATGATAAAATACATAGATTAGCTTTCATTGCTCAGTTATTTGGTTGGAATGCTTCTGGGTTGCTTCTGGACATGTACCAGAGCCCAGAGCATGCAAAGCAATTCCTGGAAGTCCAGTCAGGACTCTCGCGCGAGGGATTCACTGTCTCGCGCAATGATCCTCCTGAGTCCAGTAACTACCCTTGCCTGAGCAACTTGGCCCTTGGCCTTTGTTTTAACACCCCCACTGTTTAGGGGTTGCCTTCCATTAATTTGGCTCCCGTTTGTAATAATTTGTAATTAACCATTTACTTTCAGTCCATATAAATTGCTCGGTTTGCCTCCTGGGTGTGCACTGGTCCTTCCAGAGCCCAAAAGAGGATTCAATTCAACCTGTGGTGAAACAGGACCCTCGCGCGAGTGAGTGAGTGTGTCGCGCGATGGACTGCTTTGCATGCACGTTGATCCATGCATGCAAAGGTGGCCATGGTGTATGGCACATTCATTCCCTGTGCAGCCTGGTTCATTCCTCATCAGGGGGTTGGATTTTACCCTATTTCCATTATTTCATCCATCCATATCATGTTTATATCACATCTTGCAAAATGTTACAGTTTTAAATCCCCGATTAAACTATTTCCCCACCCTAATTGGCTTAAAATTGGTTAAAGAACAAAACGAATCACAAATATTTTCACAAAATGTCTAAGTAGAGAACAATCTCCGAATTGGGCGAGAGGGGTGCCTTAAAACCCTTCCCCTCTCGTAACCTGGCTCCTGAACCCAGATATGGTTATGACGGATTGGTTCCTTCACTTTTTCAAATCAAATAGCGCGGCAGGTGCTTCGAAATACGGTTCCTTGGGTGAGGGACCTTCAAACCCAGGTGGCGACTCTGTGTTTTTGCGAGCGCCTGCTTCACTGCTCGCGCTCCCTCGATCTATCGGGCCGCTTTGGCGTAAAAGGAATGGAATCCTTTTCCCAAAGGGCATGCTGCCCACAATACTTAAGACTTGTTGCTGCCACTTAAGATCCCATTTCCAAGCCAATCCATATTATGAGACAAACTGAAAAGGTTGAGCATATGACTATAATAGAAAGTAGACTCGGAGTCCATCGCTGTGCTAGCGGCTATTTGAATGTTTCAGAAAAACTTGTCATTTGAGGATTAGACTAGGCATTGCAAAAAGTTTTGAACGTTCTTTCAATTCTTGGTTAGGGAAGATTCTTTCTCAAAACGTGATTGAGGTAATTGAAATCCACTTGATTATTCGCTAGCACATTGACAAACTCCTAAATTTTACCGGCTCATTGCAGTAAGCATGCTCAAAATTTTGAATTTTGAAAGATGGGTTGCTAGGCCGATTTGGAAATAGGAACCAAAGTCCTACACTTGTCATGCTAAATCTTCCATGGAGAAATAAGTATTGCAAGTTCTATCCATAATATCCCTGACTTTGCATACAATCATCCATAATCTGCTCTACTACTTTACACTACCTCTTTCCTTTAGCCGCGCAAGGCAAAGATTGCTAAAGCAATCCTTAGTTCAATTGTCGACGAGGCGGCCAGTGTTTGATTTCGTTCTAGAAATCCATGCTTTGCGGTGCTTTAAGTAAAGCGGGAGTGTTTAAGTAAGCAATGATGCTTTCAACTTGCCAAAAACATACCTTGCAGGCAATGACATGCCTCAGTGCTTAGTTATAAAGACTTAGAGTTAGGGCTCTTAGTTCATGCCCCAACCCTCCTACACAGAAAGCGATATTAAAACAACGTATACAGGGTGTGAGGAAGAACTTCTAAAAAAAAAAAATGCAAGTAGATTCCTAACCTGCAGGATCCTTTCTTATTTTGATAAGTTCTATGGCTTTCTAACACATGAAAGGCTTGGGTAGTCTCAAGGGTGCCCCGTTGTCAAAGGGCACCTGTCCTTTTGCCAGCCCAACATAGGCGGCAATCGGGTGATGTCTTTTTTGATATACCACTAGGTACAAGTGACTGTGGAGTTTGCTGGAACCCCTAACAAAATGCTGTTTTGAGAGAGTCGCCACTCGGGTTTTGCGGAAAACATCCAAGGAATCGGTTTGGAAAAAAAACATTTTGCCACGTTTGTTTGATTTGAAAAAGGCTTGTAGACTGGACCGTTGTCACCTTCGATATCTGAGGTTCGGGAGCCAGGTTACGAGAGGGGAAGGATTTTATGGCACCCATCTCGCCCAATCCGGAGATCGGTCTCTACTCAGGCATTTTATAAAATGTTTGCATTTTTCTCTCTTTGATCATCTTTTAGCTAGTTAGGGCGGGGGAACAATTAATAGGGATTAACATGATAACAAGTTGTATTTACATGGCAAAATGATGTATGGTTTATGAACAATGGATAATAGATTGAGAACAAGCAATTCGGTGAGTGTTTTGGACAAACTCGAGTGCGCTGCCCGAGAGTGACATGTGCTAGCGACGTACCAGCATGCACTGGCCAGACCAGTGCATGCTAACATGACTGGCGCACGCCGCCCATCCATCGGCGCACTTCAGTGAGCCCAAACTCACAGCTTATATTCTCAACCCTCTGGGCTCTGGAATGGACCAGTGCACACCCAAGACAAACCACGCAGTTGATATCACAGTTTATATACAGTTACAGACTGCAGTAATAAATCAAATAGAAATAAATAGACAGGGAACCCCATAAATAGTGTGGGGATCAAACAGAGGACAGGATAAAGCTAAGAAGCAAGGGCCAGCCACTGGATCCTTGGTTTAGGTTGCGCACGTCAGTCCATGAGCACCGTGCGCCACTTGTTCCATTTATCCAATGCTTGGCTTTGCTTCATCTGGGTTTTGGAACATGACCAGAAGGATCCCAGAGGTCTTTCTGAACAAGAATAACCAGATAACAACTATACAGCTCTAAATTATAGAAAACTGTAAACTGGTTAGTAGGTATGCTCACAGTGAGGAATAGGCAAGATATAAAGCATAAAATAAAGATCTGACCCGAATCCACAACTGGAGTACACCAGTTAACAACTGGAGTACACCAGTTGCGAATGGCTCACAACTGGCGCACGCCACTCAACGACTGGTGCACGCATGTCGTGCCTCAAACAGATCCCAGAAAGGTCCCAGTCCCCGCGCCAGATCTGCGTGTGCAACCACGTAGTGGCGCACATGTACTAACAACCGGCGCGCGCTGGTCCCTTGTTCACACAATTTTTGTGACCTGTTAGCTTTAGGGCCAGGACTGGTATTGATTACCAGCCTTGACCCTGCCAGCCCCCCCTCAGGGATCAAAACAGGAAAACAGTACAAAGGTGTTATACCTTTGGTTTCTTTGAGTTTGATGGTGTGTTTTGAGCTTGAGCTTGAGGTTTGAGGGATGGATGATGAATGTTTGGCTGTGGATGATGTTTGAAAGGGGCTGCTTGCTTACTCTTTCAAGTGGTGGAAGAAGAGAAAGCAAGAAACCAAAAGAGAGAGATAGAGAAAGAGACTTGGGAACTTTTTTTTTGTATCCTTGTAACCCTTTGAAAGAGCAATGGAAGGGGTATATATAGAAGAAAGGGAGAGAGAGGGGAGTAACCAGCTGGTTAGGGGTTGGTTCCTTAGCCCTTAAGACTTCCCTCTCATTGGATGAGAGGAAAAGTTGATGGGATGGGTGCGTAAGAGATGTCCCCCGGCGAAGACTGCTTTTCCGATGAATTAAAAGATTCCTATGTGCTGTAGACCCCTAACCATGGCTTCTGCATGCTGAAAAACACAAGTTTGACCAGAGTTTCACTGGCGTGCGCCAGTGATTGAGTGGCGTGCGCCAGTTGTTTTTGGGTAAATGGCCGATGACTGACACGTGGCAAAAGACCAGCGCACGCCAGTTGAGTACCAGCGTATGCTTGTAGGGTTTTTCTGAGGCCTTTTGGTTTTAGGGTTTGAGAGGGATTTGAAAGGGTTTCGGAATGCTCAGAGCTCAAACATACTAACATTTCCGGGGTGTTCTTGATCCTTTTCATCATCGGGGGAATCAAATACCGTAAGTAAACTAATTTGGAAAGTCAAAATTGGGTGTCTACAGTAGCCCCCTTTGACGGCACTTGGAGCACCATTGTGTTGGTACACGTAACGTCAAAGGTTTTCTCGACACCCTATAAGGATATCCAGCAAAGAACATACTAGCAAAGTAGACATTTATATTTAAAGAACCTGACGATTGAAAGGGGTGAAAGGACCGCCGCTTGTTGATTTGAATGGATGGGAAGACCATCGCTTGTTGATTTGAATGGACGGGAGAACCATCGCTTGTTGATTTGAATGGACGGAAGGACCGCTTGCTGGGGATAAGTTAAGTGGTAGATCGTTGCTTGATTGAATTGATTGAATTGAGAGAACAGAATAAGCTGGGAGGCGGACTCTCCTGGGGATAATCTTCTCTCGGAGTCGTTGATTTGAGACTAGAAACATAGATCGTCGTTGACTTGAAATTGGCCAGATAAATTGTCACTGATTTGAACTTGGACGGGAAAACCGTCGTTGATTTGAAATTGGACGGATAAATCGCCGCTGATTTGAGATTGGATGGGCAAACCGTCATTGATTTGAGATTGGACGGGCGAATTGTAGTTGATTTGAAATTGGACGGGGGGACCGTCGTTGATATGATATTGGACGGGCGAACCGTCGTTGATTTGGAATTGGACGGGCGAACCGTAGTTGATTTGAAATTGGACGGGTAGACCGTCGTTGATTTGATATTGGACGGGCGAACCGTCGTTGATTTGGGATTAGACGGGCGAACCATCGTTGCTGGGGACCAAACTATCCTTGGTACAAATAATTCTAACAATCACGGGTAGGTCGTGTCAGGGAGGTTAAATTCCATCTGTTGGGAATCAGAGCCAATCTCCTTATCAAGGACCATCCGAGGCAGAGCAATAAGACTGCTGGAAAATTCGTTAACTGTTAACCGACGTGGATCAGGACAAGTAGGTTGTTGTTGAACTGATTGGACGAATGGATCATTGTTGAGTTGATTGGACGATATTCTGATCGCCGCTAAGGGAGTGACTGGACGATATGGTTGATCGTCGTTGATTGATTGAAAAGGACGACATGGCTGATCATCGTTGATGGATTGAAAAGGACGACATGGCTGATCGTCGTCGATTGATTTGATTTGAAGGACGACATGGCTCATCGTTGTTGATTGATTTGAAAAGGACGACTTGGCTGATCGTCGTTGATTGATTTGATTTTGAAGGACGACATGGCTGATCGTCGTTGATTGATTTGAGGGGACGACATGGCTGATCGTCGTTGATGGATTGAGAAGGACGACATGGCTGATCGTCGTTGATTGATTTGATTTGATGGACGACATGGCTGATCGTCGTTGATGGATTGAGAAGGACAACATTGCTGATCGTCGTTGATTGATTTAATTTGAAGGACGACATGGCTGATCGTCGTTGATTGATTGAGAAGGACGACATGGCCGATCGTCATTGATGGATTGAAAAGGACGACATGGTTGATCGTCGTTGATTGATTTGATTTGAAGGACGACATGGCTGATCGTCGTTGATTGATTTGAGGGGACGACAGGACTGATTTTCGTTCATGGATTGAGAAGCACGACATGGCTGATCGTCGCTGATTGATTTGATTTGAAGGATGACATGGCTGATCGTTGTTGATTGATTGAGAAGGACAACATGGCTGATTGTCGTTGATGGATTGAAAAGGACGACATGGCTGATCGTCGTTGATTGATTTGATTTGAAGGACGACATGGCTGATCGTCGTTGATGGATTGAAAAGGATGACATGGCTGATTGTCGTTGATGGCTTTGATGTGAAGGACGATATGGCTGATCGTCGTTGATTAATTTGATTTGAAGGACAACATGGCTGATCGTCGCTGATTGATTTGAGGGGACGACATGGCTGATCGTCGTTGATGGATTGAGAAGCACGACATGGCTGATCGTCGTTGATTTATTTAATTTGAAGGACGACATGGCTGATCGTCGTTGATGGATTGAGAGGGACGACATGGCTGATCATTGTTGATTGATTTGATAAGGACGACATGGCTGATCGTCATTGATTGATTTGATTTGAAGGACGGCATGGCTGATCGTTGTTGATGGATTGAGAAGGACAACATGGCTGATCGTCGTTGATTGATTTGATTTGAAAGGACGACATGGCTGATCGTCGTTGATTGATTTGATTTGAAGGACGACATGGCTGATCGTTGTTGATGGATTGAGAAGGACAACATGGCTGATCGTCGTTGATTGATTTGATTTGAAAGGACGACATGGCTGATCGTCGTTGATTGATTTGATTTGAAGGACGACATGGCTGATCGTTGTTGATGGATTGAGAAGGACAACATGGCTGATCGTCGTTGACTGATTTGATTTGAAAGGACGACATGGCTAATCGTCGTTGATTGATTTGAGGGGACGACATGGCTGATCGTCGTTGATTTGATCCAAGTATCCCAAGGAGAGATTACCCTTAAAAATAGCATGGATATTGGTAAAAAGGACTGCTGCTGGGGAAATAATTACAGCCTTGGACAGATAGACCGTCGCTGCTGGGGATTAAACCTTCTTTGGTACAAAGAAACCCAACAATCACGGGTAGGTCGCGTCAGGTAGGTTAAATTCCGTCTGTTGGGAATCAGAGCCAATCTCCTAATCAAAGACCATCCGAGGCAGAGCAATTAGACTGCTGGAAGATGTGCTAAAGGCTGGACTAAAGCAGAGATAACCATTCAAGACGAATGAAACGTCGCTGTAGAGCGACTGAGCGGCTGCTTTCGATACTGGGTTAGAGTGCTTCGACATTTGATAGATTTTTCCTGCTTTCAACATTTAACATACAATATGCAATGACATGTATACTGAATTGAATGCGCAAACTGAAAATGCAGATGCAAACTTGGGCGGCTTCTAGAATAACCACAGCCACAAAAACTACATAGAGCAACACTGCCACTTTAGCCCCAGCTTAGAGATACGAGAGTATTAGACAACCCGCGACTGGTGGTGTGTAGTCGAAATAAAGACCCATAGAAAGGTGGCTTGCGCCGAAGAGTTTTCAGAGGTTCAGAGGAGAAGTCTGAGAGACTGTGAGAGAGAGAGCCCGTCAGTGAAAGCTTCCTCAGAAGAGGAGGATGGGAGAGAAACCCCCAGTACTTCAAGGAGTGCAGGAGTGACGACAACGACGAGAACGAGGCTGAGTTCTACCACCGTGGACTACCACTGAGCCTCTTTACTTCACTGTCCTTTGCTTTTGAGGTTTGGGTCTGCGTGCCCACGTAGATAGAAGCAGATCGAGTGGACAGGCATACCCCCTATTGATATTAGACCTTAAGTAGGGATAGCGTTGGGACTGCATGCCCCTTGACTTCTGGGCCGATGAGCCTTGTAGATATGCTTTTGCTTGGGCTGTCGAGCCTTGAAGTGCATGATATTCCACCATTGTTTCATGGATATTGTTAGTAGCAAATAAAAGTTGCATTTTCTGGTTTTATTGGTTCTCTTTGGGAGAATTAATAACAGAAAGCCTAAAACCAACTGCTAATATCCAACTTGCATTGACGAATGATCTGAGTTGATAAATAGACCCGCGTATATGTACAAACTTGCCTAGCTCGAACGAAAAGGAACGAAGAGCCCCAGAATAACGCATAAGCTCTTTGACATGTGGACCACAATGAAATTTTGGGCATTAATGAGCCCAAACTCGAATATCCCCTAAACAGGTGAAACTAACAATTGCAAAAGGTCAAATAGATGTACAATGACCCATACGAACTGAGAAAAACATCCCGAAATGACAATGGATTGGAAAAAACTAGAAAAATGCCACAAAACGGACAAAAGACGCCAAAGATGACTCATATAAGTCCCGGACTGAAACCGACACCCCCGTACAATCACATTAGGTCCATATGACGTGCATGGTATGACAAAACTCGGCAAGAGCCCTTACAACCAATTCGAGGCACCGAATCCTGGGTTTTAACCTAAAAGACCCCCCTGGAGGTCCGAAATCTTTGTTAGGTGCGGTGGCTGCCAACTGTTGTCTGCTACAGGAATTGAAGAAGCGTGCGCAGGTTTGAGATCAATGCGTATCACTTCGAACAAATGCGCATGAGCCTCAAACTAGCGCGCGTAACTGAAAAGCCGCTGCCACTGTTCAAACTAGGCTGCGCTGAACTTAAAATAAAATGTGAGCCATTAGGCTTCTCAAGCATTTTTGTTATGTTTTTCATGCTTCAAATTATTTTAAGGCTTTTGCTCAGCTTTGAAATTGAAGTAGTAGTTTGCATTAAAGTTGAAAGATGAAAGGTTCCCCCTTCTGATTCTCCAATGGAGTTTTGACTTTGTTCTCGACTCCTCTCGACCTTTGATGTGGACCTCAAAATGTAAAATCATGAATCAAGTTGATAGAATATGACCGGGTCTCAAGATGAGACTGCCTACGTATCCCTTTTCAAGGAATCAGGTCAAAACGTAGTTCAGGCCAAGGTTCACTCGTGTATTTTACCTCTCCTTTTACTCTCTAACTTTTTCCTAGAACCGCCTTTTTAGGTTTTCGGTCTAGCGAGCTTGCGACTTTTTGCCTATTTATTTTTGCTTAGACTGCCTCCTTAGGTTTTTAGTCTAGTAGGCTTGCTCTAACTTTTGCATGGAACTGCCCACCCTTGGAGTTTTCAGCCCAACGAGCTTCTCTCAGGGAAAAACAACTTTTGAATTGATTTAGGCTGACCCAGGTATTGACTTCATTGCCGTCGAGGTCGATGGTCTTTGGCTGCAACCCCTGATAAAATGGTCTTTGACAATGCAAGGTCCAGAGTACTTTGGCTAACATGCCTCGCTCCGGGCCATTTTGTGCACTTCTCTTCCTTGTACTTGGTGGAATGCCGCTGCTGTTGCTTTGAACATGGTATGGAGCTCTGAGCTTTTTGAGCTTTCGCTTTACATGGTTTGGCATCCAATAGTTAAGGGAAATCGATGCTTCTTTATCTCAGGATCAATGCCAGGCGTGTCTTTGTAAAACCATGCCAAAATATTGATGAATTTTTCGGGCGTGTCTACACCAAGTATGTCTTTGTAAAACCATGCCAAGACATTGATGAATTCTTCAAGCAGGTCTGGCCGAGCGCCATGCTCCTTTGGGGATTGCATTGAACCAATTTGAACCATTCGGGGGTCTACCTCATCTTTCACGTTTATTGAAATTACTTCTTCTTTTAGTAGGCTGAGCATGCCTTTCGTCTTCCCTTTCGGCGAGGGAACAGGTTTCCTTGGGACTTTTCCCATCGAAATCTATCCCTTCGTCGTCAGGGTCGACACAGTTTATTCAAAAGTCAGTGAAGTACTTAGAAGTAGGATAATGCATAACTCAAGAACCCTCGGGTTTGCCAAGTACAACAGAAGATGCAAACTAAAATAGAGTTACGATGTGGAGGGCCAAGAGGCACAAACTCCGACTCAGAGCTAGACTTAGACAGACTTAAAAGACTCTGCGTCAGACTTAGATGTGTCGTCAATGCAAGTTAGATGCAGTTTGAAAATGTAATATTTAAAAGCTACTTTTAGCTTTCGCGATGAGAGGGGTAGAGCCCTCGAGAGTGTTGGACCCAAGCATCAGCACTTCAGCCTCTTCAGCATCTTCGACCAAACCCAACTTGGGAGAACAGCAACTCCAAACTCCCTTGAGTGAAGGACCTCTGCCAATCAGTCTTCTCCCTTGAGTGAATAAGGTTCCTCTTGCATTTTTCCTTTGAGCACTCTTCATCACTATCAGTCCAGGTGCCGGGAGAGAAGGCCTCAATTGCACTCACTACCTACAGCCACCAGGTTAACCTCAAGTTCGGATGGGGGGATAGGGTTGGTTTGGTTTGATTTCCTGGGACAATTAGAGAGTTGGGTTGAACATGGTGCAGTTAGGCTTGATTCGAGTGGAGACGAGGGATATTTGGCTAACATGTGGGCTGGAATCATGTTGAGCTATGGAGTTGGAGGTGACATTGGCTTTTGATGCGAGCGGGGCTGGAATGATGCCATTATCAATGAGATCTTGGATGGCATGTCGAAGGCGGTAGCAGGCGTCGGTGAGATGGCTAGACATTTGGTGGTAGGTACAGAAAAGGTTAGGATTGTGGGAAGCTGGGAATGTTCGAGGTGAAGGAGCGGGCAGGAGTGGCTTGATGAAGCCACCTTCGAGAAGCCTCTCATAAATTGAGGATAACGGTGCGGGGAAATGGGAGAAGATCCCTGGTCGGGTTCTACAATTGGGACGAGGGTTGGCAAAACCTTTACTCACTCCGTCGTTGTATAGCGCTGCGCTGTCAATGGAACACACTCTTTTGGGATTGGGCTATGCCTTGTCAATATGTGCGCCTTTCCTTTCAGCACCGACTTCGAACGGGGATTCAACATCCTTCTTTGGGTGAGTTTTGGCTTCATGGAATTTAGCCAGGTCGTTGAATATGTCTTTCGAGCACAGCTTGATTCCAATTGCAGGAGTGTGGCAGGCTTGATTGGTATTTAACCCCAGACTCGGCTTTGACATGGCGGAAGTAAAAAGGTCAACCAGCCCCTGAACCATGATCATTTGTTTGTTCATTTTGTGACCTAGTTCCTCTACGGCTTTCTTCAACTCAGCCAACTCCATTTGTGCTGCCATTCTGGATTGATGATCAAGGGAGGTAATATGGCTTTTAATGTAACCGTGAACCTGCTGGTTAAGCCGCTGTATTTGATTGAGTGGCAAGCTGTTGGAAAAGCCCTGGTAGACACTCCCAAGTAGGTTTGGCTCTTCCCTTCGGTGAAATGGCCTAGAGCTTTGGAAAGCAAAGTAAATGAGAACTCAGTGAGGTTCCTGCAATAGTTAGAATGCAATGTACACGTTGACGTCGTCGGTGTCCTCCTAGACTCTAGAACTAGAAACAAGTCTGCCTCATGATATTCAGACGCTACCAGAATCCTCAGAATTTTTTTCGATAGTGTATCCTTTGTTCGAATTGACTAACACTAAGAGATGTCAAAATAGACTAAGCCTTTGACTATTCCATTCTCGAAATTTCAAATTTTGGAGGTTGGAACAACTCGGTGTAGATGACGTGATACCGTAACCGGGGTGGCGTAGGTGGCAACACTCCACTTTAGCCAAACTGGTGTAAGTGTTTAGCACTTAACCTGGGTGGTGTAAGTATCACAACATTCTCTCCGTTGTTCCTAGTTTTCTGTTTGAAACCTTGATCGGGTTTAGGCAAGGACTTAAAAGACTTTGATTTCCCAAAGTCTCGCTGATCCGAGGACTTTGAAAATTGATAGCGTGCACCATCAAGATGCATGACTCTTCATCGGGCCAAGCAGAGTCCTAATCAGCATAAGACAGACTCAAATGAGAGACTCCCTAAAAGCCGCCCTAGCATGCTCCTACGCAAAACGGTATGAATGTATGAACAGACATGCGATAAGGAAAGCAGTAACACATAGACAGTTTATGGGGGTTTGATGCAAATAATCCTACCCTGTAGGTTCCTGTCTTAGGTTGAAAGGTTCTAGTGCTTTGTACGCATGGAGAGGCCGGTTTTGGTTTAAGGGGGTTCCTCTGACTAGAGCCGCGGTATACCTCCCGCTGCAACGCCTATAGCAAAGCAACGGTCGAACGGTATTACGACTCATCATCGTCCAAGGTTGTTGGGCGTCCGAGGACCCCGGGCTCCAGTAAACTGTGCCGGTTACCCAAAACACCTCAACGGGGCTAAGTAACATCGATGAAAATGGAGAGCGCCAAAGAATGATTTTGAGAGAGAGAAACGCAATGTTTGAGAATAATGCCTTTTTCAAGCTTGGCTCACTTTTATTAATCAAAATTTGGAGAAAACTATACAAGCGAACAACAGTAAAAGCCCCAGTTCGGATTGGTCGGATGTAGAATTCTATTACGTTACCATTCCGTTTTTCAGCAGCACGAAGCGTACTGTTTTGACAGACTTTTGAAAAATTGTTCAAGTATATATTAATTTTTAAATTTTAATCAATGCAATAATCCCCAGCAGAGTTGCCACTATGGGCACACGCCCCTAAAAAATCCCATTTTTTAGTTCATGAAAATTCCGGGTTGCGCCCTTTCTGCTTTGGAAAGCATGACGAAATGCTGTTTTGAGAGAATCGCCACTCAGATTTTGTGGAAAACACCCAAGGAACCGGTTTGGAAAAAAAATGTTTTGCCATGTTTGTTTGATTTGAAAAAGGCTTGTAGACTGGACCATCGTCACCTTCGATACTGAGGTTCGGGAGCCAGGTTACGAGAGGGGAGGGTTTTATGGCACCCTTCTCGTCCAATCCGGAGATCGGTCTCTACTCAGGCATTTTATAAAATGTTTGCATTTTTCTCTCTTTGATCATCTTTTAGCCAGTTAGGGCAGGGGAACAATTAATAGGGATTAACATGATGACAAGTTGTATTTATATGGCAAAATGATATATGGTTTATGAACACTGAATAATATATTGAGAACAAGCAATTGTGTAAGAGTTTTGAACAAACTGGAGTGCGCTGCCCGAGAGTGACATGCGCTAGCGACGTACCAGCATGCACTGGCCAGAACAATGCATGCCAACACGACTAGCACACGCCGCCCATCCACCGGCGCACTTCAGTGAGCCCAAACTCACAGCTTCTATTCTCAACCCACTAGGCTCTGGAATGGACCAGTGCACACCCAGGACAAACCACGCAGTTGATATCACAGTTTATATATAGTTACAGACTGCAGCAATAAATCAAATAGAAATAAATAGACAGGGAACCCCATAAACAGTGTGGGGATCAAACAGAGACCAGGATAAAGCTAAGAAGCAAGGGCCAGCCACTGGATCCTTGGTTTAGGTGGCGCACGCCAGTCCATGAGCACCGTGCGCCACTTGTTCCATTTATCCAATGATTGGCTTTGCTTTATCTGGGTTCTGGAACATGACCAGAAGGATCCCAAAGGTCTTTCTGAACAAGAATAACCAGATAACAACTATACAGCTCTAAAATACAGAAAACTATAAATTGGTTAGTAGGTATGCTCACAGTGACGAATAGGCAAGATATAAAGCATAACATAAAGATCTGACCCTAATCCACAACTGGAGTACGCCAGTTGCGAATGGCTCACGACTGGCGCACGCCATTCAACGACTGGCGCACGCATGTCGTGCCTCAGACAGATCCCAGTCCCCACGCCAGATCAGCGTGTGCAACCACATAGTGGCGCACGCGTACTAACAACCGGCGTGCACTGGTCCCTTGTTCACATGATTTTTGTGACCTGTTAGCTTTAGGGCCAGGACTGGTATTGATTACCAGCCTTGACCCTGCCAGCCCCCCTCAGGGATCAGAACAGGAAAACAGTACAATGGTGTTATACCTTTGGTTTCTTTGAGTTTGATGGTGTGTTTTGAGCTTGAGCTTGAGCTTGAGGTTTGAGGGATGGATGATGAATGTTTGGCTGTGGATGATGTTTGAAAGGGGCTGTTTGCTTACTCTTTCAAGTGGTGGAAGAAGGAAAGCAAGAAACCAAAGGAGAGAGATAGAGAAAGAGACTTGGGAACTTCTTTTTGTAACCTTGTAACCCTTTGAAAGAGCAATGGAAGGGGGTATATATAGAAGAAAGGGAGAGAGAGGGGAGTAACCAGCTGGTTAGGGGCTGGTTCCTTAGCCCTTAAGACGTCCCTCTCATTGGATGAGAGGAAAAGTTGATGGGATGGGTGCGTAAGAGATGTCCCCCGACGAAGACTGCTTTTTCGACGAATTAAAAGATTCTTATGTGCTGTAGACCCCTAACCATGGCTTCTGCATGTTGAAAAACACAAGTTTGACCAGAGTTTGATTGGTGTGCGCCAGTGATTGAGTGGCATGCGCTAGTTGTTTTTGGGTAAATGGTTGATGACTGACACGTGGCAAAAGACCAGCGCACGCCAGTTGAGTACCAGCGTATGCTTGTAGGGTTTTGCTAAGGCCTTTTGGTTCTAGGGTTAGAGGGTTTGAGAGGGATTTGAAAGGGTTTCGAAATGCTCAAAGCTCAAACATACTAACATTTTCGGGGTGTTCTTGATTTGTTTCATCATCGGGGGAATCAAACACCGTAAGTAAACTAATTTGGAAAGTCAAAATAGGGTGTCTACAGCGTGATGTCCTTTTTGATATACCACTATGTGCAAGTGACTGTGGAGTTTGCTGGAACCCCTAACATAGCCCATGACATGCCGGGATATCAGGTGAACTCAACGAGGTTTGCCCACTCGATGCATATGATAAATGAATTAAATAGAGCATGTATTAGTCTTATGTTGAACTTCCTTGTTATGGCTCTCAATTCCCCAACAGAGTCGCCAAAAAACTGTAGACACCTCCCTGAAGCAAGGCATCGTCATACAGATTGATAGTTGTTTTCTCGTTTGGTTGCTTGCTTCATAAACCAAGATCGTGGAAATTCCCATGGCTAGGAACATCGCTACACGATAGCGGTTATTATCAAAACAGAGTCGCCACGTAGTTTATTAAAATTAGGAAAATAGGTAGAGATTCTGGATACGGGAGCCAAAAGTACAGTAAGGGGAAGGTGTTAGGCACCCCTCTCTGCCCAGCCGTGAGACTGGCCCATAGTTATTCAACATAAGACATATACATGCTTTATTTAATTCTAACATGTATCTGTTTTTAGCCTTTAAGCAGTTAAGGGTGATCCAAGACTGTAATTGAAGCATGCATCAAAAAGCAGAAAGCAAAACAAACTGTCCCAGGAAATGGATCCCGCGGCCGGTGAATTGATGTCATGGCTGAGGGATCCTCCTGGCTCAATGTGCCGGCCGAGGGATTGAAGCCCCGGTCGGTGTTCTTCCTCATACTAGACTGAAAAGTTAGTAGATAATCAAACGCTACGATTAAGCATGAAAACAATAAATAAATTGAACCGGAGGCCCCTGGGCCTCACCACCTTGATCCCTCAGTAGCTTGATTGCTTTGGATTGAATGAGATTGACTGATTGCGTCTTGGGAACCCTAGGGTTAGGGTTTATACTTTGGGTTTGATCGTCGGATTGATGGCTGCCTTCAGAAGGTTAGGGCTTTTGAAGAGAGGGTTTAAGAGAGTATGTGTGCAGAATTTCGTGGTTTGAGAGAGTGATTCCGTAAGTGAATCTGATCTATTATTTTTGGAACCCAAAGGCCCTTTATATAGGCAATTGGTGACTTGGTCCAACCAATCGAAATGCACGACGGGAATTGGAGTTATAATGCATCTCAAACTCCTCATGGCTATCCCCGGGCGTAGGCCGAACACATCGGGAGGTTTCGTGTTTGGATCAAACGTTTGACAGAACGTTCAAGAATCTGGAAAATAGACAATATGGCAGTCGAGGAAATGAAGTTGCGGCCGTAGGATAGATCTAGCGGCCGAGTGATCGATTTTCAGGCATCAGGTTGCTTGGGTGAAGGAATGATGTTAAAGCCATGAGATCAATGTCACGGACGATAGATGGATTCTCCTAGAATTCTGTATTTTTTGTCTGAAAGGCTATATGGCTCTGGATTGGGTCCTCTAAGTGGCTCAAAGTTCTTACCAAAAGTCCTAAGGTTCACAAGAAGTCAATCAGCAATCACTGTATCCATTTCATCATTGGGATGGTCCCCAAGGTGGGACTTGAAATAATTGTTAGGCCAAATTGGGGTGTCTAAAAGCGGAATAGTCGAAGGTTTAGGATTCTCTTGGCATCCTTTAGCCTTATTTGCTTCAAGTAAGCATACACATTCGAAAAGAATTCTGAGGATTTTGGTAGTGTCCGAATGTCTTGAGACAGACTTGTCTTTTAGTACTCTAGAGTCTAGGGTGACACTGGTTGCATCTGTACTTTAGACTTTTATTTAGATTAAAGTTGCTGCAGGACCCCTATCAAGCCTTCTTTTCCTTTATTGCAAGTTTTGAGCCATTGCACCGCCAAGGAAAGTATCAAAGCGAAAGGGCAAGCCCGCTTGGGAGCATGTGAATCTGAATTTGGTTCAAAGACTTGTCAGGCTTGAATCTCAGTCAGTCATAACGGAAGACACTCCACGTTCTCTATTGGCCGCTCTACAGTCAGGCTCATCAACGATTCGACAAGAGGGATAGCCAGCTTCCCCATCTTCTACAACGGCACTTTTGAACCACCAACCATGTTAGGTCAGCCAGAGGTTCAACCGCTCTCTCTGGAAGACATACTCATGAACCTTCAGACTAGCATCACTACCATTCAGCAAAGAGCTACTCAAACAGATGCCAACATCGCTTGTTTGAATGACCTCTTTGACACTCGTCTCCCCCCAGTGGTCCAAGAAGAGGGCGAGACTGATGAGGACATTCATGCACAGGCCGTCATGGTCGAGGATCCGAATAATCCAGGGCGTCTTATTGTGCAACCCAACCCTAGGGTGGTTCGCACACTTGCTGCAAACCCAAATCCAATAAGTGACGTGCCTGTTGCGAACCCGGATATGACTGCTCTCATGGCCAAGATGGCCAAACTGGAGGAATCTGTCTCCAAAACTGAAAAGGTCAAGGCCGGTGAGATCGACTTGGATCGCCTCTGCCTATACCCTAATGCCAAACTTCCCAACAAATTCAAAATGCCCGACTTGGCTAAGTTGACGGGAATGGAGACCCCGGGACTCACATTTACAGTTACCATGCCGCCAAGAAGCTACTTTCAGTTGAACCTGAGTGTAGACACCCCAATCTGAGTCTCCCGATCGTTTTAAGGTTTCTTGTTTCCCCGATGATGAACCAGATCGAAAAGCAGTCTTGAGGTTGGAAAGGTTTGAGCTCGGTGTGTGCGGAACCCTTTGAACCATTAGAATCCTTAAAAGAAAAATAGAAAACCAGTCAAACCTTGGTCTGGAGTTAATCGTCGCGCGAGGATGTCACTCCCTCGCGTGAGTGTGTGCTTTGCCAAGTGTGGTCAAAATCAAATGTTTGACTGTTGACCCACGCGCGATAGCTGTTTCCCTCGCGCGAGTGTCCCACTCCATCGCGCGATGGTCCACTCCAGTCCCTTGCACCTTTTGCCAGCCAGTTGGTTGCTTGCCTGGGGGGGCTACAGGGCTATTGAACCCCGTTTTTCTCCACAGGACAGTGGCAGTGCAGGCTTTGGGGCTATACACTCACACAACCCTTCCCATCAACTTTCCACCAAGCTTCACCACTAAGTTTAGCCCTAAGGTGTTGTTTGCCTCCCTCCTACACCTTCCACTCCTCCTATAAATACCCCCATTGGTCTTTCATTACAAGGGTGATCAATTGTCAAGTTCCAAAGGTTAAGAACTCTTGCAAGCACACTAGGGCTCTCAATCCTAATTCACATGCTCATCCTTTCTTCACTCCATTTTCTATCACAAGCTTCATTCACCTTGTTCAAACCTCTTCCAAAACCTTTTAAGCAAAGGTATATCACCCTTATTACTTACTATTTTGATCCCTGAGGGGGGCTGTCAAGGCCAGGATTGGTAATCAATACCGGTTCTAGTCCTAAAGTCAGCAGATTTATAAGAATCCATGTTGAGCATACCCTCACGCGACGGACTCACATGCTCGTGCAACAGTCCTCGTGGGGTTTGGGGATGCTGGTTTTCCTTGTTTATCATGTCATTACTTATTTTAAAGTATGTTAGGTCTTTTAGCTCACTGTTGTGCAAGTTAAAACTCATAGTCTAGCTTTCCTTGCTTATTTAGTTTGTTGGAATGCTCCTGGGTTGCTTCTGGACCTGTACCAGAGCACATAGCATGCAAAGCAATTCCTGGAAGTCCAGTCAGGACTCTCGCACGAGGAAGTCACTCCATCGCGTGATGCTCCTCCTGAATCCAGTAGCTGCCCTTGCATGAGCAGCTTGGCCCTTGGCCTCTGTTTTATCACCACTACTGTTTAGGAGTTGTATTTCAATTCATTTGGCTCCTGTTTGTATTAATTTGTAAATAATTAGTTACTTTCAGTACATATAAACTACTTGGTTTGCCTCCTGGGTGTGCACTGGTCCTTCCAGAACCCAGAAGGGGATAAAATTCAACTTGTGGTGAATCATAAACCCTCGCGCGAGAGAGTGAGTGTGTCGCGCGATGGTCTGCTTTGCATGCACGTAGATCCATGCATGCAAAGGTGGCCATGGTGTATGGCACATTCATTCTTTTGAGCAGTAAGGTTTGTTTCTGATCAGAGAGTTAGATCTTATCTCATTTTCATTGTATTCCATCCATCCATGCCATATTCAAACACATCTTGCAAATTTGTTACGGTCTTAATCCCCGATTAACTGTTCCCCCTCCCTAACTGGCTTAAAATTGGTAAAAAAAAAAAACGAATCACAAATATTTTCAAAATGTCTACGTAGAGACCGATCTCCGTATTGGGCGAGAGGGGTGCTTTAAAAACCTTCCCCTCTCGTAACCTGGCTCCCAAACCTAGATATGGTGATGGCGGACTGGTTCCTTCACTTTTTCAAACCAAACAGCGCGGCATATGCTTCAAAATACGGTTCCTTGGGTGTCAGACCTCAAACCCGAGTGGCGACTCAGTATTTTGTGAGCGCTTGCTTCTCCGCTCGCGCTCCCTCGATTTCCGAGCCGCTTTGGCAAAACGGGGAACGAAATCCCTACTTTTCCAAGGGCATGCTGCCCACAGTGGCGACTCTACTGGGGAACAAATCGAACCAATATTAATTCATACTTAGAGTTTAATACGTTTGTGAACAATTCCTAAAAAGTCTGTCAAAATGGTGAGCTTCGTGCTGCCTAAGGTTGGAATGGTGATTTAACAGGATCTCATGTCCGGCCAATCTGATCTGGGACTTTTTCAATTGTTCACTTGCGTAGTTTCCTCTAAACATGGACTAAATAAAGTGAGCCAAGCTTGAAAAGGCATTTTTGTGGTTTTGTGATTCTTCTTCTTCTTAATCAATTTCTAGCATATCATTTACATCGATGCGGGATAAGCCTCGTTGGATCGTTTTGGCAATCCGGCACGGTTTACTGGAGCCAGGGACCCCGAATGACCAACAACCTTCGACGATGATGGGTCATGCTACCGTTTGACTGTTGCTCAGCGATATCGCGGGCAACAGGAGGTATATCTGTGGCCCTAGTCCGAGGAACTTGTTACAAGCCAAAACTAGCCTTTGCATATACAAAGCTCTAGCACTTTCCAACTAGGACAGGTACCTACAGGGTAAGATTTATTTGCATCTAGCCTCCATATACTGTCTATGTGTTACTACTTTCCCTATCGCATGCACTGTACATCATACTGTCTTGCGTAGGAGCATGTTTAAGGCGGCTTCTAGGTTCTCATTCTTACAAGTATGTCTTGGGCTGTTTGGGGCATTGTTATGGCCCGATGACGAGTCGTGTATCTCATCGATACATGTTGTCAGCTTTTTCAAATTCTTAGAACAGTAGGGACTTCGGGAAATCAAAAGTTTTCTACACCCTTGACTATTATACCTGGTCAGGATATCAAACAGAAAACTAGGAACACCAAAGAACATGCCATGATGCTTACACCAGTCAGGTAATAAGTGCCTCGTCACTTACACCGCCCGGCTAATAGCACAGTACCGCTCATGCCGTTTCTGGTTATAGTTTCATGACATGCACCCCAAGTTGTTCCAACTACAAAGTTGAAACTCCAATCGGCAGAATAGCCAAAGGCTTAGGACTCTTTTGACATCCTTTAGTCTCGTTTGCTTCAAAGTAAGGGTACACCTCCGAAAAGAATTCTGAGGACTTCGGCAGTGATCAAAAACAGCTTGAGACAGACTTGTTCTCTAGTCTTAGAGTCTAGGGCGACACTGACGACGCTGGCTACATTACTTTAGTCTTTTATTTAGATTAAAGTTACTGCAGGATCCCTACTGAGCCTTCTTTTATTTTTCAAGCAAAGTTCTAAGCCATTGCACTGCCAAGGAAAGTATCGAGGCAAGTTGGCAAACCCGCTTGGGAATGTCTGCAACAGACTCCGAGTCAGAGACTAGTTAGGTTTCAATCCCAGTCAGTCGCAACGGAAGACTCTCCGCTTTCTTCATTGGCTGCCTTACGGACAAGCTCATCATCGCCAGTCTTAGAAGAGGTATTACAGCCAGCATCTCCAAAGCTTTCTTCAGCGTCGAGCACTTCAGAAACTCCCGACGTAATAGAACAGGCAGAACGCCAGCCACTGATTGTGGAATAAATGCTCATGAACCTTCAAACCAGCATCACTGCAATGCAGTAAAGGGCTGCTCAGACCGATGCTAACATTACCCGTTTGAACGAACTCTTCGACACTCGTATTCCACCACCACTTGGAGAGGAAAGCGAGGCCGAAGAACATCCGCATGCACAGCCTGTTATAATTGAAGATCCAAACAATCCAGGGCGCCTCATTGTTCATAAGAACCCCCGGATCGTTCATGCACCTGCTGCAGGCGAGGCACCCCCTGCAAACCCGGACATTACTGCTCTCATGGCCAAGATGGCCAAACATGAAGAATCCATTGCCAAAGCGGAGAAAGTCAAAGCTGGAGGCATTGACTTGGATCGTCTCTGCCTGTATCCCAATGCCAAGCTTCCTGAAAAGTTTAAGATGCCAGACTTGGCAAAATTCGATGGAAGTGGTGACCCTCGGACACATCTTACAGTTACCATGCCGCTATGAAGCTACTATCAGTTGAGCCTGAGGCCATGTCTGAGCTTTTCCCTTAGACCCTCTCGGGCCCAGCGTTTCATTGGTTTTTTCTCACTCGACATTGCCAAGAGCAGGACTTAGGAGGATATTGGGACTGCATTTATTTCGCAGTACAGTTATAACTCTCAACTGAAGATGACCACGAGAGAGCTGGAATCCACAAAAATGGAGGCAAAGGAGTCCTTGGCGGATTTCGTCAAGAGATGGAGAGCTAAGGCTGCTCTAATGATTGACCGCCCCAGCGAGAAAGACCAACTCCACATCATCTCTCGGAATCTCCAGCCAGATTATGCTAAGCATCTGGTTCTTGCCCAAGCATCTACAAACTTTGAAACCTTCTTCGATTCTGGCCTGGCCATCGAGGATGCGTTACAAAGCAGGATTCTGTCGAAAGGGGAATCTTCCAACCCCCCGAAAGCAAAGCATCGTGCTTATTCTGGGAACACCAATGCTCTGTTTAAGAGTGGGACTTACTCCAACGCAGCACCCAGTGGCACCAACGCCTTTGCCTCCAATACTACGAACCACATAGCAGATGTCAATCAGGTTCAATCACCGTAGAACAACCAGCTGCGCGGTCAGCCTCGCAGCTTCTCTGCAATTGAGGCACCTTGTCCTTAGTTTTGGAAAAGTTGGTGAAGTCAGGGCATTTCAAGCCCCTGGATCCAACTCCTATACCTAAAAACCCTCCTGCTAGCTTCAAAGCCAATCTTTACTGTGCCTATTATCAGGGAGCAGGCCACCTTACAGATTCTTGCTTCCATCTTCGACATGCAATTCAGGATCTCATAGACGAACGGACTCTGCAGGCACCACCTCCACCATCCCAAAAGCCAAACATCCTCTCTAATTCCTTACCCAACCACAAGGCTGTTCCACACATCAATCAAATTTCCCTCAGCTCCACTCATATCAGCCCTACCTCCACTATATTTAACCCCACCGACCATATAATCCCAGCCAACCAGCCCAAGCCGATGGTGCTTATCCCTTCAGAACCTGATGCCAAACTCATGTTTATAGGGCAACCTTATAATCTGGCTCCCCGGTTGTTGCAGGTGGGCTTGGACTTTCTCAATAACAACATCGGTGATCTTTACGATGGTCCTGTTCCGCCAGTTCGGCTTGATCTTGCGTCAACCTGTAATCTCCCCGTTTTTACCGTTGCTCCTTCTGATCCTTCGCAGGATTTTATGAGTCGATTTAGAGCTACAATGCCAGCCTTGCCTGGGCCAGAACCAGAACTTGACATGCAAGCTGTAGGCTGGGCGATAGCCGATAACGAGGATTACACTGCTCCTTTGATCCAAGAATGGTTCCAACTTGAGTTGGAAGGATTTCCTCTGCATCTCGAGCAGGCTCCACCTGACCCAGGATGGGAAGCAGGGTGGATTGCTCAACATGAACAGATGGCACTTAACCCTCTAGACGGCATTTCCTTGTACATGCTCTTCCAACAGCCTCAGCCTCAGGTTCCTGAGGAAGAATACTTTTCAGATCCTGAGCCCATTTGGCAATTTCCGGTCGATTCCTCTGAGCCTCTCTAAGGCTATACCTTCCCTGAGCATATGACGCACTTTGTTGAAGATGACCTAGTTCAAGAAGAGACCAGTGTCTTGGGAGAATGTTTCTTCCCTTCTACCATTGACAGGCTTGTCAATTCAGTGGTTGAACCTGTGTATGACCCCGTGCTCAACATTATAGATGAAGATCAACCACGCCCCGTGGTCTCTCCTCCGGAAGACTGCAGCATCATGGTCACGGGCCTTGTTCCACCGGTTGATCTTTGGAATGTGGATGAGATAGTTGATGTCCGGGTTGGAGTAGAAGTTTGGGCTGTTAACCGTTCGTTAGCCGAAGGTGGCCTCTGGGATGTCCCTTTCACTACGAATCCGGAGCTAGAGCGCAAGGTCGCAGCTATCCAAGATTTGAACTTCTGGGACTTACTACTGATGAAAGACCTGGCTGAGGATCTGGGATTGAATACTGAAGCCCCGGTAGCTGCACTGGCCACCGACAAAGGAAAGCGTAAGCTAGGGGAAGTCCCTTCTGATCTCTGGGATGTGAACCAAGACCCTCTGGCCGTGCCTTCTTTGGGGAACGTTCTCAACGTTACGAGGAGTGGACGAGTTTTTCAGCCTGCTAATCTGCAAGCTGGGACCTCGTCCAACCCTTCTAATCAAAGGAACAAACCTATTCCTTTCCCAAGGTCCGCACCGCTTGAGGTACCAGCACGGATCTTATTCAGCAACTCGAGCGGGTTCCTGCTGCAATCTCCCTCTGGGGTTTAATTTGTTCTTCCCGTGAGCACCGTCAGAAACTTTGCCATACTCTCGCCCGCCTAGAAGTTCAAGCTGATGTCACTCCTGAGGCTATGGTGTCTCTCATTCTACCTCCTACTGCTAAGCACACCGTGGTCTTCACCGACAAGGATCTTCCTGTTGAAGGAACTGATCATAACCGCCCTTTACATATTACAGTCAAGTGTCACGGATTCTGGGTTTCGACTGTCCTCATCGACAATGGTTCAGCCATCAACGTTTGTCCAATGAGGGTGGCCTATCGTCTGGGACTGGCAAAAAAAGACTTTGCACCTTCCAACCTGGCTGTCAAGGCGTACGACGGCACCCGTCGTATGGTTGAGGGCACTCTAGTGCTCAAGCTCAATGCTGAGGGCTTCGAAATGGATGTTGAGTTCCATGTTGTCGACATACCTGCAACTTTCAACCTGCTGCTAGGGAGGCCATGGCTCCACGGTTCAGATATCATGGCTGTGCCATCCACTCTTCACCAGAAGGTCATGCTGGGACTGCCTACTGGTACACTAACCATTTGCGGGGACTCTAGAATCCGCCTGCTCAAAGAAGATGGAACACCTGTCCTCGGAATCATGCACGGTGAAGAGGATGTCGATCTCGGAGGTTTCTCTTTTGACACGTCCAGTTCTGTCTTGGCTATCAATGTGGACGGGGATTTCCTCATAAGCTCTGTCGCGATGGACGTTATGTTGAGGATGTCCTATTTTTCTGGTCTGGGCTTAGGAATCCACCAACAGGGAGTCCCCGAGTTCCCTACCTTTCCTTCTTCTGAGGGCCGTTTCTATAACACCCTTAATATAAGAGGTGCTTTTATGTTATACTTTAAACTTAAAGGGCTAAGATGCCAATTTTTTTTAAGTGTGTGCATGTGTGCCGTGTGTGCTATGAGGTGTGTGTGTGTACCTAATTTAATAAAAAAGAAAAAAAGAAAAAAACAAAAGAAAGAAAACACACCAGGAGCGTAGAGAGAGAGAGAGAGAGAGAGAGATAGAAGAAAGGAGTGGTAGATTGAGACACTAATTTGGGTAATTTTTTTTTATTTCATGCTGATTTACCCAAAAAAAAAAATTTTGGTAAGTACCTTCTAATTCCTTCGAACAGTAGTTAATTTACAGGTTCTTGTATTTGAATTAAGTTGCAGAATCTGTTTAGGGTTACTGGAAATTGCTGAAACGTGTAGGAAACACATGCTACATGCTGGAACTATTTTGGAATAGTTGGAAACCGTCGAGAACTCGACTTGCTATGGATTTCTGAAATCTGCTATGCATAATGATAGACTATTCTGTTTTGATGAATTTTTCTCATCGATGATCCGATCATGTTATTTTCTGATAATTTTACTGTAGATGCCTCTGTGAGTGTAGTTTATTCTGTAAAAATTTTAGAATTTTTTGAGTAGTATGGAAAAAGATAAAAAAATCACGAACCGAGCTGGTGTCTAGTTCGCGTCTGTGCTGGCAGCACAGACACGTGTTGGAGAAACGGGCATACCTTCATGCTCGGGTATCAGTTTTACGAACCGTTTCTTGATTCAAAACCTAGACTCATATATCTTTCTGATTTTGTAAGGATTGGGCCTTAGTTTGGTCTGAGGAAAATCAGTTTTTGCTCCGAAGTTGGTGGTTTGTTATTCTGGAAATCTGGACAGGTTTTGGAACAATGTTCTTCATCACTTTTGTCATAGTTAAATGTACTTACTGATTATGGGCTCTCATGAGTCTTAAATATTGATCAATTGGTGATGTTTTGTTGTTGGAATTATTGGAAAAGATTGAGTATATAATTTTTAATGAGCATTCGATCGTGGACTGTTTTGCTGGAACTGTGTTTTCTGTTTGGATGTGTAACTTCATTTGAGCGTATCTTAGTCATTTGGAGTCCAATTTGGGCAAATTTTATATCTAGATTGATGTACTAGAAGTCTCCTTTCTAGTGGTGGTGGTCTTGTAGTATTCTTTTGAACCCATAGAAAACTATGGCCAAAATATGAGCAATGGTTCTGCTAGATAGTGAGTTTATGAGATCTTTGACCTTGGAATACGAATTGGTGAATATACTTTTGTTCGGCATTTGTTATGTAGTTGAGTTAATGTAGGATATTGTTAATGCATTTGTCAAGCCTTTCAAGTATTTATATACTAAAATGTTTGGCTTGTGGATAGGTGACGAGTTGGTGAATCAAGGAGCACCGAAACCATAGTTGTACTTTCTTTTGGAGTACGAGGTGAGTGTTTGATTCATAGATGTTGTTCTATGTTGAATTGAATTTGAACTGTTGGCTGTGTGCCCGGTGATTGGCTTTATGCCAAAAGGCTTTTATGTCTTAAGTTATTGGTTGTGTGCCCGGTGATTGACTTAATGCCAAAGGCTTATGCCTTAAACTATTGGCTATGTGCCTGGTGTTACTTTTAATATGGAATTGCATCCATGTCTCATAAACACTCCCGGATTCCATTCTGGAATTCAGTTTTGCAGGCGTTGTAGATATCCACTGCTGATCGTCTTGTGGCTGTACCCTCGCTTAGGGTAGCATGTCGAGGAGGCTTGACGAATTTTTGGCGAGATATTGTAAATAGAGATGTAGTTGCACCCACACGTCGGTTTGGACTCCTTTGAGTGCTGACCCGGGGTGGGTTGTGACAGTTTCGGTTTGGGGTACACTGCCTCTGCTGGAAAACCTCGAACTCTATGGTGATCCCGATAGCTACTTCGTGCGTGAAGTGGGGAATGCTGCTTACACTTAACAGTCTGAGCCCTTCATCAATCCAGAAACTGGGGAGCTGCTACCTGGTTTTGAGGTTTTCGCCGACGACACCTGGTCTGAGAGTGATGACGATCCGGCAAAGATAGAATTCAAGAGGAAGCTTACTCAGCCAAAAGCGAAGACTGATTGGCTGGGAACTTTTGATCAAGGGAGCTTTGAGCTGTTTTTCCAGGAAGCTGAAGAAGCCGAAGTGCTCATGCTCGGGCCCGACACCCTCGAGGACCCCACTGCTCTGATCACAAAGGCCAGGGGTAGCGTTAAAAATTGCATTTTCAAACTGCGCCTAACTTGCATTGATGAAACTTCTGAGTCTGAGTCTGTGTCTGAGTCAGAGTCAAAGTCCAGTGAGTCGTCTAAGTCTAGCTCTGAGTCGGAGTTTGTGCCTCTTGGCCCTCCACGTCATAGCTTTTATTTCGAGTTTGACTCTCTTGTTCTTGGCGGCCCGTTGGGGTCTTGTGAAATGAATGAGGCATCTTCTGAGTACTTACATGATCTTTACATAAACTGTGTCGACCCCGAGGATGAAGGGATAGATTTCGATGGGGACATTCCCAAGGAAATCCGTGCCCTCATCGAGAGGGAAGATGAAAGGCATGCTCAGCCATTAAAAGAGGAAGTAGTTTCTATAAACTTGAAAGATCAAAATGATCCCCGAATGGTTCAAGTGGGCTCCACGCTTTCACCAGAGGAGCATCGTGATTTCAAGGAGCTGCTCACTAAATACAGTGATGTCTTTGCATGGTCTCATCAAGACATGCCGGGCATTAACCCTGAGATAGTGGAGCATCGAATCCCTCTATTACCGGATGCTAAGCCTGTGAAACAGAAGCTCAGACGGATGAGACCAGATTGGGTTCAGAAGATCAAGGATGAGGTCACGAAGCAAATCGACACTGGGTTTCTCATGGTTTCTCAGTACTCTACTTGGGTGGCCAACATCATTCCCGTTCCCAAGAAGAATGGACAGATACGAGTCTATGTTGATTTTAGGGACTTGAACAAAGCAAGCCCCAAAGATGATTTTCTCTTGCCACACATCGATGTGTTGGTGGATAATACTGCGGGGCATGCTTTGCTTTCGTTCGTGGATGGCTTTTCAAGCTATAACCAAATTCTCATGGCTCTCAAGGACCGTGAGAAGTCAACGTTCATCACAGAGTGGGGGACTTACTGCTACTTGGTCATGCCTTTTGGGCTGAAGAATGCTGGACCTACCTATCAGCGGGCTGCTACGACCATTTTGCATGATATGATCCACAAGGAAGTTGAGGTCTATGTGGATGATATGATTGCCAAATCAAAAACTCGAGAGGGACACATTCCTGTACTTAGGAAGTTCTTTGAGAGACTCTGTAAGTTTCGTATGCGTCTCAATCCACAGAAATGCACTTTCAGAGTCACAGCTTGTAAAATGCTCAATTTCATGATCACTTCTCGTGGAATAGAGGTTGACCTGTCGAAGATTAAAGCAGTGCTCGAGATGAAGCCACCAGTGTCTGAAAAAGGAATGCAAAGCTTTTTGGGAAAGGTTCAGTTCATCAGCAGATTCATCGCCAAGTTGACCTTAACTTGCGAGCCGATGTTTCGTCTACTCAAGAAGGATACCATGTTTGTGTGGTCAGACAAGTGTCAAGCGGCTTTTACATCCATTCAGAACTACCTTTAGAATCCTCCGGTTTTGATGCCGCCAGTGCCCAGGAAGCCTTTGATACTTTACCTGTCTGTAAATCCCTCCTCTATGGGATGCTTGCTAGCTCAGGAGGGAGACAAAGGAGTTGAGAAGGCCATTTACTACTTGAGTAAAAAGATGGTTGGGTGCGAAGAACGCTACACTGCTTTGGAAAAGACATGTTGGGCTCTTGTTTAGGCTTCCAAGAAGTTGAGACACTACATGCTGGCTTACCTGGTGAAGTTGATTTCTCGAATGGATCCTCTCAAGTATCTATTCGAGAAGCCAGCGCTTACTAGTAAGTTAGCACATTGGTTGCTCATGCTAGCCGAGTTTGATCTCGAGTATGTGACAAGGAAGTCTGTTAAAAGTCGTGCTGTGGCAGAATTCTCGGCTGATCATCCTGTGGATGGGCCGGAGGACTCGGACTTTACGTTTCCAAATGAAGAGGTGTTAGCGGTAGTTGACGACGTGTGGACTCTCTACTTTGATGGGGCTGCCAATCAGAAGGGATATGGAATCGGGGTTTTGTTGATAACACCCGATGGTTCTCATATTCCGCTTGCGTTCAAACTCAATTTCGATGTCACGAATAACCAAGCCGAATATGAGGCCTGTATTGTTGGCATGGAGGCAGCTTTAACACTTAGCGTTGAAAAGCTCGAAGTCATTGGCGATTCTAACCCTGTTGTTTCTCAGGCCAACGGGGATTGGAAAGTTCGTGAGGAAAGGTTGAAACCTTACCATCAAGACTTGGAAAACCTTATTCCTCGTTTCAACAAGGTCACCTTTACTTGCATTCCTCGTTTGAAAAATCAATTTGCCGATGCCTTGGCAACTTTGGCTTCCATGGTTGAACTTCCGTTCGGTGTCAAACTCCGTCCTATCCTGATTGAACAGCGGGACTGCCCTACTTATCAATATGTTAGCACCATCGATGATGTCGATGATGGCCTGCCTTGGTACCATGACATATGGAACTTTGTAGAAAGTGACAAATACCCGGCTGAGGCCTCTAAAAAGGATCAACTCGCACTGCGAAGAATGGCTGCCCATTACATCATCTATGGAGGGAAGCTTTACAGGAGATCCCATTGTGGGATGCATAAGCTCTGTGTCAACAGTACTGAAGCCACCACAACAATGGAAGAGATTCGTGAAGGAGTCTGCGGTCCTCATATGAGCGGTGTCATGCTCGTCAGGAAAATCCTTCGTCAGGGTTATTTCTGGTCCACTATGGAATCGTACGTGGTTTGTGGATTATGTCCGTCGCTGTCATAAGTGTCAGATTCATGCCAATCTCATGCATGTTCCTCCCTCTAAGCTGTTTAGAATGACCCCGCCTTGGCCTTTCTCTGTGTGGGGCATCGATGTTATTGGCATGATCAAGCCATCTGCTTCAAATGGTCATCGGTTCATTCTGGTGGCAATAGACTGCTTTACCAAGTGGGTTGAGGCCGAGTCTTACAAAACTCTGACTGCAGTTTAGGTTGCTCAGTTCATCAGGAAGAACATTATCTATCGATATGGTGTCCCACAGGCATTCGTATCAGATAATGGAGTTCACTTCAAAGGCAGGGTTTTGGAGCTCTTCGAAGAGTTCAAAATCCAGATACACCATTCAACAACCTATTGCCCTCAGACGAATGGGGCGGTCAAAGCAGCCAACAAGAATATTGAAACGATTATTAAGAAGTTTGCAGAGTCCGCCAGAGACTAGCATGAGCAACTGCCTCTAGCACTTTGGGGGTAGCGAACATCAACTGGGGCAACACCCTACTCATTGGTCTACGGAATGGAAGCAGTGCTCTCTATCGAGCTTAAGGTACCATCATTGAGGATCATGACGGAATGTGAACTCACGAATCTGAATGGCTCAGTGGGAGGTTTGTTGAACTCATGCTCTTTGATGAGAGGAGGCTCCGTGCCTTGTATCGTGTTTAGGGGTATCAGCGAAGGATTGCTCGAGCGTTCAACAAGAAAGTCAAGTCTCGTGACTTGCTTGAAGGTGATATGGTTACGACGGAAATCCGTGCTCCCATCTTTAATCTTCGCCATAAGTTCCGTCCGAAGCGCGCAGGGCCTTACATCATCAAGACCATCCTCTCGGGTGGGGCAGCTTAACTCATTGATCTGGACGGCAACGAGTTCAACACTCTGGTCAATCTGGATCAACTCAAACGTTACTATCCCTGAGAGAAGTTCGCTGGACCGAAAATCACAAGAGTGGGCTGTTCCAGGCAAAAATTAGAGCAAGCCTACTAGACCGAAAACCTGCAAAGGCGGTCTAGGCAAAAATAAATAGGCAAATATCAAAAGCTCGCTAGGCTGAAAACCTGAAAAGGGCAATCCTAGGCAAAAGTTAGAGCGCAAAAGGAGAGGTAAATACACGAGTGAACCTTAGCCTGAACTACGTTTTGACCTGATTCCTTGAAAAGGGATACGTAGGCCGTCTCTCTGTGAGATTCGGTCATAATCAATCAACTTGATCCATGGTTTTCCATTTCAGTAGACATGCTGACGTTCAAGACCGGCTTGGTGTTCAACACTCGGACCAAAAGGGGAAAGTTCTTGATTTTTCAATTTTATTCAAACTATTATCTCTATTACACAGCTGAGCAAAGCCTTAAAAAACAGTTAAACATAAAAATAGAATACATGCTAGAGGCCTTAATAGGCTCACAGTTTATTCTAGATCATGGGAGTCCTGTCAGGGGTCAGTCTACATTTGTCTTTCTACATTTGTCCTGTTAGGCTACGATCCTGCCTACAAAGGCTTTATTGACAGGCGGCTTGCCAACCCAAGCACCAGTGCTGCATCAACATTGACTACTCCCCAGCCCAGAAGCACAAGATCCAGCGCTGGGGTGACCATTGCCGGACAGCCAGGAGAAATTCCAATCCCTGAAGGTGTGCCTTTAACACGCGTGGTGAACAGAAGGTCGTCCCAAAGACGGCCTGCCTCACAAAGACAGACAGAACCACTGGTTATCAATCGTGATACCAGTCAGTCCTCTTCATCTGGATATTCCGCATCTCCTCCATCCTCAGGTACTATGTCTCGTCAACCCCTCAACCTCAGCTCTCTGCTTACTGTTTCTGCACGAGGGCGTGGTGCCACTAGTAGGGTGGCATCAACTGGTAACCCTCCTCCACCACCTCGTCGTACCAGGGGGGGTTCAGGACGATCCTCCTCGTCTCCTCGGGAACACGACAGTTCCCTTGAAGCTATTGACGCTCATCGGGACAAACGGTCCAGACTTCAAGATGCTGGGGTTTCAGCTCCCCAGGCTGACGTACCTGCTTCAGAAACCCCTTCCCAAAATACTCAGGTTACTTCTGAGGCCTGGACCCCTCTTCTCGTAAGAGGTGATCGTCCGGTCAACGTCGGGGACAGCGCCTGCTCCTCGGAAACTGCGGTAGCCCTTGCACAGGGCTTATTGTTGCCTATTGATATGCAGAAGGAGTCTTCATCTCCGTCTGATCGGCTGGTATCCACTGGTCTCGTTAGTGGTATCAAGGTAATCATGATTTGTTTATCACAACTCTAAATTTTATTTGATTTTTGGGATGCCAACCCACTATCCATTCTTTGATGTATCTCAGTTCATCCAAAAGATGGTTGCATTGGGCCAAAAGTGCCAAGAAGCAGAGTCTGAACGAACAAGACTCTTAAATGACAACACAAGACTGTTGCGAACAGTTAAAAGGTTGGAGAATGAGAGGAACAACGCCAAGTCAGATTACAACGACGTCAAAAGCCAGCTGGAGACTGCCGAAGACAGTCTTAAGCAAGCGTTGGCCGAGATTGACAATACCAAGAAGGATGCCTTTGAGGATGGGTACCAGAAGGGGTTCGACGCCGCAACTGCGGATTATGTGCAGCAGATGCCGACCATTCAGGATCAGATTTGGGGGGCCGACTGGGAGGCCTGTTTAATCAAAATTGGAGCTGCAGATGACTGCCCCTTATGGGTAGAGAATGATCTGCCCAGTCGCCGTTCAGAAGTTGAACAGGAACAGACGGAGCATTTGGAAGATGACGTTGAGCATCAAATTGACAATTTTGCTGACACGAATGCGGACACACAGGTGGAGGATCAAGAAGTCCTCGTAGAACAAGCTGCTGAGAAGGCCTTAGATGCAACTGTCAATTTGGAAGAGGATGCTGCTGCTGCTGTATCCGGTGCTGGAGCTAACACCGAGGTCGCTGATAACACCCCTCCAGAAATTCAGAATCTTGACTGAATGGTAAGTCCTTTTTCTTTATCAGAGACAATAGTACCGCTGGTCCTGCGTGACCATATTTCTTTAGCCCTGCATGGCATCAGAATATTTCGTTTTATGGATAATACAGGTATTCGCCCTTCGTGGCAAAATATTTTGGTTTTGGAGGCCATTTCAAGGCCTGATTGTTTTGCTCGGCCCTTCGTGGCCAGAAACCATCAATGGTGGCTCGTACCATTCTATGTGTGCCTGTTTAGATGCATGTGATCAGATAATCCTGTCTGTCTAGGTTCTGCTTAGACTATTACTAAGTATTTCGTACTTAGTCTATCTAAATTTCTCATATTTAGACGGATACAAGAATCTGTATGAAACATAATTTCGTTACGTTTCTTTTCAAGTATTTCGTACTTGGCATGTTTAAGTATCTTCGTACTTTACATAGTATATAAAAATTTATTTAGGTTTATGTACGTCATACGTAGTTGTGTATTTGTTAAGTGTCACATACGTAAACAATTGCTAAGTATCTCGTACTTACATAATATTCAAGTTTCTCATACTTAAATAAGTATTTATATACTAAGTGTATTCGTACTTGTATATTTTTGAGTGTCACGTACCCTTATGCCCAAGTGTTTCGTACTTGTGAATTTTAATACAAGTGTTTCGTACTCGTGAACAAGTGTTTCATACTTGTGAATTATAATACAAGTGTTTCGTACTTGTGAATTCTTAAGTATCTCGTATGTACTGAGTTCATTCGTACCCATTCCCTGCTCCCCAATACGAAGAAGGGGAAGATAGAGCCATTATTCGTATTTATAGATCAAAACAATCCATAAGTAAATAGAATTTCTGAAAAAGTCAATATATTGCAAAAGACATGATTTTATTCTTAATCCTAAAAACTCAAGGGGTCGTTACGCGTACCCCGTGCAGCTAAAACAGGAAACACAAGGGAATTGTATTCATAATTCCCACACAATCACAATTCTAAAAAAAAGTAAACTGAAGTCTTTTAAACAAAGAACTTCCTCAAGTTGTGGACATTCCAGGGCCGTGGCACTGGGTTCCCGTCCAAGTCTGCCAAACGATAGGCCCCAATGCCTACAACCTCGGTAACTCGATATGGGCCTTCCCAATTGGCCCCCAACTTGCCCTCGTTGGCCACGTTGGTGTTGCCGAGCACCTTGCGGAGCACAAGGTCTCCAACATCGAACTCGCGAGGGTGGACATGCTTGTTGTAGTTTTTCATCAACTGCTCCTGGTAAAAGGCCAAATGCACCAGGGCTCTTTCTCTTCTTTCCTCGGCAAGGTCGAGCTCAATTTCAAGAGCCCTATCATTTCCCCCACTCTCGACTAAAGCTGTTCTGTTAGTAGGAAGCCCAACTTCTAATGGAATAACTGCCTCTGTTCCATAAGCCAAAGAATAGGGGGTGTCTCCCGTAGACCTCCTAGGCGTTGTTCGGTGTGCCCAGAGCACCAATGGCAGCTCATCAGGCCACTTGCCCTTTGCCTTATCCAACCTTTTCTTAATCCCATCCAGGATGGTTTTATTGGATGCCTCTGCTTGCCCATTACTCTGGGGGTAAGCAGGGGTTGAATAATAATTTCTTATTCCATATTGGGCACAAAAGGTTTTAAACTTCTTCTGGAACTGGGAACCATTATCTGTAATCAAAGAGTACGGGACCCCAAAACGAGTAATAATACTTTTCCAGACAAACCTCTCTATCATGGGTTCAGTAATCTTGGCCAAAGGTTCAGCTTCAATCCACTTCGTGAAGTAATCTGTTGCTACCAAAAGGAATTTTCGATTCCCAGTAGCCTTATGGAGTGGACCCACGATGTCCATTCCCCATTGCGCGAAAGGCCAGGGGCTAGTCAAGGGCACCAAATCTTCGGCTGGTGTTCTAATCATTGGTTAGAACTTCTGACACTTCTCACAGATTTTCACGTAAACCTTTGCATCTTCTTGCATGTGCGGCCACCAATATCCTTGGGTGATTGCTCGGTGAGCTATGGACCTACCTCCTGCATGACTTCCACATGTCCCTTCATGAATCTCATGGAGAAATCTCTGCACCATTTCGGGGTACACACAAAGCAAGTACGGCCCAGTAAAGGACTTCCTGTACAACTTCCCTTCTGGAGACAACCAAAACCTCACTGATTTGGTTTTAATCTTGTGCGCTTCCTTTTTATCAGAAGGAAGGGTCTCATCTCGTAAAAACCCAATAATTGGATCCATCCAACTTGGGCCCTGGCCCACATCTAGGACCGAATTTATATTTTTCCCAATGCTCGGTTCATCCAAGTAATCGACTGCTACTTTCCTTTTTAACTCAGTAGGAACAGCAGCAGCCAGCCAAGCCAGAGAGTCCGCATGGGCATTCTGTCCCGAGCTTATTTGTTCAATACATACCTTCTCGAAGGTATCAAGCAAATCTTTGGCTGCTTGCACGTAAGCCGCCATCTTTTCACTTCGGGCCTCGTATTCCCCGGACAGTTGGCATACAACCAACTGCAAATCGCAATACACCCTTAATCTCTTTGCTTTTAAGGTACTTGCACTCCTGAGGCCGATCAGCAGAGCCTCATACTCCGCCACATTGTTCAAGGCACTGAAATCCAGCCGAACAGACAACTCGATCATCACCCCACCTGGGCGGCCCCAGAACCAGAATTGCAAGCCGAGCCATCGACGAATAACGTCCATTCCAAAGGGTCCTGTTCGGCAGTCAACTTTCTTTTCTTTCCTGGTTCCTGAACGGATCGCTCCTTTCCCGTAGGAGGCCCTGGCGCTACCATCGGAGTAAATTCTGCCACAAAATCAGCCAACACTTGGCCTTTTATTGCCGTGCGCGGCTGAAAGTCAATGTCATATTGGCTCAACTCAACAGACCAGGTTGAGATCCGTCCCGAGAAGTCTGCCCTTCGTAGCAGCGACTTTAACGGATACTCAGTATAAACTACAACCTTATGGCTTTGGAAGTAATGAGGCAACTTCCTGGTTGCTGTCCGTAATGCAAGGACCAGTTTTTCAAGGGGCAGATACCTCGTTTCTGCGTCTAACAATGTCTTACTCACATAATAAACTGGGATTTGCTCTGATCCCTTACTTCTTAATAAAACAGCACTAACAGCATGCTCAGAAACAGCCAAGTATAAAACCAAACACTCACCTGGTTCTGGAGTTGACAAAAGTGGTGACTCAGCCAGGTACTTCTTCAGGTCCTGGAAAGCTTGCTCACACTCTGCTCCCCATTCATATCCTTCTCTTTTCTTAAGAAGCTGAAAGAAGGGCCTGCATCTATCACTGGACCGGCTGATGAATCTATTGAGAGTGGCAGCCATCCCAGTCAACCTCTGTACCTCCTTAGTTGTCTTAGGACTCTGCAATCCTTGCAGTGATGATATCTGATCCGGGTTTGCCTCAATCCCCCTTATTGTCACAAGGTGCCCCAAGAACTTCCCTGATCCAACTCCAAATGCACACTTCGAGGCATTGAGTTTCAACTTGTACTGCCTCAAGATATCAAAGACCTCTTTCAGATCCGCTATGTGACCCTGCCTGGTCTTGCTTTTTACAACCATGTCATCTATGTAAACCTCCATAGTTTTGCCAAGCAACTTTTTAAACATAATGGTTGCTAGTCTCTGATATGTTGCCCCTGCATTCCTTAATCCAAAAGGCATCACGCTGTAACAGTACAACCCTCGTGGCGTAATGAAAGAGGTCTTCTCTTGATCAGGCCCAAACATAGCAATCTGATGATATCCTCGATATGCGTCGAGGAAACTCATCCGTTCATACCCAGCGGTTGCATCAACTAATTGGTCAATCCTGGGAAGGGGGAAACTGTCATTTGGGCATGCTTTGTTCAAATCTGTAAAATCCACACAGACACGCCACTTTCCATTCTTCTTTTTTACTACTACAGTGTTGGACAGCCATTCTGGATAGTATACTTCACGTATTGCTTTGGCTTCCAACAACCGTTCCACTTCTTCAATCACAGCATCTACATGCTGCACAGCTGCCCTTCTCTTCTTCTGAATTACGGGTTTGTGCTGGGGATCTACATTTAAGTGGTGACAGATTACGTCTGCACCAACTCCGGGCATCTCTTCCGGTACCCAAGCAAATACATCGACATATTCTTTTAAGAACCCAACTAGCTCATTTTCCTCTTCAACTGGTAGTGACTCCCCAATTAGAAAATACCTCTCAAGATCAGTCTCGTTGATCTGTATTTTCTTCAAGCCTTCCACCACCTTCTCTGTTGGATTTCTGCCGACATCCTCGATAGTCGGTTGGTCTGATTCCTCTACTGCTTGAACCTGGTGAGCCTTTGGAATTTTCTTAACAATAGAAATCAGACACTGCTGTGCCGCCTTTTGATTTCCTCTGATTTTCTCGATACCATTGGAACCAGGGAACTTCACCGTTTGATGATACGTAGAGGAGACCGCCCTCATCTTATGCAACCACGTCCTTCCAATAATCGCGTTATAGGAAGACGGGACATCTACTACCAGGAAATCTGTTCTTAAGACCACTGTTCCTGCCCGAACAGGCAAGGTTACCTTACCGAGGGGCCAAACCGCTCCTGCTCCAAATCCAACCATAGGTGTCGTCGACTGTTCCAAGTCTGACTGAGTTAACCCCAATTTCTTGAATGCATTGTAATACATGACCTCCGTGCAACTCCCAGAGTCCACCAAGATCCTCTCGATGTCGTACTCCCCAATTTGTAGGGTAATGACCAGAGCGTCGTTATGAGGTACCTGGATATCCCCGAGATCTTCATCTGTGAAGACTATGCTTTCGTTGCTTTCACTAGATTCTCGTCCCCTCTTGTTTCCCAATCTCAGCACATGCTGGTCATGCTTGGTTTTCCTTTGGAGCAGCCTAACCTCATTCCTCGTATAAGGTGCGGCCAATCCATGTATCATATGGATTACTCCCCTGGGATTCTGTTCGTAATCCATCTCCATGGCTTTCCCTTTTTCTTTGAGGTCCTCCTGGATACACTCCTTTAGGTAGCCTCGAGAGACCAAATCGGCAAGATGTTTCGTGAACATCTCACAATCTTCTGTCATGTGGCCCCAATCCTTATGATAACTACAGTGCTGATTCGTAGCACGTTTGGCATCCTTGTCCCCACCTAGACTTGGGGGCCATTTGAAGTAGGGCTGATTCTTTATTCGATAAAGAATCCTGTAAATAGGCTCTTTCCAAACTGTCGTTATTGAAAAGAATGACTTAGGATCTGGTGCTGGCTTCTCTTTATATGGCTCCCTCTTAGCCTGCCCATACTCCTTTCTCTCTTTGTAAGTCCTGGGCTCTGGTTTGTCCACCTTTTTCGCTTGTGTCTTTGGCTGTTCGGCAATTACCTTGCCGTCTTCCCGGAGGATATCGTCCTCCATCCTGGCATGTTGCTCGATCCGTTCCATCAAGTGGGCCAGTGTTGACACAGGGTGCTTATTCAGAGAACGGCGCAGTTCCTCCCGAACAGGTAAACCTGTTTTGAAGGTAGCAATGGCATATTCTTCACTGCAATTGTCAATCTCGTTGAAAGTCTCCCAGTATCTTTTAGCATAGTCTCTAATCGGCTCGTTATCCCCCTGCTTCATCGTGGAGAGATTTTCGAACGTCTTGGGAGCCTTTCTACTTGTCAAGAATTGTGCAGTAAATTCCTCGGCCAACTGCGTCCACCCTCGTATGGATCGTGACTCCAATTTGTGGAACCAAGACAGAGCCACCTTCCCCAAACTTTGATGGGAACATCTTACACATTATAGCATCATCACCTTCGTGCATGAACATGGCCTGTTGGTAATGCTGTATGTGTGCAACGGGGTCCGCATTTGTCTCGTAAAGTACGAAAGCTCCGTGCTTAACCCTGCTCGGCAACCGTGCCTCCTGTAACTTTCTCGAGAAGGGAGATGTCGCAATATCACTTAGGGCTTTTCTTGCTGCTTCTCGTGCAGTCATTGTTCCAGCCTCCTGTTCCCTGTTTCTATGCGCCCGTACCTTATCCCAATCGGAGTCAGGTCTCTCATACCTGTCTCTATGGTGTTTCCGGGTACCTTCTTCAACAGAGGAACTTTGGCTCCTGCTTCACCTTTTTCGTGGAGAAAGCAGTCGTTCCTTTGGACTCTTACTTCTCCTTCTTCGTGAAGAAGGCCTCCTTTTTCTTGGAGAGGGACTCCTGCCCCTATTCCTTCGGTGAGAAGGAGTGGCCTTGTATGTTACCATGGCCCTTTCTTCTCCTCTCGAATGCCTTCGTGACAATCCAGAATCCTCCGGATGATCTCTGATCCTTTCCATCTCACAGATCTCATACTCTCGTTTCTTGATTAATCGAGCAGCCTCCTCGATCTCCTGCCTCTTTCTATCGAGGATGTCACTGTGATTATGCACACTCTTGGAATGTGCAACTGACTCTTCTCTATGATGGGATTTGCTCCTTCTCGTGGAGTTTGTAGCAGTCCTACCTTCTTTGTTTTTGGGATCATCTGGGATGGTAAGGGGACGATCTTTGCTCGTCGTCCTCTTACTGTGGCCACCAGCTTGCTTTCTCGGAGCTCCTGGAGGGGATTTATTCCCTTCCCCGCCAGCCTGGTTTTTCTCGGTGAGCGGGGTGACTGGATTTGGTTCCACCATGTGGTCGTGGGTTCGGTTCCCAGAGACGGCGCCAATTGTAGGTGCAGAAAAACAAAGAGTACCTGGAGAGCTATTATTTCGTAACAGTTCCACGTGATTCTTGGTTGATACCCCTCTGCCTCTGTCGGAACCCTAATCTGCAAGACAAACAAAGAGTGAGCGCACCTCCGCCTCTCGTGGCGAAGGCCCTCCGATGCCTAAGTTAGTATCTCGTACTGATCTCAAACCCTAATTATCAATAAGGAAGTGTATAATGCATACAGCGTAATGTGTACCTTCTGCCTCTAAGTTTAGCTTATATTTATAGACATGCGTCTGCTTGTTCTCCAAGCATCCTCATCGTCCCAGGATTCCTATCCCGTACAGGAAACCTGGCCCTCTGGGGACTCTCGTGCCCAATCAACTGAGATCCTTCTTTCGTATGGATCTTCCCCACTATGGAATTCGTTCCATCATAGGACTGCTCTTAGACTTATCTTTATCTATATACGGGGTCCCGTTCTCTGGAACATTCCCACTACTTATCCCAGTTGGATATTGAACACTCCTTCTTGAGTACTGCTCCTGCCTTTTCTCTTAAAGCGGTTTGTCAAGGACTCTATCTGTTCGGCAAGCCCTTTGCCGAACAGATTGCACTATAAGTTCTACCACTTTGGACATAAACCTATCCAGCCGAACAGCTCATACTCGAACTAGGATGTCTCATATCCCTGTTCCCGGACAGTCATCTGTTCGGTACACACTTCGGGTCGCCGGCCCTTATCATTACGACGCCTTTCATCACCTTTCTGATTGCACTATCTACATCACGTGTTCGGCTCGCGTTTATACCTGTTCGGGAATACCTCCCTACAATTTCGTAGCCATGCTTTGTAGCAACGTTTCAGGTCGGTGCGGAAATCAGGATCTGCTCCTCCAAGTTGCCTCAAGCCCCAATTGTGCTCATACCCGATCAGATTCTGGGTAGTGAATGCAGGAATGTGGAAGGCTTCCACCCCAGCTCGGTGTAACCCCTGGCTCATCCCTACCTGTAGAAGGATGCAGCCTGGAATGTAGAATGTGAAATTGGACAGCCCAGCGATCACCATTCTTTCATACCCTGCAGAATTTAGGGCCATATTTGGAATGTCTAGCACCCTGTGTCTCTAGACAATTTCCTGTTGCGACAGGTTATTCATAAATGCATACCAGTCCTCCGTGGACATTTCTAGATACAGCATCCCTTGTTGATGCATTCGCCCCGGCAGGTGTGGCCAATTCGCCTCCGGAGCTGCAATCAATCCCTGCTTGTCTGATAACCACAGCTGCATGAGTGAAAAGACAAGTAAGGAGCTATATAAAACTTGAGCGGAAAAACAAGTCAGAAACTCCGATATAACTTTAGCTGAGTGTTGAGGTAAAAGCAGAATGTGAGGAAACCAAAAAAAGGTGAGCTGAGTGAGTTTACCTGCAGTAGAAGTGGGCTGCCGCCAAATGTTTCTGCCTGGCCGGTAGCCGCTAAATCCAAACCCATGAGTGTTTCAGCAAGAACCATTGGTACTACGTTCTTTCGGACACCCAGCTGGGTGGCAACATGCACCAACGAGGGATTAACCCGTCCATCTGCAGGCACCAGCAGGTATGCAGCCAGCACACAGATTGACAAAGCAAACCGTCGCCTAGCCTGCACGGCGGTGTCTGTAAGGTCACCTTCAGGGCCGTACCATTCCATCAGGCGCATTATGTTTATCTGCCCTCCACTTAGCAGACCCTCTGCTGCACCTTTCGAAATCTTCAGCGTAGACTTCAAAAGTTTGGTCATGCTTTCTCTGTAGGGAGGTACAATAATCACACTGGAGGCAAACCCTTAGAGGTATGCTTGAAATTCCTCCATTGTTGGACATAACTCATCATCTCCAAATCTGAATACATGGACGTCTGGGTCCCAGAACTGCACTGCAGCCCATAAGATTTCAAGGCGCAACCTTACGCTTCAAAGATAACAAAACGCGGCCTACCCGTGAGCCCGGAATGATAGCCAATCGCCTGCAACGAATGTTTCAAGTCATGGTCCAATTAAGGTGGGGAGGTGATTTGCCATTTTGAATGTTGTCTGGAGCTTTCTTCTGAAGAGGAGTACATTACTTTCACAGAGACATGGCCTTTTATAGCCAAAAGGATAGCAGGATATTTCCTTTTCAAAGAAAAGATCTATGAAGGTTGGTATAGGTCCCTTCAATTCAAGGGTACACCTATGGACTGTCCCAGACCTTTGCTGGACGTCCAACAGTGATGACAGGGCCTGCAGCACTTCAACTTTCTGAAAAGGGTCAAACTTGGCACCTGTACTGGGCAGAGCAAGGTAGTCACTTACTCGCGTGAGGGTTGTCTCGCGCGAGGTAGTCATTTACTCACGCGAGGGTTGTCTCTTTTCACGTTTTGAGGAGCAGCCTACTGACTTTTTGGGGAGATTATTCATGTTTTATCTCGGACTGAATTTTGGATTTTTGTATGTTGCCAGTGGGTCAACACAGGTGTAAGCAGACATGTCGAGGTTTCTGTTTTGCGTTTATTGATTATATAAGTTTTTCAGCCCTGTTGATTGTTAACAAAAATCATGGTTGCGATGAAGACATTCTTTGTTGGACATGCCAGGCATAAGTGCCATACAATGGATTTAAAGGAAAAGCAAAAGCAAGGAAAAACGCTCGGAGAGCCCACCGGCTCTCGAGTTTATTCTTCAATACAAGCAGGTCTCATTTGGGGGCTCAGTAGTATCCTCATGGCCTTGCCCTAATTTCTGCACAAAGCTGTGCCACGTAACGGTTATCCAGCCAGTCCACGAAATCTGGACTAGGACCCTCGAGCACCCCATTCCTCCAATACCTTCGATAGTCACGCAGTGTCGGTACATCGAAATCAGGTAGTTGGAAGTCTTCAGTTCCGGCTCTGTGCAGCCCTTGACTTATGCCTACCTGGCGTAGGATGCGGCCCGGGATGTAAAAAGTAAAATTAGCCAGGCCAGCGATTATCACTCTTTCAAAACCTGTGGAATTGATAGCCATCTCAGGCATGATCAGTCATGGACATCTCCAGACAAAGTCGTCGATTGCATGTCATGCAGGATTGTATACCACCCCAACATATCTTGTTCGGGGTACAGCATGGATCGTTCGAGCATCCGTCTTGGGAAATGATCCCAGCCTACCTGGGGAGCCTCGAGCAAACCCACTTTGTCAGAAAGCCGTACCTATATGAGTGAAAAGACAAGTGAGAAACTAGATAAAAGCCTGAGCGAAAAGACAAGTAAGGTTTTAGAGTGATCCTAATCCGAGCATCGAGGTAAAATGAGAAAGTGTAAAAACCGGAAAAAGGTGAGCTGAGTGGGCTTTTACTTGAAGCAACCGCGGACTGCCACTGAAGACATTGCTTTGACGGCTTTTGAACAAATCCAAGCCCATCAGTGTTTCAGCTAAGATTGTCGGGATGATGTTCTTTCGTGCTCCCATTTGTGAAGCTATACTCACCACACTGGGACTAACTTTTTCGTCGGTAGGAACCAGTGCATAAGCCGCTAGTGCGCAGATCGAAAAGGCAAAACGTTTGTGCGCCTGCTCGACATGGTTCTCCAGAATTCCGTCAGGACCGTACAACTCAATCAGGTGCGGGATGTTCAGTTCGCCGTCATGAATAATACTGGCTGTTAATTCTTAATATTGAGTTTCATCCGCAGCAGATGACTCATATTTTCCTGAATCGGGGGAACAGCGAGAACATCAGAATTTGCAAAGCCGTGCAAGTAGGCTTGGAACTCCTCCACCGTTGGGCACATTTCGTTCTCATAATTACAGAAGACGTGCATCACTGGATCCCAGTGGATCATGGCACCTTCGAGAAGCTCGGGGATGGCCCCACATATCGAAGATCTCTGATAAAGGCCAAGCCTCGGGACCGAGGGCTCGCCCAATTAATGGTTTCGGTTCTCCCCAACCAAGGATTGAGCATTGCAGCTAACGGACTCTCCAGTTTGAATAACCGATGAGTTTTTGTGCTTTCATAAAGGGTGATGTGCTTTACATTACTACCAGTGAATTCCATTTTATAGAAACGTGCTAGGACATATTTGGTCCTCGGTTGTCGTGCCGAAAGAAAAGTTGAAGGCTTAGGTGTCTTACCACTTGGCGTATGAGGAACACCCCAATTATGGTTTCATACTAAGTGCAGACCGTAGGGTCGTCCCTTGAAACTCCTAGTGCTTTAAAAAGGATTGAGTTGGTCAAACAAGGGCAGCTTGCCAAAGGCTAACCCTCGCGCGAGTGTCTCACTCCCTCGCGCGACATAGCTCCCTCGCGCGTGCATATCACTTCGTCACGCGACAGACATCCCTCGCGCGAGTGACTCACTTCATCGCGCGATGGTTCAATCTGCATTTTGACAGTTTGCAACAGCCACTGATCTGATTTGGTCATTTTGAGTTCCAAGGCTCCTTTGGCACTTTTTATGGTTTCTACAAGTCACAATGGGTATATGTGACTTTATCCAAGCATCGGTTTCAAAAATTCGCGTTTAACAAAGATTTTGGACCCTCGGCGGCCCGTTTCAAGTCAAAATCGAGATTTCGAGAGGTCAAAATCCATTCTAAGGGTTTTTGCCAAGTTCTTTCATGCCGTACAGGTCATATGGAGCATATGTGACTGTACGGAGGTGTCGGTTTCAGTCCGGGACATATTTGAGTCGTGTTTTGTGTCACGTGTTCCTTTTTGTGTCTTTTGGACACTTTTCGGTATAAATCTCGCCTTGAGATGTTTTACTTGATTCCGTCAACTCATGCAAGTCACGTTGTACATGTTTGACTTGGCAGAAGTGCCGGTTTCAATCAAAGTCAAGTATTTTGAGTTTTGGCCTGTTAATGCCCAAAATTTCATTATATTTCCCATATCCTCGTATCCTGGCCCTGTCCTAGGGTACATTTTCCATTTTCTTTCAAGCTAGTCACTTCTATACATACACGTGTGTCTGTGAGCAATCTCAGTGTGTTATCAATGGAAGTTTGGTATTAGCGGTGGGTGTTTAACCTCTTTTATGCATAATAAGAGTGAATAAACCATGAGAATGCAAATTTTATAGCTAAACTGTGCTCTATCATACCAAAGCAAAAGAAAGTACCGTGCATATGGTACTCCGGCTAATCAAAAGCTATCAAAGTCAAAACAAGGCACACTCGCCCACTGTCAACAAGGCACGCAGGCCTCCCAAAAGCAGTATCAGTATGTCTAAAGGCGCACTAGGCCATCTATCTTTCTACTTGGGCACGTAGGCCCGAAATGAAAAATCAAGTGCAAAAAGTAAGGTGCATCGGGCTCCTCATCGGCCCTCACTTCGCCCAAACCAGTCGGTATCACCGCCGTCGTCATCGCCGTCGCCTCTGCCGTCATCATCATCAATGTTCTCCGTCGGGTCCTGCATGTAATTGGGATCGTCAGCAGTGTCATCAGAGTTGCCCCGTGCCTCCTCTTCTTCTTCCTCTTCTCCTCCTTCCTCCTCTTCCTCTTCCTTTTCCTCAGCAGGTTGGGACAAGATGAGCTACTTCTTGTGGGCCGGTTCATCCTGGCTCGACCTCTCGCGCATCTCTATCTGGTACCGCTCTTCTGCGCGTGCCACCGCCTTCCTGGCTGCCTCTTTGCTTGCTGCGGCAGCCAGTGAGCTTCTGGTATGTCATGTAGCGGCTGGAGGTGTAGTAGTCTTTGCTTTCGGTGGAGATCGCGGTATCTTCTTAGAAGCCGCCCGTCCCTGTGCCTGCATAGTTATATGTTGCATTAGTATATATTTTGTAGCATATTATATATCAAATGTTTAATTGATAGGTACATTCTATCAAATTGGAAGCTATTTATCAGCTATCTGACGGTATTGGAGGTTTTCAAAGTATGCATGTCATGTATTGGGGGCAGATATGTATCGTAGGTATTGAAAGCAAGAAGGAATGTATCGTTTTGTATACCTGAGTCCTCCGAGAAGCAGCTGCCTGTGCTGACTGAGATGTGGGTGCTGGGTAACGTAACTCCAGTGGCATGCCACTCACCGCTCGTCTGACTACATTCTCCAGAGCAAGCATGCGGCGAACGGCTTCGTTCACCCATTCAACAGGCACCTGTAAATGATTTACAATCATCAGACATTTCAAATACAGTTCAAGGGTATTAAATTTACAAAAATGGAAGTTCGTTTACCTGAACAGTCACTGCCGCGGGCTCCACTCGCGCTGGTGCAAGCTGCACCTCAGCTGGATTGCCCTGGGAGTCCACTACGTCCACCTTCCAAAGCAACTCTGGAGGCCCGCCTACTACTGGCCTGCTCACCCTGTGCTTCATGCGGCGTTCTCCTCCTCTCTGTATCTCAGCAGCAGCCCTTCTCTCTGCGCTAGCCTCACGTGCCTGCTCCTGGACCTCTCTGCGAGCCCTGACACCGAGTGGCCTCGCCAGGTGATCTCTCTGGTACGCTGCATAGTCCATCTCAGGACGCAGGTGGTGTGTCAGCTCAGTGTCCAGCCTCGTGAACCTCTCCAACTCAGGCAATGTATAGTCTCCTGTATGTGAAGCTCATGGCGGAAGTGGCCCTAGCACCCGGAACTTGTGGTAATCAAGTGACTGACGAGTCACTCGATCCCCTAGGTACCATTGCCAACTGAAGGCTGACTCCAACAGCACCCTGCTGGCTGTAACAGCTCTGCTCCTGGCCAAGTACTCTGGCTCTGGCCCGCTTGTCCTCCAAGGATCCCACACGAGCTGCACAAATTGGCAAGCAAACAACGTATACAATTGATCAGTGACAGCATTAAAGCCATGAAAAGCATGCATGATTGACTATTGAAGTTCTAATGTTATACCTGCGAAGCTCTCAGTTCATCCAGATACAACCTATAGGCGTTGAGGCTACCTCTCCTTTCTTTTGGTTCCCATGTACTCTTTGCTCCATATCAGCGCACGTGGAAGAGTGCTCAAGTCAGCATGCTTGCACTCCGAAGGGTACATCTTCAGCACTTCGTATGCCCAAAGCTACACAGTTTTCAAACATGGAGATGTATCAGTCGCAAGATAGACAATTATGCAATAAAGCTGTTAAATAGGCTGTACAATCAAATGTTTCACATATAATGGGAATTATGCTTTACCATATTGAAATCATACCTCCCAGATACGCCAATAGCCGGTTGTGCTTTGCTCAGTCTTCGAAGAATCACCCAGAAACAGGTAAGCTATGCCAAGTGCTGCTCCGCCCCAATCGAAGCGTGAGGCTGTCCTCAGATCCCTCAGAGCAGGCAAGTACGACAGGTGTACTGTGCTTCCCCTGCTTGGAAATAGTGAAGCCCCGAAAAGGTATAGTAAGTAAGCTTGGGCCATCTGCTCCGCCTCCCACTCAGTGGTCACCTTTTTCTTCAGATACTTCTTGAACTGGGCATATCTGGCCGCTCCTCTCTCTACCTTGGGCACCTCCCCCAAGAACCACTCCAGCGCCGCTGGATCCTCGTGTATCCCTGAGTCAAATGGAATGGGATCTCCCCCAACCCTCAAGCCTGTGATCGCTGCGAAGTCAGTCGGCGTCACTGTCATCTCTCCAGGAGGTAGGTGGAAGGTATTGGATGTATCCCTCCATCTCTCAGCCAGTGCAACGAGAACGGCATGGTCATTCCTAACCGGTGATGATAGGGTTCGTATGTACTCACCAAACCCCGCCTCGTCCACTAGTCGTCTCACCCTCTCAGGTAGGCCCTTATACAGCGCTAGGGAACTGCACGGTCCGCCAGAGCCACGGATATCCCTATGCTCCGCCTGTTTCAGACAACCAAGACAAGTAGCAGGATATAATGTTAGCATACAGGGCTTTCATTTTAAAGTTCTAGGTAATCAATGTAGCAATTTAACCATGCATGGAAGACAAGCAGCAGGATGTAACGTTAGCATACGGAGCTTTCATTTTCAAGTTCCAGGTAATCAATACATTAGTGTAACCACATATGGACGGTCTAAGTTATTGGTTCAAGTTCTTGTTCGAATTATAGCATGCATGGGCTACAGTGCTAGAGCTATCTTATTGTGGCTTGAAACTCAGTACCATCTTCAACAGTTGCTTGGTTCAAATCCTTGCGTGCATGGCATGTGATACAAGGGCTATATCGTTGTGGTTTGACGTCTACGCAGGCTACCATTAGATGGTTGGTTCAAGTTATTAGATGGTTGCTTCAAGTTATAGTGCTTGTTGGGGGAACTGCTTCTTGGCCCCCTTATATGGATGACTTCAATAGTTGTTTGTATGCTTTGGGGCTTGATGATCTTAGGTACACTGGTTGCTTTCTCACCTAGGCTAACAAACAAGACCCCATACATTTTGTCAGTACAAAACTGGATCGAGTATTAGTCAATAAGAATTGGATGAAGGTGTACACTTGTTCCTTTGCTCATTTCTCTAATCCTGGGATATCTGATCACTCTCCTGCTATTACGTCAATTCTTCCTAGTCCTAGGACTTCAAATAAACCTTTTCAGTTTTTTGATTTCATAGCGGATCACCCTCAGTTTTTGGCAGTAGTTCAGAAAGTTTGGAGGAGAGTAATTATTGGGAATCCCATGTATTGTGTCTGTGAGAAGCTCAAGCTGTTGCTAGGCGAGTTCAAACTTATTAATAGTAGAGATTTTAGTGATGTCTCCGCTAGGGTTGTTGACCTCAGACAACATCTAGATACCTTGCAACATGCCTTGAGTTCTCACAACCCTATTCCTTCCTTGATTAGTCAAGAAAAAGTTGTTTTTAAACAGCTCTTTACAATGCTCAGGGCTGAGGAAAGTCTGGCTAAGCAAAAGTCTAGAATTCAGTGGCTGAAGTTGGGTGATCAGTGTACTTCTTATTTTTTCAAATCTGTGACTAATGCAAGAAATAGAAATAAAATAACCAGTCTGGTTTTGGAAGATGGGTCCATCACTCATGACATTGACGTCATAAAGTCCAATTTTGTCAACATTTACACTAATTTGCTAGGTTCAGCCCATCCTGATGCTTATCAAGGTCATAACAGAATCCAGCAGTTAGTAAATAAGAGACTAAATGATACTAAAAAGTTGGCAATGATTGTGGAGGTCACTGGTCAAGAGATTAAGGACACGTTTTGGTCCCTCAACCCCAGTAAAGCCCCTGGTCCTGATGGCTACAATGCTGGTTTTTTCAAAAAAGCTTGGCCTATCATTGGCCATGAGGTCACTGCAGCTATTAAGACCTTTTTTAGGTCTGGTAAACTGCTCAGGAAGGCCAACTCTACCATGGTAGCTCTTGTTCCTAAGGTCCCTAACCCTTCTAAAGTTGGGGACTATAGACCTATCTCATGTTGTAACACTGTTTACAAATGCATTGCTAGAATTCTAGCCAAAAGACTCCAGAATGTCCTCCCTGTTCTAATTGATCCTGTTCAATCGGGGTTTGTTAAAGGGAGGAGGATTGCTGACAACATCTTCCTCACCCAGGAACTAATGCGAGGGTATCATAAATCATCATCATCCCCCAAATGTGCGATGAAAGTCGACATTAGGAAAGCTTATGATAATGTTAGATGGGATTTTCTTTGGGATATTCTATCCTCTATGAATTTCCATCCAACAATGATCAAATGGCTTCAAGCTTGTGTTACCACGGCTAACTACACCTTCAACTTGAATGGGGAGGCCTGGTTACACCTCTTCCTCCATCCTTGCAAGCTCCTCGGCTCCGAAGGCCTCCAAGGTGTACTGTTCATGCTGCTCATCTATAAAATCTGACACATTATACCAGCGTCACCCCCAGTATAATATGTCAGGGTCACCAAAAAGGTAACACCGTGAGCTACAAAAGCTCAATAGAATAATCCAACCCGCTAACCCATAACTTACAATGAAGAGTCATATAAATAATTACACATGCTCGTTCAACAACATAATTAACAATGACACATCCGCATTCATTAGCTTGCTTACGTTGGTGTCATGCCTTTCTTTGTTTCTCCTACGCGACTCATCGTAAACTGTGTCACCATTTCATTTCGAAAATCATTTCTCATTCTTTGTTACCAACGGGCTACCAAGTCCGGCCACGTTATCAAATCTTGCATTGGCTCCTCTCCGCGGATAACCAAGCCCAATTACCAATGAAGCTACCACGTCCGGCTCCGTTAGTAATCTACACAATGGGCTACCAAGTCCGGCCTCATTGCGGTTTTCGCAAGTCCACACAAAGGGCTACCAAGTCCGACCACCTTGCGGGTTTTCACAACTCACATAAGGCTACCAAGTCCGGCCATTATATAGTTTCAAAAATCCTTTTTATCCATATCAACCACTCCCTAAGTGTCATGTTTCTACTTTTCGGTTCTCGTGTCTCGTAATCATGCATAGACTCCGCGGCGGGACGAATCACTTTAAAGTAATCTAGCAAGATCATCCAACTCTATTTAATCATGCTTGTTTACAACCACAAGTAAGGTAAGCAATCATGCGATCAAGTTCACAATCCTTGAAAAGGTCAAAATACGAATACTTCATTTTGAAACAACACTTTATTTTTAAACGAAATCGTAACAACATATGTTTATTGACGAGTTAATCAAGTTGGGAAGATTCTATAAACCATGCATTCAATTATTCTCAAGATCAAAGTAAACTATGTACTTTTAGTAAGAAAGTTCTACAAGCTAATTCATACAACTAACTTTATTTCCTTTAGCGAAAATAGTTCGAAAAGCTCAACACACATCTTATCTATATTTTAGGAAGAGTAGATCGGGAAAATCTACATATACTTAAGGTTAGGAAGTATAGGAAAAATCTACGTATACTTAAGGTTAGGAAGTATAGGAAAAAAAATCTACCTTTCTTCTTGGCGGTAGGAAGACTACGAAAAGATCGACGGAAGAAAGTCGGCAAACGAACGGAGTAACGGCTTATGATAAGCTTTCGATAGCTTCGAAAGAGAAAGGTTTCTCTCGAAACTAGATCGTAACCTATGCTACTACTACTTTAGGATCGAGGTGGTGGTCGTATGGTGGTTTAGTGGCGGCACTAGAAGAGTTTCTTGAAGAACTTAGAAAGAAAGCTCAAGAACAACTAATACTACTCAAGAACGACAAGAACACTAGGCTTTCTAGAGAGAGAAGTTGGAGAATGGAATGGTGTGAGTTGAATGAGAAGTGTGAGGTCCTATTTATAGGCAAATGGGCTCTCCCTCTCTCTCTTTGGCCGGCTGCCCTCTCTCTCTCTTTCCTCCAATTTTTTATTCAAGCAAATCAAGTTTGCTTGCAAGAAATAACCTAAAAACCTAGGCATGCAAGGCTAGGATGTGTCCTTTGGATTGGATTATGGAAGACTAGGCAAGCAAATGGGATTTGATTCAAGTATAAAATTAGGGTTTGGACAAGAAGGACAAGATTGGATGGCATTGGTTATGCTTTCACTTGAAAGTATACACAAACTAGGACAAGGATGACCAAAGCATGGTCAATCACTTGCAAACACATCACTCTCTCCCTCTCTCTCTCCATCCGAATCTCTCTCTCTCTCTCAATCTCTCTCTCTCGGCCTCTCTCTCCTCCTCTCTCTCTCTCTCTCTCTCCTCTTGGTACATTGTACTATGTACATATATATATATAACCATATATATATATATAACCATATATTTATATATATATATATATATAAGGACAAGATTGGTGGATGACAAAGGAAGAGTAAGGGTTTGACTTTGTAAGGGATTTGTACCTCAAATCTCTCTCCTATCTTCTCCTTTCTACTTCTTTCACCTAGTACAAGTACTAACATATACATATATCTAGGATTTGGTAGACAAAAATCAAGCAATACATCACATCTCTCCCTCTCTTTTCCTTCTCTTTCTCTATCTCTCTCTCTCTCTCTCTCGGATCTCTCTCCTCTCTTTCTCTCAGCAATCTCTCTCCTCTCTCCCTCTCTCTCTCTCTCCCACTTGTATGTACTATGAAAGACTACATATATACTAATACATATATATGTACTATTGGTCTTTAATAAAATCTAAGTTTTCAAGTAAATTAGATTTTCTAAATATAATAATCTATATACACACATGTTATATACAATATTATATACATATACATACAAGTACACATATATATATATAAGTATGTACTTACAATCTAGGCTAGATATTGACCAAATCTAATATCTAATTAAGTATTCTACTTCATCCAAAGTACCATGTACTAACCTAATATACTAATGGACTAATCTTAATTTAATGGATTTTAACACATGGCCAAATCTAATATTTTAATCAAACAAGTACATGATTGTCAAGACTAACTATTATTCATTGGATAATGATTTCCCTAGCGGTCAATAACCAATGGGTAATGATGGCTAGGATTCTAGTCTATCGCCCAATGGGTAAAGAATCTCCTAATGGTTATTATCCAACGGTTAATACCAAAAAGTATAATACTTTGCATTTAAGCACTAAACTAATCTAATCTCGTACTTAGGAAGATTAACCAAGGTTTACCTAATGGGTAAAGGAAACTCTAACGCTATTGTCCAATGGCTAAATATTACTCTAGCTTTTATCGTCCAATGTATAAAGACAAAAAGGGTAAAATGGTCCATCTAGGGTTAGAGAGAAGTGATTAGGCTAAATGGGCATTAGGCTATTCTAACTAATTGATTAAAGACTAACGATACTTAATCTAGGAAGAAATCGCCTAATAACGGAATATTAAAGCCCGACGGTGCCAAATGCCAAGGCAAGGCGTGAGTGTGGCCAAGGCAGCCCGGTGGCCAAGCGGTGGCCAAAGCAGCCCGGTGGCCAAACAGTGGCCAAGCGGTGGCCAAAGCAGCCCGGTGGCCAAACAGTGGCCAAGGCAGCCCGGTGGCCAAGCAGTGGCCAAGCGGCGGCCAAAGCAGCCCGGTGGCCAAACAGTGGCCAAGGCAGCCCGGTGGCCAAGCAGTGGCCAAGCGGCGGCCAGCGACTGGTAGCCAGTAAAAGCGGCGGCCGGTATGGCAGCGGCGGCCAGCGACTGGTACCAAACGATGGCCAAAGCGACAGAGCTGGCCAAGCGGTGGCCGAAGCAGTCCGGGCGATGAATCCCAATCTCCTAAGTTATAAACCTAATTATGACGGATTATTAAAATTAAAAGAGAATTATTAAGACAACAAGATTAATTAAAGAATTTCCAATATAACAATGAAATTTTTATTCAGTAAAAATCTGAGTTGTTACACCATGTTACCTGATTTTCATTTTCATTGGATATGTGGGAATACAAAAGTCATCAATCTTTGCTTTACGGATGACCTTATGATTTTTAGCAAGGGTGAATTGTCCTCAATCATCCTTATTCAGGAAGCCCTCATTGAGTTCCAAGCTTTGTCTGGTCTCTCTCTAAGCCCCGAGAAAAGTAGCATCTATTTCTCTGGGGTCAACTCTACCACTAGAATTGCCATTCTGGACGTCTTAAGATTCCAGGAGGGCACACTCCCAGCCAGATATCTGGGTGTTCCCCTCCTCTCCACTAAGCTCAAGGCTTTGGATTGCCATCGGTTAGTGGAGAGCATGATTGCTAGGACTAAGACTTGAACTAATAGAGATCTCACCTTTGCTGGCAGGGTACAACTCATTAAGAATGTTCTTTTCTCTATTCAAACATATTGGTCATCCTTGTTTATCCTTCCCAAAAAGGTACTCAAGGAAATTGAGTCAATTCTTAGGCCTTTCTTTGGTCTGGCTCTGAATTAAAGAAAACTGGTGCTAAAGTTTCTTGGGAGCACTGTGCTCCCCTAAAGAGGAGGGGGGTCTTGGTTTCAAATCTTTGCAAGTTTAGAATAAGGCTGCCGTTGCAAAGCATATTTGGTTCCTCATCGATCTAGAGGAGAACAGTCCATGTGGTGTTAGTGGGTCAAATCATACTTAATAAGAGGTAGGAGTTTTTGGAACCTGAAAATACCGGGTGGTTGTACCTGGGTTTGGAGGAAGCTGTTGAATCTCAGGCCCTAGGTGAAATCATATGTTCTTCGTATACTTGGTAATGGGAATTCAACATCCTTGTGGCATGACAATTGGCATCCTCTCGGCCCTTTAATGGATAGATTTGGTCCTAGAATTGCGTACGACTCTGGTATCCCACAAGAAGCCTTTGTCTCTCACATTATTGATGGTTCAAATTGGGCGTTCCCCATTACCCAAACATTTGAACTAAATGAGGTGAGAAACACTTTGCCTTCTCTTGTTCAATCCAGGTTGAATGAGGCAGATCAGACAAGGTGGACTCTTACTTCCAATGGGCAGTTCACAATTGCCTCCCTTTGGGACAAATTGAGAACTCCCTTCCCTAGGGTCTTCTGGCATAAGGTAGTATGGTTCTCTGCGCATATACCTAAATGCAGCTTTATCTCATGGCTTGCCATTCAGAATAGGCTAGCCACTGCTGATAGACTCGTCTCATTTTGCCTGAATATTCCTTCACAGTGTGGTTTGTGTCAGGGGAGTGAAAGCCATGATCATCTCTTTTTTAATTGCCCATTCACCAAGCAGGTGTGGGATACCATTCAAGCAATACTCCATGTTACATGGCCTGCTAGATCTTGGGCTGACTGGGTAACTCTGTTATCAAATTTTAAGGGCAAATCTCTCAAGAGTGTAATTACTCGATTGGGCTTTACAGTAACTGTTTATCATATCTGGATTGAGAGAAATATGAGGAAATTCCAAAATCAATCTTGTACTTGGGAGATAGTTGTTCACAAAATTTCCAACATGGTGAGAGCTAGGCTTTTATCACTTTCTAATCTTCCTCATTCATAAGCAGAGTTGATTGCACATGAGTGGAATAATTTTTTGAGCTAAATTACCTTGCTAATTGTTGTTTCTAAATGACTGTGTGGTTCAATTGTGTAGTTCTACTTACCAGGTTGTTAACTGCCAAGTGCAGGAGTTACAAGGTACTCAGCCAATTGCTTATGGCTCAACCAATTCCACACACTTGGGCCTCCTATTCCTTGTTGGTTAATCTAGAAACCCAAAGTAATTGAGCGTTCTTACTTTAAAGTGTGCTATCCTCGTGAGCTGAGTGCTATAGCCCCATCCGTTCTTCTGAGAGGAGGTAATAATTAGCGGGGACATCTTCTGAGGGTTAGTGGAGGGAGACGGGGAATCCCATTTGCCTGTGAGAAAAAAAGATGAGTGGGCAGTCAGTTTTCAAGGGTGATAGTAATCAGTGAGCCCTCATATTGCTGATGTTCTGTTATTGCTTCGGTTGTTCTGTTCTTCTATTACTTTTCCTTTTTCTGCTGCTGATCTGATATGGCTGCTATTATCAAGCTAAGCCTTCTGTTAGTACTTTTTTGTTCCTTTTTCTGTTCTGCAATTAACTTTTCTGACAGTGAGCCCTCATACTGCTGTTCACTGCTGCTAGTTAGTTGCTAATAGCTTGATATGGCTGGTATTGTATCTCTGCTGCTAGTTAGTACTGCTAGTTAGTAAAATAGCTTGGAATTGCAGCTTCAGATTACGGTGTTCACTGCTACTTTTGTTGATTTGCTGATGTTCTGTTCTGATGTGGATATGCTGCTGCTTTGTTAAGTTGTAGCTACTATTGATGTTGTAGCTACTATTGATGTGTATCTAATGGTTGCAACTGACTGTTCTTAGAATCACCATCGGAGCAGCCACCTTTCCTGTTTGTAGCTGCTGTAGCTACTGCTCTGTTCTGGGCTGTTTTGGCTGTCATTTATTCCTGTCTTGTAGGATTTAGCAACTCTTATAGCTACTCTTTATGGATGGTGCCAGCTACTGTCCAGTTCTTTACATGCTATGGCTGATTGTGTTCTTTGTCAGCTGCTAATTCTATTTTGGAGAAGCTTTATTTGTTGTCTGTATTCTGCTACTGTTCGGCTGCTACTGTTCTGTACAGTTATGTTATGTTGTCGCTTTGCAGTATATGCCTAACCAACTAGGGATGTCGTTGGGATCCCCCTTCGCAGAGGGGGACGTCCTCTGCATGATGATGATTGCTCTATTTTGTTACAGGATATGCTCCTGTTTTCGGGCAGCTATGCTGGTGTTTCCAAGTGCCCAAGCAGTTGAAATGTAGTGGTTCTCTTTTTTGGAGGCTCACAAACTTGCCCGAGCAGTTGAAATGTTTCCAAGTGCTGTATGTGCTGTTGTTTGCTGATGGAGCTTGGTATACAAGTTCAGCAGGGTGGAGTTTAGGATATAAGTTCTGTACATATTCTGCTACAACTTGGTTCCTACCACAAGATATGTTCAGTAATACGTCAATCATTTTGGCTGTAATATTCAGCTTGAAGCATTCGTAATGTCATATAATTTGGATACTCCTATTGTTAGGTTGCACTATGTGTAATCATTTTGCCATCTGATTCGTATCCCTCTTCTAGATGGATAGGAATCAGATGTTCTATTTTACCTCTAGTCCTATGTAGCCATTTGGCGTAGCCTTTCTCTTTTGTTTTTCTTTTCTTTTTCTTTTCCTCTTGGGGTATGCCCCTTGTAGGCTGTATATCCATTTTGCCCTTTTTTATTTCAAGCTGATTTACCCAAAAAAAAAAAAAAAAAGTTATGCTTTTAGCACGATGTGTTCTTGGTGCAGCTTAACCATAAATTGTTGGTGGAAGTTATCGTGTGCATGGCGTGTTATAGAAGCTTTTTCTTATCCTAGCATGTTCTATATTCAGTCTACAACAGATGGTTGGTTCAAGTTATTGCATGCGTGGCATTCAGGGCACAGATTATTGCATGGTTCAATTGCGATGTACTTTGTGACTTTCAAGGCATGCAAATATAAGGTTGAACTACAAGGGGGTTTTCAAGCAATATACCTCAGCCCAGGTGTTTGTAATATGTACCCTGGGGTCCCTCAGCACGAGCTCCGCGTCGTAATCAGTCTGCTGTGGCGGCCTGTACCCAGCAAAGTCTGACGGTACGAACAGGTGCGGTCTCGGAAGCGTAGAGGTCTCCTCTGAAAACTCAGGGCGCGTCATAGCACCCGCCTCATCCACGGCTCTCACCCTCGGCCCCTATTCCTCCTCGGCTTCTCTCTCCTCAGCCTCTACATCCGCTGCCAGCCCCTGTGCTTCCCCGGCTCTCTCCCTCTCAGCCCTCGCCGCGGCCTTGGACGCCTCTATGGCCCTTGCTCGGTCCTCCTTGGCTTTCAGAACATACTCCCCAATGATGGGGGTTATCTTCCAAGAGTTTAGCCAATATCTCGTCGGGCGTGTGCTCGGCAACGTCGTCTAAAGTGATCGGCACGTGGCTCGATGTTGTGGCCGTTGTCACTACCGGCCAGAACACGACATCCGCCTCCCGGTATGTAATCGGAACTCTGGTGGTCTGCTCCTCCTCAACGGCAACACTTTTGCCTTTATCCGAGCCTCTCAGAGGCGACCCGTTCGGCCTTGTATCTTCATCAATGGCTCTACTATTTTCTATATCACCCGAACTTCCCACGATCACAGGCGAGCCCTCAGTCACTGTGCCCATGTTCATCGGTTCAACAGTGGGCTCTGTAGGGAGGTAATCCCGAACAGGTACTAAAGAGGCCCGGACAGGTGGTACGTGGGGTCCAGGATAAATATAATCGGAGCATCCGCCGTGCAGTAAAGTGAACGGCAGTAAGGACCGGGGACACGAGAGGTCCCGGGTCCAAGATACCCGAGCAGGGGTATGGTTCAAAGAGCAAGGGTAGTTGTTGGACCAATCGCATGCTAAGGAGACCAATGATATGAGACATCATTGGTCCAGATAGGCTGTTCGGCAACAAGGGGGCCGAACAGGAGCAGCAGTCTGGAGGAGGTGCCTGGAGGCACTCCAGAGGGGTCCTGAAATGGTAATTCCCTGTAAGGAAAAGAGATCTGGAGGAGATACCCAACGAGAATGGGATGAACGGCTAGCTTTAGGAAAAGTTCCTAAATGGTCTATAAGGTAACACGCAGTTAAGGGAACGAGAATCCCTGATATTCCGAGTTCCCTTTACGAGAAAGGAAACTTAGGGCAGCAAGATGGCTTGGACAGCAAGTAGACATGGGTCTATAAATATGAGGTAAACCTAGAGATAAAGGTACGCAATTCCTGGTTATTTGCTTATTACCTACTGAGAATGGTTATTTGCTTATTACCTACTGAGAATTAGGGTTTTCACTGGTACGAGATATTAACTTTGGCATCGGAGGGCCTTTGCCACGAGAAGGCAAAGGTGCGCTCACCTTTGTCCGTTTTACAGGTTCAACTCCGGCGGAGTGCTAGGATTCCGGCGTGGAGGAGGAAGTAGCCGTTGGATCTTGGTGTTGTTCGAAGGCCTTTTCGTTTTCCTACACTTACAAATGGCGCCGTCTGTGGGAAACGAAAGAGATCCCTTTGAAAAAGCGACCATGGCGGAAGAAGATCCAAAGACTCCACTTGATGCAAACAATCAGCTCGGTGGGGGAGGTGACAAATCCCCACTAGACCCTTCGAGGAAGCCCGACGGCGGGCGTGCGGGGAGGACCACGAGCAAGGACCGCCCCCTGGCAATCCATGGCGATTCCAGAAACAAGGACGGACGGACGGCCACAGGATCCACGAGAAGAAGTAAGTCCCGCCGTGGAGGGTTATCGATGGCACGCTCAAAAGCGTGCATAGCTGGGAAGACATCCTGGACAAAAAGAGACAGAAATAGAGGAATACGCTCGTCTGATTAAAAGACGAGAATATGAGATTCAACAGTTGCAGAAGATACGAGAACATCAGGAAGATTGCAGGCTTTCACGAAGGAAGTCGAGAAAGAAAGGTTGGATATGGCAGAGTACAGGAGAGCTTCTTCACGAAAAAGAAGAAGCAGGAGCCTCACTCCGAAACGACCGAGGGCTTCTTCACGAAAAAGGAGAAGCAGGAGTAGGAGTAGGAGCTCCTCCCCGAGGAAGGAGGGAGCAGGAAGTACCACAGGGACAGGTACGAGAGACCTGATTCCGACTGGGAAAAAAATAATGCCAAGGGTGCAAAGGGATCAGAAGAGGGAACCATGTCTGCACGAGAAGCAGTACGGAGAGCCCTTAGCAACATAGCAACCTCTCCTTTTGCAAAGAGATTGCAGGAGGCAAGGTTGCCAAGCAGGGTGAAACACGGGACGTTTATCCTATACGAGACCAATGCAGACCCCGTGGCACACATACAGCACTACCAGCAGGCGATGTTTATGCACGATGGTGACGACGCGATCATGTGCAAGATGTTCCCATCTAGTTTGGGAAAGGTGGCCCTATCTTGGTTCCATAAGTTGGGGCCGAACACCATACGAGGATGGAGACAGTTGGCCGAGGAATTCACTGCTCGGTTCTTGACGAGCAGGAAACCGCCCAAAACTTTTGAGAGTCTCTCAGTTATGAAGCAAGGAGAGAACGAGCCAATCAGAGACTACGCCAAGAAGTATTGGGAGACTTTTAACGAGATTGAAAGTTGCAGTGAGGAGTATGCAATAGCAACGTTCAAGACTGGGCTGCCTGTTCGGGGGGAGCTACGAAAGTCCCTAAACATGAGTCCAGTGAGCACGGTGGCAAAGCTGATGGAACGTATTGAGCAGCATGCCAGGAACGAGGATGACATACTACGGGAAGATGGCAAACTGAGTGCCGAGCAACTCAAGGGCCCTGCAAAGAAGGCAGATAAGCCCGAGCCCAAGACTTACAGAGAGAGCAAGGAGCATGGGCAGGCTAAGAAAGAGTCATACCGGGAGAAGCATGCCCTTAACCCAAAGTCTTTCTTCTCAGTGACAACGGTTTGGAAAGAACCTATTTATCGGGTTCTTTATCGAATAAAGAAGCGTCCGTACTTCAAGTGGCTGCCAAGGCTGGAGGGAGATAAAGACGCAAGAAGGGCTACGAGTCAGCACTGCAGTTACCACAAGGACTGGGGTCACATGACGGAGGATTGCGAGATGTTTAAACAGCACCTTGATGACCTGGTCTCACGTGGGTATCTGAAAGAGTTCATCCAGGAGGAGCACAAGGGTGCCGAGAAAGCGATGGAACTGGATTACGAGCAAAATCCAAGGGGCGTGATCCATATGATACATGGATTGGCCACACCTTATACGAGAAATGAGGTAAGGTTGCTCCAAAGGCAAGTGGAGCACGACCAGCACGTGATGCGGTTGGGAAAGAAACGAGGACGTGAAGCGGAAGGATGCAACGAGGGCATAGTCTTCACGGATGAGGACCTGGGAGGAGTCCAGGTGCCGCACAACGATACTCTTGTAATAACCCTACGAATTGGGGAGTATGACATGGAGAGGATCCTGGTGGATTCAGGAAGTTGCACCGAAGTTCTCCATTACGACGCATTCAGGAAGCTGGAATTGGCACAGGCGGACTTGGTACAGTCAGTAACCCCGTTGGTCGGGTTTAGTGCAGGCGCAGTTTGGCCGTTGGGTAAGGTGACCCTCCCTGTTCGGGCAGGAACAGTGGTGCTCAAAACCGATTTTTGGTGGTGGATGTGCCGTCTTCCTATAACGCGATTATAGGAAGGACCTGGTTGCATAAGATGAGGCCAGTTTCATCCACCTACCATCAGATGGTGAAGTTTCCAGGATCCACTAGAATCGAAAGAATAAGGGGGAACCAGAAGACAGCCCAGCAATGCTTGGTTTCCATAATCAAAAAGGCACCCAAGGCACAGTTGGTGCAAACAGTTGAGGTTACCAATCAGCCGACCATCGAGGATGTCGGGGGGAATCCAGCCGAGAAAGTGGTGGAAGGATTGAAGAAAGTCCAGATCAACGAGAATGATCCCGAAAGGTATTTTCTGATCAGGGAAAACCTGTGCAAAGAAGAAGAGGAAGAACTGGTGAAATTTCTCAAAGAGCACGTGGACGTGTTTGCTTGGGTTCCCGAGGAGATGCCAGGGGTGGATGCAAACATGATTTGCCACCACCTGAATATGGACCCACGACACAAGCCTGTGATGTAGAAGAAAAGAAGATCTGCCGTACAGCATGTGGACGTTGTTATCGAAGAAGTCGACCGTTTGCTCGAGGCAAAGGCGATACGAGAGGTTTACTACCCCGAGTGGTTATCCAACACAGTGGTGGTGAAAAAGAAGAATGGGAAATGGCGGGTATGCATCGATTTCACAGATCTAAACAAGGCTTGTCCGAAAGACAATTTTCCCCTGCCCAGGATAGATCAGTTGGTGGATGCAACAGCTGGGTATGGGCGTATGAGTTTTCTCGACGCTTATCGAGGATATCACCAGATAGCCATGTATGGCCCCGATCAGGAGAAGACGTCCTTTATCACACCGCGAGGGTTGTACTGTTACAGTGTTATGCCCTTTGGTCTGAGGAATGCTGGAGCAACTTACCAGAGACTAGCAACGATTATGCTAAAGAATCTGCTGGGCAAGACCATGGAGGTGTACATAGACGATATGGTGGTGAAAAGCAAGGAGAAACGGGACCACATCGCTGATCTAAAAGAAGCTTTTGAGATACTGAGAGAGTATAAGCTGAAGCTCAACGCCTCGAAATGTGCATTTGGGGTAAGTTCTGGGAAGTTCCTAGGTCACTTAGTGACCATTAGAGGGATAGAGGCGAATCCCGATCAAATAACAGCTTTGCAGAAGCTGCAGAGTCCGAGGACCATGAAGGAGGTCCAGCGGTTGACAGGGATGGCGGCAGCCCTTAACAGGTTCATCAGTCGTTCGAGTGACAAGTGTAGACCTTTCTTTCAGTTGTTAAAGAAGAGAGAAGGTTACGAATGGGGAGCGGAGTGTGAACAAGCGTTCCAAGACCTGAAGAAGTACTTGGCGGCAGCCCCACTTCTGTCTACTCCTGAGCCTGGCGAGGTCCTGACCCTGTACTTAGCAGTATCCGAACATGCTGTAAGTATGGTCCTATTGAGGAACAAGGGATCCGAACAAATCCCTATCTATTACGTGAGCAAGACGCTATTGGATGCAGAAATGAGATATCTGCCCCTTGAGAAGTTGGTCCTAGCACTGAGGACGGCGGCTAGGAAGTTGCCCCATTACTTCCAAAGTCACAAAGTGGTGGTTTACACAGAGTTCCCGTTGAAGTCTTTGCTTCGAAAGACCAACTTCTCGGGACGAATATCAACTTGGTCGGTGGAATTGAGCCAGTATGATATTGATTATCAGCCCCGCACGGCAGTCAAAGGGCAATTTTTGGCAGATTTCGTGGCAGAGTTCTCTCCCGCAGTGGCTCCACGGCCTCCTACGAGAAAGGAGCAGTTGGTCGAGCCATCAGCCGAGAAGTGAAAGGCGTCCGCCGAGCAGGACCCTTTGGAGTGGAAGCTTTTTTGTAGATGGATCCGCATGCAACACCGGATCTGGAATCGGAGTGGTGCTTTTCCCTCCTGAAGGAATTATGATTGAATTGTCCCTGCGCCTGGGTTTCAGTGCGTCGAACAACATGGCGGAGTACGAGGCACTCTTGGCCGGGTTACGGAGCGCAAGAACCTTGAAGGTAAAAAGAATTCGAGTATTCTGTGATTCACAACTCGTGGTGAATCAATTGTCCGGGGAATACGATGCCCGGAATGAGAAGATGACAGCCTACGTGGAGGCAGCCAAGGATTTGCTTGATACCTTCGAGAAGATACACATCGAGCAGATAAGCTCTGGGCAAAACGCCCACGCCGACTCATTGGCTTGGTTGGCAGCGGTTGTGCCAACAGAGTTCAAGAGGAAGGTGGCAGTGGACTATCTTGTTGAGCCGAGCATCGGGAGGAGTGTGGAATGGGTCTTGAACGTGAACCAAGGACCAAGTTGGATGGATCCAATAGTGGAGTTCCTACGAGATGGGACACTCCCCACAAATAAGAAAGAAGCTCACAAGATAAAGACAAAATCTGCAAGATTTTGGCTATCACCAGAGGGGAAATTGTACAGGAAGTCCTTCACTGGACCGTACGTGCTTTGTGTGCACCCCGAGATGGTGCAGAAATTCCTACACGAGATACACGAGGGAACATGCAGAAGTCATGCAGGTGGGAGATCCATTGCACACTGTGCAATCACCCAGGGTTACTGGTGGCCACACATGCAAGAAGATGCAAAGGTGTATGTAAAAATCTGTGAGAAGTGTCAGAAGTTCTCACCCATGATTCGAACACCAGCCGAAGATCTGGTGCCCCTGACAAGTCCTTGGCCGTTTGCGCAATGGGGTATGGACATCGTGGGTCCACTCCACAAGGCTACTGGGAACAGGAAGTTTCTGTTGGTAGCAACGGACTACTTTACCAAGTGGATTGAAGCAGAACCACTGGCAAAAATCACAGAACCTATGATAGAAAGGTTCGTGTGGAAGAGCATCATCACTTGATTTGAGGTTCCTTATTCCTTGATCACTGATAATGGGTCGCAGCTCCAGAAAAAGTTCAAGGCTTTTTGCGCCCAGTATGGAATAAGGAAGTACTATTCCACACCGGTCTACCCTCAAAGCAATGGGCAGGCAGAGGCATTCAACAAGGCTATACTTGATGGGATCAAGAAAAGGTTGCACAAAACAAAAGGCAAGTGGCCTGACAAATTGCCACTGGTCCTGTGGGCACACCGAACAACTCCTAGGAGGTCTACGGGAGAGACCCCTATTCGTTAGCATATGGAACAGAGGCTGTGATTCCATTGGAGGTTGGTTTGCCGACCAACAGAACCACACTGGTGGAGAGTGGGGGCAATGACAGAGCCCTAGAAATTGAGCTGGACCTCGCCGAGGAGAGGAGAGAACGAGCTCTGGTGCACCTGGCTTCGTACCAGGAGCAGTTGATGAAAAGTTACAACAAGCATGTCCACCCACGAGAGTTTGGTGTTGGAGACCTTGTGCTACGAAAGGTGCTCGGCAACACTAAGGTGGCCAACGAGGGCAAGTTGGGGGCCAATTGGGAGGGCCCGTAGTAACAGAGGTTGTGGGCATTGGGGCATATCGATTGGCAGACCTGGACGGGAACTCGGTACCAAGGCCCTGGAATGTTCACAACTTGAGGAAGTTCTACGTGTGAAGAACTTCGATTTCGTTTCTATTCTGTTTTAGATGCACATCGTGATTGTGTGGGAATTACGAATAAAATTCCCTTGTGTTTACTTTTACTAGTTGCAAGGGGTACGCATAACGCCCCCTTGAGTTTTGCGAATTATGAATAAAATTCCCAGATTTTGGTAACAAATGCTATATTTTACGAATTTTTCATTTATCATGCTTTAAATACGAAGTCAAGCTATGTCCTTAGTCCTCACTTCGTATTGGGGAGTAGAGGTATAGGGTAACTAAATGGAATTTCGAATATTTCAAAATTTTACCAAGTACGAATATACTTGTCTGCTTGCTCGGGTACGAATACACCCAGAATTGAGCCAAGTACGAATATACTTGTCTGCTTGCTCGGGTACGAATACACCCAGAATTGAGCCAAGTACGAATATACTTGTCTGCTTGCTCAGTGCTGACTACACCTGAATTGAGCCAAAATGCGAATATACTTATTCGCTTTCTGCAGTCTGAATACAAACAGAATTGAGCCAAATACGAATATACTTGTCTGTTTGCTCGGGTACGAACAAACCCAGTATTTTACCAAGTACGAATATACTTGACTGTTTGCTTGGGTATGAATACACCCAGAATGCATACGAGGTTATGCACACTGCTCTCAAATTCGAATATGTTTGGGATTATTCCAGGATTACTAAGTCCAAATACGAGCACATTTGGGCAACCTAAGCACGTATATACTAAGAAGAGTCTACAAGAATGAATCGTATGGACTGCGTACGTAAACATGCAGCAGTATCTAAGTTCGAAAAAACTTGAAGATTGCTCAGGTACTAACAAACCTTGAGCACGTGCATATACAATGTTATACAGGTATGGTCAAACAGCATGCTCGGGTACGAACAGACCCCGGATACATATGAGTGAATGTACTGGTAAACAAGCTGCAAGTGCAAATTAGCACTGAAACTAAGGTACGAGAAACCTGCAACAGTGTAAATGAGAATACAGCTAGATTATCAACAGGCACGATGAGGCCTGTGAAGCATATGTGAATATGCATCAAGCTGAGTACGAAGACACTTAGCACACGAAGATACTGGCCATGGGATTAAAGAAAGGCCACGAAGGGCTAGCCAAGCATATTTAAGCCACGAGGGGCCAGGCAGATCAAAAGTATAGGCCAAACAGGGCCACCAAAAGCATAAAATGCCACGAAGGGCCAAAAAACTAGAGTTAAAGTATTTTGAAATGTATCAGGTGCCACGCAGGGCAATGCCAACCCCCTCGCAGGGCCAGCAGAAGTTGGTTCAAAAATGAAAGGATCAACTGTCATAGGGCTTACTCTTCGATCGTCAGGTCCTCAATGACAGGGGGAGAAGCTGGAGCAGTTGCAGAGGTTGGAGCAGTTGTAGAGGCAGAGACTGTTGCATCATCCACAGCAGAGCCAGGTTCAGACGGACCGCCCCCGGCTTCCTTCTGGCCAGGGCTGGTCACTTCTCCAGTTTGATCAGCTTCAGCGTTTTGCTGTTCGGGGATGTTGGCGTTAAGCTCCCTGTCTAGGCTGTCTTCCTCTTCCACAATCTCTTCCAGCTCCTCGGTAACCACCTGGATGCTCGGAAGGTCGATCTCAGTCCACAGGGTAGAAGACTCTGGGGCACCAGATTTTTTGAGGCATGCCAGCCAGCCAGCTTCAAACACTTGGTCCTGGATCCCGGGCATCTGGTTTGTGTAGCTCTCAGTGGCCACACGGATTCCCTCGTTGTAGCCCTGCTGGTAGGAGGTCTTGGCCTCGTTCTTGCTTGTCTCCAGCTCCGTGAGGGTCTGATTCAAGCTATCTTCAGCTCCCTCCAACTTGCTCTTTAGCTCGTCCACGGTCCCACGAGCTTGGTTCCTTTCTCTCTCCAATCTGACGATAGTATTCTGCAGCTTGGCATTCTCACTGGCCAATCTGGCTCACTGGGGCTCAGACTTACCGAACCTCTAGGCCATGGCCACCATCTTTTGCATCGCCTGGACAAACACATGGTTAGACGAACGGCAGGAATGAGCAATTTGAAGCCACTGGCGTGGAAAAATGGATACAATAGCTTTACCTTAGCTTGGTGGCTCATGAAAGAGTAAGAAGGTTGTCTGGGGAACTGGCAATCTCCTTTTGCATGTCCCCAGGAAGCATGAATGCTTGGGACAATGCAAGTGCGGTGCCTTCAGACTCCACACTGTCGCGGACGGTGACTGGCCGCCCACTGTGAGTGAGTTGAGGAGTCCAGAAAGGGGTTGGAGGTGCTGCAAGCTGGGAAGTAGGCTGTTCGACAGAAGAGGCTTCCAACCATTGGCGTTTGTCCCTGTGGCTAGCCTCAATCTCCTCGGGGGAGAAGCCAGGAGGGACGTCCAGTTGAGCTGGGCCACGGCGGCCATGAGAAGGCGCATTTCTTCGAGAGAAGGAGATGGAGAATAACCACTTGAGGATGTCGAGGCCTCTTTGGCGAGTTGGATTGGCTCGCTGGGCAGAGGAGGGGTCCGAGAACGCCACTCTTCTAGTTGCTCGGGCTGCTGAGCTGGAGGATCAGGGATGATGGGATTGTCTGTTGCTCGGATTCGTCGGTCGATGAATCCGCCGTATGATGCACGGTAACTAAGGAGGATCTGCGCCGCTCTTGCTCGGCCAGCCAAGCACGTGCCTTGCCCGTTGAAAGCAAGAGCACGGTTGACGTCAGTCACGTGAACCTGGGGGGTGATGATGGCGTGCCCCTGGTTTACGTTTGTGGCTGCAAATACGAGAAAAATTTGCAGTCAGTAAAGCAGAAACAGGAAACGCAATACGAAACATTGCTCGGCAAAGAGTTCTACGAGAAAAAGGACTAACGTGGAGTGCCAAATCTGTGGGGTGCGTGAAAGCCGACGACTCTACCGTCCTCGTCTCTGGGCTCGAAGTTCCCCGTGACGATGAGGAAGTCGTCGTCGTCCCCGCGAGCAGAGTCAGGCAATTCAAGCACCAGCCTTTTCCTGGAATCCCTACTCTTGAGATAATAGGTCAGAGCATCTTTGGTTCGAGAGATGCTGTACAGATGGTGAATATCGTGTAAACCTAGGGACGTACCTAGCTTCTGGTTTAGGGCATTGATGCCCATGACAACCCTAAAGAAGTTGGCTGAAACTTGCATAGGGGACAGTCTGTAATGGGACAGAACCTGGCGGAGCAATGGTGCCAGGGGAAACCTGACACCGCCCTCAACGACGGCGACGACAGGGATATGCAGAGTGTCATTGTCGAAACACTCACGAATGACGTTTTTAGGGGCCAATGAAGTGGCCACGTTGTCTGGGATCTCATAGCGAGATCTGAATTTGGCCATTCTTTGAGGCGTGTCACAATGCCTACGAAACCTACCCATACTGTGAGATGGGGGTGTGGGTTTTCTAAGAAAGAGATGGGTACGAAGAAACCCTAAGGGGACTGTAGTAGTCCTAAATTGACGACGCAGACAGAACAGAGAGGGGGAATGATAACTTACGGGGATAACGATCGAAGACCCTAGATGCAGAAAGGGTGAACCACGAGATGGTGAACAGTACTTCAATGGCGGGTATGAGCGAACCGTCTTTCTGCAGAGGGAACTTAGAGAGCAAGTGGGGTTTGAAAATGGGACGAAAACCCAAGTATACCCCAGCAAAGGGGGTGACGTATGAGAAACGTCACCCCAGACGCCGTTTGGGCGTTCCATTCCCCAAAACGTCTGCTCGCATTGAATGTGGGCAATACAGGGCACGCCGCGTGTAAAGGCAATAGCTGGAAAAGCCTGCCCAGACCAAACGATGAGACGTTTGGCTTGGACTAATGATGAGTTTGCACCAAGTACGAGAAACAGGGTGCAGGAGCAAAGGACGAGAACCTTGCTCGGTGTTCGGAAGCTTTGCTCGTCATATTAAAAGAAGAAAATAACGAGTAAAGCTGGGGAGCCATTGTAGGGAGGTAATCCCGAACAGGTACTAAAGAGGCCCGAACAGGTGGTACGTGGGGTCCAGGATAAATATAATCGGAGCATCCGCCGTGCAGTAAAGTGAACGGCAGTAAGGACCGGGGACACGAGAGGTCCCGGGTCCAAGATACCCGAGCAGGGGTATGGTTCAAAGAGCAAGGGTAGTTGTTGGACCAATCGCATGCTAAGGAGACCAATGATATGAGACATCATTGGTCCAGATAGGCTGTTCGGCAACAAGGGGGCCGAACAGGAGCAGCAGTCTGGAGGAGGTGCCTGGAGGCACTCCAGAGGGGTCCTGAAATGGTAATTCCCTGTAAGGAAAAGAGATCTGGAAGAGATACCCAACGAGAATGGGATGAACGGCCAGCTTTGGGAAAAGTTCCTAAATGGTCTATAAGGTAACACGCAGTTAAGGGAACGAGAATCCCTGATATTCCGAGTTCCCTTTACGAGAAAGGAAACTTAGGGCAGCAAGATGGCTTGGACAGCAAGTAGACATGGGTCTATAAATATAAGGTAAACCTAGAGGTAAAGGTACGCAATTCCTGGTTATTTGCTTATTACATACTAAGAATTAGGGTTTTCACTGGTACGAGATACTAACTTTGGCATCGGAGGGCCTTTGCCACGAGAAGGCAAAGGTGCGCTCACCTTTGTCTGTTTTACAGGTTCAACTCCGGCGGAGTGCTAGGGTTCCGGCGTGGAGGAGGAAGTAGCCGTTGGATCTTGGTGCTGTTCGAAGGCCTTTTCGTTTTCCTGCACGTACAGGCTCCACAGGCCCAGTTTCCTCTGTCGCGCGAGGCACTGCCTCCGTCGCGCGATGCTCGCCTCCACCAACAGCCTTCTCCTCGCGGCCTTGATTGCCATCGCCGCCACCATGGCGTCTGCACCTGTGCTCGTAACAATCTCCCATGGCTCTCTTTCCTCGACTGCCATAGGCTCTCCTCGTCCTCCGGTTGATCTACCACTTCGCCCCCGCCACCATTGCCGTTTCCTTCCACCATGGATGTTCAGGTGTATGTGGGTTTGTTGGATTTGAAAGGAAATCTAGGGTTTGGAAGAGTTTTAAGAGAGAGTTTTGAGAGTTGGGGAGTTTTTGAGTTTTTGAAACTCTTGGAGCCAACTGGAATGGTTTTGGTAACGTCCCCGCGACGTTTTGAAGGTGTGGAACGGTTTGGGCCGGGTCTGGGTTGGATTAGAAAACCGACCATCGCGCGAGAGAGCCACTGCCTCGCGCGACACTCTGTTGGGCTCCAAGCCCATTTCCCAAGCAGGTAGGCCCAAACGATTTATTCCATTTATTTGAAGTCTGAGTTTTCTAATTCTGATCATAAAATGATTTTTGGGGTAACAATTAAATTATTTCTTGCAATTTGGAGCATCTTATACCCCCAGGCTGTGGTTCGTGTGCGCGCTGCAATTTCAAAACAGTGACGATCCATCTGTCCAATTTCAAATCAGCGACGATCTATCCGTCCAATTTCAAATCAGCGACGATCCATCCGTCCACTTCCAAATCAGCGACGATCCATCCGTCCAATTTCAAATCAGCGACGTTCCATCCGTCCACTTTCAAATCAGCGACGATCCATCCGTCCAATTTCAAATCAGCGACGATCCATCCGTCCAATTTCAAAGCAGCGAGGATCCATCCGTCCACTTTCAAATCAGCGACAATCCATCCGTCCAATTTCAAATCAGCGACGATCCATCCGTTCGATCATTCTTCGGTGCATGGTATTTTTACATACTTGCACATTTTGCATTTAGTCGGCTGTTGGGCGGATTTGGTGGGTGTCTAGAAATCTTTGACGTTACTCGTACCAGTCAATGGTGCTCCACGTGCCGTCAAAGAGGGACTACTGTAGACACCCCAATCTGAGTCTCCCGATCGTTTTACGGTTTCTTGTTTCCCCGATGATGAGCCAGATCGAAAAGCAGTCTTGAGGTTGGAAAGGTTTGAACTCGGTGTGTGCGGAACCCTTTGAACCTTTAGAATCCTTAAAAGAAAAATAGAGAACCAGTCAAACCTTGGTCTGGAGTTGATCGTCGCGCGAGGATGTCACTCCCTCGCGTGATTGTGTGCTTTGCCAGGTGTGGTCAAAGTCAAATGTTTGACTATTGACCCGCGCGCGACAGCTGTTACTCTCGCGCGAGTGTCCCACTCCATCGCATGATGGTCCACTCCAGTCCCTTTCACCTTTTGCCAGCCAGTTGGTTGCTTGCCTGGGGGGGCTACAGGGCTATTGAACCCCGTTTTTCTCCATAGGACAGTGGCAGTGTAGGCTTTGGGGCTATACACTCACACAACCCTTCCCATCAACTTTCCACCATGCTTCACCACCAAATTTAGCCCTAAGGTGTTGTTTGCCACCCTCCTACACCTTCCACTCCTCCTATAAATACCCCCCTTGGTCTTTCATTACAAAGGTGATCAATTTTCAAGTTCCAAAGGTTAAGAACTCTTGCAAGCACACTAAGGCTCTCAATCCTAATTCATTTACTCATCCTTTCTTCATTCTATTTTCCATCACAAGCTTCATTCACCTTGTTCAAACCACTTCCAAAACCTTTCAAGCAAAGGTATAACACCTTTATTGCTTACTGTTTTGATCCCTGAGGGGGGCTGTCAGGGCCAGGATTTGTAATCAATACCAGTTTTGGTCCTAAAATCAACAGAGTTACAAGAACCCATGTTGAGCATACCCTCGCGCGACGGACTCACATGCTCGCACGACAGTCCGTTGTCTCGCGTGATAGGTACTTCGAAATATGGTTATGACGGACTGGTTCCTTCACTTTTTCAAACCAAACAACGCGACAGGTACTTCAAAATATGGTTCCTTGGGTGTCGAACCTCAAACCCGAGTGGCGACTCTGTATTTTGCGAGCGCTTGCTTCTCTGCTTGCGCTCCCTCAATTTTCGAGCCGCTTTGGCAAAACGGGGAACAAAATCCCTACTTTTCCAAGGGCACGCTGCCCGCACTGAGGCAATGTCCCAGCTATTTCCTCAGACTCTCTCGGGTCCAACTTGTCATTGGTTTCTGTCAATCGACATTGCCAAAAGGAGAACTTGGGAAGACATTGGGATTGCGTTTATTTCGCAGTATACAACTCCCAACTTAAGATGACAACTCGGGAGCTAGAATCCACCAAAATGGAGGCAAAGGAATCCTTTGCAGACTTCATCAAAAGGTCGAGGGCCAAAGCCGCTCTAATGACTGACCGCCCCAGCGAGACAGACCAACTCTGCATCATCTCCCGTAATCTCCAGCCAGATTACGCCAAGCACCTTGTGCTAGTCCAAGCCTTTGCCAATTTTGAAACGTTCTTTGAATTAGGCCTGGCCATCGAGGATGCGCTGCAAAGTGGAATTCTGTCAAAGGGGGAATCTTCAAACCCTCCAAAATCATAGCCTCGGGCATATTTTGGGAATACCAACGCGCTATTTGGGGGCGGAACTTACTCCAGCACAACAACCAGTGGCACTAACGCCACTTCCTCCAACACCACCAACCACATCGCCGATGTCAATCAGGTGCAAACACCACAGAATAACCGGCCCCGCAATCAACCTCGCAGCTTCTTTACGTTTAAGGCACCTCTGTCCTCGGTCATGGAAAAGTTAGTCAAGTCAGGGAACCTAAAACCCCTTGATCCAACTCCTCTACCCAAAAACCCTTCGGCAAATTTCAAAGCCAACCTTTACTATGTCTACCACTAGGGAGCTGGTCATCTTACAGACTCCTATTTCCGTCTCTAACACGCGATTTAGGATCTCATAGATAAAGGGACTCTCCAAGTTCCACCTCCACCATCCCAAAAACCAAACATCCTTTCTAACTCCATGCCCAACCATAAAGTTGTCCCACATATCAGCCAGATATCCCTCACCTCCACTGATATCAACCCTACCTCTGCCACATTCAATCCCACTGACCATATTATCCCAGTCAATCAACCCAAGCCGGTTGTATCTCTCCCACTTGATCTTGGGGCCGAAGTTTCTTACATACATTTAGAGGAGGGTCAATCTTCTAATGCTATTGCACCTCCAGAATGGGGCCTTTGTCTTCAACGCATCTATCAGTGACCTCTTCCATCAATCAATTCCCATTGTGCAGCTCAATTCTACCTCTTCGCTTGATAGTCCATATTTCAATATAACTGATCCTAACCCATCTCCCAGTCTGCTGGACCAGTTTCGGTCTGATACACCTCTTCTAGAAGTTGACATGCAAGCTATAGGTTGGGTCGTGGCTGATAATATGGATTATGCCACTCCAATAATCAATGAGTGGTCAGGATTCGAGCTAGATGGATTCCCAAAACAACCTGAGTATCTCCCATATGATCAAGCCTGGTATGATGGCTGGATGGCCGACCATGAAGCGGCATTACTCGATCCCTTGGATGACATCTCTTTGTATATGCTTTTTCAGTGGCTGAACCTTGGGTCCCCGAAGAAAAGTACTACTGGGACCCTGAGCCGACTTGGCAGGATCCCATGGATTTGGATCCCAATCCTCTCCAAGGCTACGCCATGTCGGATTACATGACGCACTATGTGGAGGACGATCTTGTTTAGGAAGATCCTCGGGTTCTGGGAGACCACATTTCCACTTTCAGCTCAGTCTTCAATGCAGTTTGTGATGCTGATCACGATCCCTGTTCTTACATTGTTAGTGAGGAATTCTCGTGCCCTGACGTTCCTTATCCCAGTAACAGAGACTATAGCATCATGGTTACAGACCTTGTCCCGCCAGCCAATCTATGGGATGTCGACGAGATAGTTGATATTCAGGTAGGGGTAGAAGTCTGGGCGGTTAACCGCTCCTTGGCAGATGGTGTACTTTGGGATGTTCCTTTTATGGCCAATCCAGAGCCTATCACTAAAGTTGCAGCAGTCACGGATATGAATTTCTGGGACTCGCTACTGATGAAGGACTTGGCTGAAGATTTGGGGTTGGACATGGAAGTGCCCAAAGCTACAACAGTCAGTGACAAAGGAAAACGCAAATTAGGGGAGGTTCCTTCTGATCTCTGGGATGTGAATGAAGACCCTCAGCTCGTACCTTCTTTGGGGAACGTTCACAATGTTACGAGGAGTGGACGGATTTTTCATCCTACTAACCTGCAAGCTGGGAATTCGCCCAACCCTTCTAACCAAAGGAACGAACCCTCTGCTTTCCCAAGGTCTGCACCGCTTGAGGTACCAGCTGGCCCGTCAAATGTAGATTTGGTTCACAGACAACTCGAGCGGATTCCCGCTGCTATATCAATCTGGGGACTAATCTGTTCCTCCCATGAGCACCGTCAAAAATTGTGCCCTGCCTCGAATTTCAGGCTGACGTCACTCCTGAGATGGTGGTGTCTCTCATCCTCCCTCCTACCTCCAAACACACGGTGGTCTTTACTGATAAGGACCTACCAGTTGAAGGGGTCGATCACAATTGCCCTTTGCATATCACTGTCAAATGTCGAGGACTCTGGGTTCCGACCGTCCTCATTGATAATGGCTCAGCGATCAACATTTGCCCTGTGAGAGTGGCTTATCGTCTGGGACTGGCTAAGAAGAACGTTGCACCTTCCAACTTGGCTGTTAAGGCATATGACGGTACACGTCGTATGGTCGAGGGCACCTTGATGCTGAGGGCTTTGAGATGGATGTTAAGTTCCATGTCGTCAACATTCCTGCTACCTTCAACTTACTGTTGGACAGGCCGTGGCTCCATCGATCAGATATCATGGCTGTCCCATCTACTCTTCACTAGAAAGTCATTCTGGGACTTCCTATTGGCATGCTTACGATCTGTGGGGACTCAAGCATTCGTCCGCTAAAGGAAGATGGAACTTGTATCTGTGAAAAGTCTCGGTGCGTTATCAATGCAAGTTTGGTGTTAGTGGTTGGTTTTACTTTCTCTTATCCATAACAAGAAGCAATAAACCATGAAAATGCAAATTTTATAGCTACCGTGAACTATCCACGTCAAAACATGGGAAACTACTGTATCTGAGGCACTTCGGCCAATCAAAAACCATCAAGTCAGCTCAAGCACACCCGCCCATCAATCAAAAGGCACGCAGGCCCTCAGAAACCTGTATCAGTATCAACTAAGGCATATCTGCCCTCTATCGAGCTATCTACTTGGGCACATAGGCCCCCAAAAGCAAAATCAAAGTGTGGAAAGTAAAAGAGGCCCTAATGTAATCCTGAGCGTACTCCGAGTCTGTCGTCGCTGTCATCGCCATCGTCGTCTCTCTCCATGGGTTCTTTCTTGTATGGTGGATCATCGACGGAATCGTCGGAGCCGCTGCTAGTGGAGGAAATCAACTAAGGCATATCTGCCCTCTATCGAGCTATCTACTTGGGCACATAGGCCCCCAAAAGCAAAATCAAAGTGCGGAAAGTAAAAGAGGCCCTACTGTAATCCTCAGCGTACTCCGAGTCCGTCGTTGCTGTCATCGCCATCGTCGTCTCTCTCCATGGGATCTTTCTTGTATGGTGGATCATCGACGGAATCGTCGGAGCTGCTGCTAGTGGCGGAAATCAACTAAGCCATATCTGCCCTCTATGGAGCTATCTACTTGGGCACGTAGGCCCCCAAAAGCAAAATCAAAGTGCGGAAAGTAAAAGAGGCCCTACTGTAATGCTCAGCGTACTCCGAGTCCGTCGTCGATGTCATCGCCATTGTCGTCTCTCTCCCTGAGATCTTTCTTGTATGGTGGATCATCGACGGAATCGTCGGAGCCACTGCTAGTGGAGGAATGCTCCTCCTCCTCCTCTCCCTCCTCTTCTTCCTCGGCAGCCTCAGGTGTGATCACTCTCGCTCTTTTCAGTTCCCGCTCCTCCTGAGATGGCCTTTCGTGCATCATGATTTGGTATCGCTGCTCTGCGCGTGCCACGACCTTTCTGGCTGATTCCTGGCTGCCATCTACTGGCAGCGAACTCCTGGTATGTCGTCGTGTGGTAGCCGGAGGTGTGGGAGTTCTTGCCGTTGTCTTCTTCTACGGAGGTTGCCTGGTCCTCTTGCTCCTTGAAGCCGCCTGTCCCTGTCCCTGCATTGTCATTTTATTTAAAGCATTAGTATACATTGTGCATATTGTATATATCAAATGTTTGAACATAGGTACATTTTACCAAAGGCTGTCAAAGCATATATGTATTGAAAGCAGATGCATATCATAAGTATCGAAAGCAGGAATGTATCGTTTTCTGTGATTTCTACATGAGGCCTCTGAGCAGCGGCTCGTTGAGCTGGTGGTGGAGTCAGTGCTAGATAGTGCGACTCCAGTGGCATGCCACTTGCTGCCCTTCTAATCACGGTCTCCATCGCCAGCATGCGACGAACGGCTTCGTTCACCCACTCGTTAGGCACCTACAAATAAAATTCAGTATCATCAAGCAGTTCAACAATAGTGCAAGCGTATTGAGATATACTGGTATTTAAGTCTTACTGGAACAGTCACAGACGCAGGCTCGGCTCTAGCAGGAACCAGGTGTATATCAGTTGGGTTGCCCTGAGTGTCCATCACCGAGATCTTCTAGGACATCTCTGGAGGCCCGCCTCTCATAGGTCCACTCAGGCTCCGTCTAACATGGCCTTCGCCACCTCTCTGCTTCTCTCCAGCGGCTCTCCTCTCCTCAGCGGCTCCACGAGCCTGACTCCGCATGTCTCTAAAAGCCCGAACGCCAAGCAGTCCTGCCAAGCGGTCTCTCTCGTAAGCAACATAGTCCATCTCAGGACGCAAGTAGTGTGTCAGCTCAGTGTCAGGCTGTGTGAACTGCTCCAACTCTGCCCTGGTATACTCGTTTGTATGCGAAGCATAGGGTGGAAGTGGCCTTGGCACCTGGAACTCAGTATAGCCAAGTGATTGGCGTGTCACTCGGTGTCCCAAGTACCACTGCCAGCCAAAGACCGACTCTAGTAGCACCCTGCTGGCTGTGATAGCTCTACTCCTAGCCAGGTACTTAGGCCTGGCCCTGCTACTCTCCAAGGGTCCCAATTGATCTGCACACGGGTCAAAACAGGCAGTGCGCACAATTGATCAGCAACAACATTAAAGCAATTAAAGGAATGCACATTTAACTATATGGGTTTACAATAAACCCGCGAGGCCCTTAGGTCATCCAAGTACAACCTGAAGGCGTTGAGGTCGCCTCTTCCTTCCTTCGTCCCCATGTTCTCCTTGCTCCGTATCAGTGCGCGAGGGAGGGTGCTCAAGTCTAGATGCTTGCACATCGGTTGATACATCCGTAGTACTTCATAGGCCCAGACCTGTTCAAATGTTCAGACATGTATACACTCTCTCCAGTAGCTAGCAGCTCCCTGCTCTGTCCTCGACGAGTCACCAAGGAAGCCGTAGGCCGTGCCAAGCCCTACTCCGCCCCAGTCAAAGCGCAAGGCCGTCCTCAAGTCTCTCAGTGCGGGCAAGTAGGACAGGTGCACTTTGCTGTGCCTGCCCGGGTACAGGGAACCACCAAAGAGGTACAGAAGGCACGCCCTGGCCATCTGCTCTTACTCTCACTCCATGGTCACCTCTTTCTCCAGGTACCCTGTGAACTTCCCGTACCTCACCATCCCCTCCACAATTTTGGGCACTTTTCTCAGAAACCATTTCAGCGCTACTCGGTCGTTATGAATGCCTGAGTTAAAAGGGATGGGCTCTCCTCCAACCCTCAGTCCTATGATCGCCACAAAGTCTATCGGCGTCATCGTCATCTCCCCAGGTGGCAGGTGAAAGGTATTGGTGGTATCCCTCCACCTCTCTGCAAGCGCTACCAAGATAGCATGGTCATTTTTGACCGAGGAGAGAGTCTGTATGAACTCCCCGAAGCCTGCCTCGTCTACCAGCTGCCTCACCCTCGATGGCAGGCCCTCGTATAGCTCTAGGGACGTACACGTGCCTCCGAAGCAGTGGATATCCCTCTGCCTAGCTCTCGCCTGTGTCAAACACAAAGACAACAACATAAGAGAACAATGTCAGCATGCCTGGCTTTCATTTTCAAGTTCTAGGTAATCAATATAGCAGCTTAACAATAGATGGTTGGTTCAAGTTATTACATGCATGGCATTCGAGGCAAGGTTTCTCTTCCATTATTTCGTGGTTCAGATCGGGATTATTTCATGCTATCCTTTCAAATCAAGTTATGCTATTCTTTCAAAATTAAGACGTGCAAGCAAATATGGAATTTGAATTATGAAGGAGGTTTTGCAAGAATATACCTCTGTCCAGGTGTTCGCAATGTGCACCTTAGGGTCTCTCAGCACGAGCTCGGTGTCGTACTCTGTCCGCTGTGGTGGGTAAGCCGCAAAGCCTGACGGCACAAACAGGTGTGGCGTCGGAGGCATATATGCACCTTAGGGTCTATCAGGGCGTGTCACGACTCCTGCCTCCGCTACTGCTGTCACTCTAGGCCACTGTACCTCTACTCCAGCCCTCTCCTCGGCCTCGGCCTCTCTCAAGGGCTCCTCCCTCTCAGCTCTCTCCGCCACCTCCGATGCAGCAATGGCCCATGCCCGATCTTCCTTTGCTTTCAACACGATCTCACCGATCATGGGATTGTCTTCGAGAAGCTTCACCAATGCCTCATCGCTCAAATGCTCGGCAACGTCGTGTTTTGTGATCGGCCAATGGATCGATGATGTCGCCGTTGGCCGGAACAGCACGTCCTCCTCCCGATTTGAAGCCGGAACCTCCGCGGTCTCCTCTTCCTCATCACAGTCCCCTTGCCTCTTGCCGGGTCCCTTGGTAGGGACCCTTCAGCCCATACCACCACCCTCGGTTCCACTGCCTCCGGCGCCGCCCGAACTTCCCCCAACTACGGGCGAGTCCCTTACCACTATACTCGAGCCCACTGGCTCAGCGACGGACCCCACGGCCCCTGACTCCTCTAACGTGCGCTGCTCCCTCTCCGGCGTAAGCCGAACCTCTTTGGCGCCAACCTCCTGCTGCTGGTCTCCAATGCCATCGCCGCCCTCTGTAGCCGTTACACTGGTGCCCACAACAACTTCCACTGGTTGTTGATCTTCTGTTTCCGTCTCCATTGGACCACCCGTGTCATCCGGCCGATCCACTACTTCTCCTGTCGCGCTCTCAATTTTCAACATAAATATACAATTCATTTCATTTAAAGATCCTCACATAACATTAAAAAATACCCAAAGAGTTCCCACCTGTTCAATTTACGAAATAAGTCCCCAAGTTTAGATAATTACAACTTTGGCACCACGGCCCAAATTAGTTTAGATACAAGTACGAACATTTTTAGAATATTACAAACTTTAGTTGAAGGATAATTCACGGGGTAATTACTTATAAGACCATCTTTAACAAAATGAGATCTTTACAAAGTTGGTGAACATGAAATAACTAATGATGTCAGCTTCCAAAAGTCTTTCACTGTCAACCACACAATGCATGCAATCTATTGCCCGGCATTTGAACCTGAAAAAAAAAGATTAGGTTAAGCTACACTAGCCCAGTAGAAAAATCTTTGCCAATACTATGTGTAAATATGATGATAAGTGCATAAGGAAAAAGATAAGAGATACAGCTCAATCAATGAATAACAATCAATTCAGGAGTATGCCAACGTTCAATACGATCATTTTAAGACATGCCAACTAGTTCATAAGACATTGACAACTCTAGTAATCTCGACACAACTCACCATCGACAATTTCCACCACCTGTATTTCCACCACTTGCACTACAGTATAACATTACAAGGGTTACAGTATTAAAGGAATTACATTCTGGCTCTCGAAAACCCCGTATGTCTCCCAGAGATCTCCAACATGGGTCCAAGTAGCTCATTCTCCATTGACTCATCAAATAGTAAAACTTAAGAAACTTTTCGGGTCTTAGGGCCCCATATACCCATAATACGTTCCGGGTACTCATGACACCATATATCCATTTCACGTTCTGGGTTTTAGGGCCCCATATACCCACAATACGTTCCGGGTACTCATGACCCCGTATATCCATTTCACGTTTCGGGTTTTAGGGCCCCATATACCCACAATACATTCCGGGTACTTGTGATCCCATATATCCATTTCACATTTCGTCCCACGTATTTCCAAGACCCTAATTTCAAGAATGTAGATAGGAGAAAGGTTTACATTAGGTAGGTTGTTCACATATTAACTTGTATTTCCATTTTCTTCCCAAATTCTTGTTCTCGACTCACCCCTCGTACTACATGGCAGCAATTGTAAAGTAGTCACATCGTACATTGATAAATATCTTAAGATCACGTTAATTCTTTGAGTTTATCACGCCGCCCTAAGTCACGTACCGCACCCACAAATGACTCCACAACACACCATCCACTAGATTTTAAATGAGAGTCTTACCAAACGAGTGCCAAAGGAACCTAGGAAGGTCAATAAGACGATGCACAAGTATACGAATCATAATCCTATCCATCGGATCACTAAAATTATGCTCCAACGAGTGCCAAGAGACTAGATCGAACGATTCATTATGACACTAGTAATCATGTTCGAGAGTGACTTAAACATGTTCTAATCATATAGAGAATCATAACACGGTGTAGACACCCTAATTTGGCCTAACGATTATTTCAGGTCCCACCTTGGGGACCATCCCGATGATGAAATGGATACGATGATCGTTGATTGACTTCTTGAGAACCTTAGGACTTTCGGTAAGAACTTTAAGCCACTTAGAGGACCCAATTCAGAGCCAAATAACCTTTCAGACAGAAATACAGAATCCTAGGAGAATCCATCTGACGGCCGTAGCATTGATCTCACGGCCTTAACATCTTTTCCTCACCGGAGCAGCCTGTTGCACCAAAAATCTCCCTGAGAGATCCATCCCACGGTCGCAAGGTCGATCCTTCGGCCGCTCAATCCATAACTCGGCCGCCAGAACCTTTGCTCAGCCGCCAGATCACCCTTTTTTCAGACTTTGAAACGTTCTGTCGATTGTTTGATCCAACTACACTACCTCTCCGATGCGTTCGGGCCACAATCAAGGATCACAACGAAGAGTTGGAGTTGCATTGCAATTGAAATTGTAATCGTGCGATTTGATTGGACCGAGTGAGTCATCCCTTTGCCTATATAAAGGGGCCTTTGGACTCCGAAATAGATATACGAAATTAATCAGATTCGTCCCCTCTCAAGCCACGAAACTCTACAGAAATACTTTCTCAAACCCTCTCTAAAAAAGCCCTAACCTCCCGAAGGCAGCCATCTATCCGACAATCAAACCTCGAAGTTTCAAACCCTAACCCTAGGGTTTCTCAAAGAAGCAATCAGTCAATCCCAATCAAATCCGAAGCAATCAAGCTACTGAGGGATCAAGGTGGTGAGGCCCAGGGGCCTCCGGTTCAATTTATTTATTGCTTTTATACTTAATCGTAGCGTTTTGACTATCTGCTAACGTTTCTGTCTGGTGTTAGGAAGAACACCAGCCGGGGCTTCGATCCCTCGGCCGGTACATCAAACCAGCCTGATTATTTGGCCGTGACATCCATTCACCGGCTGAGTAATCGATCTGCTGGCACAACTTTGCTTTGTTTTCTGGTTTCTGATGCATGTTTACATTACAGTCTCGGCTCACCTTATTTACTGTTTAAAGGCATGAAAACAGACTACGTGTTTAGAGTTAAATAAAGCATCTATATGTGTTATGTTGAATGACTATGGGCTAGCCTCACGGCTAGGCAGAAAGGGGTGCCTAACACCTTCCCCTTACTGTACCTTTGGCTTCCGTATCCAGAATTTCTATCTATTTTCCTAGTTTTAACAAACTAGGTGGCAACTCTATTTTGAAGATAACCACTATCATGTGGCAATGTTCCTAGCCATGGGAATGTCCATGATCTTGGTTTATGAAGCAAGAAACCAAATAAGCAAACAAACGTTACCAAACTGTATGGCGATGCCCCGTTTGGGAGGTGTCTACAGTTTTCTGGCAACTCTGCTGGGGAGATGAGAGCCATAACCAAAAAGTTGAACATAAGACTAATACATGCCTTATTTAATTCATTTATCATATGCATCGAGCAGGCAAGTCTCGTTGAGTTCACCTAATACCCAGGCATGACACGGGCTATGTTAAGGGTTCCAGCAAACTCCACAGTCACTTGTACCTATTAGTATATCAAAAAGGGAATCACCCAATCACCGCCTATAATGGGCTGGTTAAAGGACTGGTGCCCTTTGACAATGGAGCACCCTGAGACTACCAAAACCTTACATGTGTTAGAAAGCCATAGAACCTATCAAGCTAAGACAGGACAGAAACCTACAGGCTAGGACCTGTTTGCATCTACTTACAATAGTTCTTCCTCACACCCATTGTATATATATATGTTGTAAAGTCTTCTTTTGTAGGTTAAGCCTTAGGGGCCTTTCTAAACCAATCAAAGTAGGTAAGTTAACCTAATCTAACTAAAGTAAAACTTCTTCAGGAAAATGACCACCTCATTGTTCATGTTCGATTCGCACTTTCAAATTGTCACCAAGCTGTCTGGTCCGCCCCTCTCTGCAGTCAAGGATTTCGATCCCTCCAAATACATCACTCCGATGGAGCAACCAAGGCCTGTGGTAACTATCATTGAAGACAACCATGTCATGTTCACAAGAACAGTCTATGAAGAAAAGATAAACAACATGATGGAAGAAGACGGGCTTGGCAGGGTCCCAATCTATTTCTATGACCCTTATGCGTCGACCGATGACTACTGGCCAATCGATGAGGTCAACAACCTTGAAGCTGAAGAGGCAAGGGAAGAAGAATCTACTAACAATGATCCACTAGACGAAGTGTCATTAAACTTACTCTTTGATGAGAGGGTCACCAACAATGAAATAAGGGTGATCCACCCCATCACAGATAGGTTTGGTAATTGGTGGGGATTTGTTGGCACGCGAAGAATAGACAACAGCGACGAAGTAGAAATTGAAGCTCAACTGGAGGAAATAACGGCAATAGCAAATCAAATGGCCCTCCAATACTTGCAGGGCGACAATGATGAAAGTGCGAATCAAAGTGACAACGAAGTGCCGATGATCAACCTTGGTGATGAAAAAGACTGCTCTGAGCTGATTGTGGATGCTGAAAGAGGGGCCTACCCTAACTGGACCGTGGAACACACTTTAAAATGCAAAACGAAAAATGCTGATTCCGATCTTAGCTCTGATTCCGATTCTGACTCTAGGTCAACTCAATCCGAGTCTAGTTTTTCATCTTCCCAAACTACCGAGTCTAGTGAGGAAAATTTGGTCAAAGTGCCAAAGGGTAGCATCTATTTTGAATTTGACTCTGAAATATCTTCTGACACTTTTAGCAATGAGAAGGAAAATTTAGAGTATTTCACTTTGCCTATAATCAACTGTGTGGATTCCAACAATTCGAATTTTGAAGAAGAACCCAATGAAATTCTAGAATTTATCGAAAGAGAAGAAGAAAGGCACACTAAACCTTTTTCCGAGGAAATAATTACAGCAGACATAGGCTCTGAAAACGAGCCCAAGCTGGTTAAAATTGGTACAACACTCTCTTCTCAAGAAAGTGAAAAATTAATCTTTTTGCTAAAAGAATACAAAGATGTTTTTGCTTGGTCTTACAAAGACATGCCTGGGATAGACCCTGAAATTGTTCAGCACAAAATTCCACTTCATTCTGATGCAAAACCTGTTAAACAAAAGCTAAGACGTATGCACCCTGATTGGGTCTTGAAAATAAAAGAAGAAGTCACTAAGCAAATCAACGCCGGTTTCCTCATAGTCAACGAGTACCCACAGTGGGTAGCCAACATCGTTCTAGTGCCAAAGAAAACTGGAGGAATCAGGGTCTGTGTAGATTTCCAAGATCTCAACAAAGCCAGCCCAAAGGATGACTTCCCATTATAACACTGCAAGGCACGCACTGTTATCTTTCATGGATGGGTTTTCTGGGTATAATCAGATTTTGATGCCTCCCGAAGACAGAGAGAAGACCACCTTCACCACACCATGGGGAACTTACTATTACCGAGTGATGCCATTCGGGTTAAAGAATGCTGGAGCCACTTACCAAAGGATGGCAACCACATTGATGCACGACATGATGCACAAAGAAGTAGAGGTGTATGCCGATGATATGATAGTCAAATCCAAGGAAAGGGAGGGACACTACGAAGCACTTCAAAAGTTCTTCGAGAGGATTAGGCAGTACAAGCAACGGCTCAATCCTCAAAAATGCACTTTTGGGGTAACGACTGGCAAAATGTTAGGATTTCTCATCACTCAAAGAGGAATCGAGGTAGACCCTTCCAAAATACAAGCTATCATGGAGATATCGCCACCGAAAACAGAAAAGGAGGTAAGGAGCTTTTTGGGAAAAGTGCAATTCATCAGCAGGTTCATTTCCAAACTCACAACCACCTGCGAACCTCTCTTCAAACTTCTGAAGAAAGGTGCTGATTTTGAGTGGAGCCAAGACTGTCAGCAATCATTTGAAGCCATCAAAGAATATCTTCAGAATCCACCTTTGCTGTCACCACCCATCCCTGGGAAGCCATTGATTCTATATCTTTCAATAACAGACACATCCATGGGATGCATGCTAGCGCAAGAAAACGACGCCAAAATAGAGTGCGCCATATACTACCTCAGCAAGAAGATGATGGACCATGAAACAAGGTATACTCTCCTGGAAAAGACCTGTTAGGGGCTAGTATGGGCCACAAAGAAACTAAGGCACTTCCTGTTAGCACATCCGGTAGTGTTAGTTTCTCGTTTAGATCCAATCAAATATCTTTTCGAGAAGCCAGCACTTATCGGAAAACTAGCTAGGTGGTTATTGCTTCTAGCAAAATTTGACCTCAAATTCATGCAAGGAAATCAGTAAAAGGAAAGGCTGTGGCAAAAGTCCTGGTAGATCACCCTGTGACAGAAGCCGAAGCAGAGGACTTCATGTTTCCTGACGAAGACATCTTACACCTCCTAGACGACACCTGGCAACTATACTTCGATGGAGCATCAAACCAAAGTGGATATGGCATAGGAATACTGTTGGTTTCCCCAAACAATTCTCATATCCCCTTGTCATATAAACTAAGGTTTGAAGTTACCAATAACCAGCCTGAATATGAAGCTCGCATTGCTGGAATGAAGGCGGCCCTAGAACTAAGGGCAAGAAGGGTAGAAGCCACTGGAGATTCAAACCTAGTAGTATCCCAAGCAAGAGGAGACTGGAAGGTGAAAGAGGATACGCTAAAGCTATATCACTCTGTACTAGAAGACCTGATTCCACAATTCGAATCAGTCATCTTCACGCATACTCCCCGAGAAAGCAATAGATTCATAGATGCATTGGCAACACTGGCCTCCATGGTCGAAATACCCTTGGGATTCATAATGCGGCCCCATATGATCCAGCAGAAGGTCAAACCAGCATGCGAGTGCACTTTCATTGAAGAGGATGAAGATGATGGTAAACCTTGGTATGAGGATGTGAAGAAATTCTTGGAAGAAAGAGAGTACCCCTCTGAAGCCACTTCGAAAGACAAGGTGGCTTTACGAAAGTTTGCCACTTGATTTGTAACCTACGGGGGAGCATTGTATCGAAGAGCGTATCTAGGTCCTAATCAGCTTTGTGTCACGATAGAGGAAAGCCGTAAGATAATGGAGGAAATACACGAGGGAATCTGCGGGCCGCACATGAATAGGGCCACAATGGCAAAGAAAATCCTGTGTCAGGGGTACTACTGGACTACAATGGAAGCCGACTGTGCTAATTATGTTCGTCGATTCTACAAATGCCAGGCTCACGCTGATCGCATGCGTATTCAACCTACGGAATTATATAGCATGACATCTCCTTGGCCATTCTCCACCTGTGGAATAGACGTCATAGGGAGTATAAATCCAAAGGGAAAATACAAGCATCAGTTCATCTTAGTAGCCATCGACTATTTCACCAAATGGGTAGAACCAGCCTCCTATGCCACCCTTAAAGCTACTCATGTGGCTAAGTTTATTCGCACCAATATCATTTATCAATATGGTACGAGTTCAACTGCGACAATGGATCACATTTCAAAAGGGCGACAAAGAAGCTTTTTGCCGAATTTGGGATACAGAATCATCGGTCATCCACCTATCAACCTCAAACTAATGGAGCAGTCGAGGCTACAAACAAAAACATCAAAAATATTCTGCAGAAGACTACCGACACTTACACAGACTGGCCAGAAATGCTGCCTCTAGCACTATGGGGTTATCGAACAACTGAAAGAACTTCAACTAAGGCCACTCCTTACTCCCTGGTCTACGGGATGGAAGCTGTCTTACCTATCGAACTAGAACTACCCTCATTAAGGGTTCTAGCTGAGATTGGTATGATCGAAGAAGACTGGATTCAAAACCGCTACGACGAGTTAGCATTGATAGACGAAAGGAGATTGAGAGCGTTATACCATGTGCAAGGGTATCAACACCGCATCGCACGAGCATTCAACAAAAAGATGAAGTCGCGAGACTTCAAAGTGAGGGATATGGTGCTCAAAGCAATCCGTCGCCACGTTTCAGATCCAAGGGGCAAGTTTAAACCAAACAGGGGAGGGCCCTACCTTACCAAGCGCATACTATCTGGAGGAGCAGCCTACATTATAGATTTGGATGGAATGGAGTTCGCAACGCCAGTCAACATTGACAAGCTGAGGAAGTATTACCCCTGAGAGATGCTCGTTGGGCCGAAAACCACAAGGATGGGCGGACCCACGCAAAAATTAGAGCAAGCCTGCTAGGTCGAAAAACCGCAAGGGCAGCTTAGACAAAAACTAAGGCATAAATAAAAACGCTCGCTAGACTGAAAACCTGCAAGGGCAGTTTAGGCAAAATCAAGAGCACAGGAGAGGAAAATACCCGAGTGAACCCTAACTAAAACAAACAAACTTTGTTGGAACTACGTTTATGGCCTGATTCCCTCCATGGGATACATAGGCAATCTCTGAATTGAGATCCGACCACTACTGTTGTTATCACTTCCTAATTTCTAGATCTATCCTAAAGCATGTTAACTGTCAAACCATGGCAACAACATTTCCAAAATAAAGCAACCAATGTTTTATTACTTCCAAGGAAAAAGGAAAAGCAAGCTCAAACAATTCCCAGTCTATGAAAACTAGAATAAAAAATCTTTCAAAAAGCATAAGCAAAATGTCAATCTCTAGGTCTTCCTTCTCTTTGCACTTTTGTCCTCCAAAAGGTTTTTCTCTAACCAACGCTTATACGAACCCGATAGTTTGTCAACAAAGTTCTCAGTCACCTCTTGCATTTCTCGATTTGGCCATAAACGAAGCACATTATGACGAAAGTTGGCATCATGAACCTTAGAAATAGCATACTCAGGGTCACCCAAAACTTTAACCTGTTCAGCCCCAAACTGCCTTTGGAAATGAGCAGGGAAATAGAAGGTAACCTGAGTGATACCAATCACTGCTACACCAAAATGGTTCATGGTACTTGCAGTCATGCTCTTTACACCATACCAGGGGCAAACCCATTGAATTCGGTCACCCTTACGAGTCTCCATCCATGCTTTCCAAGCAGCCTCGGTGGGAAGCTGTCTAATCACACGACGCTCCACGCAGTGATCTAAACTATAAGTTAGCCGCTTTGGCACATCCCACACCCTCAACTTCTCATAAAGCCATACCTATAGAAAACAAGGGAAAATTGCGAGTTGTGAGAACACATGAGTCAAAAGAAAAGAGTGTCGAGCGAAAAGATAAACTTGACAAAAGAAAAATAGATAAAGAGCGAACCTGTAATAACAAAGGGCTGCCTGAAAACAGAGCTGTAGGATTACCCTTTACCATATCAAGGCCAATCAAAGTCTCTGCCAACACTAAACCAGCAAAACCTACACGGTTTCTCATCTATTGGGCAAAGTCAAGCAGCATAGAGTCAGCATGGCCAGTAGAAGGTCCAAGTAAATAATAATGGAGAATACAAATGCACAGCCCATGAAGGCATGCCTTCTGTTGAGGAATTTGACGATGAGCTTCAGCGGTACCAAAACGCTGAATGAGCTGTAAAGTTTCCAACCTTCCATTCACCATGAAGAACCTAGCTTTGTGTTTCTGAACTTGGAGCAAATCCTTTAGGAGATTGCCCCGATTAAACAAAAGGTTAGGAATAATGAGACCTTCTCTATCCGAATGACCCATGATGGCTGCAAATTCCTCGATAGTAGGACACAATTCCTCTCTTCTAAAGCGAAAGACATGCAAAATAGGGTCCCACAGGCTAGTGGCTGCCCGAAGGAAAGCAAAATTCACGAGAATTTGGCGAAGGGAGAAGATGAAGTCCATACCGAAGGACTTAAAGTGCAAACGGTCGAGGCCGTTAAAGGAATTCAACCACTGATCAAGGACTGGTTGTGCCATGAAATCGTTGCTGACAAATACCTTCGAGTTCATAGAACGTATACTTATAGGCTAGGATGAGTCCTAGTTCGAATCAGAATCGGATTCTAAACTCGCATCAAGCTAGTCGGTATCCCGACCGCAACATTGATATAGTGGCCGTCAGATCGATTCATCGGCCCATAAAAAAAAAGGCTGGTTCAAAGTTAGCCAGAGAAGACAGATCGATCCCTCAGCCGCAAAATCGATGGCTTAGCCGCCAAAACGACCGTTTTACAAAAAATTTCCACGATTCAGTTCGTCAAAATTACTATCAAACCAATTTTGTGCCATCACAGGTGTGATCAAAAGCATGCGCAATCACGTATCAGAGCAAAATACTTTGTTTCATATAACAAAAGTTCTTTTACATCACAAGGTGAATCATCCCATATTTCCTAAACAAGCTATACATCAATTTCCTATCAGACTAACCTATGCAGGAAAGCAAAAAGAAGGAGAAGAGGATGTCGAAGTCTCTGGTGGTCCAAACGCCAGAGACCAGCTGCAAAAAAGAAAAGGGTACCCCTGAGGCGATGTGTACCAAAGAGCACTGTGGTGTAGAAGAGACATCACGCAGCCCAGAAAAATCACCATACCATGTACAGACGCCACCCCAGAAGGTCCACATCACGGAAGCAAGCCACCCATGCAAGGGTCCCTAATCAAGCAACAAGACAGAACTGAAAGCAATGCAGACTCCCTCCGCGATCGCTGGCCGCACTTCACCCATCCCCCGGACCCAACGGGAATGAAGCAGAGCAAAGGGGAGGAGACTCCTCGGTAGAGCTCTCGGCGAAGGAAAAACAAAGAAAGGAAGAAGAGAGAATGAAAACAAAACGTCGAGGCTGTGGCCTTTTATAGGGCTCTGGAAATAAAGCGATTCCGCGGCCGAGACATCGATAACTCGGCCGGGACATCCGTGGTTCAGCCGCTGGATCGATCTCCTGGCCCTCCAAATCAATTTCCTTCAGCCCCCGGTGGATCCTGCCCAGTGCAACAATTCAAGCTATTATGAAGTTTTGGGTCCACGACCAATGATTGAATCGACCTTTGGGAGCATCCCCGAACAAATACATCAGGACCAGCCTTGGGGGGATATCCAAGCACAAGAAGGCTCTCTCTCCACAAACTGCTGACCGAAGCTTATCACTATCCAGTAAGCTCTAAGCTCATCAGGTTCCATGCCTATCATCTCAGCGGCTCTATGCCCCCCACCTATCAACGACTCCATGCCAAATGCTATTCAGCAGCTCCAACCTCGCAACCACTCGACAGCTCCAAGCTCAAGCCCTGTGCTCACCAACTCTATATCCACCATCAATAGCGGCCCTAAGTTCGCTAGCCCTGTGCCCAAGTCTCTCAACGGCTTCATGCCTCAAATCGTTTCCAACCTTCCATTCACGACAAACCCAAGGATCTAGAAAAAGGAAACTTCAACTTCCCTACTATTTCACGAGTCTAGGAAACAACTACATATGCCTTAGCAAAAGAGTGTTTTGACATAGATGACAAACACAATGCGAAGGATAGGTCCAAAACTCTTGATAAGCTGGAACGAAACAGTATTGAACAAACCATGAACCTCCAAGGTTGAGGACTATATCAAATTTTTGTTTTTAAATGCCCAAAAGATGCCATAATCACAACAAGATTTGAATTTGACAACAAGAAAGGATACAACGTCGTTGAAGATATCACTATTAACTTAGCTTTAGTAGATAGAGGCCGCAACAACAGAGATCAAGTGAATAGCAACTGCAAACTAAGAAATTTGTAACCATAGCTACAGCATCTCAAATTGACTAGCGAGATTTTATACCATGAATCGTAGTATCATGAGTAGAATGAGAGTGAGAGACAAAAAATACTCATAGATTTCAGCAGGGATTATGTCAAAATCAATAGTAAGTACACCACATGGTATCTCAGTACAAGGATTCATACAACATAAGTAGTAGTAGGAATGCTGTTGTGTTAATTGATACAGGTGTCAAAATCTATTCAAACCAGTGAACGAACGACTTCATGGATAACAAGCCCAGATACAAATTTTAGTCAAGGTTCAACTAGGCCACAGAGAAAATAGCAGTAAAAGAACAACTTGTATAGAGACATGCCAGACATATTGTAGACACCCCAATTTGTACCTATTAACTATCCTTAATTTGTGCCCTCGAGGCTCCCCGATGATGAAACTTAATCAAAACAGGCCTTGGACAAACTTGGACGATGCTTCTTGGACTTTTTCAAAATCAAAACTTTCTTTTTTCCCGACACCCTGAGGGTAAAATGGGCACACATTTTAGCATATAAAATACATTTGAATGAAACCAATTGGGTTAGAAAGAGGACTTAACGAGCTTTCTAACGCTTTTAAAAACACCCAAATCCGAGTTCGGGAGTGTCCGTGGCGCCCTTTTGAAGTTAGGCTGACACTCTTGAGCGCTCGGGACTACTCCTGAGCGCTCGGGACTACTCCTGAGCGCTCAGGACCATTCCTGAGTGCTCGGGACCACTTCTGAGTGCTCGGGAGCTCTGTCACAGCTCATGATGAGCTTGACCATTGACCATTGACCATGGCTTTTTCCGGCTTTTTCGGTCCATTCAACGTTCAAACCTGGTCCTGTCTGAGTATTCAGAAGGACCAGAAGACCAATGATGCCATTTTTCGCCCCAAAACTATTTTTCATTTTATTTTCTTTTAATTTTCAAATTTCAAACTCATTTTCCCCTCCCCTATAAATACCTCCTTCATTTTACATGCAAAGGGCCACGAAATTTTACTCTCTCCCTTTGCTATTTTCTGAAACTTTCAGTCTTTAAGCTTCCTTCAAATATTTTTCCAAAACTTGTGTTTTCTAAGAAATATTTCAAACAATCTTCAAGTACTTCAAAAACCTCAAATCTTTAGTCCATCTGTAACTCCATCTTCCTACTGTTTTTTTTTTACCCATTTTCAAGCATCCAAATTAGTCCAAGAAACCAAGTTCAAGTCAAGCAAAGGTATAAAGGTTCACTTTATACTTCGAAATCTACTGTTTTCAAACTTCTGAGGGGGATCAAAGAGCTCACACTAGTTCCTCATACTGGTTGTGCATTCATTTGATCTTAGTTTACCAACAAGAGCAAGGGGAGCCCAAAGAAACAAACCTTTTTTTGGGCACTGTGTTCACTCCCGAACGCTCGGGACCATTCTTGCTACTGCCACAAAAATCTTATTTTGTCATCAAATATTGCATTTCCTGTATTTTAGTAGACACTGGTCCTTCCAGAGCCCAGTTAGGTTTATTTTCTGTTTGCAAGGAAGTAATACTTGGATATTCAAGACCTGTTCTTGTTTGTTTGAGTTTAATGCTGAGCAAACCTGCCTAAATGCTGCTCTAATTTATACCTCACTGTTTGTATATTCTGTTTGCATCCAGAAGTGCTAAGTTCTGTTTTGCAGGGGATAAGAGGTCCTGAGCACTCAGGACCACTCCTGAGCGCTCGGGAGTGATTTCAGTAGCATGGTCCTAATTTTCGTATTCCTTCATATCATGGCATCTCTACATCGTGTACACATGCACATGTATTCACTTTTACTTGTTGTACCTATGAATATGTGCTAACTATTTTCATGAAACAAAATATTTTGACAAATTCCCACAAACATTGAGTAGAGACCGACCCTGTGTTGGGCGAGGGGGGTGCCGTATAGCCCTTCCCCCCTCGTAACATGGCTTCCGAACCCTCAAATCCGGGTGGGGACTCAATCAATTCTTCAATTTTTCAAATTAAAACATTATTTTTTGGGTCGCCTCGATCCACTCGGGGCTGTGGTAGCCCACAGTGGCGACTCTGCTGGGGATAGCTTAATTAATACTAAGAGTTTATATACATTTGTGAACAATCATTGCAAAGTCTGTCAAAAACAACGACGCTTTATGCTCGTTGAAGGAAGGAAATGGCGATTCTAACTGGATTTCTATCTGGCCATTCTGACCTGGGGCTTTTTTATTGGTTACTTATGTATTTTTCTCTAAGTATTAATTAATCAAGAGAGCCAAGCTTGAAAAATATTTGTGGGATTTTCAAAACATTTTATTTCATTTTCTATCTTTTGTATATATATCTTGTTCAGCCTCGCTGTTGTGTTTTGGCAATCTTGCCCGGCTTGCTGGTGACAGGGAATCCCAGAATGCTCAGCAACCCTCGACCGTGATGAGTCATCCCTGCCGTTTGTACTGTTGTTGGGTGTACGCTCAATAACGGGAGGCACACCTTGACTCTAGTCCGGGGAACCCCCTTTAAGCCAAAACCGGCCTTTATACGTGTTTAGAAAGCAATAGAACCTTCCAAATTAAGACAGGGACCCGCAAGGTAGGATTATGTGCTATATTCTGCCTACATGTTGCTGCCTTCTGCATCTCACCATGCATCTCATCCATGTCATGCCATCATGCTGTCTTTTCAATTTCAAGTGTTGTGATGTCTGTAGAAGGTTGCCGAGACTTGATGAAGAGTCGTACACCCCGATGTACGTTGTCTAAACTACATGAGTCCTTAGAACAATGAGATTTTGGGAAATCAAAGCTTACTAAGTCTTCGACTAATGCCTAATCGAAGATTCAACGAAGAATAAGGAATAACAAGGGAACTATGCTGTGATGCCACGTCACTTACACCATTTCGGCTAATGGCGCCATGCCACTGACGCCACTCTGGTTATGGTATCACACCATCCATTCTAAGCTATTCCGAGTTCAAAATTGAAACTTCGAATGAGAACTAGTTGAATACTTAGTTCATTTTGACATCTCTTAGAACTTGTCGTTCTAAAAAAAGGATACACCCTAAAAGAAATTCTGAGGAATGAGGCAACCTTCGAAAGACCGTGATCATATCCCGCTTGCACATCGCACCTTGCATCTTATGCTGTCTGTTTGCTTTCGTGTCGTGTATAGAACTCTTAGACTCGCTCGCACGGCCTGTTTAGGATTGCCTGGACCGATGAAGAGTCTTGCTTTTTAAAGGCACGTTGTTGAAATTAAGTAGTCCTTGGAATGATGAGGTTTTGGAGATATCAAAATTCATTAAGTCTTCAATACATTTTTCAATCAAGGTTTCAATGAAGATTAACGAAACAATTAGGCTACAATATTGAGATACCCACACCGCTCAGGTTATAGTGCGAAGTCACTTACACCGCTTAGGCTAATGGCGCCATGTCACTTACGCCGCCCTGGTTACGGTATCATGTCATTTACACCAAATGGTTTTTGAAACCAAAACATAAACTTCCGATGAAAAATATTAAGGACTTAATTTGTTGTGATATCTCCCGTGTCTTGTCACTCCTAATCAAAGGATATACTCAAAAAAATCTCTGAGGACTAAAGCAATCCTTCATAGGTTGTCATTTTTTGAGTCAACGTCTAGGAGACCATAAATCCATGGAGTTTGGGATAACTCCGGTGTTTGCCGTGCCCGAACGACTCCCTCTAATTCAGTCTACCTTTAAATGCATCTTCCAGCAATCTTATTGCTCTGTCTCGGATGGTCTTAGATAAGGAGATTGGCTCTGATTCCCAACGTGCGGAATTTAACCTGCCTAACATCGACCTACCCGTGACTGTTGGAACTATCCGAATCCTTGAGTCGACGATGACGACACGTGAACAACAATTCTTTTACTCATACACATTCTTTTTAATAAAACACAACATGGGCACATTATGAGTCTGCTTTTTACTTTACTGCCAGTACTGGGCCACCCATCCTACACAAAGTTGTACCATCTTTTCAACCACCTCAAATGATAGGGCAAACAGAGCTGGTTGAGTTGAAACCGGCTATAGAGGAAATGAGTCAAAAAATGGACAAGCAAATGACTCTATTGCAAACGATGATTAACCTTTTCACCTCTGCCATGTCGAATCCAAATCTGGGACTAAATGTTGATTATGCCTGGATCAAAGAGCCTTCACAAATCTACCACCCTCATGCGGTCGGAATCAAGCCATGCTCAAAAGTGAAGCTCTCAGACATGTTCAAAGACTTGGTTAAATTCCATGATGCCAAGACTCACTCAAAGGAGGATGTTGGATCCCTGTTTGAAACTAGTGCTGAAAGGCAAGACACGCACATTGATGAGATCAACCCCAAAAGCAAAAGAGTGTTATGCAGTTGTGAAGCAAGCAAAGCTTTCGTTAGAGGCCCGCCCAGCACCACTATGAACCCTCAACCCAGTTGCAAAACCCAACCAAGGATCTTCTCCCGCTTTCCCATACCTTTGTCCTCTGTTTATGAGAAGCTCCTCGAAGCCAACCTCATTGAGCCACTCCCTCCAACTCCTCCACCTCGAAAGCCTCCTGCATCCCACAACCCAAATGCCTACTGTGCTTTCCACCAATATACCGGCCATTCCACCAATAACTGCTTCCGTCTTCGTCACAAAGTCCAAGATCTCATCGATAATGGAACCATCTCACCTCCACTTTCAAACGCAAATAGTATCATAAACCCTCTCCCAAAGCACCCCCGTGTCAACCTCATCAATCTTAACCCAACCTTATTCGACCCTAGCCAATACATCAGACCCACAACCGAGTCAAAACCCACTGTCGATATACCTGAGGAAGTTGGAATTTGCACGCTTGAGAGCATAGACCTGGTATGGGAGTCAACACCTGATGGGTGGCAATTGCTTGGGGAAAACTATCCTCTGATCTTTGAGGAGTTCAAGGCTGGACCGGCTAGTGAATCGATAGGACAGGGCTCGTTTGGACAACTTCTGAGCAACCAAACCATCAACAGGATCTTCAATGGCATAAAAATCCATCCCCACCAGTGCATTATCGATAATTGGCCGCCAGAATCCATTGTTTCAACCCCTAACAAGCTTGACGCCTCGATAATAAGCTCCAAGCCATCACAGAATCTGAAGGTGGATCAAAATCCGAATGATGCCCGAGATAGTGAGATAGGACCGAAACCATCCCAATGCCAGACCTCAAATCTGGAGAAGAATGATGAATGCAATGAAGCCAAGCCATGAATGGAATCTGTCACAAGTTGGGGAAGTTTCTAAGTTTCAAGTCGAATCTTCATCTCTCAATTTCGAGTCAGTTTGTACTTCGAGTCGTTCATGCTTTCGTGTCTGTATGTTTTCAAATTCAAGTTTGTAGTAAAAGAAGAAAAACCAAAAAGAGAGTCAGTTTCGTAGTCCCGAACTACGTTATGACCTCATTCCTTTGTAAAGAAGGATACGTAGGTAACCTTATCCCGAAGCCCGGTCATGTTCATTCGAGTCGATCGCAAAATTCGGTCATAATCTTTCAAGTCAATCCTTTATGGGTCAGTCTCGTCTTTTGAAATCAATGTCGAGCCTCTTGTGTCGAAATTGTGATAATAAATTTGTGTTTTGTGATAATCCCTTAACTTGGAATTGTTTTGCACCATCAATTGAGAAGTCCAAACACGAGATAGTTTTTGATTGAACCTCTGCCCTTGCAAGAAGAAGAATTTCATGGGACCACTCCTTGACACCGTCGAGAAGCGATGCCTTGGCTCGAGAACAAGCTCGCTAGATCAAAACCTCAAAATGTGATCTAGGCAAAAGTTAGAGCACAAAAATCTCTTAACTTGCATTCAGGATCCAGTTATCAAGTTGTGCAATTCAAAATGAAGACAGGCATTCTTTTGTTTTATCAAACGCTTGAAGATAGATATCCATTGATACCTGATAAGCGCGTAAATGTTCACATACGTCCCCCCTAATTTATCCTCGCTAAGTCCATTTATATTATTACTCGATGGTTAATGCCTAATTTTTGTGTTTTAGGTACTCGAAGGTTTTAACATTCTAATGGGCCTTGGAAATATTCTTACTGTGCATCGTTTTGGATGTGCTATTGGCAGCAGGACAATACAAGTTGTACATGGCTCGATAGAGCCTAAAAGAACTACTTTTTATTGCTACTTATCAATTAAAATAATAAGGCCTAAGCCTAGTCACGGCCCAAAAGGGCTTTTGCATTGGCTACAGTAGTTTATAAAAGGAGGGCACGCATGACTGAGAAAAGAACGGAGGCATTCGGAAGAAAACAGAACAGAGAGTTGCGCCTTTTTTTTGGCCGCACATCACACGGAGAGAACAGAGAACGAGGGCGACGGATATATACATCAAAAGTACCACGGTAGTCAGTCACGGCAATCAACAGAAAGTTCAACGCGATGTTCTCCTCTCCGATGTCCGGCTAGACTCGTTTCTAGGATATAGATGAAACTCGAACTCTGAATAATAATATTTATGTTTTGATTTAGTGTTTTATTATTCGAATTGTGGTTGCATGAGTTGAGAATTTATTGGTGGTGTTAACTTTTTCTATCAAATCTTGTGTATGATTTTCTAGATTTTTATGCACGATTATACAACGGTTCTTAATTGTTTGTGATAACTGAGTAAGATGGGTTATGCTCCGTAAGACGCGTCGTGCTATTAGACGATCCGTACCATAAAGACGAGTCGTACTAGTAAGACGGTTCGTGCTAGGCGGCGATAACCCATGCTATTTGGTGATTCATAAATATTTTTAGGCGATACTGTGAGGGCCGGCAGAACCTAACGATATTCGGATTGATTCGAGTAATTAACCTTTATCATCGCATAAATATTGTTACAACGGGTCCAGTGGATTCGAAACCCTAGACCTTTTCTCTCATAAAGTCACTCACTTTTTATTGCTTATTTTTACTCAGCTTTAAATATTTTCGAAATCCAACAATCAAATCTCTTTTTGAATTAAGTTAGAAATTAATGAGAACAATTGCAATTTAGCCTTCGTAATCCCTGAGAATGATACTCGGAGTACTTACCACTATCTTTTAGGTAGTAGTAATTAGTCTGTTTTATTAATTATATTTGATACGGAAACAACACGATCAAATTTTGGCACCGTTGCTGGGGATTACAAGCACAATTGCGTTGTTCCGATTAATTTTTATTTTAGTTCATAGCTCAGATTTTTTTTTCTATCATTATTTCTCTTGTTTTTGTGTTAGTTTTTTTTGTTGTGCAGGTCTCTTGATTTTGCTCGAGATAAATTTGAAGCTAATAGTTGCTTGGCATTAGAGGAAGTCTGGTGCAGTAGCTAAATTTATGCCAGTCACACTGTGAGTTTCTATTTTATTCTTGTTTTTATTTTTATTTGTATTTTTGTTCACTTGATTTAGTAGTGTAGCTTGCAGTAAGTTTTATTTCGAAAAAAAAAAAAACAATATGCAAAATGGCTTACTTTGAAGACTACTCTTGGAACGTTGAGTTGAGTCCTGAGGTAATAAAATTGCTTTTCAATTTTTCTGGTTATCCCTCTGATAATCCATACTCACATATCCAGAAATTTGAGGAGATTTGTGGTACTTTTTCCAACCTACTTAGTGAAACAGTCAAACTAAAATATTTTGAGCAATCATTGCGGTACAAGGCTACAAGTTGGTTTTTCCTTTTAAATTCTTACTCAACATGGCAAGAGGTACAAAATTTATTTTTGGAAGAGTTTTCCCCCGCATATCAGACTGTTCTTCGGAAACAACAAATCGTAAACAATGCTCAAATCGACGAGGAGTCTTATTTTCATTGTTGGGAACGGTATAAAGATTTGCTACTCTCTTTTCCAGATCATGGTTTTGCACTTTGGCACATTATAGATTTCTTTTATGATGGGTTAAATGGTAAGACGCGTCAGTTGGTAGACATGATATGCCATGGTGAATTTTTGGATAAAACTGATGAAAAGGATTGGGATTTTTATGATCGATTTGCTAAAAATTCTAAATTTTGGGTTTGCAACATGAACTATGAAGATGCGAATTCTCAGGCTCAGGTAGAAGAGCAAGTAGAGCCAGTTGGTGCTAGTAAAAGGGTTATTGATTTGGAATTGGAAACTATCATGGAGTTTGAATTAAGTGATGAGCTTAATGTCCAATGTTCTCCTCAAGTGAATTTTGCTTATTCACCTGAGATGACTTTTGATATGAAAACTCTTGAGGAGCCACTGTCGAAAATTGGCCAAATTCCACTCGAAAATGCTAATCAAATGCCTTCAGTTTTAAATCATACTAGCACTCCTTTTGGACATCCACCATTAGAAGAGATTATTGAGTTAGCACCAATTGATTTTCTTGGTGTTGATAATTGTATTGTGGTTTATCATCCATTTTTTCTGCAACTCATCAACAACTTGAAAGTTAATTTGGTTTGGAATGCGGACTTGGTGGAATTCCAACTTCAAAAGCGGCTAAGGCAATTGAGATATTCTAAGTATTTAATTTTGTGGCATGGTCGCGTACAATTTTTAACGGAGAGCTTGAAGTTGGGTGAGACGTTCATATTAGTTGCTCTCCGTAGTGTCATAGAAGTTTGGGTTTCACGTGACGAGAGTGAATGGCACATATTTTTGTATAAATTTTATTTTTGTTTTATTTTTATTTTTTTTCTTCTCCTTCTCTTATTTCTTTCTTAGGCTAGTTACTTTTATTATTCTTTCTTTTTGTTGTTTTGGAGGTTAACATTTTGCAGGTTGTTCGATCTAACTTGGGGGGTTCCCCCTCTTGCTATATTAGTCTGCGATGTTCCTCCTTTTCGAGGTGCTACATTTCCTCTCTTTTACGTTTATGTCCTATCTTTTCATGTTTATTCTTTTCAATGTGGACATTGAGTAATTCAAGTTGGGAGAGGGATCACTTTGTTTATTTTTTTTCATTGTTAGATAAAATAAAAATACAAAAAAATTTGAAAATTTTGAAAAGTTCAAAAATAGTGGGATCTTTCTTGCGTGAAACTTGAAATTTGCGAGGTATTTATTGGTTGCTTGAGTTGAGGCATGTTGACATTGTTTGGGTATTTTGTGGATTGTTAGTTCTTTATGCTATTTTGTTAATGCATGTAGCTATGGCACTTGCATCTCGGTACTTCACGTCTATTTGGATTTAGTTTGCCTGTGGGTGTCGTTTGAATGTTCTCGATGGCAAGATTAGTGGAGACTTATGCCCTAGTGAGCTTTTGAGCCTTATCTTTGTTGGAGTGGTGTCACATAATTTCTCAATTTGTCAATGAAAAGGATATACTCGTTGATGGTCTCATTATTCTTGATTGCTGAGCATTGGTACTTGAACACATGATACTATCTCTCGGTTTTGGTTTGCCACATGCGTGTTAAACCCCTGGGAGAGGATTATAGGCATTTTCTTGATATTTGGGCCGGTTCGTTCCTTTATTTTCACATCTATCCCTTGCAAGCCACTTTGAGCCTTTTATACTTCGTCTTTTCTTGGTTAGTTCCACCTTCCATATTGTGTTTGGAGAAAGGCAAGAATGTAAGGGCAAAATTTTTGGATAGATTGTGAATTTTTGTGCGAATTGGTGGTGTCCCGTTAAAAAAAAAAAAAGAAACACAACAAAAGAAAAAAAAAAAGAAGAAAACAAAGAAAGAAAGGGGCACCAATATGTTTGAAAAGGAGGAATGTTGTTTTATGGTTGAAAAATGTTGGAAGGTTAGAAGGAGAGATAAGGTGAAGTTGAAAAGTGGGAAAAAAAAAAGGGGGCACACATTATTAAATTAGCCCCAAGTTGTTTGCCTATTCTCGAATACGTGATCTTTTACCCTAACCTTGAAATATTTTTCCGTACCCCACATTACAACCGAAATTAAAGTCCTATTTGATCCTTGGGGTGATGGGAAGTGGATGGAAGGATGTGAGAGAGAGTTCCAATGCTTGGTGGTTCGTTCATGAGACTGTGTGTCCACCGTATAAAGCGTTATGTTTTGATTTTGTGTTTTATTATTCGAATTGTGGTTGCATGAGTTGAGAATTTATTTGCGGTGTTAACTTTTTCTATCAAATCTTGTGTATGATTTTCTAGATTTTTATGCACGATCATACAACGGTTCTTAATTGTTTGTGATAACTGAGTAACATGGGTTATGCTCCGTAAGACGCGTCGTGCTATTAGACGATCTGTGCCATAGAGACGGGTCGTACTAGTAAGACGGTTCGTGCTAGGCGGCGATAACCCATGCGATTTGGTGATTCATAAATATTTTTAGGCGATACCATGAGGGCCCGCGGACCCTAACGATATCCGGATTGGTTCGAGTAATTAACCTTTATCATCGCATAAATATTGTTACAACGGGTCGAGTGGATTCGAAACCCTAGACATTTTCTCTCATAAAGTCACTCACTTTTTATTGCTTATTTTTACTCAGCTTTAAATATTTTCGAAATCCAACAATCAAATCTCTTTTTGAAATAAGTTAGAAATTAATTAGAACAATTGCAATTTAGCCTTCGTAATCCCTGAGGATGATATACTCGGAGTACTTAACGCTATCTTTTAGGTAGTAGTAATTAGTCTGTTTTATTAATTATAGTTGATACGGAAACGACACGATCAATATCCCTTTTGAGCCTAAATCAATTTCTTTGGAAAGGACCCAGCTAAGCAGCTATCCCCCACACTGGGGTGTAATGAGGAAGACAAAGGTGCCAAAAACATGGCTATCATCTGCTCATCAGAATTCAAAGCGTGAAAGTGCCAAATGCATGGGCACAATGAGATGCAAAACATCGAAGAAAAATCAGAAAAAGCTCAGAATCAATGAAAATGCCAAATACACACATCGGCACAACAAAGTGCGAAGCAAATCAAGTGAAAGAAGGCGCCCATCAAAAGCAAAATGGGCACAAAAATATTCAAGATGGCTGCTAGCTCTCGAAACCCAAAGAAAATGAAAATTCTAGAGCCTATTGTCCTTTCTTTGTTAAGCCAACCCTTGGCCACGTTAAAACTCAGATAAAGTCATTTTAGATTAGAAAACGCAACTTGATAACAAGAATCCTAGGCACTAGGAGAAAACAAGAAGAAGCAGCAAGGCATTTCATAAATCTCGCAAAATCCAAGCCGGGACATTTTCGAAATCCATGGGTTGCATCAACAATCTGGGGCACGGTTCGTGATAAAAATCCTCGTGTTTTGACAAAACAAGATCAAAGAAAATCTTGAATGAGCATCACTTGATGGTGCTAAAACAATTTCAAAGCCCTGAATGGGAAAATCATCAGAACTTGATTTTATCATGACAATTTCAAACATCAATTATGGGGCATGCTTTCCATTTTTCGAACACTCAAGTGATCAAGCTCCTCGTCCAGTCAAATTAAACTCCTCGTCCAGTCAAGGTCATCATGGAGAGTCAGTCCTCTCATAAAAGGTTTTTCTTGTCTTTTGAGTCATCTAGGCCTTGTCCAAATTCACACGAGGTCATCCATCTAGTCAAGTCATATTGATCTTGATGTCCAACTCGTGAGAGAAACTCCAATACATGGAAAAACCCGTGCTTGTGCTTATGATAAAACTGGTTGCCGAAACTATCAGTGGAATCACGGAAAAGAATTAGAACTAAGGTCTGTCACTCACTGGGGCACATCAGCCCAATGTCATCAATCATGGCAAGCAAACAGCCAACATCAAGACTGGGGCATGAATGCTCAAAACTCAAGCCCTGATCAAAATCAAACTCAATCAACTCCAGCTCAAGTCAAACTCAAGCTCAAATCCAAACCCCAACCAAAGACAAATTCCAGCCCAAATCCAAAAGACCTGAAAATACTGGTCCGCTGGCCAAAAGACGGTAAAGCAAAAAAAATGATACTTAGACGTGTAACCTGTTTTTTCCAAAAAATAAAGAAAAAGCGTCATCGTCATCATTGTCAAAATGCGACCGTCCTCCGAGACATCTTTCAATCGATCTGCGCCATAGATTTGGCATTGTCCTCCGGGTCATCTTTCAATCATTTCCGCCATAGATTTGGCATTGTCCTCCGGGACATCTTTCAATCATTTCCACCATAGTCTTGGCATCGTCCTCCGGGACATCTTTCAATCACTTCTGCCATAGATTTGGCATCCTTCAATCGACTTCAGCCATATATTTGGCATCGTCCTCCGGGACATCTTTCAATCATTTCCGCCATAGATTTGGCTTTATCCCTTCGAGACAAACTAACTTGTCTCGTTGGTTTATATCTTTCGCCTCCAGAGCATGGCGTCGATTACAACGTTTTCACCCACTGAGACAAAGCAATCGGTGGGTGCTCTTCAATCGATCTATCTTGTCAATTACTTGCGTGCATATTTTTATGCCTTCTGCAGCATGCATGTTTGTATTTGCCCCAAACAACTACGCTGGTCTGATCCCTACAAACGGGGTACGTAGGCAGCTCGAAAGAGCACGACCTCATGACTTTAAATGCTTGTACATCTTTACTTGCATTTGATTTTGGATTAAGGATTTAGTAGGGCTCGAATTGGGCTGCCTTAATCTTTGGACGTCACTCGTATCCAGACATGATGCCGAGCGCCATCCAAAGAGGGGCAATTGTAGACACCCCAATTTGGACCTATTAACTATCCTTAATTTGTGCCCTCGAGGCTCCCCGATGATGAAACGGAATCAAAACAGGCCTTGGACAAACTTGGACGATGCTTCTTGGACTTTTTCAAAACCAAAACTTTTTTTTTCCCGGCACCCTGAGGGTAAAATGGGCACACATTTTAGCATATAAAATACATTTGAATGAAACCAATTGGGTTAGAAAGAGGACTTAATGAGCTTTTCAATGCTTCAAAAAACACCCAAATCTGAGTTCGGTAGTGTCCGTGGCGCCCTTTTGAAGTTGGGCTGACACTCTTGAGCGCTTCAGACTACTCCTGAGCGCTCAGGACTACTCCTGAGCGCTCGGGACCATTCCTGAGCACTCAAGACCACTTCTGAAACCATCTGAAAACTGTTTGAGGGATGGGAGGAGTTTTAAACTTTTGAAACCGTCTAAAAACTGTTTTGGTAACGTGCCCGGGAAGTTTAAAGGTATGGGACACGATTGGGCCGGGTTTGGGCCTGATCTGGATCCAAAGCCCTGACAAGCCTCTCACGCGGTGAAGTGGCTCCAGTGCGCGATGATCAGTTGGGCCTTGGGCCCAATTCCGCAGCAGGCCAGGCCCAATCATGTTTATCTCTCCTACAAAAGCCCATGGATGTTTGTTATGGCTTTTCAACAATTTTGAGGGTCATCATGATTTGATGCCTTCAGTCCGGAGCATTTTGGTATCCGTGGCAGTGGTCCGCCTGCGCAAGTTTCCGTTTCAACAATCAACGACGATCTATCCGTCCAGTCAGCGACGGTCTATCCATCCAATTTCAAATCAGTGTCTATCCGTCCAATTATCAATCAAGCGACGATCTATCCGTCCAAGTATCAGTCAGCAACTATCTATCCGTCCAATTTCAAATCAGCGACGATCTATTCATCCGATCTTCAATTAGCGACGATCTTTCCATCCAATCTTCAATCAAACGACGGTTTATCCGTCCAATTTCAAATCAGCAACGATCTATCCGTCCAATTATCAATCAGCGACGATCTATCCGTCCAATTATTAATCAGTGACGATCTATCCGTCCAATCTTTGAATAAGCGACTATCTATCCGTCCAATTATCAATCAGTGACGATCTATCCATCCAATCTTCGAGTCAGCGATGATCTATCCGTCCAATTTCAAATCAGCGACGATCTATCCGTCCGATCTTCAATCAGCGACCATCCATCCGTCCATTTACATCATTCCCCAGGAGAGTTTGCTTCGATCAGCTCTGCACTCCTTTGGTGCACGGTATTTTTACATACTTGTCTGCACTTTCCATTTAATCGGCTTTTGGGTAGATTTGATGGGTGTCTAGAAATCTTTGAAATTACCCGTACCAATCAATGGTACTCCGCATGCCGTCAAAGAGGGACTACTGTAGATGTAACACCCCTGATTTTTGGGTACATTAAATAAACATTTTATTGATAAAATTAAATGGAGTAAGGTTCAATATTTACACAAGGTAGGGAAACTAAGGTTCCTTACTACAGCTCCGCCTGCTCCTCCATCCTAGCCAGCTCTTCAGCTCCATAAGCCTCCAAGGTGTACAGCGCACTTTGATCATCTACAAAGTCTGACACATTATACCAGCGTCGCCACCGATATAATATGTCAGGGTTACAACAATAACACCATGAGCTATGAAAGCTCATCAGAGTAATCCTATACCCGCTAACCCATAAATTACCAATATCAGAGTAAAAGAGTAGCATACCAACTCTGGCACAAGAAGCGGAATAACACATACAAGATTAACAAGGCATTAACAATGACACATCCACATACACTATTCTATCATTGGTGTCAGTGTTATCTGAGTTTCTCCTACGCGACTCGTCGTAGACTGTATCCCCATATTCACCAATGTTTCCGAAATCCTTTTCACTTCCAAATCAACATTTTGAAAATCACATTTAACACACTCAACCTTGGTTCCGCCGCGCCAGGTTCCCGAGTATCCTCACAATGGTTCCACTGCGCCAAGTTCCCATTGGCACACATTTGCATTGGTTTCTCTCCGCGGATAACCAAGCTACACACCCAACCTCGGTTCCGCCGTGCCGAGTTCCCAAGTATCCTCACAATGGTTCCGCCGCGCCGGGTTCCCATTGGCACACAACACACACACACACTCACATAATGCACCCACATTTGGTCATTATGTAGTTTCAAAAATATTTTATCATTTGTAACACACATTCCCACAATGGGCAAGTCCGGCCACATTGCGTTTTTAGAACACATCTTGTCTTTAACACACCCTAGGTGTCATGTTTCTACTTTCTCGATTTTTGTGTCTCGTTTTCATGTATAGACTCTGCGGTAGGACTTTTCACACATAAATCATTCTTTGTAATCTAAACTAGCAAGATCATCCAACTCTATATTAATTATCATGCTCAAATCACCAATTAAAGCATAACACCACATGTACGGACGCCTTTGGAGTGGAAAGCCACTTATGCTTTATCAACAACCACAAGTAATGCAAGCAACAAGTAAGCAAGCTCATAACTTTCTAAAGATCAAAATACGAATACTTCTAATCCGGTTCATACTTCCAAAAGCTGTTCTTTCTTCCTTTGTAGGAACTTTAAAACAACAAATGTTTATACCAAATCCGTTCTAATCACTTTTGTGGAAAGTTCAAAATAGTATATGTTTATTAACGTAGAAATCGTTTGTTCAACATGTTCATACTTCCTTCGAAGTTTTAGTAAAACAAGTTTGCTAACTAATCCTTAGTATCTTAACTTAACATGCCTTTAAACATAATATACGAACTTCTAGTTATACTTAGGGAAAATGAGTAGAGATTAATCTACCTTGATCTGAAACTAGTCGGGGCCGAATAAGCTAGTTGGAAAATTCTACGGGCGTTGAATGCTCACAATCTGGACCAAACTTTGGATGGCAGTAACTCGATCAATATTTGGCCGAATACGATCGTTCTTGAGTCGAAATCAAAGATCTCGAAGTGCTCTACAACTTTTGTGAAGGAAGTTGATCCTAGAAACTACTTTAGGTAGGAGAAAAATAGTGATAAAGGGAGTGACAGTAAGCTGTCTGGAACTGAAAATCCGAGATTTTTACTGAACTTCGGATGGCATTATCTTGGTCATTTCTTGACCGATTGGGGTGGTTCTTGGGTCTATCTTGAAGATCTCGAAGTGCTCTACAACTTTTTCAAAAGGAGTTAATTCTAAAAACTACCTTAAGCAAGAGAAAAATGGGGATTTACAAAGGGCAGTAAGCTGGCTGGAAAAACAGAGATGGTTTCTTGAGAGAAGTTGGAGCAAGGGGTGAAGGTGTGAGTTGAATGGCATGGAATGGGTGCTATTTATAGGCAAAATTCTGGCTCCTCCTCCTCCTCTCATGGCCAGTCATATCTCTCTCTCTCTCTCTCCCCCCATGGATTTGTTCCATGGTCTTGTCAAATCATGCTTGAAAGCATGTCATGCTTCCATGACTTGTCTTTGTCTAACCTTCTTAGGCTTAAGGCTAATGAACTAGGTTATCTTGAAGGGTTTTGGCTTAGTCTAGTCTATGAAGAGCTTGCTTGCAAGAAAGAACATAATTATTGGCTAGGATTATGTTTAAAGTTGACTAGAAATGGGTTGGCAATTGGGTAATAGGCTTAAGGCTAAGTTTGTAGCATGATGGAGTGTACTACACACAAGCACACACCTCACCTTCCCCCTCAAAATTTCGGCTAGCCCTCTCTCTTTTGTTGATCCATTAAATTTCCCAAGTAGCCTTTCATGTATGCCAAGACTTGTCATTTTCATTTCTAGGCTTTCATGAGGGTTTTTTGGCCTTGTCTTGTCTAGGATAGGCTTTGCTTGGAAGAAAGCATAAGATCATAGGCTAGGTAGTACCTTGGAAGACTAGAAATGGTTGTAAAGTGAGGTTTAGGCTTAGGGCTATTTAGTTAGCTTGTGTAAGTAATTCAAGCACATGCACACACCTCACCCTGTTCTCTCTCACTCTCGGCCTCTCTCCCCTTTCCTTGGCCGAATTCTCCTCTCTCTCTCTCTCTCCTTCTCTCATTGTTTTGTCCCATCATGCTTGAAAGTATGCAATCTTTCTCCTTCATGGGTCAATCAATGTACCACAATCATGCCAAGGGTTGTCATTTCCTTTTTAGGCTAAGTCCTAGGTTATTATGAGGGGTTTTTATGGGTTGTCTTATCCTAGAAAGGTCTTGCTTGTAACAGCACAAGAAAGAAGTCATACAAGGTTGTACTTTGGTTGAGCAAAGGCAAGGAAGATGACTTGTTTGAGTGGTCAAACACAAGCACACACTTTCACTCTCTTCTTCTCTCCCTCGGCCTCCCTCCTCTCTCTCTCCTACGGCTCTCTCTCTCTCTCTCTCTTTCTCTCTCTCTCTCGCTCGGTCAAAGTACATACACCTACATGGAAGGTCTAGACTAGTACTTTCCTAGAAAGTGTACAAGGCTAGGAAAATCTAGGAAGTAACACAATTAGGGTTAGGGCTATAAAATCTAGGGTTGCATGCATGCAAGGCTAAGGTTACTTCTTTTAGAAGCATAAATGATTGGAAAGACTTTATGAGTTGTCTTGTCAACTCCATATGCTTATTGGCATTTGCCTTTTTGTCCATTAACCAAGAGATAACAATTCTCTTAACAATTCTTACCCAATGGGTAGAGATTTCCCTAGCACTTATCGTCCAATGGATAAAGACCAAAAAGTTCAAATGATCCTTCTAAGGTTTAGGCAACCTAACTAGACTTAGAATCTAAGTGATTTGGTTAACTAACTAGTTGGAATCTAATTCTACTTACCAAGTAGGATTTCTAGCCGAGAAATATAATTCAAGCATATTATTTACTTACTAGGAAAATATACTTGTCTTGGAAAAGGACTAACTTGTCCGATGTTGAAAAGATATAATTTTAAAAGTCTCAAATCTAATTATGACGGATTATTAGAATTTAAAAGAAATTTTTAAAGAAATCCAATTAAATTAAAGAAAATTCAAATATTTAACGAAATTTTTATTGACCAAAAATCAGGGTCGTTACAGTAGACACCCCAATTTGGATCTCCCAATTGTTTTACTCTGTTTTTCGGTTTCTCGTTTCCCCGATGATGAATCGGATCGAAAACGGACTTGAGAATGGAATGGATTGACCTTGGAACCCCTCTTGAACCATTTGAACCCTAAAACCTTAAGTCAAAACCCTAACCGAGGTGTGACCAGCGTGCGCTGCTATGGCTCCAAAACGAGCTTGTAAGCTTGCCAAGTGGTGGTCAAAGTCAAAGTGTTGACTGTTGACCATCGCGCAACGGTTTGCTCACGCGCACGCCAATACCACTCCATCGTGCGCGGGTTCAGGCCTGTCTCCATCACCTTTTTCCAGCTGGATTTTGTGATCATCAGGGGGTCTATGGGGCTGTAGAACCCCGTTTTCTTCCAGAACAGCTGTTGCAGGCTGCATGGATTGTTCCACCCACACAACCACTCCCATCACCTTGTTGGCCACTTTCTCCACCAAGTGGGGCTGGCCAACCTTGTTGGCTAGTTGCTAAGCCTAGTTCTCCACCAACCTTTGGCCTCCCAACCTCCTATATATACCCCCTTTGGTCTTTCAAGTCCTAGGTTACCAAAAATCAAGCAAAAAGAGGCACTCAAACCCTAATACACTTGGTATTTCTTAATCCTTGCCACTTCCATACACTCATTTCTCAAGCTACACCACTTTATTCAATACATTTCAAAAACCATTCAAACAAAGGTATAAACTTTTACCTGTTTCTTGTTTGATCCCTGAGGGGGGCTGGCAGGGCCAAGGCTGGTATTCAATACTAGTTTTGGCCCTAAAGTCAGCAGGGTTACAAGAACCATGCAACTAGTACACCCGCACGCGATGGAGCCACTCACACGCGCGCCTGTCATGGGCTGCTCGTGATGTTCCACGTGGGGATGAGATGCTGGTTATTTCTTATTTTTATTGTATTATAAATCACTGTGGTGCATGCTAAAAACTGTTCTATTGTTTTGCATGTTAAAACTCATAGATTAGCTCAGCATGCTTTTCTATCTACTTTGGAATGCCCCTGGGTTGCTTCTGAACATGTCTCAGAGCCCAGGCATGCAAAGCAATTCCTGAAAGTCAAGTCATAACCAACGCGCGCTTATCCCACTGTGTCGCGCGCTGGTCAACTTGTTTCCAGTGAATGGGCAACTTGGTCCTTGGCTTCTGTTTGCTTACCCCTACTGTTTAGGGGTTCTATTTCCATTTATTCTGTCTGATTGTAACTATTATTTACTTTTCAGTGCATATAAACTGTTTGGTTTACCCCCTGGGTGAGCACTGGTCCTTACAGAGCCCAGAAGGGGATAAAATTCAATCTGGTGATTAGAGTTGACACGAGTGAGTGTGAGTCTATCGCGCACTGGTTAGTTTGCATGCACGTAGATCCATGCATGCAAGTTGGCCACTGTGCACGGCAAATTCATTCCATGTGTTGTTTTGACATTTAATCATAGTATTGAGTTTTATCTCGTTTATTTTATGGCTTTTCATCCACCCATGCTGAAATTGATCACATCCTGCGAATTGTTACAGTTTTAAATCCCTGATTAACTGTTTCCTCGCCCTAATTGGCTAAAAATCGATTAATAAAAGAAGAATCACGTTATTTTCACAAAATGCCTAAGTAGAGACTGATCTCCGGATTGGGCGAGAGGGGTGCCTTAAAACCCTTCCTCTCTGTTAACCTACCTCCCGAACCCAGATATGATTATGACGTACTGGGTCCTTCACTTTTTCAAATCAAATAAGCGCGGTAAGTGTTTCGAAATACGGTTCCTTGGGTGTCGGACCTTCAAACCCGAGTGGCGACTCTGTATTCCGAGCGCTTGCTTCTTCGCTCGCGCTCCCTCGATTTTTGGACCACTTTAGAAGGGAACGGAATCCTTTTCTAAAGGCATGCTGCCCACAGAGTGGTGACTCTGAATTTAGCGTTTCGCCGCGCTTTTCAAAAAAGGCACACCCGATTATTTCACAAATTTTAGGGGCGTGTGCCCACAGACGGCCTTAAACCACTAGACTACCAGACAAGGTTTTCCTTATCTATGGTTCTTTGAAGCACTATCATTTTCTTTTGACTTCTTATCTCGAGATCCCGGCATAACCTAAGTTTCCCGAACGCCACACTTAGGTTTTGAAGGTTCCACCAATACTTGAAAACAGTAAGCTTGTCCAAGACAGAGAACAAGACCGGGAATCGGGGAATCAAACAAGGTGGAGAAACATGAAATCAGTGACTAGGGATACCAAAGCGGAACAATTCAAGAGTCGGCTAAAGAAAAAAGATAAAAACTCTGCGCACAGAAGGGGTAAAGGCCAAATTCAAAAAGAGATGAAAAATCCACATATACAATTACATTAAGCTGGACCCCTGAATTTGATACCAAGAAATTCTCTCCCATCCTTTATGGACAGTTCGGCAAGATCTTGATCTCTATTTCCCTCTGCTTTTTTCTCCCCATTGAGAGTTGAAACCCCAGAAGGAGTTGGATCAGACTAAGGTATCACCCCTGAGGATATTGAATTTGCATAGAGGGCAGGTAGCATTTATTCGGAGCCATTTGCTGATGCATCCAACGTGAAAATGGTGTCTGCAGGGAAGGGCACACAGCTCTGCTCCATCTACATACTGGTGAAGGCATATGCAGCACTCCTACAAAAGCAAAAGACAACCATTTTTAACTGATCCAATGTTACTTCATCCAATGTTTAGTTGATTCTCCTTTGCTTAGAGGAACATAATATGAGGGGGAGAAAATCATATAGAATTTTTTCGAGGAAAACGCAAACGCAACTTATAGTGATAAAAATCATATACTACTAATTAAATGCACGACAAGGACATAATGGGCTATTCATCCTCCACAAGTAGAGTAAAAACCACACAATGTATATCAACATGAACTTAGAAAGTTAAGTTCAGTACTAGTTTGGGAGGGAGAGGGAGAGGGAGAGGGAGAGAGTGGTGATCTTGCAGGGGCAATCCGACTGGATTCATTTGTAGCCTTCCATGTACTACACGTAGTAAAACTCAGCCGAGCAACAATCCCATACCTGGGTTGATATTACGTCTATAGTCAGACACTGGGAGCTTTCAGTTGATATTTGAAACTACCCTATTGCCAGAAGTTCAGGTCACGGAATGGTAAAAGGTAGAATGGATATTCCTTGATACCAACCCATGCCACTCTTCCAAGCGAAAGATTGGGAGTTCAAACCTCCACCCACCTACCAAAGTACAGTATTCTTATCTTAACACTTTTAAAAGTGGACTCAAAAGATGTCACACCATGAGGTGGGGAAAATTTCCAAAATGGGGCCTCATCAGTTGAAGTTATCTTACAATTTGTAAATATGTACCGAACAAAATTTCAGTAGCTTTTGTCATGAGCCTCCTAATAGCACCACTGGTATGTCTATCAACTTCCCCTATGACAAACATTAAATAGAAAGACATGAAGCACAAAGTATGAATTCAAACAAGAAGGAAAAATAAACTACTTAGGATGAATACTGACAATGGAGACAGTGGAAGATTGGCATGATTATAAAGATCATTTGAGTATAACAGTTCTGCAAGGAGGAAAAAAATGAAGGGCTATTAGATATGCTTACAGAATCCTCTGAATGAAGAAGAGGAAGTTCACATGTGGAATCACTCCCTCCTGACTCCATTGTTAATTCAACAGGTTCTTGCATCCTACTATTTCCAGGTGTCCTCAAAGAATTAGCCCAGCGATACTTGAACTTTGGAAGAGTCCTGATATCATGTTCAGATGCTCCTTCCGCAATTCTCATTGCATAGGCAATTGTTGCCAAAACTGGAAAGCAACAAAAAAGAGCAAAGAAGACAACGCAAGCCATCACAATGCAAAAGACCATAAAGAACACATCGAAGGCCAGAAAAACCACTGCTAACCTGCAGTTTGGTTGAAAAGCATATGCTTGTTAGTCATATAAAAGTAGCAAAAGCAAACCATACTCAGAATCACGACCATTGTAAATTCATCTGAATGACTTGCTTATAAATAGTATGTATAATTTGGATTGCAGCTTACCATTTAGCATTATACACCAATACCACACCACATAGTGATAAACCCTAAAATATATTATGTAACATGTGCAAGTAAGATAAAGCAAACTGAACAGGTTAGCACATACATAATGGATTGAACAAAACAATACGATGGTATGAAGACTTAATTGGATACCCATACACCGCCTAAACCCTGTACTTATGGGTGATGAGTCTCATTTGTGGAATTCTCTATGTGGTACCGAAACAAGGACCAAAAGAGAAAAGATAAACCATGGAAATCTGCAAAAAAAGTCCTTCAAACGAATTCATCATCATCCAGATTAGTGCTTGTTTGCGGAGGGATATGATTACAGAAGGCCCTCAGGGAGGAGGAACCAGATTGGGCAGACAATTATGGTGGCTTAGAGTTTTTTACTTCTGCTAAAAATGCATTCTATATTTAGTGGAATCAAATTATTTTGATTGGAATACTTTTATTGAGATAAAGATAAAATTTCAAACTGGCAATAAATGTGCATGTGTGTGGCAACGTGTAGGCTTGAAATGGACCTAATAAGAAACAATGTCGTTTTTCTTTATACAAAGAAGATGGTTTTGATTGAAGTTCTGGGGGATAGAAACAGAGAAGGCCGAACAGGGAAGCAGCCGAGTACGTGAGAATTGGAATCGAATGGTAGATTAAGGTACCCAAACTAGGAAGTATATAATATGCTCTAAATCTCCGGAGTATTTTTTATGTGGTACCGTTTCGCATTCCTTGTGAATACCCTGTGCTATTTATTGAATCATCTGAATTCATTGTTGGAGATGAGTTATGTGAAATATATTGGGGTTGGGTGTCATGGAACTATTTAGTATGTGACCGAGTGAATTTGCCTATTGTGCTAATGGCCCGAGAAGCCTCATAATAGGCTAGGTGTGACAGGTGAGGCCGGTCACTGGTCATATAATGAGGAGGACCTGGTATGAGGTCGTATTATGTGAATTGTTGTTGACTCCACTCGTTTATTGTGGAGCATATCTATTCTCGTCATATTGTATACTTCCTGGGGGTTTATGTTGCAGGTTGGCTGCTGATGCGAGAGTGGTAGCACAAGATTGGATTTGGAGTTTAGGCCTAAGTGGTTTTATTTATTCTCAGAGAAATGTAAACAATATTTTTCTAAGGCTTTGAATTAATGGCAGATTATAGTCTCTTAGTTAACACTTTGTTAATTGAGGTGGTGGTGGAACCGGTTCATCATAATTTCTCTCTTATATGTGCACAATTCATATCCCGAATAAATTTTTTCTTGGGAAAACTTAAATAATATGGTCATTCAACATTAAAAAAAAACACACATTGAGATACATATTAGTTAAATATGTTGACTTGTAATGGGTCCTTAAAAACCTAAGCGCATGGCTCTTACCAATAAAGACAGGGAGAATCTTGCAGAAGTGCTTGCCCACCTAAAACAATCCAATAGAATCCAAACACCCACCAGATGGATGAAATCACTGTATTTATCGACTCCAACCTCTTCGCAATGCTGCAAAAAACAAAAGATATAAAACAGGGTTAAAATACAAATTCTTGAATAGTTTATAATGCTGCCCACCTCGACACAGTTCAATAGAAAAAAGAATTCATGTAGTCAACCACAATTGATTGAGACTTGAGGATTGGTTTAGTTTGGTTTGCTTCCCAATTTGCTTGATGGATCATGGATTGATGTATTGTTGACTACACCAATATGATGCAAATTTCATTGTTGGAATAATTTGTTTTATTTTGATATTCACACAAAACCAGTCTAATGAAGGGAGCGAACAGGTCACACAGCTAGTAAGGGGCGAGTACCCCCCTACCCCCAAAGTTTCCAAAATTTGTTAGCTCTATAATTTAGGAATACTTTTACCATGAATATTGAGAGTCTCCCCAAAGTGTTGTACCAGTCTTCTATTGGTCCTCTATGTCATCAGTACTTCTATAATGTATACAAATATAATGAAGCTATTTACATATTACCTGATAGTGTCCATTTGATTATTTGATTTAGAGATAATGTCACAGGCAATTATTTCAAAAAGAAACCATAGGGAGATAGTTTTTTTTTTTTTTTTTTATTTCTGTCAACAATACAAACAATAAAGCACCTTTAACAAAGATGAATAATTATGATCTAAGATCCTTCTATGATATAGCTCAAAAATTGGATATACCATTGAAATCAGTAAGAAGAAATGAATGGTATTGAATTATAGATTCTCCTATTTGTCTTTTTCTATGACGCTTATGTCAGGACATATTTTTTTGATAACCAAGTGTCCGGGCTAGCTTACACGCACCTCCACTATTGTTGGGAACCATACACCCACTGTCCACTAGCGGGAGGCCCCACTCGAAGCTAGAACATATTCTCAACCAGAAACCAACTTTTTGGCTTCATCCCTATCGTAGATATAGGTAGCTTCAAACATAAACATCTAAAGGGAACAAGCAGATTTTGGAAAAGAAGGCCCTTGTCTGTTATAAGACAATCTGAAGGCAGATACTAAATATAGATATGAAAGCAAATATATTACCATCCATTTTGCAAAGTAAACTCTTCGATAAGTTAAATGGCTTCGAGATCTGCGACTACGAGAAATTGTTTCACTTTCCCAATGTGTAATTAGGGAAGATATAAAGGCAAGAACAAATAACAAGAAACCGCTTCCTAGACAAATTCCAAACAGTTCCACTTACTTCTTGGCACTTTACCGAGCTAGTCAGCTCAGTAAGAATGAAAACAGGAGGGGATCTCTGTAAAAAGGCCAACAACGAAAGCTGTATTTTCTCTTTTGTCTTCGGTTCACATGTCCTTTTTTCACCTGATAACATGTTATTGACCTTCCACTAGGTAAAGACTAAAGAGTATAGAATGAACATAAGTTCTTCGTCCTCTTAAGCTATCCTTCATCCCAAATACGTTGCTAAAAAGCATCCTAGGTTGAGAACTCGAATGTTCAAGACTTCAAGTAATTAATGAACAAGGACCAAATCCATATATTGGGGCAATATTTAGAACCCTAATGCAGATTTACAGACATTTTGCATTTTTTAGAGGGATAAAACCCCCACCATCATAAGCAATAGGTTATCAATTCATGATAGGAGTCAACCACCCTTTACTTCCGTCACTTGCCTCCACCAACACTGAAGTCAAGACCCAAATCAAATTTAGGACATCATTTTACCATCTTCTGTCAATCTTTCCCCCTTGCTTCCTATATTGCAGTATATGCATTGTCTCGGGAAGAACCCAAACTTCTAATGTTCAGATTCAATTTCATCTCTTTTTGACAAATGTATTTAGTGCCATCTTATTTAGAAGAGTGATTACATGTCACTCAACCGCTAGAGGTTTTAATACGAAACTAAAAATTTGGAGGGAAGCATTAGAGTCAAAGGGTTTTCGGATAATTAGGAGTAAAACTGAGTATATGGTGTGCAAGTTTAGTGGTACCAGCAATACGCATGAAAAAAGAGAGATGATCCAAGAACCAGGAGATACCTAAGAATGATCATTTTAGGTACTTAGCCTCAATTATTAATAGAGATAGAGAGATTGCCGATGATGTGAACCATATGATCCAAGTAGGGTAGCTTAAGTGGAGAAGCGCTACTGGTGTACTCTGTGACAAGAGGTACCCACAAAATTGAAGGGAAAATTCTATGGAACTGCCATTAGACTAGCGATACTTTACATGACAAAAAGCTGGCCTATTAAGAAACAACAGGTGAACAAGATGAGTGTAGCGGAAATGAGAAAGTTGAGGTGGAAGTGTGGTAAACTAGACGAGACAAGATTAAAAATGAAATGGTTCGTGAGATGGTAGGTGTAGCACCTATAGAAGAAAAGTTGAGGAAAAACAGGCTAAGATGGTTTGAGCATGTCTACCATAGACAAGAAGATGCAGTAGTGAAGAGAGCGGATATGATAGCTTTGGGTAGCAATGCTACGGGGAGGGATAAACCTAAATTAACATTAGATGTTGTTGCGCAAAGATATGAGTATAGTAGGTTTGTGAGAACAAGTGGCCTTGACAGAGCTCAATGGAAGAAAATGAATAATATAGCTGACCCCAAGTGATTGGGACATAAGGCTCGGTTTGATTTGGTTTGGTTTTAGTAGCAGAAGCAACAACACAACTACTACAGCAACAGAAATAATCCATACCCATTTCATCATACCAAAAACATAGTCGAACGCTATCAACACATATCAAGTCTACCAAAATATTTATCAACACCTATCAAGTCTAACAAAATATTTATCATGACCATGGACGATAAAAGATAGACAAGCAAACTTATTAAAGAAACGGATATAACCCAAGGGGTTGGCCATATATCCCAAGCCGTTGGCCTGGTGGTCTTGGCCTAGGATCTAGGAGGTTGCTCCCATCTAAGGTCTCAAGTCCAATTCTCTTTGCCATCAACTCTTGCGGCTCCTCACTCATATGCATAAGAATGTAAAAAGGCTGTGGTAGGAGTTATAGGGATTAATCCGAGATGCGCGGAAGCTGGCTTGGCACACTCTGCATTACCAAAAAGAAAAAAAAGAAAAGAAAAAAGAAACGGATATAGAAAATTCAAGGTACCTGCTGCGAGTCTCAGTCAATGGAAACCCATCAAGCCCAACGCTAAAACGAGAGTGATGCCTCCTCAGGCACTCAAGATACACAAAACCCACATGCAACAAACACTGTAAAGCATACCCAAAGATCCAAACCCTCAAAGGGGTGGAGGGTTTCTCTCGGAAAGTAACCAGAAGCACAAACACAGACACCAAAACAAAGGCTAGGTTCCATATAACGTCAAGGACTAGAAAGGGCTTCGAGTAGCCGCCGTAATCGGCGGCCGGTGGATCATCATCGCTGTCATAATAGCCCTCTGAGTCCAATTGAGGGTCAAAGCGGTCTCCGATGGAGATACGGTGAAGGGCGGAGTAGAGGCGGGTGATGATGGGTAGAGAGAGAGCAATAGTTCGTGTGACCCTTGTGTTTGCATTGCTGCCAAGAAAGGGACGTGGGTCTTCCATGAGATTCTGATAGGTTCAGTTTTCTTGTGTGTGATACTCCTACGAGAGAGAGAGGATTTGGGGGCAGTGAAAACTGGTGAAGGAAGAGTGGGTGGGGGGAAGGCTTTTTAGTGGGCACAAATGCACAATATCAGAAGGGAGGGGAGCAGGTGGTGCCGGGTATGGCATTTTCAATTGTCAGTTTCAAGGGGTAGTGGAGTACTATTGCGGATTAAAAAAAAAAAAGAGTACTATTTGTTCGGGGTAAAACAGTTCTGCACGGAATCTGACGGGTCCGTTTCAGAAACCTTCTTAAAAAATAAACAGCTTATTTCATATTTTTAAACTCAAAAATAATGTAAATGAAAAATTATTTTTTTATTTTTTTTGCACCATATTAAAGATCTCGCTAAGATCTATCAAACAAGATCTATAGTGGTAGGAAAATTATTTGCATAAGCGCATAATTTTTGAACTTGAAATTGCCTTCTTAAAAAATAAGTACTTATTTTCGTTTCTGGAACGGGGCCTCAAGCTGTTAACTCTTTGTTTGGTTTTGATTTTTGAGAAAAAAAATTTAATGTAATAAGTGGAGAGAGATAAATAGAGAAATTTATTGGAAATCATACAGAGAGCAAAAAAAAAGTCCCAAAACTTGTAAGTGAAAAAAGTGTAAATAATTTTAAAAAAACAAGTGGCCGTAAAAAATCAACTTAATCCGATATGTGTAGTTGCTCGATTCAATCTTACACATTTTCATTCAGATTCTAGATCTATAAAAAAAATGAAAAATTGGATCAAAGCACCTATGCATATCGAATTAAGCTAATTTTTCACGAGGCCGACTTGGTTTTTTTAAGAAAAAATATTGAACGTCTTAGATCATTTGTGGAGTGGATCTTGCGGCTGTCGGTTCCCCCAGTTGGTTTTCTCGATCGGTCTCCTTAGCTTTTTAGAGGGTAAAATTACTCTGGCACCACTTACAGCTCATTTGGATTGAGAGAGAGTTTGTGAGAAAAGAAAAGAAACTAAGAGACCACTTACAGCTTGTTTGGATTGAGAGAGTTTGTAAGAAAAAGAATAGAAACTAAGAGAGAGGAGACTCTTTCCTGCGTTTGGATTGCTATAATAAATAGATGAGAATTGGGGAGAGAGGGTGAGATACAAGAACCTCCTAGATGCCCCCATTTTGTTTCTCACCATTTTTGGTGAGATTATGTGAGAATGGATTACTGGAGGAGATCAACTTTTTAGATTGTCAATTTTACCCTGCTAATCTACTTGAAATACATAATTGTCCTAGGGCATAAAATGTCGTCGCCGCCGCACCACCGCTTCATGTCCTCAACCCACCATCACCGTTGCAACCCACCCCCCTCAAATCGTCAATGCAATCCCAAGACACTAAAAGAAAAGGAAACACCAAATTGAAACTAAACTCAGAAAGAGAGAGAGAGAGAGAGAGAGAGAGAGAGAGAGAGCCCTTACCAAGAAACCCTAAACTATTACAGAGAGAAAGTATTTTAGAGGGAAGGGAGAGATTAAATTGGTTTGGTAAGAATATATGACACTCTCTTTTCTCTTCTCTCGTATTGTCCAGCCAAATAAGATTGGAATAAATATGCCTAAAATATAAAGAGTTACAATCCACTTTGCACATGGTCAATTCCTCCAACGTATTTTTCAAGCACTTCTCAAATACTTTCAACACTTTACTCATGCTTATTGAGGCTAGTGAAACTATAGTGACCACTATATGAGGTTTAGTGCGTTTTTACTTAATTTACCATTCTTATTATTTATTCTTACTTTAAGAAATTGGATTTTTCAGTAATTTTGGTGGACCAAACCAAGGTTTTTTTTTTTTTTTAGGAAAATAGCAAGAAACTCATACAATATAGGTTAGAAGGTTAGTATATTAGTAGACGCCAAGTTGAACTCGAGACCTTGGTGAGCTTGTAAGAAGCACCCAACTAATTAAGCCAACTTGCAAGTTCGACCAAACCAAGGTGGTATCATTGTTGATTGAGCTAATTGTTGTTATCATAATGAAAGGACTCGCTACTAAGGCAAAAGTCCAGCCATGTACCTCAATCTCAGTTCTCCAAATTCTGATAGGAAAAAAAAAAAAAGAAGCCCTAAATTGTATATGATGGTGGAAGGGGATCACAATATTGGAGCCTGGGTCAACATTTAAGTGGAAGGGAATTGCCATATTCTTGTTTTTATATGATTTGAACAAAAGCCTTCTAGCTTTACAGAGCTCATTTGAGTTTTGTACTCCGATTTTTATTTGGTGGAATGGGCATTGGGGTAGCTCATTACTTGGCTTAGGAGGGGCTGCGGGGTCTTGTACCTGGATTAGTAGCCCCTGTAGCTCCATCCTCCATTAAGCATGCATGGGTGGTGTGTTTCTGGTTGATTCTCTGATCCTCATTATCATAATAAATTTTTTGAAAAAAAAAACACAACTAATGGTGGTGGGCGGTAGAGAATCTAGGGTTGTAGTAAACCACAATATAACTCCTTTTATTGTAGTTGATTTCCAAAAAAAAAAAAAACAAAATACAACAAAACTTATTTATGTAAGATTGCTGATCATACAAGTAGAGTTAAAACAGAGAGAGAGAGAGAGAGAGAGAGAGAGAGAGAGAGAGAGAGAGAGGATATTTACAATATCAAGCCACCAACATAAGTTTAGAGAGTTACCAAAAAAAAAAACATAAGTTTAGAGAATATCTTTGAGATAGCTAAACAACAGAATTGGTAGGTTGAGATGCCAAACCAACCTCCACTTATCACATTAACTTACCGTATCGATTCTCAAATAGAAGATTTGCTATTAGAATCAGTTCGTGGGATCTAGAGTGTCGTCGATTCCATCGGCAAATCGAAAGAAGTGAAAGAATGTGGAGAGAGTACGTCTTCCATGTTCATACCAACATTTTCAAGTAGACTCGTAAGAATAGAAAAGAACAAAAAAACCATGTATTCTTTTCAGTTGCCTGTTTTCCAAATGTAACGCGCAGGGGGAGGTTAATATGGTAATACAGCAAAAGATGGTGAATTTTTTTGAATTTATCTCAATCTTTATACAAATTTGAATTTTGTTTGTTAATGTATAGAGTGGATTGTCAGTTGCCTATTTTCCTACTATATAGAGTGGATCGTCAACAAATGATTCATGTCAGTCAACCACAAAATAGGAGAAGACTTTGCAGAAGGGGTTCCACGTACTTGCGCCTTTCATAGTTCTACATGTGCAGTTTCTAAAATCAAGTATTAGGATAACAGATGCCAGCAACACCTGAACAAAACAAAAAAGGGCAACCCAATGCACGAGGCTTCCGCTACTGCGTAGGCTGGGGAAGGGTTAGATGTACGCTGTCTTACACTACTCAAACCCGTGACCGCCAGGTCACATTGGGGAAACCTCACAATTGAATGAGACATATAGAAGATAAAAGACACTGGACAGTACTAATAACATAGATGAATTGTTAGCTTTCTTCTTTATTGAAAAGTAATGAATTTTAAGATGACTCAGAAACCTTATTTGGCTCTTTGAAGGAGTTCTCATCCATTAGGTTGCTAGATGTGAGAACAGTTTTTGTTGATCCAAGTGATTGGAATGTTCATTCCATCAATTGAAATCTTTGGATTCACAATGTTGCTCCCAAAGTTCACGATCTGGAAAACAAGATATTTGGCCCAAATAAATGAGGCCGTAAGTGAGATAACAAACCAAATACGGTCACTCAGGCAACTAAAATCTACAGGCCTTATGAACTTATTATTACGGCTTCCCAACATAATAGGGCAAGTAAATATTTTGTCTACACTTCATTAGGATGTCATATTTGATAACACCACAAAAAATGATGACACGTCATCCACATCTATCAAGCACAATCCAGTGAATCAACCCATTGATAGCAAAAGGACAAAAAAGACAAGCATTATAAATCGAATTTCCTGATAACAATGACATAATTAAATAGAACAAAAGGGTGTATTCGGAAAAATGGATGATAAAATATGTTAAGTTAACAACATATTTTGAGGATTAAGACCAACTACATATTATGGTACTGATCATAAGGGTGCACTGCGACCTACTGAAGCTGTCACCTTAATATTTACAGTTTGTCGAAATTAGTGATAGCTTTGGAAGCATGGTACTCATACATTCAGTTAGCAGTTTCAGGCTCAGATTTGAGCATTTGAGACAATAGAGTCCAATAGTTGCGGATCAGTTGGCCAATTCTAAGAATAGGCATCAATGCATCAAAGTAGGCACATGTAAGGTCTGAAGAGCATTTTCTGATGGTCAAAGAAGATATCGGCACCAAATATTTGAAAAACTTTGTACCCAACTTCAATTTGACATTTGTGATCTTATTCTTCATGCATATTTAGGACTAATTAGCAAGAACATTATAAGGGAAAATGTAAACTAAACCTTTATTCTCAAGTAATTCTTGTTATCCTCAGAGTTTTTCCAAGCAATAGCAGAAGCAATTAGGGAACTTGAAGAATTTGCTTGTAGTGTTGAATTAAGCAGAGTGCCACCACTTGACTCCGAAAAAAAGCGTTGCATCCAGAAACTGGGAGTTCCATACAGCTGGTAGGAGTTAAAAACAATTGTATCTGGGTTCCACCTGTATTGAACACAATATTAGCATACTAGTTCAAATTATTACAGAAACACATTTAGAGATCAGATGAAAAAGTTGTAGAGAAAAAGAAGGGAAAATGTACCGTCTGTCATTGGCATTCACAAACAGAGGTGCGTAGCTTGCCATTTCAACAACGTCGCTGCATTGGAGGATCCAATTCAAATCCTCGTAACTTAAAGCAGTGTATGACAATGTAAGACAAAAGCTAGCATATAGTTGATAAGATCTAGATGACTAGCATACATGAATGTATTTCTCACAATTTTTTAAGATTAATATGGTCATCAATTCAACTATTTCTTCACATTACTATCCAAATAACAAGTCACTTAGAGTACTGTTTGAAAGCATACTTACTGATTGCGAAAAAAACAAAAGTGCATGCCATACAATTTGGTGTCTAATACAAGCATGATAATTACAGCCAAGAAAATGAAGAAAAGATGTAAGTGGTGAATTTGCACAGTTTAAGCCAAAAAGGATGCACATCAAGAAATGGTAAAGAGAGTGGAGTCTTGGAAAAGTTTAACGAACCTGTTCCTTTCTAAGCCAAGCCAATAAGGAAACCGGCCTCAGCCAGTGCTGCTAAAAGACTTCCTGTACTAGCATCTTTTCCAGTCACAGCATACTCACTCACAAAAGCCTGGAAATCAATCAATAGTGAAGCATTCTTTAGACCCCCTTTTTTCAATTCTTTTTCCAAATATATTTTCAAACGCAGTTTGATTTTTATCAAAAGGAAGATTAAAACACCTTTGGACCACTGCGTGACGAGTGATCGAATTTATGAGCCAAAGAAAACACCGTGTTTACATCACTATAAATTTGACCACCAAATCAAAGAATAAGAGAGTATGTTGTCAAACAGCTGAACCATGAACCGAAAACCAAAATTTTACCTAGAGAACAATAGAAATTTCAAATTTACATGCTGCAAAGTGAGACAATTCATATCTTACATGATAATTAGAAATGGGTAGGGTGATCCAATTATTGAGTAGAGCCATCACAGCTGGAGATAAATTTGATGTCTGGATTGGCATGTCTAATAGCATCATAAAACCTGAGGTAATTTCCTGCAATGTGCCCAAACAGAAGCAAGTTAAGATTTACAAACATTCTATATCTTTACACTATTTGATTTTGATATCTATCTTGTGATGGCAGCTTCACCGTTAGGGTAGATTATGAACCACACTACTGCAATAACAAGAATAAAGCCCACTACGGTAAAATTACGTAAAAGCCTAAAAGGGGTGAGCAGCTGATATACCCACAATAGAATAAGTGCAGTAACTTCCTAAAATACATATCTTCAGTTCAAAAAGTCATTTATCCCCTATAATTCCATATGTTACAAAGACAAAAATAATTGACAAGATTAATTGCATACCACGGTAATTCTTCTTCCCACAGTCTTCGTTCCCAACAGCAACATATCTCAAGTCAAAGGGTTCAGGGTGTCCCATTGCAGCTCGAACAGAACCCCATGCTGAGTCAGGAGCACCCTTAGCAAACTCAAGACTATCCAAGATTTCCTACAATGAAAATGAATGATATCAATGAATGAAGTATTTTAGAGGAGAGACTGCTATATATTTGACACAATGGCACCAAGGGCACAAGGCTTACTTCTGGAAGACCTAATCACTGCGAAGTTGAAAAAAACATATAACTACCGGTAACGCTACACATTTCCTTAAAATTATGTTAACAGATTCGGAATATGTACAAGTTACCTAACGGTAAGACAGAAAAGCAGCTTTGTCAAATAAATGAATCTGAGACATCAAACATAACTCACAGATCTAGCCACTCCATATTAAGAAAGGTGCATGACTAATTATAAAGAGATGGTCAGTCAACACATCATGCCAAGTTCAATAGCATATACTTGAGTCAATGGGTTAACGCTTTCTTCACCAAACCACTTTTACCCAAAGAAAGTATGAAAAAGTAAGTTTAAATAGAAGGGAAAATACTCATACAATCACAATTCACAAGTATATTTCTTAGTCTATATTTATAAGTCCCGAGTATTTCTTTCTTTCACTCAGGTTTATTGAGTTACCTTGCCTTCATGCGATGCCTGATAGCAAATTTCAGTAACATCCATGGCAAATGAAAATATAACGATTTATTTTACATTATTCTTTATAACTAAGATGACTTTTAGTACAGTAACACAAGATCGTGTGCACATGAAGTAGCAAGCTGTCAAACATACTTGCAGAAAAGGCACAATGCTAGAGGTATCTACTTGATCATTATGGCTGATTCCTGTGGAACAAAACCCAACAAAGAAAAATAAAGATCAAATAAAAAGTATTCACAGTTGATAAAAATTCTAATAACTATTGGGATCATTGTAAGTAGTTGTAGATACCATTATTGAAAACCCAAACCGGGGCTGCACCAAGGTCTTCTGCCAGCTGCGGAGGCGTAATGGAAATAAACCATAATTGACTTAACCAAGATTTAAAACACAAATTAAACAGCACAGCAGCATGAGATAATACCTGAAGAAACTCAAAGTAACCAAGTCCCTCATCAGTCCAGTACATCCAAACATCACCAAAGTGTCTGGGCCTCTCTGCCCATGGCCCAATAGTTTCTTTCCACCAGAATGCATTTCGTAACCATTCACCTTCAACGAAACACCCACCTAATGTAATATCAACTGGATCAAATTTTCTTACGAGGTCCCCATAGAAGATAATGCAGGGGCACACTGAGAAAATCAAAAAAGATCTAACATAGCAATGGAGATATATGTAATTCAGGTTAAGAGACAACATCGAGTTTGGACTGTTTAATTGTTCTTCGATTGAATGCATGTCCATTCTTATTACGTATCACATTTACTAGACATGCAATTGTTGCAAGGCCCAATTTCATGAAAAAGACATATACTTTATACTAACATTATCGGATGGCAAGATTTTACTATTTTTTTTCCAGCGAAAAAAGTAGTGGAACTCTTCTGAGTTTTTGTATACTCACAAAAAGAAAATTCAGTGCATGATGCAGATCTAAACAATTTGCCTGTGTGTAGAGCTCCATATTGTTCTACAACAACTTAAACAACTAAAAGAAACTCAATACAATCATGACCTACTTGTAGAAAAGGTCTAATATGCAAATCAAGAGATACATTTAAGACGGATCCGGATCCTATGTGGATCTCTCTGTGAGGATCTTGTGAGGATTTTAATGAGACTGTGCCACCTAACAAGCCAAGATATCCAACAGTCCAGAACAAAGAAATTCTGCCAGCTCAAAAAAATTGTTTAAACCGACGTCGTTTAATGAACTGTCTCTCAAATGGTTACAATACTCTTTCTTTAACGGAGACTTCTCCGTTAGTTCCCCGTTTTGATTCATCCGAGGTTGACAACGGTGGGTAGAGACGACGATGGGTGGTTCAATGTACACTATTATCTTGTAGTATCTGTCTCTCTTCTCTCTTTGTTTCGATTTTTTGTTGAAATATTTAATCAAATGTGGGTTTTGTTTTTACAAAATAGCTGAGTTAGGAGTTGGCAAATTCCTAGATAATAGTTTCTCATTTTCTTTCATGTTTCTATTGTATTGACAGATTTCCTTATCAATTGATAGAAATAGAACCAGATGACCAGCCAAACTCCAAATCAAGGTATATTTTAATGCATTGGACGATTTGTACGGCTCACGGCATCGAGGGAAGACTCTACAAGCGTTTTAGTCCCTGTTATTCTTTGGACTTTGTGAGTTGGTGATGGCATGGTGCGTGTCTTCCTATTGTAACTCATTTGTAGAAATTTATGAATTTTTAAATGGATAAAAACTTTTGTTGGGTGAATTTGGTGAAGTTTTGGTGGATGGACATAGCTGTCCTGGTTGAGGACAAGGTTTTGGGCTGAAATGGGAACTGAAACGAGGGTGAAGACTCAAATTTTCTGGTCATTTCAGTTCTGTCCATCTAAATGACATCGCTTGTCGTTCAAACAAAGATTTTTTTACAGCATTTGAGCTGTTAATAGAATATGGAAAAAGAGAAAATATGGAGAAAGTAAATATTGTATTGAATTGTCTAAGTCATACATCAATACAACATCCCTTTATATACAAGGAGGGATATCAAGAATAGATGATTCTAGAGAATATCATGAAGATACACATCAATTCTAGAATATTCTAGAGATACACAAGATTCTAGAATATCCTAATAATACACAAGATTCTAGAATATCCTAGAGATACACAAGATTCTAGAGAATATACATTGATGCTAGAATATCCTAGAAATACACAAATCTAGAATATTCTAACAGCCCCCCTCAAACTCAAGGTGGGAGAGCAGATACCAACTTGAGTTTGGTAACCAAGTCCTGAAATCGTCCTGGTAGGTGCACCTTGGTGAAGATATCAGTTGTTTGCTCAAGGGATGAGACTGGGAGGAGTCGAATAGTACCACGTGTGACATGTTGGCGCACAAAATGACAGTCAATCTCAATATGTTTTGTACGATCATGAAAGACATTATTATGTGCAATCTGAATAGCGCTATGATTGTCACAACGAAGTATCGTGGCAGTAGAGTGGTTGACACCCATGTCTTCCAATAACCATCGAAGCCACAACAGTTCTTGAGCAGTGTCGGCAAGAGCACGGTATTCAGCCTCGGTGCTGGATCGGGCAGTAATAGTTTGCTTCTTACTTCTCCAAGAGATAAGCAAATCACCGAGAAAGAAGCAGTAGCCCATAGTAGAACGACGATCAGTAGGGCTCCAGCCCAATCAGCATCAGAATAGGCATGGAGAGTAAGAGAGGAGCGAGCAGAATAAAAAGGCCATGAAACAAAGTGCCCTTAATATAGCGCAAAATGCGAAGAATAGCTGCATAATGGACGGATCGAGGAGCAGATAAGAACTGGCTGACAAGATGGACGGCGTAGGCTATGTCTGGGCGAGTAACAATAAGATAGACAAGGCTCCCAACAAGTTGCCGATAGAGTGTAGCATGAGTCAATAGTGTGCCATCCAAAGGAGTAAGACGAGTGTTTGGCTCGAGAGGAGTGGATACAGTCTTACTGTTAGTAAGACCTGCCCGTGCTAATAGATCAGAAGCATATTTTGCTTGAGAGAGATAGCATCCATTGGAATCTTTTAAAATTTCAATCCCAAGAAAATAGCTAGGCGAGCCAAGGTCTTTCATCTCAAAACTACGGCAAAGATACTGTTTGAAGCTAGAAATACCAGTGACATCATCTCCAGTGATAATCATGTCATCCACATAACGAAGAAGAAGAATGGTGCCATGCTCAGTTTTGCGAATAAAAAGTGCAGAATCATGAGGACTAGAAGTGAAACCAAAATCGCCAATGGTGGTACTGAATTTGGAGAACCAAGCTCGGGGAGCTTGCTTAAGACCATATAAGGCGCGACGAAGGCGACAGACTTGGTGCGGAGAGTGAGCATAACCAGGAGGTGGCTTCATATAGACTTCCTCAGTAAGATCGCCATTAAGAAATGCATTTTTTACATCCATCTGATGAAGGTCCCATCTGCGAACTGTGGCAACAGCAAGTAAACTCCGAACAGAGGTTAGACGGGCAACGGGAGCAAAAGTCTCCTCATAATCAATGCCATATTCCTGGGTAAAGCCCTTTGCAACAAGATGGGCTTTGTATCGTTCAATGGAGCCGTCAGAGTGGGTTTTAATTTTGTAAACCCATTTGCAGTCAACGACAGATTTCCCTGGGGGAAGGTCAACCAAATCCCATGTATGAGTACGTTCCAAGGCCTGTAGTTCCTCGTCCATTGCTTTCTGCCAAAGAGGATTAGTACTGGCCTCACGATAAGAGTGAGGTTCATATAGTGAAAACACTGTAGAGTAGCAATGATAATCTCGAAGATAAACAGGCAATTGAGTTACCCTTTTTGACGGAAGTGGTGGTGGTTCAGAAGAATAACCGGTATCTAGAGAGCAAGTAATTGTTTCAGCAGGAGAAGAGAGAGAGAGTGGAGGAGACTCAGTAGGTTCTATGATTCCAGGGGCATGATCATCAATTAGAACAGACGCCTCGGGAGTCGTCCTAGTAGGAGGAGAGCTAGATGATGCAAGGGGCTCACTTGGATTAAAGCCAAGGTTTGAAGGCTCAAGGAGAGAAGAGCCAAGTGCAGGAGTAGGATCGTTGGACAAAGCAAGTACATCAGGAGAGGCTGTATCAGTTGGCTCAGAAGAAGCTGCATCAATCTCATCAAATAGCAACTCCACAAAAGGATCAGTAAAGAATGATGAAGTGGAGACAGATGGTAAATAAAACTTTGACATGGAGGAAAACATCTTATGTTGCCAAAATATGACATGACGAGAAATACGAAGACGCTTAGAAAGTGGATCCCAGCATCTATACCCCTTTGTGCTCAATTCCATAACCTAAGAAGCAACAAAGACGAGCTCGGGGTTCTAACTTTGTACGCTCATGAGGTTGAAGTAAGACAAAACAAGCACAACCAAAGACTTTGAGGAGATCATATGCAGGCAAAATACCATAAAGACATTCATAAGGTGATTGATTCCCAATAATGGGAGAGGGGACACGATTGATAGTATACACAGCAGTTAAAGCTGCTTCTCCCCAAAAACGTTCTGGACATGAGGAAGATATAAGAAGTGCACGAGTGGTGTCTAAAATATGTCGGTGTTTACGCTCAGCACGCTCATTTTGTTGAGACGTGCCAGGACAGGATCGGTGAGGTAGAGTTCCATTTTGACGAAGAAAGTTCAAAAATGATGTTTCTCTATATTCCATGGCATTATCAGCACGAAAAACTTTAATAGTACGAGAAAATTGAGTTTGAACTATTTTTGCAAAATCAAAGTAAATTTGTGGTAGCTCGGATCGTCTACGCAAAAGGTAAATCCATGTAAAATGGGAATAGTCATCAACAAATGTCACAAAGTATTTTGATCCACCCATGGTGGTGTTGGGAGAAGGTCCCCAAATATCAGAGTGAATTAAATCAAATGGAGCTGACGAAACAGAATCACTTTGGGTAAAAGATAATGCTGGTTGTTTAGCGAGTTGACATGAAAGACAATCAATATGTTCATCTTTAACCGATCCTAGATGACCATTTGAAACTAAAGTACGTAATCGACCAAAAAAAACATGACCTAATCGAGAATGCCAAAGACCTATGGAAGTGAAGGCATTGGAGGTTACAGAACATTGTAAGGAACTTACAGATTGAACGGGAGGAACAAAAAGAGAAGACTGGGCTATAGAAGAGAGCTGAGATGGAATGTGAAGATTGATGAGCTCATATAGACGTCCAACTTTTCGGCCTGTCCCAATCGTTTTTCCTGTCCGAGGATCCTGCACCTGACAACCAGTAGAAGAAAAGGTGATCGTGTGACCGAGTTCACATAATTGACCAATAGAGATTAGGTTCAAGGTAAGGGTAGGAACCAAGTAAGCATCAGAAAGGGACATGCTAGAAGTAGAAATAGTACCGACATGAGTAACAGGCATTATAGAACCATCAGCAGTATGAATAGATGGAGTCCGAGAATTAGTAGCTTTTGTGGAAAAAATATGTGGATCAGATGTCATGTGATTGCAACACGCAGAATCAAAGAACCATGAGGATTTACCTGAGGTGGCAGACAAAGCAGTGGAAGAATGCTTATCGGAGCGGGAGAGCAATCCAGATTTAGAGAGAATCTCTATAAATACAGACGGGAGATCGCTTTTAAAAAAGCGTGTGGAAGGAGGATATTGTTTGAGGCCTTCCAAGATGGCGTGAGCATATAGCGATATGTCAAATTGTTCCATAGTAGCAAGAAACAGAGACGGTAATGTGATATCTGAATTTGTTAAGAAATAGTCCAACAAGAAGAATTATAGGCTTTGGTAGGGCGATGGTTTAGTTGATGGTTAATATGGTGATGACAAAAACGGTGATGAACGGGATGAATACGGTGATGATCGATAGTGACAGAGATGTCGAATGAGAAGCCAGGTCGTGAACCACAGCTTTGATACCATGTTAATAGAATATAGAAAAAGAGAGAATATGGAGAAAGTAATATTATATTGAATTGTCTAAGTCATACATCAATACAACATCCCTTTATATACAAGGAGGGATATCAAGAATAGATGATTCTAGAGAATATCCTAAAGATACACATCAAGTCTAGAATATTCTAGAGATACACAAGATTCTAGAATATCCTAATGATACACAAAATTCTAGAATATCCTAGAGATATACAAGATTCTAGAGAATATACATTGATGCTAGAATATCCTAGAAATACACAAATCTAGAATATTCTAACATGAGCACAAAATTGCAAGCAACCCAGGTTTTTAAGTTTCACTCCGTTGGATATCTTGGCTTAGTAGGTGGCACCCTCTCATTAAAACCCTCACAAGATCCTCACAGAGAACAACAAAAACATGATGAGCAATAATGAAACTTATGGTCACAAATGGTAAACCATATAAACTACTATATGAACTCCAATTATACAAGTACACGAAACAACCTAAGTTTCACAGCCCTCAGAACAAACACAAGTACCTGGGAATCTGATGAATCCAGGTTTCAAATCTGCAAGCATGGTAGAAAGATCTTCTCGTAAACCATGTCCCTGTAGCAAGATAAAAGTTGTCAAAAGAATAAAAATAGGTCAAGGAGAACTAAACCCCGTAGCTACCAAAAAAATTAACTTAATTCCTTAGAGAGAATGTACTACAATTATATGTTTGACCTTCTAATCCTTTCCCCAATTAATTCTTCCTCCATGGAAACCAAAACTATAAGTAGATTCTGTAGATAGGGAAATTTTCAAGTAAATGAACTGGACTTGAATATTGAAGAATTTGAAGTCCAAAAGTCATAGAATTACATGACAAGATGAAAAGCTAATTCAAGTTACATTGAAAATAAATTCAAAGATCCAAAGAATAGTTTACCATGGTTGCAGACATGAAATATGCATGAAGCTTACGTATGGAAAGCCATTGAATTAGCTTCCACGGAAAACTTCAAACGACACATTGGTCACATCTCATTCATACAACCGACCTCTTTTAGTTGCCAATATCAGTAAAACGCATATGCACAGAATTTTAGAAACTAGATAACATAGTTTCCTCCTATCAAGGATTAATCTTCTGCAAAATGACCTTCTTTTGTGTGGGGGTGATGGTGGGGGTGGGGGGGGGGGGGGGGGTGGGGGGGTGATGGTGGGTGGGGTAAAGGAATCCATGGACGCGCAATTGGTACATAGGAAATGACTAAAAACTAAATAATCACATGGACATCACTTTAGGTAAGTGATACCCTGTACTCTTTGTTTAGCCATGCAACATTATGATAATCAACAATTACTCTGAGATGTCGCACTTCAATCCATTGCAGGGGTATTAATTGGGTAAATAGGTTGTTTCTGGGGAGAAAAGGATGGTAGTTCTCAATGCAAAATTCCCTTCTTAAACCAGATTCCACAGATAGAATCCTTTCATCTCGGGGAAAATCTAAAGCTAACAAGAAAAGCAGTCCATAATATTGCCAAATGTCACTCCCAATTGATCATTAAAAAAGGTAATATTTCAGGAGACGCATAGATCATCTACAATTCTATAATTTGTTACTTGAAGATATAGGAAGAAAAATATAAAAAGCCACACATCATAAGAGAAATTAATTACAAAGATTAAGCATATGCAAACAAAGAACACTAACCTCTTTCAAGAACAAGTATTTCAAGTTTTCAACTACTAGAAGCAAGATGACGTATACAAGAATCACAAACCTTCTATGTGTCCAAGGGCATAACTGACATTTGGTCAAACCATACTACTCCTTTTCTACTTGTAGTTAATTGCAGTCTTGCATTACGATTGGTTTCTTTCGCTTCCAAAAGAATCTCAGTCTTTGTCTAGTTTGAAACATCAACAGCTCTGTGAGGACACATAAGCACTCTGAATATCCAAAATGCAGGTTAAACATACATGGCAAAACAATAAACATTTGTTAAACGTAGTTACTGCCCAAATGTAGCTCACATAATGTTTGCAGTAGCCAGCATTTGCAACCCATTGGAACCAGTCAATGATATCGATATATTAACTGACTGCAATGAACGGATATACAGAACGACTTTGTACTTCTTCCCTTGTTCAACATTCTGAAGAAAAACATAAAGAAAAATGATCCAGATGGAAACAAATCAGTGAGCTATCAGTTGAGAAAATTTTCAAAACCAAAACTAAAAGAAAAAACAGGCCAGATAGTAGGATGAGAGCAAAAACTGTCATCAATATGGTTCTCTTTCTTAAGAACTATTAAGTGTAACCTATAAAAAAAAAAGAAGGAACTATTAAGTGTAGCATGAAACTGAATTCTATGAGCTATCGGCACTGGATTAGACAATTATCTATCAACAGAAAAAAAAGAAAAGAAAAGAAAAAGGGCTTGTTTAGTGTGGTTATATGGTCTATAATGGGGCAACAGGCTTATATAGGATGAGCTGCATGTTTCAGAATGGAGGATTTGCAGGAGTGCTGAAGATTTGCATGTGGCTATTATCCACAATTGACTAAGCCCCTTTTGGTGGCCCTTATACATGGCACTGAAAAGAAAAAACCAACAAACAATGTATATTTCAGGAATAGTAGATGCATTTACTGGAAGTGATAGGCAAAAACTGATATGATACGATTCAGGACTTTCTGGCCTTTTTGCGGTGGTAAAAGTAAAACTTATGCATTGTGTACAATTTCTACGAAAACTGGTTCAATACACATAACATTCTACCTTTTCCTTCAGAAATCTATACAAGACTTACGATCTCTATAAGCCTACCCCATCAGACCATGTTCCGAGCTAAGCAATAAACAGATACCCATTCCATGTCACATAAGATAGAAAACAAGATTATGTATATTTGTGCACGAAACAGGAGACTGAACTACAGGACCAAGCATGACAAAATCAAAAAATATAGCTGTAAAAAGCATAAAGAAGACAGGTGCTGTGTTCGCAGCGTAGGACTAAGGGATTTGCTCCTTCCTAAGGTCTCATGTTTGAAAGCTGTCAGGTGCTATCAACTCCTTTTGGCGAGTGCATATAAAGCTTTGCTCTAGCTTTAATTAGAGTCCCGGTAGTGAAAGGTGGAATTGGTCCCCGAGATTAATCGAGGTGCGCATAAGCTGGCCAAGACACCTAAGTTATCCACACACACACACAAAAAAAAAAGGATAACAAATTTATTTCCACCACACTATTTGCTTCTGAGATCGATAGAAGACATCCTACGCGTAAGATCAATACACCCTATAAATCACAATAGCTACTCATTCATTTCTTAACTTTGTACTCTTAGGAACTTAGAAATTTTGAGGTGACTATGACCTTCTAGACATATGTCAAGCGATCAGTAAATGTCAAAAAAAGTCATGTTAGAAATGGATATCGAAGTCTTAACAAGTTTCCGTGCTACATAGTAGCCGGGGGAAAAGGGTTACTGGAAGTCTTCTAAAATGGATGGTAAGTTCTTACCATGTCCCAGAATCCAGGGTTATAAACACCAACCCCTCCATCTGGACATACATTGGCGCCGTCTCTATCACAAAGCACATCCATTTGAAGAGCAACTTTGTTTCGATCAAAGCATGACGAATGGTCAGTTGATACAACAAGAGATGACTCATTCCCAATGATAGACCAAGGATCAATATTGGAGGGAGTATTAGGGCCCTCAGCTTCAAAACCTGAACCTCAAATTTTGCAAAAAGAATCTGTTATTTCCATGTATCCACAAGGATGTCAAATGGAGACACATTTTTTCAACTAAAGAAAATTTGGGCTTAAGCACAATGAAATTTTAGAGAACCTTCCCCTTTGTGAAGAAGGAAGGGAAAAAGAATGCAAATGAATTCTCCAGAGGAATTAGATTTGACCTCTGTTGCTGACGAGCTCAGCCCATAACCCTCCTGCCCCAGCATGGTTGATTTCCTGTATGGCGTTTCAAAGAACTGTTGTCGTCCACTATCAAATGTATATACAACAAAATAACATCTGGTAGAGTAACTCTAAATCTGGCATGGTTGCCGTGTACTTTTGCAAGGGACACATACCTTGCCAATCCCATGCACATTGTTTAACAATCCTCATGGTTTAATACATTCAAACCATTCACATGGTTTAGGTGGTGTTCCACTTTCCAAAAAAAGTACTTTTTGAAAAAAGTACTTTTTGGAAAAAGAAGGCAATTTCAAGCTCAAAAATCATGTGTTTACGCAAATAATTTTCCTACCAATATGGATCTTGTTTGATAGATCTCATTAAGATCTTTTAAATGATGCAAAAAAAATTGAAAAATTATTTTTCATTTTCATTATATTTGAGTTTGAAATTACATTTTTTTTTCAAAAAGTACTTTTTTGGAAAGTGGAACACCACCTTAATACCTTGCCAAGCCCATTCACATGGTTTAAGTAGATCTGATTTGTGCAACTTCAAATCTAAAACTTACATGTTTTCTCCTTAACAGGTTCATAGAAACTGTGAGATGGATTTGTGAGTGGTGATATGGGGGGAAGCTTGTTCATAACGTTGTAGACACCCCAATTTGGACTTCTCGAATTTCCTCGATTTATGGCCCAGAGGCTCCCCGATGATGAACTCGGATCAAAACAAGCCCTGGACCGATCAAAACCATGCTTCTTGGAAAGTTTCAAAGAGTAAAAAGAAAGACGCAAAATCAGTTTCAAGCACTCAGGAGCATTCCCAAGCGCTCAAAAACATTTTTCAAAAACATTGGACCAGAATCTCTCTCGAGCGCTCGAGAGTGGTGGTCCCAAGCGCTCGAGACCACTCCCAAGCGCTCGGGACCTCTGTCGCCGCCCAATGGGTGAAAAAGGTTCTCCACTACCCATGCAACCCATCATTGCAACCGGCTGGTCCTGGTTTTTCTTCAGGCAACACTCCACCTCAGTCAGAGGGAGTCAGACCTGAAGATTTTCCTCCAAACAAAAGATTTTATTTCAAATTTCATTTTCAAATGGAGACCATAGGTTATATTTACTATATATATAACCCCTGGTCAGTAGAGATGGAGAGACGAAAAAAAAATCTCTCGCTAACTCTCTCTCTCTCTCTAGTCAAGTTACTCTCAACTCTCCCTCTCTAAGCTTGATTTCCAAATCAAAAACCTTTTAAAAAGCAAAAATCACAAAAAAAAAAAAAAATGCAAGTGTCATGCAGAAGAATGCAAGAGGTTAGAACAGATATCAGCTTCTGATCTCTAGCATTTTTTTCCCCACTCTCAAAACCATTCAAGAAGCAAGGTCTTTCAAGAGGTAGAAACATTTTTACTTCTTTTGGTTCAAATCAAAGGGTTGTTCTTCCTTTCTGAGGGAGGTCACCCAACCCACCTCAGTCTTTAATACTGAGTGTGTGGTTGGACCTTGGTGAAAAACAAGAGCAAATGGGCCTTAAAATATTTTTGTGTTTAACTCGCTGGAAGCACTCCCGAGCGCTCGGGAGTACTCTGGAGCGCTCGAGAGTACCCCCAGCCCCATTTTCCTGTCCTTTTGGGCACTTAGGAGGACATCCAGGAAGAGTAAAGCGTGATTTCAAATAAATTAATTCTTTTAAGGCATACTGACGTGAGTAATCTATTTCCTGAAGAATAAAAAACATTTTTATTCAAATGTCATGCAAAAGTATGTTTTTCAAGACTTAAAAGGAATTCTTTTTATGTTCAAAAGGATGGACCTGGTGCATCAATGTGTCATAATAGGTTCATTAGTCAGTTGAAATCAGTTCGAGGTTCAGATCACTTCTAAGCGCTTGAGATCACTCCCAAGCGCTCAGGAGTGTCTGCATGCCATCTCACTTTACTCTTTCTCCAGTCTGATCTCTCGGCTGCCCTTGCATGTCCATGCATGTGCTTGTTTGCCCTTTTGAACTGTATATCCGCTCTTATAGAGGCAAAGATGCATGATTTGGAAGATTGAGGTTCTATCTCAGTTTACTAAGTCCTCTGCTGAGCCTGTAATGTGTTTAAAATTGCTTCAGTTTACATGTTTTAGCATTGTATCTTGTTCGTACTAACACAATTTGCAGGTTGAGCATGTAACACTTCCAAGTGCTCGGGAGTGCTCCCGAGCGCTCGAGAGTGCTCCCGAGCGCTCGAGAGTGAAACCAGTGACAGGATTTCAGCTTTTTGTTATTTTGTATTTCTTTATCATTTCTATCATCTCCTGTACACATGCACATGCATGCACCCCTTTACTTGATATACTTCTGGATACCTGCTACTTGTTTAATGAAATAAAATCTTTTGAAAGATCCCGTAAATGTTTAGTAGAGACTGATCTCATATCGGGTAAGAGGGGTGCCGTCAAACCCTTCCCCCCTCGTAACATGGCTTCTGGACCTCAAACGAATCTCTGGTTTTTAATTCAAATCAATCATTTTCAGAATAAAACGGTTTCTCGTGTGGTGAACCATAAATCCAGGTGGCGACTCTTCAAATTTTTCAATTCGATTCAAAAACTTGTGTTTTTTGGGCCACCCGGGGCTGTGGTAGCCCATAGTGGCGACCCCGCTGGGGAGATGATTTAATTAATACTTGAGGAAAAGTTGGCATGTTCTCAAAACGGCCCGCTTTCCTTGAGCATCAATTAAATTAGCGCGCCAAGCTTGAAAGATATTTGTGGGATTTTTCAAATCATTTTGTTTCATTGTTTATCTTGTTGTATATATCTTGTGCAGCCCCACTGTTGTGTTTCGGCAATCCTACCAGGCTCGCCGGTGATAGGGAATCCCGAACTGCTCAGCAATCCTCGACTGTGATGAGTCATCCCTACCGTTTGTACCATTATTGGTTGTACGCTCAATAATGGGAGGTATACTTTGATTCTAGTCCGGGGAACCCTCTTCAAGCCAAAACCGGCCTTTGTACATGTTTAGCGAGCCATAGAACCTTCCAAATTAGGACAGGAACCTACAAGGTAGGGTTATGTGCTATCCTATTTACGTGTTGCATTTCATCTTGCATCATCATGCTGTCAGCCACGGTTCTCGAGACTCGCTCACGCAGTCTTTGGAAGGTTGCCGAGACCCGATGAAGAGTCACGCACCCTAATGCGTGTTATTTAACCACATAAGTCCTCGAGCCCAAACCTAAAGGAAACTAAAATTTCGCTAAGTCCTTGGCTAGTATTTAATTGGGAAATTAACCAAAGGGAAGGAATGACAAGAAAGCAAAACGTTGCGATACCAACACCACGCAGGCTAAAAGCAAACGTGCCGCTTACGCCGCTTTGGTTATCGTATCACATCGTTCACCCCAAGTCATTCCGAACCAATGGTCGAGTTGTCGATGGAATATTAGCCAAATACTTCGCTTATTTTAGCATCTTTTGGGAATCAACGGTTCCTAAATGAGGATACACCCCAAAAATACGAGGATCAAGGCAACCTCTCGTAAGGGATATTCAATCGTTTTTGAAAAATTAGAGTCGATGACGGTGATGATGATGCACGCATTTTCTAAAACCATGCACAAAATTCATAAAAATGCAAGCAGGAACCGCGTCTGAGCACAGTTTTGCTTTGCTGTCAGTTCTGAGCAATTGGGCCGAAAAAGAAGAATATCATACCCTCCTGGACCAGACCCCTTGGGCAGATTGGAGCGGCTTCAACTTGGGTCAGACCCTAGCAGTGCTTTGGACTTTCGGGCAGAGATGGAACAACCAGTCGGGAATCCGAACCCCAATCCAAAACCCAACCTGAATCCCAATCCGAATCCAGAAAATCCACACCCGGAAAATCCGAACCCGAAAAACCCAAATCCGGAAAACCCGAATGGAGAAATGGCGGAAATCAAGCAAGCTATCCTGCGATTGGGCAAATGCACTGACAATCAGATCGCCCAACATATGCTCATGATAACTGGAGTGGCTCGACGAAACCCAAACCCAAATTCTCATCCAAACCCAAATCCTAACCCAGAACAACTAGCCCTCGAGATGGAAACTCCGCAGAACCCTGGGATGGCAGCTATACTAGCGAAGATAACCCAGTTGGAGCAGTCTATAGCAAGGAATGAGAAGATCGCCACAACGGGCTTTGACATCAACAAGCTCTGTCTGTTTCCCAATGCAAAGCTCCCTGAGAAGTTTAGGCCCATAGACTTCGCGAAATGTGATGGAACTGGAGATCCGAAGGTGCACTTGACCGGATACATAGGAGCACTTTCCATGTGGGGTGTAGAGAGAGACGCCATGGCTCAGATGTTCTTGCAAACTCTCGTGGGTCACGCCCTCCACTGGTTTATATCGCTGGATGAAAGGAGGAAACGATCTTGGGAAGACATATGTGCGGCTTTCATAGCGCAATATGATTATAACATTCAGCTGGAGGCCACTACCCATGAGCTGGAGTCCACGAAAATGGATGCTAAGGAATCTTTTGCAGATTTTGTAAAGAGGTGGAGGGCGAAGGCGGCCCAAATGAAGGATAGACCACCAGACAGGGATCAAATTCGAATGATCGTTCGGAACCTTCAGCCAAACCTAGCAAGGCATATGGTCATGGCCCAAGCGTGTTCAGATTTCAAAACGTTCTTCGATACTGGCCTGGCCGTTGAAGAAACGGTCCAGCTCGGCATCCTTGACAAGCCTGAACCTGCCCCCAAACCCAAGAAAGTCTACTCTGGTAACAGTATCGCCCTGTTCGGCAATTCCGGCTACACCAACCTCCCCAACACCTCTACAAACACTACCCAAACTGAGCCAATCAATCAAATTGTCGCTCAGACCAACCCACCCCGTTCTCAACCTCGCACTTTCGCTCAATTCTCAGCACCTATCTCCACTGTGCTCGAGAAGTTGGTCGAAAGCGGCGTACTCAAGCCACTCACTCTTACTCCCCTTCCTCAAAAGCTCCCTGCTTCCCATAATCCCAATGCATACTGTGCCTACCATCAGAATGTGGGCCACCCAACCGACAATTGTTTTCGCCTTCGCCACGCCATACAAGATCTCATTGATAACAAAACCATCCCCACACCTCCACCAAAGCCCAATACCGTCTATAACCTGTTGCCGAAACATTCAAACTCCCACACCAACCATATCTCCCTAACCTCCCCTTTTAACCCAAGTCTCTACATCATTCCTGCTACCCATCCCAAGCCGACCGTCGAGCTGCCAGTTGAGGATGCCGTCTATGCACTGGAAACTGTAGAATGGGATTTCCAAAGAAGATGGGATGACCTTGTAAATGACTTCTTCGCAATAGAACATCGGACTCTTATCACTAGAGTGTGGCCTGTGGCGCTCGACTCTCACCAGGTAGAGGAGTTGGAGCACGGTGATTGGAGACAAGATTGGGAAGAGATGATGGCTGACCCATTGGACGGGTATTCTCTGTTTGCTCTGTTCATGGAACCTGAACCGGTCGAAGATGAAGATGAGTGGGAATGGGAACCGGATCCCAACGGATGGCATTGGATAGATGACTCCGACCCTTTGGACGAAACATCCTTGGTCTATCTTTCCAGGAACAGGAAGTGGAGCAGGAGCTGGACTTGACGAATCCGCGCATGTTTTTTGGACTCTCCGCCACAACCATTGTCAATCTCACCAGGAACTCCGACGTTCTTGACTATGTGATGGATCATGCTTTCTGTCCGCAGGAGTATATTATTGATGAGCTTTTCCCTCAACCGATGGTCGAGATTCCTGATGAACCCAACATTTGTGTGCTAGATCCCCAAGACCTCTGGGGCAAGGCTGAATTGGTGAACATATGGGTGGATGGCGAAGAACTAACCGTCAACAAGGCTATGATAAGTGAAGGGTCCTTACAAGTCAACGACAATAACAACGTCAACTTTTGGAATTCGCTAGAAGAGGAGAACATATGGAATGCATTGGAAATGGAGATTCTCAACGACACTCTTAAGAAAACGAAGCTTGACAAAGGAAAGCGCAAGGCTGATACTGATCTCTCCAACTTCTGGGAAGATTCTTGGTGGGAGCCTATCCCCGAGACAGTTAGTAACCTCACCAGGAGCGGTAGAGTGTACCAACCCACCAACCTCCAGTAGGGAAGCTCATCCCGGTCACCTCCACCACAACAAATCAACCCTAACATCCCCATGAACCCAGTCAACCCCGCAAATCTGAACACCCCTATCCCACCTACTCCACAAAGTAACCCCTCAAGCTCCACTAAACCTAACCCGCCTTTCTAACCCAACCCGTCCATCAACCTTAACCCACTCGCCAACTCTAACCCCAAAGCCTCCCAGTAGCAAATCCCAGTTACCAACGCCGACCCTATCATCCAACAACTTCATGAAACCCCGGTCCATATGTCCATGTGCGGTGTATTGGCGTCTTCCCACGAACATCGCCGAAGGCTTGTCAATACCCTCTCCAAACTCAAGGTTTCCTCAGATATCGCACCTGAAGCCATGATTGCCCTCATAACCCCAAACCATACCCAACACACCTTGTCCTTCACTAAAAAAGACCTATCGCCTGAGGGAGCTGACCATAACAAGCCCCTTCATATCACCATGAAGTGCCTGGGAAAGTGGGTTCCGGCAATCCTCGTTGACAATGGCTCTGCCATTAACGTGTGCCCCTTTCGCACGGCCTATTGTCTGGGTCTCAAGAACAAGGATTTTACACCGTCAACTCTGGGAGTCCGTGCCTACGACAATACACATCGTGATGTCTTGGGAACGGTTAACTTAAAGCTAGCAACCGGAAAGTTCAAGACTACTGTGGAATTCTGTGTTCTAGAAATTCCTGCCTCATTCAACCTCCTGCTGGGGAGACCGTGGCTGCACCGCTCTGATGTTATGGAGGTACCGTCCACGCTGCACCAAAAGCTCATCTTGGGATTGGGTTTTGGGACTCTTATAATTCATGGGGACTTTGGCATTCGTCCTCATTCCGAAGATAACTCCCCGCTGCTGGAAATTATGCATGGAGAATAGGATGTACCCATGGGGGGATTTGCTATTATAACTACGATGGTGTGCACCATTCGGACTGATGAGGGTTTCTTGGTAAGCTCTGCGGCTTAGAGATCATGAGGAGGATGAACTATCTGCCTGGTATGGGCCTTGGTCGCAATCAACAAGGAGTATCTGAGTTTCCTCATTTCCTTGGGAGTGTTGACCCGTACGGTTTGGGTTATGTGCCCAAAAAGAATGATCCTGCAAGATGGTGGCGCAATCGCGCCCAAGCCCATGCTGCTGGAATAAAGTTTAGAGCTGGTCCAGTGATTAACGAGAAGGATAAGCTGTACCGGGGAGAACCAGAGCCGTTCATAGACTTGGAAACAAAAGTGAAGTATCCTGGGTTCGAAATCTTTGCCGACGACACCTGGGATAGTGATGAAGAGGTTACAAAGATGGAGAAATTGCGTGAAGCACTGGATTGGCTCGAAGCTCTTGAAATCGGCCATCTTCAATCGCTGTTCGGGGGCGAGGAATCGGGGGGGTATGATAGAGGATGCTGCTGTGCTAATGCTGGGAGGAGAAGAAGAGATGGAAGACCCCTCTATGCTCATTGTGGACGCCGTAGGCACATATGAAAACTGCACTTTCATTCAACTTGTAAAGCGCACTCACAGCACTGACACTAACACTGAATCTGAGTCTAGCACTGAGTCTTCATCTAGCGCAAAGTCGGAGCTTGTGCCTATTGGCCCTCCTCGTCGTAACTTTTACTTCGAGTTTGAGTCCACCGCTGTATTTCCTCCCATCGAGGTCCCCGTTGATGAAATGAAAGATGCTTTTGCTTACTTGCCGGACTTTGAAATAAATTGTGTAGAACCCGACGATGAAGGAATAGATTTCGATGGGGACATCCCCAAGGAAATCTGTTCCCTCATCAAGCGTGAAAACGAAAGGCGTGCTCAGCCTTTAAAGGAAGAAATAATCTCAATAAATTTGGGTGATGAGGAGAACCCTCAATTGGTTCAGGTCGGTTCCGGGCTAACTCCCAATGAGCTTCAAGAGCTCTCCGATTTGTTGAAAGAATTCAAAGAAGTTTTTGCATGGTCCCAAACGGACATGCTCAGAATCGACCCAGAAATCGTCGAGCACAGGATCCCCCTCTATCCCGATGCAAAACCTGTCAAGCAAAAGTTAAGAAAAATGCGACCCGATTGGGTATTAAAGATAAAAGAAGAGATAACAAAGCAAATCGACGACGGTTTTCTAGTGGTAACTGAGTACCCCACTTGGGTTGCAAACATCGTTCCCGTCCCTAAAAAGGATGGAAAAAGCAGAGTCTGCATTGATTTTAGAGATCTGAATAAAGCAAGCCCAAAGGATGACTTTCCTTCGCCGCATATAGATGTACTTGTTGATAACACAGCAGGGCATGCTTTGCTGTCTTTCATGGACGGTTTCTCTGGATACAATCAGATTCTCTTAGCACCGGAAGACAGGGAGAAGACCACGTTCATCACCGAGTGGGCGACTTACTACTATCGGGTTATGCAGTTTGGGTTGAAGAATGCCGGGCCTACATACCAAAGGGCTGCTACGACACTGCTGCACAACATGATTCACAAGGAAGTCGAAGTCTACGTCGATGACATGATAGTGAAAGGGAAAGAGCGAAAAGACCACCTACCGGCACTGAGAAAGTTCTTCGAGAGAATTTAGAAGTACAAGATGCGTCTTAATCCGCAGAAATTCACGTTCGGAGTCACGACTGGAAAGATGCTTGGATTCATGATCACGACCTGGGGGATTGAGGTGGATCCTTTTAAGATCAAAGCCATTCTCGATATAGAGCCACCCCAGTCCGAAAAGGATGTTCGAAGCTTCTTGGGCAAAATTCAATTCATTAGCCGGTTCATTGCAAAGTTAAAATTGACTTGTGAGCCGATGTTTACTCAAAAAGGATGTGAAGTTCGAATGGAACGACAAGTGTCAAAAAGCCTTCGAAGCAGTACGAACTTATCTTCAGAACCCTCCAATCTTGATGCCACCTATCCCAGGAAAACCTTTGATCCTGTACTTGTCCGTCACGCCCTCATCAATGGGGTGCATGTTGGCACAAGAAGGAGAAGTGGGGTTGAAAGAGCCATTTACTACCTAAGCAAAAAGATGGTGGGAAGTGAAGAACGTTACACTCCGTTGGAAAAGACGTGTTGGGCGCTTGCATGGGTCACAAAGAAATTGAGACACTACATGCTGTCTTACTCGGTGATACTGATTTCTCGAATGGATCCCCTCAAATATCTGTTTGAGAAACCAGCACTTACCGGTAAGTTAGCACATTGGTTGCTCTTATTAGCAGAGTTCGAAATCAAGTACGTCACTCGAAAGTCAGTGAAAGGTAGGGCTGTTGCAGAATTCTTAGCGGATCATTCGATTGAGGGACCAGAGCACATGGAATTTCAATTTCCTGATGAGGACGTAATGACAACAATCGATGAGACATGGACTCTGTACTTTGATGGAGCCGCTAATCAGAAGGGATTTGGGATTGGCATACTGTTGGTCTCACCTGAGGGATCACATATTCCCCTCGCGTTCAAGTTGAATTTTGAAGTCACGAACAATGAAGCAGAGTATGAAGCATGCATTGTGGGAATGGAAGCTGCACTGGAGATTGGAGTCAAAGTGCTAGAAGTTGTGGGAGATTCCAACTTGGTCGTATCACAAGCAAATGAAGAATGGAGGGTTAGGGATGAAAAGATGAAGCCATATCATCAGCAACTTGGCGAACTTATCCCGAGTTTTCAAAAGGTGACCTTCACGCATGTCCCGAGGATGAAGAATCGCTTCGTCGACGCGCTCGCTACTTTAGCATCCATGCTCGAACTCCCAATTGGAGTAAAGCTGAGACCTATCATGATTGAGCAGAGAGGAAAGCATGTGTACGACTACGTCATGAACATCGACAAGCCAAACGATGGACTCCCTTGGTTCCACGACATTTGGAATTTTGTCGAAAAGGGAGAGTTCCCTGCAGATTCAACCAAGAAAGATCGGATCGCTTTGCAACGACTGGCATCTCAATACATTATCTGCGGTGGACAATTGTACCGGCAATCTCCATGCGGGGTTCACAAGTTGTGTATTCACGGTGACGATACTAGAGCGGTGATGGAAGAAGTTCATGAAGGAGTTTGTGGGCCCCACATGAATGGGATGATGCTGGCTAAGAAAGTTTTGAGATTGGGATAATATTGGTCGACCATGGAGACAGATTGCATCGAGTATGTGCGTCGATGTCATAAATGCCAGACTCATGCCAATGTTATCCATGTCCCGCCCTCGGAGTTACACTCAATGGCGACACCATAGCCGTTCTTCGCCTGGGGAATTGATGTAATCGAAAGGATCACACCCGTGGCTTCTAATGGTCACAGGTTCATCTTGGTAGCAGTCGATTATTTCACCAAATGGGTCGAAGCAGCTTCATACAAGACTTTGACGGAAGTTCAAGTGGCTCACTTCATTAGGCAAAACATCATTTATCGGTATGGGGTCCCTCAAGCCTTCGTGTATGACAATGGTGTTCACTTCAAAGGTAAAGTTCTAGAACTCTTTGATGAATTTAAGATTCAAGTGCATCATTCGACCACTTATCGGCCACAAACGAATGGGGCAGTCAAAGCAGCAAACAAGACCATCAAGACGATTCTCGAAAGGACTATTGGGTCGGCTAGGAATTGGCACGAACAACTACCACTAGCTTTGTAGGGATACCGGACGTCTATCTGCACACCGACGGGGGCAACACCCTATTCTTTGGTGTACGGTATGGAAGCCGTTCTCCCTATCGAGCTAGAAGTTCCATCGCTGAGGGTCATGGCCGAACAAGGAATAGACGAAGCTGAGTGGATCAGTGGGAGATTCGAGGAGCTCATGCTATTTGATGAAAGGAGGTTGCCCGAACATTCAACAAGAAAGTGAAGTCGAGGGACCTGCAAGAGAGGGATATGGTAGTCAAGGAAATCCGCGCGCCAATTTTTGACCTACGAGGGAAATTCTGACCAAAGTGGGTCGGGCCGTACATCATTAAGTCTATCCTTTCCGGGGGAGCAGCTTCAATCATCGATCTCGACGGCAACGAATTCTCAAACCTTGTCAATTTGGATCAACTCAAACGTTATTACCCTTGAGAGAGCTCGCTGGGCCGAAAACCGCAAGGGCGGGCGGTCACAGGTAAAAATTAGAGCAAGCCCGCTAGGTCAAAAACCCGAAAGGGCGGCCTAGGCAAAAGTTAGGGCAAAAAGTAAAAAAAAAGCTCGCTGGGCCGAAAACCCGAAAGGGCGGTACTAGGCAAAATTTAGAGCGCAAAAGGAGAATGTTAATACCCGAGTGAACATTAGCGCGAACTACGTATGGGCCTGATTCTCTTTCACGAGGGATACGTAGGCAATCTCACTCCGAGATTCAATCCTAAATCACAAAAATCAAATCCAAATTGACAAATCAAAACATTTTCTTTCAAGTCACATGCGATTAACGAACCGAAAGGGGGAAACCCTTAATCAGTCAATTTTATTCAGATGATTTCTTTATTACAAGCTGAGCATGAAAAAGTAAAACACACAACGAGATCCACTCTCTTATTTCAAAGACCGGCAAAGTAAGCAATCAACCCCTCCTCGCTTCCACATCCCTTCTTAGCCACTTTCGGTACCTACCAGTCAGGGCAATGGAGTAGAGTGGATCACTCGGCTCAGTCCTACGAGATCCCCATGTTCACGCATAACTTCGAAGGCTCGGAATGGTGAACGAAGGGAGACGAAGCATTTCTGACCCCGGGGGCGACACCTCCTGGAGAAAAAGAGAGAAAACAAGTAAGGAGCCAGATAAAGCCTAAACCGAGCATCGAGGTAAAAAGAATGAGTGAAATAGAAAAAGGAGAGCTGAGTGAGGTCCCAACTTGCAACAATAGCAGGCTACTACCAAAAACCCTGGTGCGACCAGCGCAAACAGCATCTAACCCCATCAAGGTTTCTGCAAGGACTAAAAGAGCGACGTCCTTGCAAGCCTCAATCTGAGCAGCGACTCCCACCAGCAAAGGGCTAGGCTGGTCAATGGAGGGAACCAACAAGAAGGCTGCCAAGAGACAAATGCAGCAAGCCATCATCCGACGGCCTTGATACTCAAAGTCTGTCAGATTTCCAGGTGGACTGAACATCTCGTACAACTGCACGATGTTGATGGCATTATGTCGAGTGAGGAATTTAGCAGTATTACCACTAACACCCAGCTTGGCCTTAAGAATGTTCTTCATGCTCTCCTAGATCATAGGAACAACTGGCTCAGCGGAGTCATGGCTTCCCAGGTAAGCATGGAACTCCTCGACGGTGGGGCAGAGTTCTTGAGAACCGAAGCGAAAGACATGCACTTCGGGATCCCAAAAACGTACCGCCACATGCAGCAACACGGGACGAATCGCAACTTCTCAGAGATATCTCAACGCATAAAGGCGGTGCCCTAAAAAATTCAGCCAATCAATGCCTTCGAGACTGTCCAACCAAGGCCGGAGCAAAGCTTGGTTCAACAAAGCCATGAAAAAGAGGAGTTTTTGAGAGAAGAATGATGAAATGAAGTGTGAATGACTCACCAAAGCAAGGTTTGGTATTTATAGAAGCCTGAGGAAGCTGATGTCACTTCCCCATCTGCTTTGGGACTCGCCAAAACTTAGCATTTTCAAAATCCATTTAAAATTCAAACTTTAAACATTTGAAAATGGTATTGGAAAACACAAGTTAAGCTTTGGGAAGTCATTTCATCTGGGGAAGCAGCTGAATTGAAGCCATTTGAACATATTGGGAGCAGGCATGCAGGGGAAAACGACATGGAAGAGCTAATAAGTGGCATTGGGAATTAGCACTATGCTGCATGTAGCAGTAGTCCCAAGCGCTCGGGAGTGAAGTCCCAAGCGCTCGAGACCACTCTCGAGTGCTCGAGAGTGCTGATGTTTACAGCAGACTTTGGTTCTCAATTCTCCATCTTCAGTACAACTTTGCAATTGCATGCAACTTAGATCAGAAGGGTCTTAGCATGTTTCTAGGGAATACAGCGGTGTCCGTTACAGACTTTCTAATGTATTCGAGCCCATTTTCTTCGTAAAATCCCAAAATCTCCAACGTTTTCATCCCTCAAGTATGTCAAAATCCATGTTAGGGGCATTTGGTCGAATCAGGCAATACGAGCGGGTCATGGCACACGCCAATGACTGTGTGAAGCAATTAAATGTGCATTAACACTCCTAATTCAAGTTTTCCTCTCTCAAGTACCTCAAAAGTGTCATTCTAATGTATAAGCGTACGTCGATTCTTGTGTCAAGGGCATTCTAATAATCCCGGCTATCTTCGCGGGTCACAACACTCGTTATTGACTACACGGTGTACTCTACGTCGTTGAAATGCCCTTAAATCTAGTTTTTCGTAGTCGATTGTTAAAAAGTCCATCTTTGAATAATGTCAAATTTTTGCTCATGTTCCAGGAGTATCGGTCGAAATTCGCGTGAACTTTACCTTCTTTCAAAGCTAGATAGACATATTTCATAAAATACAATTCTATAATGGGAGTGCGAACGAACGGAAAGAACAAAAGTGCAAATTTTCATAAATAAATACGGTTTTTACAACGAGCAAAGAGGGAAGTGCATAAACTGGGGCAAACACGCGCCCAATTCTAATTGCTGGGGCACGCAGGCCCAAACGAAATCAAGGCACGCAGGCCCAAACGAAATCAAGGCACGCAGGCCTGGGAGCTACAACTACATTGGCACGCAGGCCTATGTACAAGAAAAACTGGCAAAGCAAAAACCTAAGGCTTAGTCCCGAAGAGTCCTCTTCCGCTGTTGGCCCTCGGCCTTTGTGCTCTCACTCTCGTCGCTATCATCACCGTCGTCCTCACTAGGAAAGCCGGAAGTAGTACTCGAGTCTGAGGTCCCTAGAACACGTGACTCCGAGGACTCCTCCGTCTCCTCCCCTGTCCCCTTCTCTGACTCCTTGAGAACAGGTCTCTGCTGGGATGCCGCTCGAGGCAAGACCTCGAATCCTCCCTCCCCCACAGCGGACCATGGCACACTCTGTGTACCCCGACCCCGTGTGCTGGCAGGAACGAGAAGACTTGTGGTGTCTTGCGGACGTGTCCTAGCTGAGTGCCGTGGCTGCACCTGCACATCATAAACATTCTCTCATTCCATGCATATTTGAATATTGTTTGCTCAATTGAAATATGAAATGTACATATGTATTATACCTGAGGAACAACAGGAGAAGCAGACTCAGGGGCAGGTTTGGTCTGAAGGACCCTTCCCTTAGCACAATCCTTCAGCAGGTGACGCATCCCCACCATCGGGATCACAGCCTGTTCAGCCCACTCTCGCAGTACCTGCAGAATCATTAAAAGTTCAAAATATGCAAACAAGGAACAATCAATGTACATGACAAGCCAAAATGTCAATCATACCTGAGCAGGAAACCGCATCGGTGGCCGTGGGAGGCGTGGTACGTCTATCACCTCCCGTGCACCAGATGGGCTAGTCACGCCTATCGTCCACTTCAGCACCGGTAGCACTGGCGGTACCAAAGTCTCCATCGTCTCTGGGGCCCCTGCACCAGACGGGCCAGCACCTCATCCGCCAGCAGGAGGCCTAACACCTCGTCCCCTACCCCGTGTAGAGCGGCTACCGCAACTTTGTGCTTTAGTCACATCCTTCTAAGCTCCAACTCCAGCCACCCGCCTCTCAAACTCCTCCTCCACCCCTAGACTAGTGGCCAAGTATCGGTCTGCGTAAGCTGCATAGTCCAGAGTACGTCAAAGGTGCCTCTGCAGGTCTGTATCCGACGCGATGAACAGCTCGAGCTCAGCACGGGTGTAAGACTCTGTCCTCTGCAAGCGTGGAGGAAAGAGCCCGGGCACTACGAACGCTGGAAGACCGAGTGACTGCCAAGTCACACGATCCCCCAGGTACCACTGCCAACCCAATGGACACTCCAGCAAGACCCTGCTCCGTGTCACCTCCCGACTCCTCGGAAGGAACTCAGCCTCCAGTCTGGCCCAGCGATCCCAGTGAACCTGCATTCAATACTATGGCATTAATAATGGAAACCACAAATGTCAGAAAAATGTGGAAAGGAAAAGCTGAACGGAATAAATCATACCACTACGCCAGTCAGGTTATCCAGCCAACGCCGGAAGGTCATCACTTCCCCTCTCTTCTCCTTGGCCCTCATGTAAGTCTTGCTCCACGCAAGCCCGCGGGGAAGCAAATCGGGATCTCGGCACACATTCTCAGGAGGGAACATCCTCAGAACCTCGTAAGCCCAGAGTTGCGAAATTTTGGTGTTCAAGACAATTTAGTGCACATTTCAAATCAATAAGCAGTTGTGGGCTACCACAGCCCCGGGTGGAATCGGGGCGGCCCGAAAAGGGACGCCACGCCTCGTTTTAGAATCGACTTGAAAATTTTTGAATAGTCGCCACCCGGATTTGTGGTTTGCCACCCAAGAAACCGTTTTATTTGGAAAATAATTGATTTGAATTGAAAACCAGAGATTTTGAAAAGGGTTCGGAAGCCATGTTACGAGGGGGGAAGGGTTTTACGGCACCCCCTTGCCCGATCTAAAAAAAATCGGTCTCTACTAGACATTTGTGGGGATTTTCAAAGGATTTTATTTCATTAAGACACTTAGCAGGTATCCACAGGTATATCAAGTGCAGAGGGTGCATGCATGTGCAAATGTATGGTGAATAAATGAAAAATGGCAATGAAATGCAAAGTGCTAGAAACTGGAAGGCCCTGTCACTGATCCATTCTCGAGCGCTCGGAAGCACTCCCGAGCGCTTGGGAGTATTATAAGCCCAACCTGCACAGCTTGTTAGTACAACGGGATACAACAGAATGTGATGCTAAAAATGTAAGCTAGAATAACATTAATCGTGTCACAGGCTCAAAAGTGGACTTAGTAGAATGGGATCAAACCCCATTCTGCCATACCATGCATCCTTGCCTTTCTGAAAAATGGTTTTACACTTATAAAAGATGAAAAGGGTGCATGCATGGACATGCAAAAGCAGTAGAAGGACCAAGCTGGAAGAAAGATGGGCTGAAGTTGCATGCAGTCACTCCTGAGCGCTCCGAAGTGATCTCGAGCGCTTGGGAGTGAATTGCACCCTAGAACTGACTTCAACCAGCTAATACACTCAATGTAGTATGCTGGTGCGTTGGATATTGTAGGTGCAGAAAAACAAAGAGTACCTGGAGCACTGTTATTTCGTAACAGTTCCACGTGATTCTCGGTTGATACCCCTGTGCCTCTGCCGGAACCCTAATCTGCAAGACAAACAAAGGGTGAGCGCACCTCCGCCTCTCGTGGCGAAGGCCCTCCGATGCCTAAGTTAGTATCACGTACTGGTCTCAAACCCTAATTATCAATAGGAAAGTGTATAATGCATACAGCGTAATGCGTACCTTTTGCCTCCAGGTTTACCTTATATTTATAGACATATGTCTGCTTGCTTCTCCAAGCATCCTCATCCGCCCAGGACTCCTATCCCGTACAGGAGACCTGGTTTTCTAGGGACTCTCGTGCCCAATCAACCGAGATCCTTTCTCTACAAGGTTTTACCCTATTATGGAATTCGTTCCATAATAGGACTGCTCTTAAACTTATCTTTATCTGAATACGGGATCTCCCTCTCTGGAACATTCCCACCGCTTATCCTGATTGGACATTTGAACACTCCTTCTTGAATACTGCTTCCGCTCTATCTCTTAAAGCGGCTTATCAAGGATTCTATCTGCTCGGCATGCTCTTTGCCGAACAGACTGTACTGTAAGTGCTACTGTCTTGGATATAAACCTATCCAGCCGAACAGCTCTTATTCGTACTAGGATGTCTCATATCCCTATTCCCGAACAGTCATCCTTTCGGTGCATACTTCAGGTCACCGAATCTTATCATCATGGTGCCTTTCATCACTTTTCTCTTTGCACATTCACATCACGTGCTCGGCTCGTATTTGTACCTGTTCGGGAATACCTCCCTACAATTGCTCCCCAGCTTTGCCCAATGTGACTGCTCGGTCCAATGGGTAAAGCTCCTGAGGAACAAATCCTGGTCTGAGCTTCGTGATGTCCTGTGCAGATTCAGCATTGATGACCATTTGATTTTTGGCGGCTTACCCATCATATTATCTCGAAATATGGAGTCTACGTGGCGTATCCCCGTACGCTCCTCATTAAACTCAACGTGACGTTTTGACTTACGGCGTTAAAATGTTGTCTTCCGCAACACATTGTCCGTTACTTTTCATGTAACGGCACAAGGAGAGTCGGTTCATATCTGTCTACTTCCTTTTTACCCCAAAAAGGGGTTACCTTATTGGGCTCTATACGGAGAAACCCAAAATATTTTTGAACTATATCTTTCTCTCTCTAGAAACCAGGCGACCGCTCCTTCCTGACTACCGCCATCGCCGCCGTCTGCAAAATCGACCGCCTTTCAGGAAAACTTCACGGTATTCCTGTAAGATTCTCGTTCTCATTTACTCTCTAGGGTTTCATTCGTACCTACTCCTGATTTCATTTCGTTTGTAGTCCGCCTGTAATACATCCATGGCGAATGATAATCCACCCAAACCAGGCAAATTTAGGCATCTTTGTGAGACCCCGGCTGCAATGGCAGCCTTCAGGACTCAATACAATGTCCCAGAGACCGTGAGTCTCGAACTCGCCCCTTTGGGCGCAGATAGGAATGCGGCCACATTGGAGAGAACATGTATCCCTATTGTAGCCATTGTCGAAGGTGGGGTTCGCTTCCCTTTAGACCTACTCCTTCGTCGTGTTCTCAGTTTTTACCGTCTCAATCCCATGCAAGTTTCAACAAACTTTTTTAGGTTAGTAATGGGGGTCGTGGCCCTAAATAGGATTTTAGGAACCCAGTTAGGACTTTGGGATATCCAGTGGTGGTACAGCATCGTGCTGAACCGCGAGTATAATACATACTATCTTAAAGTGCGGAAAACAGAAAAGCGTCTCGTGCTAAACTTGTCAGACTCAGCTCGAGATCATGAAACGGACTTCCTCTATGTTACTGGAGCTTTCGAGCCACTGGGGGAAGATGGCCAAGTGGTGGGCTTCAATTGCCCCCACGCATGGGGCTTCCCACGTATGCTCCTAATCCGCCTCGTGATTTTAACTTTTTGCCATTTCGTAGCGTTTCCATGTTTTTAATTTGCATTTGTTCTTAAATATGCAGCGGATAACGCAAACAGTCGTCCTAGACGAGAACCTATCAATGTTCGAACAGCGGAAATAAACAGGGTTCTCAAATACACAGGCGTGCCAGGAACTATAACAGCTGGTCGGGGTCAAGATGCAAGCGTTTTGCTAGGCTACGATCCTGCCTACAAAGGTTTTATTGACAGGCGGCTTGCCAACCCAAGCACCAGTGCTGCATCTACATCGACTGCTCCCCAGCCCAGAAGCACCAGATCCAGCGCTGGGGTGACTGTTGCCGGACAGCCAGGAGAAATTCCAATCCCTGAAGGTGTTCCTTTAACACGCGTGGTGAGCAGAAGGTCATCTCAAAGAAGATCTTCACAAAGACAGACAGAACCATTTTTTATTACTCGTGATACCAGTCAGTCCTCTTCATCCGGATATTCCGCATCTCCTCCGTCCTTAGGTACTATGTCTCGTCAGCCCCTCAATCTCAGCTCTCTGCTTACTGTTTCTGCACGAGGGCGTGGTGCCACTGGTAGGGTGGCATCAACTGGTAACCCTCCTCCACCACGTCGTCGTACCAGGGGGGGTTCAAAACGATCCTCCTCATCTCCTCGGGGACACGACAGTTCCCTTGAAGCCACTGACGCTCATCGGGACAAGCGGTCCAGACTTCAAGACGCTGGGGATTCAGCTCCCTAAGCTGACATTCCCGCTTCAGAAACCCCTTCCCAAAATACTCAGGTTACCCTTGAGGCCTGGACCCCTCTTCTCATAAGAGGTGATCGTCCGGTCAATGTTGGGGACAGCGCCAGCTACTCAGAAACTGCAGTAGCCCTTGCACAGGGCCTGCTATTGCCTGTTGATATGCAGAAGGAGTTTTCATCTTTGTCTGATCGGCTAGTATCCACTGGTCTCGTTAGTGGTATCAAGGTAATCGTGATTTGTTTATCATAACTCTATTTTATTCGATTTTTGGGATGTCAACCCATTATCCATTTTTTGATGTATCTCAGTTTATCCAAAAAATGGTTGCGTTGGGCCAAAAATGCCAAGAGGCAGAGTCTGAACGAACAAGACTTTTAAATGACAACACAAGACTGTTGCGAACAGTCAAAAGGTTGGAGAACGAGAGGAACAACGCCAAGTCAGATTACAATGATGTCAAAAGTCAACTGGAGACTGCCGAAGACAATCTTAAGCAAGCGCTGGCCGAGATTGACAACACCAAGAAGGCTGCTTTTGAAGATGGGTATCAGAAGGGATTCGACGAGGCAACTGCCAGCTACGTTGAGCAAATGCCAGCAATCCAGGATCAGATTTTTGCCGCAGGCTGGGAGTCATGTTTGACCAAGGTTGGGGCTCCTGATGATTCTCCACTGTGGGTGGTTGAACTACTGAGCAGCCGCGTGGCAGCTGTGACCGAAGATCCCAATGCAGATGACGTTGAAAAGCAAATAGACAATTTTGGAGACCCAGAAGGGGAAATTCAAATGGAGCCGCAGGATACTGCAGCTGGAACCCATGATGCTCGAGACGAGCAATCACAATTGCAGGTGACAGCCAATGAAGCCATAAATCTGGGGGAACAGACTGCTGAAGGAGGTGTCGATGCTGAGACTACCACCGAAGTGTTAACTGAAGTTCATCCCGAGGTCCAGAATTTGGACTAAGTCTGGTAAGTCTCTTATTCTTCCGAACAATTAGTCTTGTCAGGTCCTGCGTGACCTTAATTCTCGGCCCTGCGTGGTACCAGAATATTCTAACTTTTAGTAATACAGGTATTTGGCCCTTCGTGGCATAATACTTTGGTTTTGGCGGCCATTTCAAGGCCGGTTAAATTTACTTGGCCCTTCGCGGTCAGGAACTTTTTATGATATCTCGTATCTTTTATTTATGTTTAATTAAATGCATATGATCAGATGCACATGTCTGTCTAGGTACTAAGTTTTTCGTGCTTAGTCTATCCAAATTTTTATTTTTAGAGACATAATTTCATTATGTTGCTCTTCAAGTATTTCGTACTTGAATAATTGTTACGTATATTCGTACGTCTAATTTAAGTCTCCCATGCTTAAATATCATTAAGTGCCACGTACTTAAATAATTGCTAAGTATCTCGTACTTACATAAGTTTTAAGTTTTTCATACTCAAATAAGTTTTTATATACTGAGTATATTCGTACTTGTATATTTTCGAGTATCACGTACCGTCATACCCAAGTATTTCAGACTTGGTAATTTTACGATTTGCTTTTTCTCGTATGCAAACCCAAGTGTTTCAGACTTGGTAAATTAATACAAGTATTTCGTGCTTGTATTTTTTAATACAAGTGTCTCATACCTGTGAACAAGTATTTCGTACTTGTGAATTTTAATACAAGTGTTTCGTACTTGTTAAGACTTGATACAAGTATTTCGTACTTGGGAATTTCGTATTCCAAATGTTTGAGTATCTCGTACTTTCATATATTAAAGCTTTTTCGTGCACAGACAATTGAAATATGTATGGGTACCCATTCCCTGCTCCCCAATACGAAGAAAGGGTTTGGAAGACCATTATTCGTATTTATAGATCAAAACAATCCATAAGTAAGACAGAATTTCTGAAAAAGTCAATATATTGCAAGAGACATGACTTTATTCTCAATCCTGAAAACTCAAGGGGTCGTTATGCGTACCCCATGCAACTAAAACAGAAAACACAAGGGAATTGTATTCATAATTCCCACACAATCACAATTCTAAAACAGAATAAAAAGAAAGCTGAACTCTCGAGCGCTCTAGAATAGTCCCGAGCGCTCGGGAGTGCTTCCAGCAATCTGGATACAGAAAGCACATTCATGCCCCTTTTGCTCTTGTTTTCTACACCAAGGTCTCTCAACCCATACTCAGTATTAAAGACTGAGAAGGATGAGGGACCTCCCTCAGAAAGGAAAACAGCCCTCTTTTGCTTGACACTAAGGTAAAAGAAAGTTTCTACCTTTTTTAATTTAGGACTTTGCTCCTTGGAATAAAGCTTTAGAAAGTGGAATAAGAAAGAAAGATCAGGAAGATCAGAACTTGAGGATTATCTGAACTCCTTGCATGTCTTTGATGCCTTGAGTTCTCTTGTTGTTTTGGCTTTGAAAATCAAGTTTTTGAGAGAGGTGAAAACTGGCTTTCTTTGACTGGTCAGAGAGCTTCTAGAGAGAGACATTTCGTGGCTGGTTTGGACTGGGATCAAGCCTTATATAGGCAGAATAGTGTATGGTCTTATTTTAGCAAATGTGATTTAGTATCTTTGAAAATCCATCAGGCCTGACTCACCTCTGACTGAGGTGGAGTGTTGCTTGAGGTTTGAACCGGCCAAAACGGTTGTAATGATGGCTTGCATGGGAAGTGGGGAAGCTCCATCATCCATTGGGCAGCACAAAAGTCTCGAGCGCTCAGAAGCACTCTCGAGCGCTTGGGAGTTTATTCTCGAGCGCTCGAGAATTTGTCAGATCCCAGATTTTGAAAATAGTTTGGAGCGCTTGGGACTGTTCCTGAGCGCTTGAGACTGATTTAGACATTTTATTTTCCCTTCTAAAGTCTTCCAAGGAGCATCGTTCCGATTGGTCCGGGGCTTGTTTCAATCCAAATTCATCATCGGGGAGCCTCCGGGCCACAAATTAAGGAAATTCGAAATGTCCAAATTGGGGTGTCTACAGCAGTCGAAAGCAGTCTAAAAGTAGTAATTTGAAATTGTACCTCAACTACCCTCCAGTATCCTCCGATGGTATCGCCAACACCACGAGAGGCAGCTCCCAAGAAGCAGTAGAGCGTGCACAGAGCAGCACCTCCCCAGTCGAAGCGCCCCGCCTGCCCCAAGTCGACCAAGCCCGCTAAGTAGCAAAGGTGGACCCGACTACCCCTGTTCGGGAACAGAGAAGCCCCAAATAGGTATAGTAGGTACGCCCTGGCCATCTGGGCTGCCTCCTCGTCGCTCGCAGGCTCGTGGTCCCAGTACTCCACGAACTGTCCGTACGCCGCCACCCCACCGCTATGACGGGGAACTCGTCCAAGAAACCACCTCAGGGCTGCGTCGTCCAGCACTATACTCGAGTCAGATGGAATGAAGTCTCCTCCGACCCTAAGTCCTGTGATCGCTGCGAAGTCGAGCGGCGTAATTGTCATCTCCCCGAATCGGAAGTGGAACGTGTTGGTGGTGTCTCACCACCTCTCTGTCAACGCCGTAAGCACAGCTCGGTCTATCCTCACCACCGTCAGCAGCTATATGAAAGGCCTGAAACCTGTTGCTTCCACTAGTGCTCGCACTCTCTCGGGCAGTGCCTTGAAATACTTCAGCGAGCTAGCTGAACCCCCGTGGCCGTATATGTTCGTGGTGCGCTGTTTCAACAAAGCAAAGAAATAGCATCAATATCAGCAAAAACAATTGGCAATGCAAGATCATTTACGAAGTTCAAAGGTTAAGGTCGTCAAAACTCACCGTGGTCCACCCAGAAGAGATGTCCGAAGCCTTGTCTCGAAGAAGCATGTCCTCAGGGTAGTCAACCCGGGCAGGGACGTAGCTGATCATCCCCACCGGCTTGAAGAAGTGCGGTCTAGGAGCGTATGTCGTTAGTGTGAACCCAGGTCGTTCACCTTTCAAGTACTCTTTCACCTCTTCAACCGCCGTCACCCGCTGCTCAGCCACCACCTCTGGGTCCTGCTCCTCCCTCTCCACCTCCGCCGTCTCCGACTCTACCCCCGGTGCCCCGGTGTCCGAAGCCCCTATGCCACTCAGCAGCGCTCCTAGCAAGAGTGCCGAGGTCTGATCCTCCAGGGTTCTGGCACCCCTAAATACCGCCTCGACGTCGGGCTCGAGCCTGAAAGCATCTATAATGTCCCGTGGCTCCGCGGAGTCCGAGAAATCCCCAGCCTAGAAAATGGGATAGGCCGTGAGGCCCCGATCCTACTATCTCCGCCTCTCGGCTCCACCACTGTCGTTCGCAAGACAGGGGTAGCAACGATGTGACTGCCCACCACCGCCTCGCTGCTAGCATCGGCTTGCCGCTCGTCGCAGGCCCGCTCCGCGGCCGCAAGCAACTCCTCCACGGTAGGAGTGGAAGGAGTGCCTGCAGCGTCACCGCTGCTCCCCGTGGCCCCACCTCCACTGCCCGCACCTCCATCTCCACCACCCATGGAAGCCCCGCCGCTGCCAGAAGCAGCCTCAGCGTCGTCAACGTCCGCCACGACCTCTGAACCCACTCAATTGGTTTGACCGCCGCCTCACCACTATTATCCCTAACCACCACTACCGCCTGATTACCCCCAGCCTCACCCATCACCGCTGTGGCCCCTATCATGGTGCCCTCCATGGTACCCTCGCCACCGGAAGCAGCCCGTGCACCGCCACTAACCGCCGCGTCCTCCTCACCCCATATCCTTCCCCTCCGCTTGATTCAGACCTCTTGGAACGTCACGGCCCACCGTGCGACGGTCAGGAGATCGAGGTTGTGAATCTCGTCCATGGCTAGAAGTTGAAAGGGTTATACGAGGAGAGAGAGTCGAGCGAAATGAGAGAGTTTTTCGAGGGGGGAGTATTCAGTCGAGAGAAAGGGAGTTCGTCTAAGAAATCGAGAGCAGAGGGATCGACCATACGAGTTCTAGTTCCCCAATTTGGACTTCTTGAATTTCCTCGATTTGTGGCCCGGAGGCTCCCCGATGATGAACTCGGATCAAAACAAGCTCCGGACCGATCAAAACCATGCTTCTTGGAAAGTTTCAAAGAGTAAAAAGAAAGATGCAAAATCAGTTTCAAGCGCTCAGGAGCATTCCCAAGCGCTCAAAAACATTTTTAAAAAACATTGGACCAGAATCTCTCTCGAGCGCTCGAGAGTGGTGGTCCCAAGCGCTCGAGACCACTCTCAAGTGCTCGGGACTTCTGTTGCTGCCCAATGGGTGAAAAAGGTTCTCCACTACCCATGCAACCCATCATTGCAGCCGGCTGGTCCTGGTTTTTCTTCAGGCAACACTCCACCTCAGTCAGAGGGAGTCAGACCTGAAGATTTTCCTCCAAACAAAAGATTTTATTTCAAATTTCATTTTCAAATGGAGACCATAGGTTATATTTACTATATATATATAACCCCTGGTCAGTAGAGATGGTGAAAAAAAATCTCTCTCCAACTCTCTCTCTAGTCAAGTTACTCTCAATTCTCCCTTTATAAGCTTGATTTCCAAATCAAAAACCTTTCAAAAAGTAAAAATCACAAAAAAAAAAAAAATGCAAGTGTCATGCAGAAGAATGCAAGAGGTTAGAACAGATATCAGCTTCTGATCTCTAGCATTTTTTTTCCCACTCTCAAAACCATTCAAGAAGTAAGGTCTCTTAAGAGGTAGAAACATTTTTACTTCTTTTGGTTCAAATCAAAGGGTTGTTCTTCCTTTCTGAGGGAGGTCACCCAACCCACCTCAGTCTTTACTACTGAGTGTGTGGTTGGAGGACCTTGGTGAAAAACAAGAGTAAAGGGGCAGTAAAATATTTTTGTGTTTAACTCGCTGGAAGCACTCCCGAGCGTTCGAGAGTACTCTGGAGTGCTCGAGAGTACCCCCAGCCCCATTTTCCTTTCCTTTTGGGCACTTAGGAGGACATGCAGGAAGAGTAAAGCGAGATTTCACATATTTTAATTCTTTTAAGGCATACTGACGTGAGTAATCTATTTCCTGAAGAATAAAAAACATTTTTATTCAAAGGTCATGCAAAAGTACGTTTTTCAAGACTTAAAAGGAATTCTTTTTATTTTCAAAAGGATGGACCTGGTGCATCAATGTGTCATAATAGGTTGATTAGTCAGTTGAAATCAGTTCGAGGTTCAGATCCCTTCTAAGCGCTTAAGATTACTCCCAAGCGCTCAGGAGTGTCTGCATGCCATCTCACTTTACTCTTTCTCTAGTCTGATCACTCGGCTGCCTTTGCATGTCCATGCATGTGCTTGTTTGCCCCTTTGAACTGTATATCCGCTCTTATAGAGGCAAAGATGCATGATTTGGAAGATTGAGGTTCTATATCAGTTTACTAAGTCCGCTGCTGAGCCTGTAATGTGCTTAAAATTGCTTCAGTTTACATGTTTTAGCATTGTATCCTGTTCGTACTAACACAATTTGCAGGTTGAGCATGTAACACTTCCAAGCGCTCGGGAGTGCTGCCGAGCGCTCGAGAGTGAAACCAGTAACAGGATTTCAGCTTTCTGTTATTTTGTATTTCTTTATCATTTCTATCATCTCCTGTACACATGCACATGCATGCACCCCTTTACTTGATATACTTCTGGATACATGCTACTTGTTTAATGAAATAAAATCTTTTGAAAGATCCCGTAAATGTTTAGAAGAGACCGATCTCGTATCAGGCGAGGGGGGTACCGTAAAACCCTTCCCCCGTCGTAACATGGCTTCTAGACCTCAAACGAATCTTTGGTTTTCAATTCAAATCAATCATTTTCAGAATAAAACGGTTTCTCGGGTGGTGAACCATAAATCCGGGTGGCGACTATTCAAATTTTTCAATTCGATTCAAAAACTTGCATTTTTCGGGCCGCCCCGATCCACCCGAGGCTGTGGTAGCCTACAAACTTGTACTTATAAAAACTCTAGCAAGCTCGAATGCGAATGATGAGCATTTAGATTTTCAAAAATAATTGTTGAAAAGTTTTCTGCAAAGATAATTCTGGAAACTGCAGGGCATCAATCCGAGTTACACCATGATCAAAGATGGGAAGACAAAGGGTGGATTGAGGGTTGTACAAATAGCAGTTGAAACGGTATTGAAAACAATACCGAATTTGAGTATAACTGACAAAGTTAGGAGATCAACAACGTGCCAAAGATAGCCTTAATTGTAATGAACACATAATATGCACAAAAGACGGATCAGAATGAGTTAGTAAACTCACCTCAAAGAAAATGCCAAACAGAGTTTCAGGTATCTTTCGTCCAGAAGCTTCAAAAGCATTTACGAACGGCCAAGCTGTCTGATTAGTATCAACCTCAAATGCAGAACATTGATACAAGACACACAGCCCAATAAGGAACCTCGGGATGACTCTACTGAAACAACTCATTGCTTCAAAAAACAAACGAGGGATAAAAAAAAAAAAAGTCAATTTGCTGATAAATAAATAAAAAGTCCATTCAGAAACATTATCAAAGAAGAAAGCACAAACATCACAAACTGTTACAACCTCTGTAGACACCCAAATCTGGGCTTCCAGATTAGTTTACTTACGGTATTTGATTCCCCGATGATGAAACGGATCAAGAACACCTTAGGAATGTTGAGTTTTTGAGCTTTGAGTGTTTGCAAAATCTTTGAACCTAACATAATCCTAAGCCACTTCAAAAGGGCAAAAACCCTACTGGCACGCGCGAGTAGGTGGTACACGCACCCGCTGCTCCCAAACCATCGCGCGTGGGTCAAACTGCCAGGTGTTGGTCAATAGTCAAAGCTTGACCGTTGACCATCGTGCGCCAAGGCGCAACCATCGGGCGCCAAAGCGCCACCATCGCTCGCCAGAGCGCAATGCTCGCGCGACGATCAAAACTGGTCCCCATCACCTTTATCAACTGGGCAGCTTAACCACCTAGTAACTATCAGCCAGACCTCATGGACTGGCTGAACTTCTCTCTTTGCCACCATTCCCAGCAAAGGAGGGAATTTAGCCACCAAGGCCAATCTTTGCTTGGTTGGTTGAACCATTCCTCCACCTATAAATACCCCCATGGTTCTTCATTATCAAGGGTTCCAAAAAATATTCAAAGGGGTGCCAAATTCCAAGTCTTTTAAAAGGTTCCACGTCTTTTAAAAGGTTACAAATTTTTCACACATCTAGGGTTAGAAAAATCCAAAGCTTCCATGAACATAGCTTGTTCTTCCTCCTCCATTACACAATCATTCAACCACTCAAAGCTCAAGCACATTTCAAACCAAAGGTATAGCATACCTACTATTTTCTGTTTTGATCCCTGAGGGGGGGCTGATAGGGTCGAGGTTGGTAATCAATACCAGTCCTGACCCTAAAGCTGGCAAGGTTTCAAAAACCGTCGTGGTAGGAACCATCGCGTGCCAGAGCCCATCTATCGCGCGCTAGAGCACAACACGCGCGCGCCAGGGCACCATACGCGTGGGGATTGGTTTCCTACTGTTTTATGTATTTTTGTTTATATAGATCATTGTAAGCATGATGACAACCAGTTTACTGTTTTCCTAGTTTAAACTACTAGCTGTATTTCAATATGCATATCTGTTGCGGTGGAATACCTTTGGGATCTTTCTGGACTTGTCCCAGAATCTAGGACGAGCAAAACCAAACACTGGAAGGTTGATTCATACCCGCACGCGCCAGGGCGCATCCATTGTGCGCCAGAGCACAACCATCACGCGCCAAAGCACATTATGCGCGCGCCGGTCAGTCCTTAACCATTGAGTGGCCTTTGCTCTAGTAACTAGGCCTTAGGCCTCTATTTTGTCCCCTCACTGTTTAAAGGGTGTTTTAGTAATTTTGTGGCTCTATAGCCCTTTAGAACTGTTTAAAACTGTGTAGTTTAGTTACATATAAACTGTTTGGCTTACCCCTTGGGTGTGCACTGGTCCTTCTAGAGCCCAGAAGAGGATAAAATTCAAACTGTTGGTGAAGCATCAACCCGCGCGCGTGTGTATGGGTGTGTTACGCGATGGTGTACTTGCATGCACGTAGATCCAAGCATGCAAGTTGGCCATTGTTTGTGACAAACTCATACCAAGCACTACTTTGTTGTTTTGTCTCCGTGTTGGGTTTTATCCCGATTATTTTCCAATCATTCCATCCATCCATCCATTCTATATTGTTCACATCCTACAAAATGTTATAGCTTTAATCCCGATTAACTGTTTTCCCGCCCTAATTGGCTAAAAATCGATTAATAAAAGAAAAATCACAATATTTTCACAAAATGCCTAAGTAGAGACCGATCTCCGGATTGGCACGAGAAGGGTGCCTTAAAACCCTTCCCCTCTTGTAACCTGGCTCTCGAACCCAGATATGGTTATGACGGATTGGTTCATTCACTTTTTCAAATCAAATAGCGCGACAGGTGCTTCAAAGTACGGTTCCTTGGGTGTCGGACCTTCAAACCCGAGTGGCGACTCTGTATTTCGAGCGCTTGCCATCTCCGCTCGCACTCCCTCAATTCGAGCCCTTGCTTCAGGAAAGGAACGGAATCCTTTTCCCCGGGCATGCTGCCCACAACCTCCTATTATCATCATCAAAATTTAGTCTTCATAAGGTGAGTTGAAACCATCCAAATAAGATGAGAGAACTGTAATATAATGGCATAGAGAGTGAACATGACATTCCCTGCAGAGAAGACGATTCAAGATTCAAAGTTTCACTTTAGTTTTTTTTTTTTTTTTTTCCAAGAAGGAGTTTCAAAATTAAGGTAAGGAATGACAAATACGAAAGTAAGAGCTTCTGTTCATAAAACTTGAGGAAAATATTGCCAAATTTGTATTGAAACTGGTCAAATAGGGGGATAAATTGGGAGTAAAGTCTTACTGTTACGAAGTTGACCGTATATGCAATCAATAGCACAAACCCAATATGATTATAAAGCAACTCGGATCAATTAACCATTATATTATTGAGAAATACCCATCATAGAAAAGTGGGTAAGGGTTTTGATATTTGATGCAAAGATCACAAATTTTCCTCCTATAAAATGGAATTGAGTGAACAGCATTTACCTGAAAGACCCAATAGTCTTCGGAGACGACCGGCTAGAGAGAGAAGAGAGTTGGGGTTATGGCTGGTGAACTGGGTTTATTATTTATATGGATTTATGATTGAATTGAGTAGACATATATACACATATATACAAGATTTCTATAAGCCCATAAAGTGTGTTAATTCTGTTGCTTGGCGTCGAGATAATGTTCCCAGTCGAGGAGGCGGAACCTCCTTATCCCGCATTAACCTTGCTTTCACGTAAGCAGTTGTAGCTTGGAGAGAACCGTTTCTTTAAAGTTTCCTTCTTTTTCAACTTCTTGTTGGACTGTAAGTTCTTATCTAATGAAAAATGGGAAACTTTCAAAATACCCAACTTTTATTCTAAATTTCAATTAAACTCTCAACCTTTAAAAAAAAATTAATTTTACTCTCAACATTATCTTCCATTAATCAAAATGCTCCCTTTCGTCCGAAGCACTAACAGATACCGTTAAAGGCTCCATTAAATAGCGTCCTGATTGAATTTTAATGATTCGAGCCGCTCAATGTGTTCAGAACGTGATTTCAAGAGTATCTATGAGAAATCAACAAAAAAATGATCGGAAAGGGTTTGATTTGAATAGTTTTTATTGAACTATTCAATAAAAAACTATTCAGATGAAGCCCTTTCCGGTCATTTTTTTTGCTGATTTCTCGCGGGTACCTTTAGAATCACATTCTGAACATATTAAGCGGCTCAAATTATCAAAATTTGATCGAAAAATGGGAGGTGCGGACCGATCCGGATTTTGTTCAAGTTAGGACGCCGGATTTAGATTCAGTCCGCATCTCCCTTTTCTGATCGAATTTTGATGATCCGAACCGCTCAATGTGTTCAGAACGTGATTTCAAAAGTATTTACAAGAAATCAACAAAAAAAATAACCGAAAAGGGATTGATTCGAGTAGTTTTTATTGAACTATTCAATAAAAAACTGTTCAGATGAAACCCTTCCCGGTCATTTTTTTAATGATTTCTCGCAGGTACCCTTAAAATCATGTTCTGAACAAAATGGGAGGTGCGAACCGATCCAGATTTTGTTCAAGTTAGGACGCTGGATTTTGCTTCAGTCCACACCTCCCCTATTCCGATCGACTTTCGATGATCCGAGTTGCTCAATGTGTTCAGAATGTGATTTTAAGGTTATTCGCGAAAAATCAGTAAAAAAGATGATCGGGAAGAGATTCATCTGAATAGTTTTTTTTATTGAATAGCTTAATAAAAAACTACTCAAATCAAACCTTTCCTGATCACTGTTTTTGCTGATTTTTTGTAGGTGGCCTTAAAATCACGTTTTAATCACATTGAACAACTGGGATCATTGAAATTCGATTGGAAAAGGGGAGGTGCTGTAACGCTCCTAATTTTGGGTACGTTAAATAAATATTTTATTGATAAAATTAAGTAGAGTCTGGCTCATTATTACATCATAATTCTCACAAGAGTACTTTTATTCAACAAAAGGACGGGTACTAGGGTTCCTATCTACTGCTCCGCCTGCTCCTCCATCATAGCCAGCTTCTCGGCTCTGAAAGCCTCCAAGGTGTACAGCTCACCCTATTCATCTATAAGGTCTGACACATTATACCAGTGTTGCCACCAATATAATATATCAGGGTTACCAAAGGTAACACCGTGAGCTTCGAAAGCTCAATAGAATAATCCACACCCGCTAACCCTTAACTTACAACAATAGATCATGATTTAATGATTTCAACATAGTATGTGCATAAATAACAACAGTTGACAATTACACATCCGCATTCATTACTCAACCAACGTTGGTGTCCATGATTTTCTGAGTTTCTCCTACGCGACTTGTCGTAGATTGTGTCACCATTTTTACCCTTCAATTACCAAACCAACATTTCCAAAAGCATTCTAACCCTCGTTACCAATGAGGCTACCACGTCCGGCTCCATTGGCAACGCACACAATAAGCTACCATGTCCGGCCACATTGTGGTTTCAAAATATTTTCCTTTCTTGGCTCCTCTCCGCGGATAATCAAGTCACACCCCCAATGAGACTACCACGCCCGGTCCCATTAGCAACACACATCACACAATGAGCTACCACGTCCGGCCACATTGTGATTTCAAAACACATCTTTTTCATTAACCACACCTTAGGTGCCATGTTTCCAACTTACTCAATTTTCGTGTCTCGTTTTCATGCATAGACATCGCGGTAGGACCTTTTCACATACGTAAACATAAATAATTCATTTTAATCTTGAGACTAAACTAGCCAGATCATCCAACTCTATATTACATATCATGCCCAATCATCACTTAAAGCATAACGCCACATGTACGGATGCCTTTGGAGTGGTAACCACTTATACTTTCTCATACAACCACAAGTAATGCAAGCAACATATAAACAAGCTTATAACCATCTTAAAGATCAAAATACAAATACTTCTAATCAAGCGTTAAATTCTTATTTTCCAAAACCCGTTCTATCCTTTTTTTTTGTGGGAAGTTCAAAACAACATATGTTTATTGAAGTAAAAGTCGTTTATTCAACATGTTATTACCACCATTAGCCAAACAAGTATACTAACTATCATGCATTCCAACATTATAAAAAATAGACTAACTTCTAGTTACATTTTAGAGATAGTAAGTAGAGATATTCTACATGATCATATAATTATCTGTACTTAAGGTTAGAGAATAAGGACATTCAACTATACTTAGAGTTAGAGTGTATAAGAATATTCTATTGTTCTTCTTGGCGGTAGATCGGTTTTGAGAATCGGTTGTCGGTTTTGTCAATCGGCGGCGTAACGGCTCCGAATTGCTTCAAAAGGAAGAGGAATGGATTTTCTCTTCCTTGAAACAACTTTGCTAACTAAACTAGGCTACTTTAAAGATCTAGGGGTGCTTTTGGAGGTGGTTTCATGGTAGCTCTCAAGAACTTCAAAGAAAGTTCAAGAAACTTGAACTTTGGAACCTAGAAAGTTTAGAAAATTTCCGGTAAATTGGGCTAAGGTCCATTTTGAAGGTGCTTTTGGACGTTTAGTCCAACCCAAATTGTAATAGTGGTGGAGGTCCATTACTGTAACATTTATAGTGGTGGAAGTCCATTATTGGACAAAAATGCCCCGACTGCCCCTTACTATCTATATAATGTGTTAGGGTACCTTAGGATTTTAGGGTTTTAGGGTACCCTAGGGTTTTAGGGTACCCTAGGATTTTAGGGTTTTAGGGTACCCTAGGTTTAGGCACTTTCATAGGAGTTTTAGGGTGCACTTTCCTATTATAGGGTTTTAGCGATTTAGGCACTTTTATTGGGTACCCTAGGGTTTTAGGCACTTTTATAGGGTACCTTAGGGTTAAGGCACTTTTATTGGGTACCCTAGGGTTTTAGACACTTTTATTGGGTACCCTAGGGTTTAGGCACTTTCATAGGGTGCCCTAGGGGTATTTTTGGAACGCGTGTCCATATATGGACTGGAACCACTACGAAAAGTTTAGGTGGACTGGAACCACTACGAAAAGTTTAGTGTGTCCTTATCAACAAGGCTCCCTAGAATTTCTAGAGAGAAGTTGGAGCATATGGAGAAGGTGTGAGTTTAAGCTTGGAATGGCCTCCTATTTATAGGCAAGGCATGCCTTTCTCCCTCTCGCACCCGAAATATCTCTCTCTCTCTCTCTCTCTTTCTCTCTCTCTCTCTCTCTCATCTTTCTCTCTCTTGTCAAGCTTGATTGAAAGTTTGATGGGTTAGGTTATGGGGTTGCTTGCACATCTCCTACGTAGTCCTAGGCATGCATGGCTAGATTTGGTACTTTGGAATTGGTTTGGTAAGATTTTGTGGAAGAAAGAAGTGATGGTTTAAAGATTTAGTTGGAAAAAATGCATATACAAGGACAATGGTAGATGGATTTTACTTGGAGAAGTGTATAACAATGGGTTGTAAGGACGTAAGAAAATCAAGTCAAAGTACAATGTAAGAAGATCAAGTCAAGTACCAATCCAATCTCTCTCATATCTCTCCATCTCCCTCCAATCTCTCCCTCTCTCTCGGCCCTCTCTCTCTCTCCCTCCTCTCGGCCTCTCTCTCTCTCTCTCTCTCTAGTACTAGTACATATATATATATATATAAAAGTACTCTTAAGTACTATGTTCTAATAAGGCTTTCAAGGGTCACTAAGAAAGATGTGGTCAAGATTTCTCTAGTATATAATAAGTTAGGAAGTACACCTACTCATATATAAACATATAAATGTACTAAGTACATATATCTATATATAATTATATTAGTGTACTGAGAGAATCTGCGGTAATAACTTTGTACCTATTTTTTAGCATACAAGTACATAGGAAATCTAAGAAAGTGACTTGTTTTATTTATCTTAGTACTCATTGGCAAGACTAATTACTACCCAAGGGATAAAATTTTCCCTAGTAATTTTTTACCAATGGTTAAAGAAGTGAGAGAAGATATACTTGAATAAGGTCTTGAAATGACTATATGTCCTTTAGGCATGTTTATAAAAAAAAAAAACTATGAGGTACATATGTCTATATATAATCTTATATGTGTACTTTAACAAATCTAGAAAAGTATCTTTGGTGGAAAGTCTAGGTTTTCTATTGTCCATAGGATAAAAGTTTGCCTAACATTTATTATCCAATAGGCAAAGGTTATAAGCATGGTCTAGGATTCCTTGGAATTTAATATTAGGCTAAGTAGTACATGTACTTATATATAAACATATATGTGTACTTGGAAAATCTAATCAAGTGAATATATATATATAGTACTACATTGGTTCAAAGGGTTCTTTTAGGATTTGGAAGGTTCATTAGGTTCAGCTAGGGTTAGGAGAATGTAACTAGATGAATTGGTAGTTAGGTTTCTCCAACTAATTGGTTAGAAGTTAACTATACTTGCCAAGTAGGATTTCTAGCTAAGAAATATAATTTTAAGACTTTACTTCAATTACTAGAAAAATATACCAGTGCTTTTATAAGCACACTTGTCTTTAGAAAATGACTAAATTGTCTGGTGTGATGAAATCTAATTTTATAAGTCTCAAATCTAATTATGACGGATTATTAGAAATTAAAAAGAATTTATAAAGCCATTCAAGAATAAATAAAGAATTTTTGAACATAACAAACGAGATTTTTATTTACTAAAAATCGGAGTTGTTATAGGTGCGGACCGATCCGGATTTTGTTTAAGTTAGGACTCTTGGATTTTGCTTCAGTCCGCACCTCCCCTTTTCTGATCGAATTTCAATGATCCGAGCCACTCAATGTGATTTTAAGAGTACTTGCGAGAAATCAGCAAAAAAATTGACCGGGAAGGGCTTCATAGAACAGTTTTTTTTTATTCATACGAAGCCCTTTTCGGTCAATTTTTTTGCTGATTTCTGGCGGATACCCTTAAAATCACGTTCTGATCACTTTGAGCATCGATCGAGACGCTATTTAACGGAGCCGTTAACAAAATCCGTTAGTCATTCGGACGAAAGGGGGCGTTTTGATTAACGGAAGATAACGTTGGGAGTAAAATTGATTTTTTTTAAAAGGTTAGGAATCTAATTGAAATTTAGAATAAAGGTTGGGAGATATTTTAAAATTTTCTCAATGTTTTCATTATTTGGTGGCCTTGGAGCACCGCCACGAGTGCTAAGAGAGCACTTGGTGGGCTCCAAAACACAAGAATGTTTGATAGAGAAGAGGAGTGTTGGGGTACCACTTCTCACTACTTCAAGACGTACCACTAAATATTACTCATCATCTACAGTCACTTTACATGGAGACAACGATGTGGTGTGCATTGGTGAATAACATATATCTCGCTATGGGCCCACTATGTGTCTCGTTATTTGATTTGAATTGGCCTATTTGTTCGGCTTATTGAGTGCATAGCCCGTAAAAATTTAAGTTAATCCGACATCGATAACTAATTAACCGCTGTTGCATTTTGAATAAAGATGAGATGGTGTTGCATTGCGTTTACTCCAAGATCAAAGTGCTTATCAGCTGTCACAATTTGTACATTATTGATCGAATATTTTGAAGTTTCCACCCAAGTAGTTTATCTGTCACATCTGGTGCACTTTTGCTTCCACACATGAAATCACGCTTATGCTATTATATAGACTAATAGTGAATGGGCTGCGTGCAAGGCGCGCAAAATTAGATCCAATACAATTAAATTTCGTTGTTCGAAGTGCAAAATAAAATATATTTATAATTGAATATCCTAAATCCCGTTAGTAAAATTCAAGACCCAATATTAAAAGAAACAAGAACATGAGAAATCAAAAATTTTACAATTCCAGAGGGTTTTTTTTTTAATTTTTTAAGTCTTTGTGTATGAGACGTTCTTTTTAGAATAGAAGAATTTTACTAGTATTTGAAAAAGTTTGAAAGAGAAGAAGCATTTAGTTCGCGTTTTTGGACTACTCTTTTTGAGATATGCACCCCTCATGCAATATCTTGTTTTAATGGAGTACATTTTTTGTTTCACTTCTTTTTTTTGTTCGAGATTCATACCCAAAACAATACTTTCATTTTGGAGTTTACTATCATATTTATTTTAGACATTTCTTTTTTATATTCTGCGTGACTTAGTAATTTGAGAATACTATTTGTATGCTCTTTAACTTGAATATCCCTTTTTTTAGTCTTTTGTTTAGCAATAACGGTCCTGACAGATTTAAAATTGGACATTCAGGGAAGCTTTATGAATTTTCTGGTAGGGGAAGAATTGTCAGGTAAGTGAGGGTATTAATATAAAAACTGCTTAGTCAATAAATTAGTAAATATGGAAATGCTAGTAAATAAATCTGTAACGCCCCCAAAAATCGGGTTCGTTAAATAATCCTTTTATTGAATAAAAGGGGTAGAGTTTGGCTCATTATTACATCACAAGCCCCCAGAGGGTACTTATATTACACAAAAGGGAGGACATCTAAAGTTATCTACAGCTCCGTCTCTTCTTCCATCCTAGCAAGCTCTTCAGCTCAATATGCCTCCAAGTTGTACAGCTCTCCTTGCTCATCTATGAAGTCTGACACATTATACCAGCGTCGCTACCGAGATAATATGTCAGGGTCACCAAAAGTAACACCGTGAGCTTGAAAGCTCAATAGAGTAACCCAAAACCCTCTAACCCTTAACATACAAGTCAAAGATAGCATAGATACGATTTTCAAACTTGACATGCTTAGGAAAGAACACACAACAATCACACATGTGCATTTCCCAACTAACATTGGTGTCATGTTTCACGTGTTTCTCCTACGCGACCCATCGTATAACGTGTCTCATTTTCATTTCTAAAACATCATTTCGAAAATCACATTTTAACACACCCAACCTCGGTTCTGCTGCGCCGGGTTCCCGAGTATCCTCACAATGGTTTCGCCGCGCTGGGTTTCAATTGGCACATACACACACACACACACATAATGCACCCACAAAATGGTCATTATGTTGTCTCAAAATCCTTTTTATCCATATCAACCACACCCTAGGTGTCATGTTTCTACTTTTTAAATTATCGTGTCTCGTATCATGCATAGACTCCGCGGTAGGACTTTTCATATGAATCGTGCAAGATCATCCAACTCTATTCTAACATGCTTGTTCATAACCACAAGTAAAGCAAGCAACATACAATCAAACTTCCAATCATCGAAAAGGTCAAAATACGAATACTTCCTTTAAAAGCAACACTTTATCTTTAAAACAAAACCGTATATCCTTTTCTTCAAAACAACACATGTTTATTGATGAGGAAAATCAAGTTAGAAAGATCTCAAAGTCATGCAAACAACCATTCTCAAGTTCATGCTTTCAAACATTCGTAAGATCAAAGTAAGCTACGTAAAGCAAGTTCAACTTCAACATGCATACAAATTATATTTAGGGGTAAAGAGTAAGGACACTCTACCGTTCTTCTTGGCGGTAGTGAAGTCTACGGAAGATATGTCGGTGATTGGGCGGAGTGACTTCCTACGGTAAGCTTCTGGTGGCTTTGAAAGAGAAAGGTTTCTCTTGAAACTAAGTCTAGACCTAAAACTACTTGGCTTTATGGATCTAAAAGGTGTTTAGGGATGAGTTTATGAAAGAACAAGTGAAGAACTTCAAGAACAACTCAAGAACAAAGCAAGAACAAGTAAGAACACTAGACTTTCTTAGAGAGAAAAGTTGGAGAATGAAGGTGTGAGTTAAATGGCAAGAATGACTTGCTATTTATAGGCAAACTCTTGGGCTCTCCCTCTCCCTCATGGCCGGCCCCCTTCTCTCTCCTTTAGCTCTCATTAATTAGCTCCATGTCTAGTCTTTTCATGCTTTTCAAGCATGCCTTGACTTGTCACTCAAATGTCAATCCTACTTCAAGCTAAAACTAGGTTATCATGAAGGGTTTATGGACTTGTCTCGTCCTAGAATAGGTTAGCTTAAGGCTAGCATGCCAAGTCTTCCATGACTTGTCATTTCATACTTTTTAAGCATGCCAAGTCTTCCATGACTTGTCTTGTCCTAATCTTTTTAGGCTTAAGGCTAATAAACTAGGTTAATCATGAAGGGTTTCTAGTCAAGTCTTGTCCTAAGGTTGCTTTGCTTGCAAGAAAGCATAAAATCTTAGGCTAGGTAGTCCTTTTGGAAGGCTAGGCTTGGTTGTAAAGAAGGTAATAGGTTTAGGGCTATTTGGTTAGCTTGTACAAGTAGCCAAGCCACATGCACACACCACACTCTCCCTCTCTCCCCAACCGGCCCCCCTCTCCCTATCTTGGCCGAATTCTCTCTCTCTCCTTCCCTCATTGTTTCGTCACATCATGCTTGAAAGCATGCCAAGACTTGTCAAATCCAAGTTTAGGCTTATGGCTATTTAGTCTAGGGTGGCATGCATGCAAGGCTAAGGTTACTTCCTTTGGAAGCAAGAATGATTGATAGAATCTAATGAGTTGTCTTGTCAACTCATTATACTCATTGGCCATGACTAATATCCATTATCCAATGGATAAAAATTCTCCTAGCATTTATTGACCAATAGTCAATGAAATAATGAAGGAAGGCATGGGCTTGAATGGTCAAATCAAGGGGTATAATGATTAAAGATCCTAATGACTTGTCTTGTCATCTTATTTGGCAAGTCTTATATCCATTGACCAATGGATAAAAATTACCCTAGCATGTAATGACCAAAAGTTAAAGAATAAAGATGGCCTTGTTATGTCACATCATGGGGTGTAATGATTGCTTTTGACTAGGCTAGTCCAACTTAGGTATTCTTGGTTCTATTACCCAATGGTTAACCATTTCCCTAACAACTCTTATCCAATGGGCAAGGATCTCTCTAGCACTTATCGTCCAAGAAATAAAGGTTTCCCTAGAACTTATCGTCCAATGGATAAAGATTTCGCTTATCCTCCAATGGATAAAACTTTCCCTAGCAATTATTGTCCAATGGGTTAGAATTTTCCTAACAATTATCATCCAATGGGTAAAAGGATAAAGTACAATAGGAAGATGCAATGATGAGAAACAAAGTTTGATTTGACTAGTCAATAAAGTGAAATGATTACCTAGAAAGGGAATCTTGTCATAAAGGTAATGATTACAAAGCTAAAAATAATTACTTTTGGAATCTTATGATGGTTTTCTATTGTCCAATGGTCCTAGAATGTTAGGAGGATGTAACTAAGTTAGTTTATAGTTAGGTTAGGCTAACTAACTAATTGGAAACTAGTTCTACTAACAGAGTAGGGTTTCTAGCCGGAAACTAGATTGTCGAGGTATTATATCAAATATTCTAGCGTTCTTATAAATGGCTTAGTATATAGGATTATATCTAGGTTTATCGGCGACGAAATTCCATTTAGAAATATCGAATCTAATTAAGACGGATGATAAGAAATTTAAACGGGAATTTTAAATATGGTTTCGAGAATTACAACGAGATTTTTATTAGTCAATAACGACAGATTTTTGGTTATGAAAATAAAAATTCAAGTTATTAAAATAAAATTCAAATTTTTAACGAAATTTTTATTTACCAAAAATTGGGGTCGTTACAAAATCTATTTCGTTCTAATTTTACGTGCATTTTATGTGGTTGTAATTAGGGGTGTAAATGAGCCGAGCCGAGCCGAGCTTCGGCAAGCTTGAGCTCGGCTTGAACCTTAACGAGCCGAGCTTAGCCATTTACTAAACGAGCCTCTTTAATCGAGTCGAGCGTCCCTTAACGAGCCAAGCTTTTGTTGAACGAGCCGAGCTCCACTTGGCTCGTTTAGTAAATGAGTCAAAAACTTGAGCTCGAGTTCGGCTCATTTAACGAGCCAAGTAGGGCCGAGCCTTAACAAGCCGAATCGAGCTGAGCTCGCGAGCTGCTCGATTCATTTACAGCCCTAGTTGTAATACTGTTAAATTCTATAATATATAACTATACATCTATCCCGTATGGAAACTATTAATTCTAATAGAGTGTTTGATTTTTTTGCCATTCGTTGAACTTAATCTACTCTATTCTAGGAGACTTGGGGAGGGAGATGGATGCTTACTGGAATCGAACTCTGCCCATGTGCATCAAAGTATAAGGGAGGCACCAACTGCACTCCGGCCACTCCGCTTGCGTTCGATGTTATTTAGTATACATGTAAACCATATAAATCACACTAAACAACTCTTCCATCCTTCCCAAATTTTTAATACTCACCAAAATTTACATTGCAGAGTCTGACTTAAAGTTTGCCTTATAAGTAAAGGTTCCAACCTCAAATTAATTGGCAACGAGTGGAATAACCTCTAGAATATAACAACTAAGCTTTCTTGGGTGGCTTAGATGAGCGACATGCGATAAAATCTAACACTCATCTTCACGTGAAGGTTCAAATTGCGGAGACGAGGAGATTTCACTTGGGCGACGGAAGGTACATAACTATGTGAGGTGTAACCCACCCAAAACTATCTCTGATACCCTGTTAAATTTCTTGAAGCATTCTAACCTAAAACCTGTAGACACCCCAATCTGGATCTCCTGATTGTTTTACTTCTTTTTCGGTTTCTTATTTCCCTGATGATGAATTGGATAAAAAACAGACTTGAGATTGGAATGGGTTGAGCTTGGAGTGTTTTGAACCCTTTGAACCCTAAAAACCCTAAGTCAAACCTTAAACCCAGGTTTGACCAGTGTGCGTTGCTGTGGATCCCAAGCGCGTTTGTGAGCTTGCCAGGTGTTGGTCAAAGTCAAAGTATTGACTGTTGACCATCGCGTGAGGGTTTGCTCACTCGCGTGCCTATGCCAGTCCATCGCGCGCGAGTCAAGACCTGTCCTCATCACCTTTTTCTAGCTGGATTTTGTAATCATCAGGGGGTCTATGGGGCTGTAGAACCCCGTTGTCCACCAAAACAGCTGTTGCAAGCTGCATGGATTGCTCCACCCACACAACCACTCTCATCACGTTGTTGGCCTATTTCTCCACTAAGTGAGGCTGGCTAGCCTTGTTGGCTGGTTACTAAGCCAAGTGTAAGGACCCGTAATTTCAGAAATCATTAAAAGAGTTTATTCGATATTATAATGAGGAAAATAAGGGATTTGTTAAGTTTATTTGATTTTGGGGTTAATAGGAAAGGTTTGTTAGTGGAGGGAGTGCAAGTGTTATTAGTGTGTGTCCTAGTATAAATATGTATGTGTGGGGATGTAGGGGATTAAAATCCCCATCTCACTCTCTCTCGTCACTCCCGATCTCTCTCTCTCGGCTCCTCTCTCTCTGCCTCTTGCTCCCAACCAAATCACCTCAAACCCACAAAACTTAACCTCAAATCCTTCACCCCTTCGCGTAACGGATCTCATTTCTCGTTGGTTTGAGCTCGGTGGAGGCGTATCCCATTCGATTCCGAAGTTTGGAGCTAGGGCGTGGAAAATCTTTCGATTTCGCTCTTGAATCTTGAGGTAGGGGGTTCTAACTCTCAATATATGTAAATGACTTGTTTCTTGTAGCTTGATTCTTGCCTTTGATTGTGGTTATTGTTGTTGATGTCGTTGTGGCTGAAAAACCCATCTCTCTCCGTAGAAAATCTGCTCGAACAGCCTTTGTTATCGATACCATTGCCTTTGTTATCGATACCTTTGTGTTCCAAAACCCAGAAAATCACTTGTTATCGATACCATTTGACATTGTTATCGATACCCTTGCGTCTAGAACCATTTTTGACCAAAACGTATCGATACCTTTGTGTTAGGTATCGATACCTATTGCTTATCTTTAGCTTTCACTGTTTTGCTTCATTTTTCACCGTTTTGGTTTCCAATCACTTCCAACCCATTCAAACACTTCCCAAATGATCCCTAACTTGATTACTTGTATTCGAAGACCTCGTTGAACATTCCCATGACTCTAGAGCTCGTTTGGACGTAATCTACGAAAATCGCTTCATGTACTAAAGTTGGGTTTGAATGGTACAAAAATGACGGTTAAGGGATTTTGAAACCTTACGGACACAACGAGAGCATATCGTAGAATGTTTATGAGTGCCGTAGGTTGTTCGAATATCGTGGTGGGCATATACGGTTGATGGGAGCGGCATAATGACTTTAAGGGTAAGGTAGTAACTTGTATCTTCACAACTCTTTGAACCTCTCGATCGTCCTTGGTACACTTGTTACGGGATTCAAGCATAGGAGTTAGTGGGTCGGCTACCTTGGAAACCGCTTGTAAGTAGCATGGTGTGTAGGTGCGGGGATATAATTGGAGGTATGGTGAGGACATGTGTATTATTCTATAAGCAATATGGTTGATTGTTGGCCTTGTAACGCCATGTGATAGATTGAATGATTCTTGGATTCGATTGAGTGATTTGATGTTCGTAAAACGAAAGTGGAATGAATGTGGATAACCAATGGATAGAGTATTGTAGGATTGTGTATAAATGGGCTTAGTACGTCATGTGCGACGCGGATATGTTAATTAATGAATAGGCATGAATATATGTGTTTGTAGATGTATACAATGGTTGGTTGAAGAATTGTGGTACAATCGATACATTGATGATGAGGTTGATTATGAAATGGTGGAGGGTTGGTTAAGCGATGTGCATTTCCGCTAACCAATGATTGCTATTATTAAGGGAATAGACTCGGGGTGACCCTGCGCTCGAGGGAACAGACCCGAGGTGACCCGAATGATTGTTACTGTTGCGGGAAAAGACTCAAGGTGATCCTACGCTCGAGGAGATAGACCCGAGGTGACCCCAAGCTATTATTATCAAGGGAATAGACTCGGGGTGACCCTGCGCTCGAGGGAACTAGACCCGAGGTGACCCTAGTGTTCATTGAAGGAATAAATCTGATTAAAAGAAAAGAAAGATTCTGTAATGAAGGGATTGAATGATGATGATTGTAGAGTCGAGGAAGACAGTAGTATCGTATGAAGGTTAATAAAATGATTCGGAATTGGTTAAAGACTAAAGTGGATTAACGTGAGCTTATCTATGTATCTGCTCTGAGGAGTGAACGGTTAGTGACTTTCCGGTGAAGTCCAGGATCCTTCGATCCAAGAGTATAATTCGGTGGTATTCATTCATACTTTGGGCGTTTCCATCAATATTCACTCACTCATTCATGATGCATGACTCATTTCATTTTCATATAGTTTGAGCATAGAACTCTCTACTGGGCACGTGTTTTGCTCAACCCTATCCTTCTTTCAGGTACACTCGAAGATAGTGACACGGAGTGCTTGGCGTGCATTTTGACATCATCCCTTTTGAAAGCTGATATGGGAAAATCACTTGAGCATCTTTTTGTAAAACTCTTTGGGGGAATGTAAAACTAATTTCTATTATGAATATCATTTGATCAGGGAGGATTGTATACTCTAAACCTTCTTTACTGTTATGTTATTTGAATCGTCAAGCTTGGCTAGAAACATTGAACTTAACTTGCAATTGGGGGAAAGAACTGTCATTTGGCTTATTATCTGTACTATTGTGAGGGATTCTTTATCGAAAATCTTTATAATATATGTTAAAAATCGAGGGCGTGACAACTTGGTATCAGAGCATAAGTTTAGAACACCTCGAGACTGTGGGGAGACTTTTAGTCTCATGGGTTCAAAAGTCACTACACCTTTTTACAAAACCACATGTGTGCTTGCATGAATGAGTTAGTACGTCGATATAGCATTGCATTTATATTACAGTAGAGTGGCGTTGTGTTGTTTCCCATGCTAGAAAGGTTGTAGACTTGCATCGTATAGCAATGTGGTTAATGCTGATGACTTTCTTTTATTCTTTCATGATAAGATGTCTTCGAGGTATGGAGTTAGGTGTGGAGAAACCGGGGATCATGAACACCAAGGCCGTAGTGCATATGAAAAGAATGAAGCGATGTTTCCTAAGATCGTTGAGTGTGCGAAGGGAGTTGAGATTCCGGAGAGTGTGCAGGTCGGTGTGAATGTAGGGGATACTAGAAGTCGAGTCATTAGTGCGAGGTCATCCTTAGAGAGTGTTGAGAGTTCAGGAAAGAAGAAACCTAGGATATCAAAGCCAGAGATTCAGGGTCAGCAGGACCTTAAGCCACCTCCTCATTCTAGGACATTGGGAGTTCTCCTCAAGCGTCAGATTGTGTGTTATCGATGTCGTCAGTTTGGTCACATTCGTTCTCAATGCCCACGGCGTGGGGGATCTTGTTATGCTTGCGGCGAACCTGGCCACATGGTGAGAAATTGTCCTCAGAGACTGGGAGTGCATGGTGAGTCGAGTTCAATGCAGCAGCACAAACGTACACCAACGCAGCAATAGATGTAGTTCCGCAGCTAAATCCCCTCTTTCTACTCTTTAGCTCTCAGAAAACGTTACTTGTTTGAGGTATCATCTTTTCCTAGTTATTCTACTCATTCGCTCCAATACTTTTGATTCGGAAGCATTTCACTCATTGAGAGCCATATTCTTATTCATGTTTAGAATTGAAAATCAAGAAATCTTAGTCCACGCGTGTAGAGGAATATCGATTAGGGGTCAATCGTTCCATATGGACGTGATATCTTTGACTTCTTTAATTTAAGCACGACGAGAATAGATATGATTTGGGAAGAGATTGGTTATATCCATGATAGTAGGTGGGATTCCGAATGCGATTTCGTAAGCGTTGTTTCTTTAAGTGCCCTTGTTTGTTAGCCTCATCAAGCCTTGTTAAAATTGTATCGTAATCTGCTTTCCGTGAAATCTGTTAAAATCGTTGGTCTATTGTAACCTTGATCTTTTTTTAGTTAATATTATGCTATCCGTTCCTAGCTTTTCTTGGAAATATCTGAAATCTTGTGGCGAAGTATCATGTAACACTTTTACTATTGATATTGACGAATGTTCCTCGTATCCTATTCAGAGTCTTATTTTGACATCACCTTGCTTAAGATAAGTTACCATTGGTCTGTTTAGATTCCTTTGTTGCGACTATTAGTCCGTCTGTTGGAAATTGTTACTCCACTCGAATTCTCATGTTGTAAGTGGAGTCAAATCTTGTGGCGGCATATTTCTTGAAACCCATTTGTTGGTGCCGTTTAGTTCAAATTCACCTGTGGTAGTTGCTCGCAATGGTACTCAATTCTATTGTGGTTCCTCAACTCTGGAGGCACGCAATGATTCACTCTGTAATGCTCAGCCTTAACTTATTGGAAGTTCTTATCATTTTCGGTATTGGACAATTTACGATCTTGTATCAGTGGGTTTACCAGAAATCTGTTTCACTACCTTGTATGTATCCTTAGCATCGACATCGTCCAGTTGATAAAAGGTTATTCGCTGACTCCGTTGACTTGTAGAGTGATAGAAAGGTTATGAGTGATCATTCCAAGATCCTTCGGATTATCATGAGATTGAGCATTGAGTTTCTTGTCTAACCGCTTTAAAGATTCCTTGTGTTCTCTGAAATTTGGATATCTTGTTATTGTTCTTTGAAATTCTTTGATTGGTGCTGTTAGAGTTTTGGAGCCTGCTCTTTTCATTTGGGATGTCAAATGAATTCTTTTCGTGATCTTAAAATTACTTGACCTGGTGCGAGAATTTGGTGCGATTTTTGGAAGAATTGGCAAGCGCTCTGGGCTCGTTAGATTTAGTATTGAGAAGTACGGTGAAACCTATTCGCTAACGATATTTGGAAGCTCGAGGGAGAATAACTGGACAGATTAAGGTAATTCGTCAGAGATTGCTAACCGTGTAAGGCTGACCAAAGGATTGTGTTGATCATCGTCGTCACCCAATGTAGATTGAAGAAGGGGAATCATGTGTTTTCGTAAACTATCACCGTGTTGGGGTTTGTCTCGTCTTGGGCAGAAAAGAAGCGCTCACCGCTAGAAGGATAGTTTAAAGTGTCGGATATTGTGTGCGTTTTGGATACCCATGTGACAACCGATGAAATCCAGTTGGAAGAGGCACTTGATCACCGCCCATTCTAGATGGAAGTCTCGGGAAGTCAATTGGACTATCGGGTGGTGTTTAGAGACAAGATCTTTGTGTTTGGGTAGATAACCGTATATGGAAATTTCGCAATAAATGGAAGCTTCAAAACTGCGTACCGTTTGGCATTGCCGCCGAAACTTTCAGGTATTTGTCATGATTCGCTCTATGCATAGATAACGAGGAAGTACGAATCGAATCCATTGCATGTGTTAGAACGGTCCGAATTTGAGTTAGAGGCCGATGTATCCTATGGTGAGGAACCGATACATATTCGAGATTTGCATAGCCGAGTGTAGGGAGGTAAGCCGATGCCGTTAGTGCGAGATTACGTGGGAAAGGAGCGGACGAAGTTAGAGAGATACACTCGTGTTTGTAGTGGTCTGATTGATATAAATGTCTGATGTTAATTTTGATAGTTATTGAATTGTTGTATGACGGATAATATTACTGTTGCAGTATATTGATGTGTTGTTCGACTTGATTGGATTTAGCCTATCAAAATTTCAAGGACCAAATTTCTTTAAGGAGGGAAGGGTGTAAGGACCCGTAATTTCAGAAATCATTAAAAGAGTTTATTCGATATTATAATGAAGAAAATAAGGGATTTGTAAAGTTTATTTGATTTTGGGGTTAATAGGAAAGGTTTGTTAGTGGAGGGAGTGCAAGTGTTATTAGCATGTGTCCTAGTATAAATATGTATGTGTGGGGATGTAGGGGATTAAAATCCCCATCTCACTCTCTCTCGTCACTCCCGATCTCTCTCTCTCGGCTCCTCTCTCTCTGCCTCTTGCTCCCAACCAAATCACCTCAAACCCACAAAACTTAACCTCAAATCCTTTACCCCTTCGCGTAACGGAGCTCGTTTCTCGTTGGTTTGAGCTCGGTGGAGGCGTATCCCATTCGATTCCGAAGTTTGGAGCTAGGGCTTAGAAATCCTTTCAAATTCGTTCTTGAATTCTGAGGTAGGGAGTTCTAACTCTCAATATATGTAAATGACTTGTTTCTTGTAGCTTGATTCTTGCATTTGATTGTGGTTATTGTTGTTGATGTTGTTGTGGCTGAAAAACCCATCTCTGTCTGCAGAAAATCTGCTCGAACAGCCTTTGTTATCGATACCATTGCCTTTGTTATCGATACCTTTGTGTTCCAAAACCCAGAAAATCACTTGTTATCGATACCATTTGACATTGTTATCGATACCCTTGCGTCTGGAACCATTTTTTACCAAAAGGTATCGATACCTTTGTGTTAGGTATCGATACCTATTACTTATCTTCAGCTTTCACTGTTTTGCTTCATTTTTCACCGTTTTGGTTTCCAATCACTTCCAACCCATTCAAACACTTCCCAAATGATCCCTAACTTGATTACTTGTATTCAAAGACCTCGTTGAACATTCCCATGACTCTAGAGCTCGTTTGGACATAATCTACGAAAATCGCTTCATGTACTAAAGTTGGGTTTGAATGGTACAAAAATGACCGTTAAGGGATTTTGAAACCTTACGGACACAACGAGAGCGTATCGTAGAATGTTTGTGAGTGCCGTAGGTTGTTCGAATATCGTGGTGGGCATATACGGTTGATGGGAGCGGCATAATGACTTTAAGGGTAAGGTAGTAACTTGTATCTTCACAACTCTTTGAACCTCTCGATCGCCCTTGGTACACTTGTTACGGGATTCAAGCATAGGAGTTAGTGGGTCGGCTACCTTGGAAACCGCTTGTAAGTAGCATGGTGTGTAGGTGCGGGGATATAATTGGAGGTATGGTGAGGACATGTGTATTATTCTATAAGCGATATGGTTGATTGTTGGCCTTGTAACGCCATGTGATAGATTGAATGATTCTTGGATTCGATTGAGTGATTTGATGTTCATAAAACAAAAGTGGAATGAATGTGGATAACCAATGGATAGAGTATTGTAGGATTGTATATAAATGGGCTTAGTACGTCATGTGCGAGCGGATATGTTAATTAACGAATAGGCATGAATATATGTGTTTGTAGATGTGTACAATGGTTGGTTGAAGAATTGTGGTACAATCGATACACTGATGATGAGGTTGATTATGAAATGGTGGAGGGTTGGTTAAGCGATGTGCGTTTCCGCTAACCAATGATTGTTATTATTAAGGGAATAGACTCGGGGTGACCCTGCGCTCGAGTGAACAGACCCGAGGTGACCCGAATGATTGTTACTGTTGCGGAAAAAGACTCAAGGTGATCCTACGCTCGAGGAGATAGACCCGAGGTGACCCCAAGCTATTATTATCAAGGGAATAGACTCGGGGTGACCCTGCGCTCGAGGGAACTAGACCCGAGGTGACCCTAGTGTTCATTGAAGGAATAGATCTGATTAAAAGAAAAGAAAGATTCTGTAATGAAGGGATTGAATGATGATGATTGTAGACTCGAGGAAGAATCACAATATTTTCACAAAATGCCTAAGTAGAGACCGATCTCCAGATTGGGTGAGAGGAGTGCCTTAAAACCCTTGCCCACTCGTAACCTGGCTCCCGAACCCAGATATGGTTATGACGGACTGGTTCCTTCACTCTCTCAAATCAAACAGCACGGCAGGTGCTTTGAAATACAATTCCTTGGGTGTCGAACCTTGAAAACACGAGTGGTGACTCTGTATTCCGAGCGCTTGCCATCCGCGCTCGTGCTCCCTCGATTGGGGCCCTTGCATTTTAGAAAGGAATAGAATCCTTTTCTAAGGGCATGCTGCCCATAAACCAATTGGCTATTAGTTGAGTAGCTTCTGGATATATTTTAGTCAATTTGGGTGGCTTAGATGAACGATATCACCTTTAACTTATCATTATTTTGATTTTTGCTCAAGGTTTTTCTTGACCAAAATAATCTAAAACAAAAATTTATGATAAAAACATTTCTAGAGATAAAACTGTTTTCATTAACTTGCACATGTAGACTTAACAATTTATTTTCATTATTCCTCGTATAAAATAAAAGTCCAAAAAAATGACTTTTTTAGCTTTTGCTTGGATATTTCTCCAAATACTTGTGTAAAAGTCATAATTTTTTACTTTTCCGATTCCTCTTGTTGAGACGATCAATATTACATAAAAGTTTGGCGCAAAACTAATAAATGCAAAAAAAATTTGAATAAGAATAAAAACAAAAAAGTTGTGGTCCACACCTTGTTGGTTAGTGGAAACACCCCATAAAAACATAGCAGGAAGTAGGGCTAAAACGAGCCAAATCGAGCCAAGTTTTAGAATGTTTAGGTTTGTTCATTAAGTTTTTAAGGTAACACGAGCTCAATTGAATTTGATGAGCCAAGCTTCCCTAAGTTTGAGTCAAACTTGAACTCGTTCACGTACGAGTCAAAAATATTATACATATTTATACTCTTATACAGGTTTAGAACTGTAAATGAAATTCTTATTTTGAACATAAATGAGTTCTTACATATAAAAAATTGTAAAAAGATAATGTAATTTAAGTTTATAGTACTTTTAAAAAGTTTATACATGTACAAGTTACAAAATTTTCATTATGTACATGTAAAAGTCCATACATATTCAAAGTTATACATAGTAGAAAGGATATTGGTATATCTATACCAGTGCACAGACCCTTTCTAGACTCGTTTCGGGTCCCAAAAAATAACTGGAGCCGCTCATTTCATTCAAAATAGTTTGTTTATGGTCCCTACCAAAAATCAGCTCAATGCGATTTTGCTAAGGATGTTTAAGAAACATCCAACTTTGATTTAGAATTCACGCCTGAAATCTAGGACGAAGTTGGATGTTTTGCAAACGCTCTTACCGATATCGGATTGGGCTAATTTTGGGTAGAGATCATAAACAAAGCATTTTAAATTAAATGAGCGGCTTTGATTCTTTTTTGGGGTCCGAAACTAGACAAAAATAGGTCTATGTGTGCTAGTACAAGAAATCATATGTATACCAATAGCACTGTTGTATCCATAGAATTTCATGAGATATATAAACATATATTTCAGGTTCAAGTTCAACTCATTCATTAAATGAGCTTAAAATTGAGGTACAGGTTCAGTTCATTTTGTACTCGAATCGAACTGGAATGATCTTTTACCGAATCAAGTCTCAATTCACGAACGACTCAATTGATTTGCATCTCTAACAAGAAGTACCCTAGAATGTAGAAAAATTACTCTATACCCCTAGTGGTGCCCCATGCCCTTTCTTCACTAGAAAATGTATGACCTCCACTTCAATGTGTGGTATAGAAGGGTCTGGGACACAGCCACACTGAATAATTACTCTGCAATGTACGAAACATTGCGTTAGTAATTATTTTGTCCTTAAACAATGCTTCGTTTGTCAATTTTGTAAACTATCAAACCAAATTGGTTACAATCAGAAAGTTAAATTACGTGATTTTTATAGTTTAAGAACGACTTTAGACCAGTGGAACATAATTTAAGAGCATATTAAAAACTTAGGTTTTTCCCCCCTTAAAATTACCAAAACAAAAAATAGCCTCTGAAATGTCCTTTCCTCTCCATCTTCCCCACGAAAAGTCCGCTCAAATCATGCGCTAACCATTGGAAGTTCCATAGGGAGTTTTTCTATGGACAGAAAGAGAGAGAGAGAGAGAGAGAGAGAGAGAGAGAGAGACTGGGAAACTTTCGTCAGATTTCATTTTTCAAGAGAGAGAAAGAGAGAAGTCTATTAAGGGGTGAGAATCAGTGAGAGAGAAAAGTGGGGAGAGGGAGAACAAAAAGGGAAAAATGGTTTGGGGTTGAATTTGGGGAAGAGAATGTAGCTAGAGCGACTGGAGAATTTGATTTTTTGATTCAAGAAGGATAGAAAGAGAAATAGAGAGACTTCTCTTCCTCTCTTTCCTTGATTCATCTTTCATTTTCCTTCTCTCCCCAAAAGAGTACATTAATTAAATACATCTAGGTAACAGAAAACATAAAGGGTAAAAGAATTATGAGTGAAATTAAGAATCAAAATTGGGGTAACCCTCCTTCCAAAGGTACCATTGATATTCCCAAATCTAGGAGGCTCTATCAAGTTTGGAAGGGACGTAATGTAAGCTCTCTTTTCTAATTTATCAATTCATTTTGCCCTTCTATTTCTTAGATATCATCGAACACGATGACATTGTTCATTTGAAACAATGCCGACTCAATTGATTGAGACTTAAGGCTTGATTTGGTTTGATTTAGTTTATCGGGACTTACATTTTCAATACTAATTTTCCTTGCTTAACCTAACTTTATAGTTTTCAGCATTGGCCTATTATGATCTCTCTCTCTCTCTCTCTCTCTCTCTCTCTCTCTCTCCGTGATAAGTATGCAGCTCCAGTTGCCCCATTTTGTTTATTTTTGTGATAGCCAACTATCCAATTTCGGCCCATTTGGATTCTAGAAAGAATGATAATCTGGGTTTCTGAAGTTAACTATCAAACAAATCTATAGTGCCCAATTTAGATTATTTTTTGAGAGAGCTTGAGTAAAAATACGAATATCCCAATTAACTTTTTTTTGTTTGTTTGTATTTTCTCATGATGATTTGGGTGACAATTTAAGCTCTCTTTAGGTTTCCCTTTTTATTACTCCTAAAATGCTTAGATTGACTTTCAGTGGTAAGAAAAACCATATATGTTGGGATAGGATTTGTATGAATAGAAGAAACCTAATGCATGACTCTCCCACTACTCTGAAGGTTTGATGTACGCCACCTTACCCTTCATGCATACAAATCATACTGGTGTTTCAAGCCTGTATTGCCCAGTTCAATGGAGGCACCTTCACCTTTGAAAATGCAAAATTATATTTACTTGCTTTGTGAGGATTGGGACGAGCTTAAGATCTAAGTAGGAGATAGTACCCTTTGTGTCTTTTAAATAAAATAAAATGCTGATTTTATATTATTGTGGAAATTTCAATTCGCTCCTACGAAATGAAATGACAGTGCATGCCTAAAAAACATCGCAAATTTTTTCCTGGACTCAACACTCTTAGTTTTGTCTTCATATTAATGTTACAGTGTGCTTCTTACATGTCAAATTATTTCTAGCTAAAAGACGAAAAAACAACATACGTAAAATGTATTCAATTATTTTCAGTGAATTTAGAAATCATACTTTGAGCATATGTAACAGTAGGCTCATTTTGATAGTCAACTGAATGTGCACAATGTTTAGCTTTTGAGTTATTTGGAATACCATTTTGGAGTTATTTAAAGTCAACTCCTTCAAAGCATTGCCTTGCTTGCATGAAAAGTAAAGAAAGCAAATCCAAAATCCATATGCCTTTTCTTTTGATAAGCAAAATTAATTCCATTCATCTCGAACGATACAAAATGAAATCAGTATAATACACTGTTAATTCCATTCATCCATATTACAATGCTTTTTGACCTCACTAGTCCCAGGCCTTTCGGTTCAACAAAAGACTTTAACACTATTTTTGATCGACAAAGTAGAATGAATCATTCCATTCCTGATGGAACAATTTAGTGAACCTGCTTCTCATGATTTATTTTAAGTATGGGTGCTGAAAATGCCAAATGAAAAAGTAATAAGTACACTAATGGAACACGCCTTTTTTCCTTGTATCTATGGCAGAAATTTCTGTGTGGTGGGAGGTTGATATTTGGTCCTGATGCGGCTTCACTGTTTTTATCGACATTCCTAATAGGGGGGCCGGCAATAACTTTCTGCATAAAAATGCTTTGGAAGATTACAGAAACTAAACCTTTGTATGGGCATACTGTGCTGATAGTGGGATGTGTCCTCACAGTTTTGGTAAGTAAAGTGAGTTATTTGTTGGTTAAAAAAAAAGGGTTCAATACATGACGGATCATTGATGATTGAATATTGCCTATTGGTTTTTTATTCAGGATTTGACTTTCCTTTTCCTAACATCTGGAAGAAATCCTGGAATAGTAATGAGAAACTCACAGCCACCTAAAATCGATGAAGCCTCGATTTCCAATACCCCATCTATGGAATGGGTCCACAGTGCGACTCTCAATTTGAAGCTACCCAGAACAAAGGATTTGATTGTCAATGGCCACGCAGTTAAAGTCAAGTACTGTGACACTTGTTTGCTGTATCGTCCGCCACGTGCTTCTCATTGCTCCATTTGCAACAACTGCGTAGAGAGGTTTGATCACCATTGTCCCTGGGTGGGTCAGTGTATTGGAATAGTAAGTCATTATACCCACGTTTTTTGTTTAAGCATTATTGCAAAAGTTTTGAAAAAATCTACTGTCGTTTTCAGATTCGTTCAAATGAGCTGATTATGCATTTTTTGTTCACCCCCATTTGCCTGTGATGATTCTACTTATGACCTGTAAATAACTGAGCACATTTATGTTACATACATAGATATACTTTGTATATTCCTTTGTTCTGAAGGAAATTAGTGCTTACTCAACCTACTTACTCAAATTGGTGCTTACTCAAAGAAGTCCAAATCCACACACTTCCTCTTAAAATGTCTAGTTGTAAAATGATCGATGGTGATTGTAATGTTTCAATATTGCGGTTTTTGACTTTTTATGTTTTCCTTTAAGTCAAGTACAAAGGTAAGGTAAGAGGTGAGGGCTACAAGTGTCACGACCCCAACCTCTACATGCAATGACCGGTCAGTAGCACCTTGCTGGCTAACACTTCTCTCAACCCTCAGGACTGAACACTGGCTTAACAATAGAAAAGTTGATGTAGCGGAAAGCATGATGACAAATTCATAGATATCTTGTGTGCAAATCTGAATCACTCAAAGCCCTAAGGGGGCCATGATACAACAACCAAAGTAGTTGCCTCTAAGGGTCGCAAGGTTGAATTTCTTGAAAGCCAAACGTTCCAAACCTTGGGGCCACTAGAGTGGTTTGTCCGATCGTTAAATTTAGGGCCTTAGGATTAGTCAAGATGCGCGCAAGCTATGTCAAACACTTGGTCATCAAAAAAATCTCAAACACTCAACTGCATTCGTCAAAACAAGTAGCTCAACTATTTTACACTCTTTGGCACTAGGAAATATTATACAAGTTTCATAAACCAAGTTAAAACATTGCTCACCTTGTGTCAAACAAAGTATATTCTCTTTGAGCTTAATGCAATTTGTAATCATGGTTGAACTCAGAGTAGGTTCATTAGTTTTCTTTGTCTCATTAAAGTTCAATTCTCTTAACTTGATGAAGTCCATTTGTATTTATATTGGGGTATAATTATCTTAATTCTCAGCTGATTCCTAAACCAGGATAAGAGCCTTATGTGAAAAGTATAGATAAAGAAGCAAAACAAGATTCACCATTGTTTCCAAACCAGTGAATGCTTGAGCCCTAGGTTCTTATTTGTGGCAACCAAAGTGGGGCTGAAGGTGTGCTGCGCAGGAAACCTAGGTTCTAATCATTTCGAGGCTTTATGGGTCAACAATTCGCTAGGACCTCTCAAATTTCAAACACGGGGACTTGTATAATTTATAGGAGTATCATATTGTTTGCTCATATCTAAGCATATGGGATCATTGGACCCTAAAAGGCTAAATGTTGGGCTCACACTATGCATTCTTTCTTTGATATATCCAATGCAAACACCCCTTAAGAGATGGTGAATTACATTTGCAATGGTGATTTAGAAAGCATTTAATGATGCTCTCTATTGATATTAGAGGACAAGAAATTTGGTTTTTTCATTTTATGATTACCAATCTAAACCTTATGCTGAAGAAAATAGATCGAGCCGACTGTTTCTGCTTAAACATTATCTTGGACAAGAGTCTGTTTAGATATGCTAGTTGAAACTTTAAACCATTTTACAATGAATTCCAACAAATGAATAATGCATGCCATCACTATTCACTAGAATTGCTACCATCGAAGTATATACTTTCACTTACAATTAAACATGAACTACTCTTTGGGCCTATGTAATGCTCAACATTTTAATTTCATGAAAGGAAAATGTTATAACCTGTTGGCATTAGACTAACCCATCTCTTCCATTTTGTTGTGGTTGCAGCGCAATTATCGATTCTTCATCTTGTTTATATCAACCTCAACCTTGTTGTGCATTTATGTTTTCACATTCTCATTGTTGAATCTTCTACAACAGAAGAACCACTTATGGCACATTATGTCACAAGATATTGTATCAGTTGCTCTAATTGTATATTGCTTCATAGCGGTCTGGTTCGTCGGAGGGCTTACTGTTTTCCATTTTTATCTTATGTGCACAAACCAGGTGATCGTCTTACTCCTAAAATGCATCTATCTAATTTGAAATTAGCTTTGGGAAACACAATATCAAGTAGGCTAATAAACCATGTCCATACTGTTCAAAATAGCTTTGTCCAATGCTTAAAGTCCCCTATGCAAAGTTTATGTAGTTCAACATTTGGACAAAGAGAAAAAAGAATAGAGACACACATACACATACATATATACATACACATCTATATGTACATATATCCAGTCTTCTCATTCCCAACCATGTTGTTTTTAGCGAAATAACTTTTCAAGATGCCCTTGGGATATAGGATTTCATATAATTGCCCACAAATAGTGAAAAACAAAAGATATTCCTTTTAACCTGAATGTATTAGGTGCTAACTTGGGTATTATCTCTTTCTTTATGATGTCCTCTAGCCCATCTCTGGGTTTTGATAGGTGTAGCTCTCGTATTAGTTGGTCTATTTTAACTATTTTTTTATAGCTCGACGGGAAATATTGAACGTGATGTTGAACTTGCTCCATTAAAAACATCTTTAACGTTTTGATTAATTTACCAAAAAGAGATGAATTTGCAAATTTTAAAACCATACCACCTCAGATTGTGGAACAAAGCAACAGACAGAAGATATGGAATAGAGTATCGGACCAAACAATGCTATTTCAAAAGTGATCACTGACAGTAATATCCATTTGTTGTAATATGCTTTTTTTGTGCTCATCTAGTGATTCTGTAGCTCATTTTGATCCTGATAACTAGGTAAGTGAGGTTGCCACCTGGAGTCGTTGAGTTCATGGTGTGTAAACTACAAAGTGTTTGTGCTAACATTTAAGCTAGTAAATGCTAATATCACTTGATTTGACATGCTAAAAATCTCTAAGTGCATGATATTCTAGTCTATTTTTTTGATAACTAATATTCTAGTCTATTAGTTCTACATGTCTGCAAGTGTGTATGATTTACATGTCTACAAGTGTGTATGATTTTCAGGGTTGTTTTACTATTTTCCTACATAATGCAAAATCTTTGCTGACCTTTTCTTATCTCCAGACAACTTATGAGAACTTTCGGTACCGCTATGACAAGAAAGAAAACCCTTATAATGATGGGATAATGAAGAACCTTAAAGAGATCTTATTCTCCAAGATTGCTCCTTCGACAATCAATTTCAGAGAGTGGGTGGTGGAAGATGATGATCCAATCATAGGATCCATAAACCAAAAATTTGGAAGTCGTATGAGAGGCTCAAAAGAGAATGTCGACTTAGAAATGGGAGGTATGCTTAGCAAGGATGACGGTATTCCACTTCCAAATATTTTACGAAATTTGGATTATGGTGGGATCGATGAAGATTTGAAGAAGAAGAAGGAGGAGGGAGACGCAAATATGCTCGATCCATTCTTCTTTCCTACCAAACAAGAACAAAGCTACTCAGACAGTACATTCACAAACAACGGCCATAGCACAACTACAAATGACAAGACAAACTGATGGTAGCTCCCATTGAAGTTAATCAGCGATTCTTGACTGGTGAAGGTGATAATTTTTCCAATTATTTCTCTATGTTTCTAACCATATTACATTTTGTTTTCACTTAAAAACGGCTTGTTAAAGTATCCAACCAAAATCAATTGGTGTTGTGTGGAGGCCCATAATGCTTATAGCTAGTTCCAAGAGAGAGAGAGAGAGAGCGAGAGAGAGAGAGAGAGAATCAGTCTCTATTCTACCCTCTATCACTCGTATTTATCCTACCATATTCCAAAGAATCCAAACTCAAGATGTACCCCTCCACTACACATCATAACACACGCTACATTTCACATACTGCAATGGAGCAGGAAAAAATGGGTAATTTAACCATAAAAAGGTATTAAATGAATGCATACACATCTACCACTTATGGTTAGTACTTTTTTTCTTTTCTTTTTTTAGATAGGAATATAATAATGAAAATGTATAAACCAAGGAGTGCTTTTTGGGAGCTATCTATCGCTTTACTTTTGCTTAATAAAGAGCATATATTGTAGATCAAATAGATGACTTCCTTGGGTTAATGGAGAGACTAGCTATAGTTTTTTCATGAGCCTTTCTAAACCTATGGACCTTCCTTTTCCAACATTATCTTTCTTCTCATCCCTTGAAGCTGGACAATCATTTTTCTTTTCCTTGTCTTCAACTTTCTTCTAATCCCAGATGTTTTGATGTGTCAACACTTGCTCAAAGGCAATTGATCTCTTTCTTGATTTCTTCGTTTTTGCTCCATTCTTGTTTCGGTTGCCTATGTATGTGTAACGACCTTGATTTTTGGTAAATAAAAAAAATTTCGCTAAAAATTTGAATTTTATTTTAATACTTGGATTTCATTTTAACATCCAAAAATCGGTCGTTATTGACTTATAAAAATTTTGTTATTATATTTGAAAATTCTTTATTTGTTTTATAAATCCCTTTTAGCGATTAATAATCCGTCATAATTAGATTTGAAACTTGTAAAATTGAATCATTTTACTCCGGACAATTTAGTCCTTCTCTCATGACTAGTATACTTGTAAACGTACTCGTATATTTTCCTAATAAGTAAATAATATCTTTAAATTATATTTCTCGGCTGGAATCCTACTTAGCAATCATAGTTAGCTTTTAACCGATTAGTTAGCAAACCCTAACTACCGCTTGGCTTAGTGATGCATCGATGCCGGAGTGGTTAGTAGAAAAATTTTGGTCTTTGCCTTGACCGTTGACTTGACTGCTTTTGCTTTGGCTTAGCTAGGCTGCCTTGGCGTCGGCTCGCTGTCGCGCCTGCCTTGCCTAGGCGTCGGGTCATTGTCGGGTTGCTCTGCCTTGGCCCATGCTTTCGCCTTGGCGTCGGGTCGCGCCTTGCTTTTGCCTTGGCGTTCTTTGGTGCCTTGCTCGCCTGGCCTTGGCTACCTTGGCCTCCGCTGGCACATCGCTATTAACTGCCACCTTGGCCACCGCTGGCCATCGCTATTAACGGGTCACCTTGGCCACCGCTTGGCCGCTGCTTGCAGGTCGCTTTGGCCACCGCTTGCTAGTGGTCGCTGTCGCCGCTGCCATCGCTACCGGCCGCTTTGCCACCGCTTGCCATCGCTGGTCGCTGCCATCATCGCTGCCACCGTCGCTTTGGCCATCGTTGGCCAGCCGCTGCCGCCACATCGTTGCTACCGGCCGCTTTGGCCACTGCTTTGGCCACCGGTCGCTGGCCACCGCCACATCGCTATATCGGTCGCTTTGGCCACCGGGCTGCTTTGGCCACCACTTGGCCACCGCTTTGCCACCAGGCTGCCTTGACCACGCTCACGCATTGCCTTGGCGTTTGGCACCGTCGGGCTTTAATATTCCGTTATTAGGCAATTTCCTACTAAATAAAAACCAAAATACCACTCGAGCAATGAAAGCCTAGATTAAGTATCATTAGTCTTTAACCAATTAGTTAGAATAGCCTAATGCCCATTTAACCTAATCACTTGGATTCCAAACCTAATTAGGTTGCCCTAACCCTAGATGGACCATTTTACCCTTTTTAATGTTTATCCATTGGTTAATACATGCTAGGAAGATCTTTGACCATTGGACAATAGTTGTTAGGAAGAAGACCAAGTTTGACTAGTAGTTGGAATAGTCTAGTCAAAAGCAAACATTGTACTTCATGATGACTTTCCTTGGACCATTGGTTATTACATGCTAGGGTAATCTTTATCCATTGGACGATAGATGCTAGGGTGATCTTTATCCATTGGATGATAAGTTCTAGGAAAATCTTTATCCATTGGTTATTACATGCTAGGAAGATCTTTGACCATTGGACAATAGTTGTTAGGGAGAAGACCAAGTTTGACTAGTAGTTGGAATAGTCTAGCATTGTACTTCATGATGACTTTCCTTGGACCATTGGTTATTACATGCTAGAGAAATCTTTACCCCTTGGACAATAGATGTTAGGATAGGATGACAAGACAAGTCATGTGTTCCTTCATCATTACTTCTTTGGACCATTGGTTATTACATGCTAGGGTAATTGTTAGACCCTTGGACAATAACCATTAGGGAAATCATTATCCCTTGGATAATAGCATTGTCCAATATTCCCATGGGATTCTTGGTGAAAGATATGATAGTACTTTCTCCTACAAAAAGAATAATCATAAGCCATGTGTGCATTTAAGTAGTCTTGTCCTTACCTTCCTTGTTCTTTCCATAAATGTGTGTATATATATATATATATATATATACATAGAAGTACTTTGACCAAGAGAGAGAGAGAGGGACGGATGAGAGGAGAGAATGAGGTGCATGCATTGTACTTTGACAACTATTGAACAAGTTGCACTTGTTGTTGTACTTTGGCTTGACAAGACAAGACTATGAAACAAAACTATGGGAGAGGAGAGAGAGAGAGTGGCCGAATAGGGAGAGGGAGAGTGAGGTGTGTGTGAGTTGTATTTTGACATGTGGGTGTACTTGGAACACTATTAACCTAGTTGGCAATTGGTTGGAGTACTATAGCATGACAAGACTAGTTCATGGAGCAAATCCATGGGGGAGAGAGAGAGAGATATGGGCCGGCCAAGTGGAGTGAGGGAGAGAGCCTCATTTGCCTATAAATAGCACCCCATACTTTCATTCAACTCACACCTCCAAGCATAGCTCTCACTTCTCTCTAAAATCTCTAAGAAACCAGTTTCTGGGCAGCCTACTGTCCTCCGAAAAACTCCATTTTTTCTCCGGGCGAAAGTCATTTCTAGGAACAACGACCTCCACAAAAGTCGTAGAGCACTTCGAGAGCTTCAGTTTAGACCCAAGAACCACCCCAAACGGTCAAGAGATGACCAAGATATTGACCTCCAAAGTTCAGTGAAAAATCTGGAAATTCCATTCCAGACAGCTCACTGTCCACTTTCTTATCCCCATTTTTCTCCGGGCGAAAGTCGTTTCTAGGAATAACGTCCTTCACGGAAGTTGTAGAAAATTTCGAGAGCTTCGTTTTAGACTCAAGAACGATCCTATTTGGCCCAGTTTTGACCGAGTTACTGCCATCCAAAGTTCGGTCCAGATTTGAGAGTTTCACCGCCCGTAGAGTTTTTCAACTAGCTTATTCGGCCCCGACTAGTTCGGATTAAGGTAGACTACTCCAACCCCGCTATCTCTAAGTATATGTAGTATACTTTCTTCATAAGACTAGTTGATTGCATGATCTTGTAGAGTTCTTCGAACCTACTATTCTAAGTATAATAGAAGTTATAAGCATGATTTCCTAAGTATCGAAGGCTATGTGTTAGTATGATTGCTTTACGTAGTTTACTTTGATCTTGTGAATATTTGATAGCATGACCTTGAGAATGAAAGATCACATGACTTTATGAACTCGTCAATAAACATATGTTGTTTTGAACTTCCAAAAAGAAGGTTATACGTTTTCATTTTAAAGATAAAGTATTGTTTTAAAACGAAGTATTCGTATTTTGACCTTTTCAAAGATTATAAGCTTGATAGCATATTGCTTGCCTTACTTGTGGTAATATAGAATTGGATGATCTTGCTAGTTGGTTTCAAGATTACTTTAAAGTGATTTGTCCCGCCGCGGAGTCTATGCATGATTACGGGACACGACAACCGAGAAGTAGAAACATGACACCTAGGGTGTGGATAAAGGAAATAATTGGACTTGGTAAAATACTTTTGAAACTACATAATGGCCGGACTTGGTAGCCTTATGTTGGTGTGCGAGCTGGACTTGGTAGCTTCATTGGAGGTGTGTGACTTGGTTATCCTCGGAGAGGAGCCAAGATGCGACACAATGTGCCGGACTTGGTAGCCATTGTGGCCAATAAGCCGGACTTGGTAGCTTATTGATTGTGTGCGTTCATAATGTGCCGGACTTGGTAGCCCATTGTGTAGATTGTTAACGGAGCCGGACGTGGTAGCTTCATTGATTTATTGGGCTTGGTTATCCGCGGAGAGGAGCCAATGCAAGATTTGATAACGTGGCCGGACTTGGTAGCCATTGTGGCCAATAAGCCGGACTTGGTAGCTTATTGGTTATGTGCGTTCACAATGTGCCGGACTTGGTAGCCATTGTGGCCAATGAGCCGGACTTGGTAGCTCATTGGTGTGTGCGTGTGATTTTTGGAATTGATAGATGAGACACAAAACGATGAGTCACGTAGGAGAAACACACGGAAACATGACACCAACGATAGATAGCGAATGCGGATGTGTCATTGTTGTTATTATTGTTATATTAATGCATGTGCTGTTATGACTCTTTATGATATATGCATGACTTGCTATTTGTAAGTTAAGGGTTAGTGGATTTTTGGATTATTCTATTGAGCTTTCAAGCTCATGGTGTTGCTTTATGTGACCCTGACATATTATACTGGTGGCGACGCTGGTATAATGTGTCAGATTTTATAGATGAGCAGCATGAACAGTACACCTTGGAGGCCTTTGGAGCTGAGGAACTTGCTAGGATGGAAGAAGAGAAGGAGCTGTAGATAACCTTAGATATCCATCCCTTTTGTGTAATATAAGAACCCTTTGGGAGTTTATGATGTAATAAAGAGCCAGACTCTCTTTTGTTGTTCAATAAAATGTTATTTAACGTACCCAAAATTCGGGGCATTACAGTATGTTAGCTCTGGAGCACTAAGACTAGTCTTGGAAGTTTGAAGATATGTATCTATGTTTTGTGGAGGTATGTGGATGAGATGGCTGGAATGGTCTAGAAGATGGTGAGCGCTTAAAATCTTTGAAGGTGGTGGAGGAAAGAGTTGAGCACTCTAAAGAGAAAGAGGGTGGTAATACTTGTTGGAGAGAGGGAGAACACCGGAGCAATGGTGGGTGTCTTCACCATTAAAGGTGAACCATGGAAGGTGGATAACTCGGAATAAACATGTGATTTGCGCCTTGTTCATCTCACTTAGGGATGGTTGTCTACCTGTTATCCTGTAGGTGGCATGTTGGGATGACAGTGACAGTCCGATGTCACGGTCATGCAATGATACGAGTTCGAAGGTGTCAGGAGTTTTTGTCATACGCCCCTTTATCCTAAGACTAACTAGCAACGTGGAGTCAACCCCCTTAGCAGGGTTGAAATCCTTAATTCTAGCCTCCAAGTCACAAGCCCTCTGTGATGGTCACGATTGGCGATCTAGGTCCTATCCCAACTTGAAGTGTGCCTTGCAGGGAGTTGTGTCGTTTTTTTAAATATAGTTGTGTCATTTTTTAAATATATCATATGTACTATCGCTTCTTCTTTTCAAATTGAGATCGAGGGTAGTAGGATTTGCTTTGTTGATGATATAAATTAGTTGATTGTTGAGTAGAATCAATGCTCGAATCTTGATGTTTTTAATTTTATGAATTTGCTGAAAAATGGATAAGAGCTCTGATTAAATGGTTACATATATGATATATGGATGCGTGCATGTGTAATATCATGGCTGCCTTCTTTATGTTAAAAACTGAAACATGTTATTGGTTTGCAAGTAGACAGATGCTTATTAATTGAATTTTTTTTATAAAAACTTGGGGATGTTGTGATGTGTTGCTTCTTTGTTATTATTTTTCTTATAGATGTTTGCCACTTCCTTGCCAATTTCTACACTGCAGATCAAGTGATTATGTGTAACACTTACTACAATCAGTTTGGGCGTCAACAAAAGTTCATCAATAGTTGTGTATCGGAATTGTTTGGCTACAATGTATTTGTAAGATAACAATTTTTCAAGCAAGTGATCAGATGTGATACGTTTCTGTACCGTGCTATGAACTTTGCGGTGGTTTTTTTTTTGGTAGTTAAGCTCAAATTGACCAAAACTTTCAAAGGTATGAAGTGGGTGTACTCAAGAGCCATAACAAAAAAAGTTTATTGGGCGGACTTGAACGTACAAGACAGCGGACCCAAGCCTTGATAATATAAGTACCCACGCTTATGCCGGAAATTTTTAATTGTGGAAGGGCCTGCCCAAACAAGCTCATTGAGGGCTTGTTTGGTAATGCAACTATTTATTCAACTCTTGTACATATGTTGTTATCTGTTGAAAAATGCAAATGAAAAGTACTGTAGTTTTGAGAAAATACAATAGTGAATGTTTAAACATATGTTTGGACAACAACTAGTTATGCAAAATCCTAACTAGTACTATGATTGATGGAATGAATATTCTTTTAATTTGTTTCTGAGTATTGAAGTGGATAATCTGTGTATAGTAAATAAGAACGAGCAACCAGTTTTGTGCACAACAATCATTTATGATTTAAAAAAAACCAATATTTACCACCGCACATTCAAATCTCCTATTGCACAAGTCTGATCAATACAACGAGAGGCTTCCTCTTTTATAGGCCTAAAGGGGGCTTTATGTTTTGACAGGAGGAATCTTATAAACATGATGACAAACAACCCACCTTCCTAGAAAGCATACTTCATTATTACACATGGATTCCTTGGGAAAATTCCTTACAGGCAAATACCAAATGTTATATTTTCTATTGAAGAAAAATGACTAAAAGTAAAACAACAATTATTCATGCCACTTTAACTTTATTTCACTTCATACTTATTGCACACAACAATCCAAATAGTAGAACATTATGGTATAATCTGGGAAAAGCTAGATAGAAATAGACTTACTGATCAGGTTATGACAAAGAGGATAAATTCTTTCCTCCGCCGGTGTAAACCCCACTTTTCCACCACCGTTCATTATGGGCCCTACTGAGCGTCTATCATTGTAATCTAAACCGTTCATATTATAAGACCCGCAATATAGTATTGCCATGCAAAAAATAAGCTTCATCGAAAGTCGATAGATATATCAAAATTTGAATTTTGGTTTATAAATGGACGATTTGATTTCTGTCAATAATAACAAAGATAAATTGTCCATTTTACAAAACAAAATTCTATTATTGATACTCCTATCGATGTCCAATCAAGTTTATTTTTTGCATGGATACACTATTATGTGGGGTCTACAAGATGAACAATTCAGATAAACAATAAACACACGGTAGGACCGAAAAAGGCGGTGGTGGAAAAGTGGAGTTTTCCACTGCTGGTGGAAAGAATTTAATCTCGATGAGGAAAGTTTCTCCATTGGCTGCAGTGGAAGGTCTGAAATAGGATTGCCAGTAGGACCTGGATAGGATTGCTGGATTTATGATAGAGGTCGCTGCACCAGTATCAAATAAACCGATTACTGGTATGGGTCGCTCATACTTGCCAAGCAAAATATAACTTGGAAAAAAACACATCCATTTATTTGCAGCATACAAATGCAAACATATATGAATATTACGAGATTGGATTCTTTCAAGCGGTCCTCATGGAATGAGAATGAGAATGAGATCTATATTATGGTAGTATGTTATATATGTATATCAATAGTCATCTCAATAAACAATGTTTAACGAGATAAAAATTCTGAAAGTGCATTTCAATTCTCATGGTCCATTCTCTTGACGGAAATATGATTCGAGCTGGCAATTATAATAGCCAATTATCCACTTTTCTGAAGGTCCATTTCAAATGTCATGGTCCTAGAGGAATGTGAATGCCACTCAAGACAACAAAGAGAGATGCAGAGCTTGGAATCTTCATTAGTGCATTCTTTAGAGTTTTGATGTTAGTCTTATACCTGCTGTTTAGGCATGATTTTGCATATTATGTATTGGTCTAGTGTGACCTACTAAGAGTGTCTAGATTTTTTTCATTCGTTGCACTGGTTGTACATGAGTTTGGGCTTTATATATAAAAGGTACCCAAAAAAAAGTACAGGTCATAGGAGTAGCGGCCCAAGTAGCAGAGACACATATGCGGATACAGACATGCACACCAGAATTCTGAAAAAACTGGGGATACAAACATGAAATGGGACACACCAAGCACGTAACTGTATTTGAAACTAAGACCAATATCAGCACCACAGTGTACAATCGGTAAAAAAAAATAGCTCAAAAAGAGCTGCCCCAAAGTAGCACTCAAAGTACTGCATTCACCCTTTATTAATCTTCTTCTTCTTTTTTTTTTTTTGAACGGCAAAGAAATTTTATTAATATTTGAAAAGAATCGCCAAGACTAAAGGGAACAAAGATACAAAGAAGAAGAGGGCTGGCCAGGAGCCAACCCAAAGAATAAGAACAAAAACTACAACCACTGCAATGTTTTAGCAGCATATACAATACACCAGCCTAGCAAACTGTCCAGAAAAAAGAGCTCTCAATATTTGGTGTACTTCCAAAAAAGTGATCAATCCAGTAGAAGTCCTGAAGCACTAGACCATCCCCAAGAAGTGATATTGAATCAAGGAGTAACAGCCTTCTACCAGATTAGTAAAAGCCTTATAGCCTTAAACCTGAGCAATCAGATTGGTGTTCCTTTTGATGCTCTGCACCAATCTTGTTCCTTTTGATGCTCAAAATAGAGGAGTCCAACATCAGCAGACCAATTTCACAACTTCACTTGAAAAGCTTTAGTGAATTTCCAAAATTCTGTTCCTGAAATTCTGTTTTGAGAACAGCTGCAGTTCCATCAAGACAGCTCCATCAAGGCAGATTTTCTACTTGGTTGGATTTGCATTTTCTACTTCCTTAGTGTTTAACCTGTACTAAAATTGACCAGTGGTTTTAGTTAGAAAACAAAAAATTAACAGCTCTAGAATTGTCAAAGTGTTAGTTAACAAGGAACAAATGAATAACTGAATTTCAGAGGGAAAGATGGTGTTTACTAACGAAAAAGTGAGGGCTTCTATGGGTTTTCCATGCATTACAGAAAGCAAGAGATATTGGGGGACAGTATCATATATTTTTGAACAAACAATTTTCCTATTTAACAGGCAAACAATACACCAACAAAACCCATCAAGGGAAAAAGGAATAGAAGAAGCAATTTTTCTGAGTAATATTATCGAGCAGTTGACTATCATTACAGTGAACCTGCAAGCACAAGCACAACTGCACAAGTGAGGGCTTCTGTGGGTTTTCATTACTAAAAGCAAGAGATTTTCATGGGTAGCTACAAGTACTTTCACACAGAGAACATCCCCTTTTAATAAGTAAACAATACACTAAGAAAACCAAGTAACGGGACACACACAAAAAAGAAAAAGAAGCAGCAATCTTTTAGAGTAATATTATCAAACAGTTGACGGCGGAAAGTGGCGGACTTGGTTCTAACGAGCCCTTCATTTACCTCGAAATCAAAACCCCAGAATGTGCAGTAAACCCCTAGAAGGGGCCCTTGAAGCTTCGTTCGTTCGCCGACACAGCATGAGGGAGGTGTTCGTTTGCCCGCGTTTAGGGCTTCGATTGCTCGCCGGAGCTCTGAATGGACAGAGAGAGGGAGAGAGCAGAGGTCGATGGAGAGAGAGAGAGCGCAGAGGTTGACGTGTGAGTTTGGAGAGAGCACCGTGAGTTGACAACTTAGTGTCGTGGATCTAATCTCAGCCGTCTGAAAGCAAAGGCTATGAGTGTTAATTGTTGTATTAATATATTTTATGAGTGGAACGGCCTGATATATATATATATATATATATATATATATATATATATATACACATATATACATACTAGTGTTTGTCCGTGCCTACGACACTACGCACTAGTTCAATCGGATTGAAAAATAGAGTACTTAATTTTTTAATCACATTTTTGATGTGTGAACAGTGAACGTGTGTGCCGGTGTGTGTGAACGTGTGTGCATATGCGTGGCGGATGCCACCTAGGACAAAGGATGCCACATAGGACAACTCTTCTATTTTATTATATATATATATATATATATGTATATATATATCTTTTCCGATCGATTTCGATGATTCGAGCGCTCAATGTGTTCAGAACGTGATTTTAAAGGTACCCACGAGAAATTGACAGAAAAAAAAACACCGGAATGAAGCCCTTCCCGATCAATAAAATACAAACAAAAACTGTTCAGATGAAGCCTTCCCGATCAATTTTTTGCCGATTTCTTACGGGTACCCTTAAAATCACGTTCTGATCACATTAAGTAGTTCGGATCATCGAAATTCGATTGAAAAAGAGGAGGTGCGAACGGGAAGAGATTTGGACTTGAACTGGACTCTGTGTGTGTGTGTATGTGTGTGTGTGTGTGTGTATTCTCAAGCATTTAAATTGAAAAATGTAAACAAAACGAAATGGATAAGTACCAACTTCCATTACCATTCAAATAAAAAAAGACATGTTGTGGGATAATTAAATTAAAAATACGAGTTATAACATAAAATAGAAGATATACAAGATATATAAATGGGCAATTTACCTCTAGGTCCAGAAAATAGAAAATAATTTCCACCAAGTCTCCTCTAATTAACGAAACACTAAAACCCTATGAAAGTGCCTAAAACCCCAAATATTGAAAGTGCCTAACCCCTAGGGCACCCTATGAAAGTGCCTAAACCTCAGAGTACCCTATAAAAGTGCCTAAAACTCTAGGGTACCCAATAAAAGTGCCTAAATCGCTAAAATCCTATAATAGGAAAGTGCACCCTAAAACTCCTATGAAAGTGCCTAAACCTAAGCCCTAGGGCTCTATGAAACCACCTAAACCTAAACTTTAGGGTACCTTAAACCCTAGGGTATTCTAAAATCTAAAATCTTAAAGTACCCTAAAACCCTAGGGTACCCTAAAACCCTAAAATCCTAGGGTACCCTAAGATTTTAGGGTACCCAAGGGTACCCATTAGGGTACCCTAAAACCCTAGCATACCCTAAAACCCTAGGGTGACACTTCTATTAATGATAAATGTATTTTTGTAAAAGTGGACTTAGTGGTAATTAAGTACTTCATCTCTCCTTAATGGGAATTAAGTGTCACTTTTCTGTACTTAGAGGTAATTAACTCTATATAAATTAGGGGTGAATATGGTTCGGATTGGTTCCGTTTTATATTAAACCAAAAACTAAACTAATACCTACGGATTGTGAATTTGGAGAACCAAATCAATCCGTAGAATATCACACCCTCGATTTTTTACATAAATATAAAGGATATTCACAAATAAATCCTCACAGTATTCCTTGCAATACCCAAAAGATTACAGTATTTTCATTCCAATAATCAAACTTCCAAGTCCATAGGATTTCTAAATATTACATCATTGGCTCAACGGCCCAATTTAACATAAGCATCAAGTGTCATGAGAGTTTAGAGTAACAAATATTTCATAGTCAAAAGAATTATAACTCAAGTTACAAATTCATTTTTCAAAAGAAATTTACAAAGATGAATAAGTCTCTCCCTTGGTTAGCTTTGAAAAGTATTGTCCACAATCCAAGCACTCCAGGCATGCAAGCTACTATTCCGGATTAGCACCTGAAAATGATGTAAGATTGAGCTATACTAGCCAAGTAGAAAAGTCTACGCAAATTCCATATGCAAATGAGCTATACAGAAGAACGAACAATGGAAATCAAATGACAACGGAGATAAGTATAACTATCATGTTCAAGTATCCAACTATTACCAATCCTTCTTTTGTCATACTCACAAGGCATGTTCATTCCATTCATGTCTCCACATCTTGTATCCTTTGTGTGTCTGAGCCGAAACTCCTACCGGGCCAATTAAGGGATCCCGATACCCCCTGCCAAGCACCCACCTTGTAGGTTAGGCCTTGAGTATTTTCATCATGAACATTAGCTCCCGCCGGGCCAATTATGGGATCCTGATATCTCCAGCCAGACACCCACCCGTCGATAGGCCCCGAGTGTTCACGCGTCGTTTACATTCTCAAGTGTATCTTTCGTATTTCAACGTACAATAACTTACATATCTCATTTCTTAACTCAATGAGTACATTCAAGTCCACTGGATACCATCCTAAGTACGAAACAAGTAACATTCTCCAAACACTCGAAAAGATGCATAAACAAACCCATTAGAGTCGGTGAGAGGCTCCGAAAAGTGATTTAGAGGACGTAGGAAAATAGCTCCTGGACACTGTACCTACCGGTAGGTGAACAAGGCCTACCGGTAGAAAAGGAAAGAAAACTGGGTTGACCTACCAATAGGAGGTGAGAGCCTATCGGTAAAAAAAGGGAGGCAGAAAAGCCAGCTTTTCGCACAAAACAAATTTCACTTTACCTACCGAGAGGTGAAAAGTACTTAGCGGTAGGAGAAGTGTCTTCTAGGCAATTTTGACAGAAATTTCAAATTTCAATCCAATCTCAATAACAACCAATACAAGCTTAGATAAGGCATAAAAACACTCAAATAACATATAAAGAGAGGTAGAATTCCCTAACTCGAGTCTGGAAGGCAAAACTCCAAAGATAGCACAAGCCCTAGACTCCGAAACCCTTGAATTCAACCAAATACTCCTCTTCGAGCTACACCCAACAAACTAAGAGCTCCAAATCACGAATAGAAGGTGGAATGAAGGTCAACCTTCTTGGGTTTTGAGTTTGGAGGTGAGAATTTAAGAGATGATGAGAGAAAATGAGAGAGCCAAGAGATGGAGAGAGTGTCGAGAGTAAGAGGGAGGAGAAATGGTGAAATAAATTTCCTGCCACACACTCCACACACATATACACCTTATTGCACTAACACCCACATTTCCCACATCCTTGCACATTTAACCCACAACCATAATTTCCACATTAATTCATCATTTATCCTTTTATAAAATGTTAAAATTATATAAAAGAAATTTACGGGTCTCTACATTCTACCCTCCTTACAGAAATTTCATCCTTGAAATCTAAATAACCATGCTTATTAAGTCATGCACCACGTAGATATGCAACAAGTTAAACATCAAAACACTTCAATCTCGAGTACTCACATTAGGATACTCCAGAAATAAATGCGGATACTTCTTTCTAACCTCATCTTCTCGTTCCTAAGTTGACTCCTCGCTACCCTGACTCTTCCACAATACTCGCACTAATGGTATCGTCTTACCCATCAACACTTGATCGTGCGAATCTAGGATACGTATCGGTTCTTTCCCAAAAGACGCATCAGCCTCTAACTCGAGTTCAAACCACTCTAACATATGCGACGGATCCAAATCGTATTTCCTTAACATAGACACGTGAAAAACGTCATGTACACCCGATAACCTCGGTGGCAAAGCCAAATGATATGCAATCTCCCCAATATTCTCAATGATGTCAAACGGCCCGATACTACGCGGTGAAAGCTTTCCTTTTTCCCGAAATGAGACAAACCTCTACGCGACAATACTATAAGGAATACATGGTACATGATCCCCTTCTTCAAACGACAATGAGCGACGATGACGATCGGCATAATTCTTTTGCCTGCTTTGCACGGTCAACAATCTTTGCTGAATCACCTTAATTTGTTCGGTTGTTCTCTCTTAAGCTTCCTTAAGGCGTTGATGAATTACTTTCATGCTCTCGGAGGTCTCCTTAATCATATTCGGTCTTATAAGCGTAGCCTCTCTCAGTTTGGTCCAACACACAGACGATCGACACGGTCTTCCATATAAAGCGTCATATGGTGCCATTCGATACTAGATTGATAGCTATTGTTGTACACAAACTCGACTAACGGAAAGTGATCCTCCTAACTATCTTGAAAGTCCATAACACAAGCTCAAAGCATATCTTCCAAAATCTGAATCAATCTCTCAGATTGCCCATCGGTTTAAGGATGATACGCATACTAAACAAAAGATTCGTGCCCAAAGCAGCTTGCAAACTCTGCCAAAAATGCATGGTAAGCCTTGGATCTCGGTCGGACATGATGGATACGAGAATCCCATGAAGGCGAATAATCTCCCGAATATACAAGCGACTAAGCATATCCATGGAATCGGTAACCTGAATAAGTAAGAAATGAGCAGTTTTAGTCAAACGGTTCACGATTACCGAAATAGCATCTTGCCCCCTAGACAATCTAGGTAAACCCGTAACAAAATCCATGGTCACATTCTCCCACTTCTACTCGGCCATTGGTAGTGGTTGTAACTCCCTCTCGGGTCATTGATGTTAGGCTTTCACTTGTTGGCACGAAAGACACTTGGACATGAAAATCACCACGTCCTTCTTCATTCTGGACCACCAAAATTGTCTACGCAAGTCATGATACATTTTTGTCCCTCTCGGATGAACGACTAATGGTGAATGGTGAAACTCTCGCAAAATTTCTTCCCGACACGAAACGGGTACAAACAATTTTCCTTGATAGTGCAAACTTTGATCGACATCAATCATCCACCCTTATTGAGCATTTCCATTAAGGAATTTAGCACGAAGTTGCTCCGCCTCTTCATCATTTTGTTGAGCCTCAATTACCCGAGTCGATAGGGTTGATTGCACGGTCAAGTTGCATAATGTAACCCCTTCCCAAACATCCTCGAAATGCGAAGCACAAAAGCCTAAATCATTCATCATTTTCCACTCGTGGATAACTAGACTCACTAAGTGTGTCAATTTTCTACTTAGTGCGTCAGCCACTACATTCGCTTCCCCGGGTGATATTGCAATTCAAAATCGTAATCCTCCAAGTGCTCCATCCAAGGGCATTGTGGAAGGTTAAGTGCTTTTTGAGAAAACAAATATTTCAAGCTTTTTTGTGATCGGAAAAGACTTCAAATTTTTTACCGTACAAGTAATGACGGCCAACTTTTCAAAGCAAAGACGACGGCCGCAAGTTCTAGATCATGTGTCGGGTAATTCCGCTCCTGAGTTTTCAACTGTTGTGATCCATATGCTACTACTCACCCTGCTTGCATCAACACGCATCCCAACCCTTCCATAGATGCATCACAATACACGGAGTAGCCAACTCCACATTCGGGCACAATCAAAACCAGTGTGGTAGTCAGTCACTTATTTAACTCCTCGAAAGCTGCCTCACACAAGTCACTCCAAATGAAATGGGTCCCCTTATGCGACAATCTAGTCATCAGTGCCGCTAAACGAGAGAAGTTGAGAACGAAATAGTGGTAGTACTCAGCTAAACCCAAGAAACTACGGATTTCAAACACGTTCTTCGGTCGCTGCCAATTCATAATTGACTCTATCTTCCCCGGATCAACAGACACTCCACCCTTCAAAACCATATGACCTAAAAATTTGACTTCAGATAACCAAAACTCACACTTACTATGTTTAACGCACAAACGGTGCTCTATCAAGAGTTCAAGAATAATGGTGAGATGAGATTGGTGTTCCTCCTCTGTAGGCGGATAAATCAAGACGTCATCTACAAAGACGACGACAAATCGATCAAGATAAGCATGGAAAATACGATTCATTAAGTCTATGAAGGTAGCCAGAGCATTTGTCAATCCGAAAGGCATAACAACGAATTCATAATGGCCATAACGAGTATGGAAAGCGATTTTAGGAGTATCTTCCCTTCGATCCCTCAACTGATGATAACCAAACCTCAAATCGATTTTAGAAAAACTAATTGCACCACGAAGTTGATCAAACAAATCATCGATTCTAGGCATAGGATTCTTATTCTTAATGGTGACTCGGTTTAGCTTATGATAGTCGATACACAAATGGAGTGAAGCATCCTTCTTTTGCGCGAAAAGAACCAGTGCTCCCCACGATGACATACTCGAACGAATGAATCCTAAGTTCTCCAATTCTTGAAACTGAGTCTTTAACTCTCTCAATCTGGCAGGCATGAAATGATACGAAGGTACGGAGATAGGAGCGGTACCAGTGTCACGCCCTCGATTTTTAACATAAATATAAAAGAATTTCTAGAAATGAATCCCCACCATATTTCATACGATACCCAAAAGATTACTGTATTTCCATTTCCATAGTCATAGTTCCAAGTCCGGAAGATTCCAAAAGATAACATCATTGGCTCAACGGCCCCAAATTAACATAAGTAACATGTATCAAAAGAGTTAAGTGTTTACAAATATTCCTTAATCAAAGAAATCCAACTTAAGTTACAAATACATCTTTCAAAAGAAATTTACAAAGATGGATAAGTAACTTCTTTGGTTAGCTTTCAAAAAGGTATGTCCACACTCCAAGCATTCCAGTCATGCAAGCTACTGTTCCGGATTGGTACTTGAAAATGATGTAAGGCTTGAGTTACACTAGCCCAGTAGAAAAGTCTATGCAAACTCTATATGCAAATGAGTAATATAGAAGAACAAATGATAGAAACCGAACGACAACGAATATAAGCACAATTTATCATGATTAAAATTGATGGGCCCATTCGGTAGTCGTTGTAGTTTACCAAACGGCCGTCAAATTCAATTATTTATAAACCGGACTATGACTAACGATTTGCATAGTATAGCGGGAAAGTCCGAGTCGATCCACAGGGAGCTCGAATATAGCTTGTTTGGATTTGTAGATGTAAGGGTTTCCGGCGTTTAAGACGGCCAACTTTTGGTTTTACTTTGAAAGGTGAAGAAATACTCTAATGACAAGACTAGAAAAACGGTTTTGACTAGATAAAACAAGCAGCAAGGCATTGGGGCTATCAACGCCCGTAACTTAAGCAATCGAACTATTCTCGACGAATTCACGGTTGAATCGCACGGCTTAGGCTATCAACCGGAAGATTTAGCTTTGAAACCATTAAGAGACTTGAAATGAAATATGGAAGACAAGCGAGCTCTTTTGATTCTTTTGGCAAACACAAGGCGAGACATAGCTCACGGAACCATATGAGCGAGCATATGATCACCGGAGGTTAACATCGACAGGTTTTGTTACATAAAGGCGAGCCCTTCTTATTTTCCATACTAAACCCCAAATTTCGAGTCGAGAAAGGCAAGATAAACAAAAGTCACGAGGTGTTAGTCACCGCGTTGCCAAGCCTAAGCAACTACTCACACACCATGAAAAGACTAGAAAGCATGGTAGAAATGACAAACATACTTAACCGATAGAAACGGAAATAAACTTGATTTTATAAAGGATCTAAAGAGTAGCAACAACTTTAATACTTGGAAAATTAACAAACAACTTAAACTTACAAGTGTTCTTGAAGGATTTAACTAAGAAAGCTTGGAAGACTTCAATGGAGAAAGACTAACCTAAACTAATTATATCTATCTATATCTTATGTTATGTTATATGTGAGAGAGAAGAGTAACTCCTATTTATACAAAATGGGTTTCATCTCACAAAATATCTAAAAATATCCTAATATAGGCAAATATTCCATAAGTGGCAAGTCCAAAAAGCAACAAATATCTGGCCGAGAGCTCTGTGTATCGATACGGCTTTAGAGAGTGTATCGATACGAAAGCTCTGATGTCCCACGTAACCTACGCGTATCGATACGCATAAAAAGCCGTATCGATACGGGGAGCTTATCTCCAGATCTTCAGTTCAGCTTCAGCAGGCAGCTCCCAGCAACTTCCCAGCTTCTCAGCACCTTATTTTCATTCCCTAAACTTAAGTAAAGATTGCATTTTAAACCTTTCTTTTACCTTTTCTTTACTTTAATTTATTTAATGAAAATAATAAAGTACCCCCCATTTGGAAACAATGGCATTACCAGAATTTCAAGATTCCAATTAAATCAAAATGTCAACCCTCCACTTTTAGTGTAAAATGGAAAACAGCACAATTTTCTCGAGAGAAAATAGCTCGAAACATGACATTGCTCTTCGAATAAAACCTTGTAACTTTGTAGTTACTCTTAGAAAAATTCAAGGATCAATTACCACCATTTTTAATTTCGAAAATCGAAACTTTTTCAGAAAGTCATTTTTCCATACTTAGACAGATTTTAAGGGGCCGACAGGGTCTTCGGGTACTTGGAAGCACTTGGACCATCCATGGTATTGAAATGCGCCTTATTTGCACGTTTTACCTGAAATGCACAAAAACCTACCTTACGTGCAATATCACTATAAAAGCTAAATAAACACAAGATAAAACACTATAAAACAGGACTAGTCGTACCAAATATCTACAATATTGGGTGCTCATCACGCCCCCCAACTTGAACTTTGCTAGTCCCTAGCAAACTAAAGCAAAACATATTCAACTAAGCTATGCAATCCACCCAAAATTCAAGATACAAAAGCTATGCTCAATAACTACAACTAGGCAAGAGTCCAAAGCACCCCTTCAAATCCGATTAATTGCAATCCATGCACAAGCATGCCATGAACTAGGATGAACGAACTTTGCTATATTAGAACAATCAAGTATGCATGCACCTCAACAAGTTTCGACTCCAAAACTCACAAAGATACACTCTTATTCGACTTTTCACACATTAAGACATAAGATACATCCCATGACAAGCGCTAGCGAGTAAATGCAATAGCCGAAGACAAAATGCTACGCATGCTATCAAAAGAGCGCTTAGAATGAAAGAAAAGCTAATTATCGACAAGTATGGAAAGACTAGGAATAAATCATACTCAAAAAGCAATAAATATCAATTATGCATCAAACGGAGCTAACAAGCGTACTGAAGATCAACGGAGGACTTTATTAGCTTATAACGACCTTGGATACAAAGAGAAAGGGACTACAAAATTGTAGTGGCCATATACTTGCATGGTTCATCTACCCTTGGCCACTACCGACCCTAAACTACCCAAGGCATGACCACATATCGGCCAAACAACAAACAAAATTACGAAGAAGAAAAAAAGAACAACAACTAGATAAGTCCTACAAAAACTACTACCACCGACTCCACCACACATAGTCTTCATCCACATCCGGCTCCTCTTGGTATTGAGCATTGAGCTCTCCCTTTCCATCGGATTCTTTCTCATACGGAATGTATGCTAGCCCGGAGGTCACACCAATCCTCTCATCATAATATTGAACCCTCTTTCGAATATGCTTTTGCTCTTTATAGCATTTCTTTGATTTTTTTTTCTTTGAGAAATTGGGTCATTTGAAGTGAGATTTGTAGTGAGAGAGATTGGAGCCAAATTTTTGAGGGCTTTGGAGAGGGAGATGAAAATTTGAGGCTTTAACATTTGTAGTGGGAGAGGAACGAACCAATTCTTTGGATTTTGCATCCTAACCTCTTCTATCACATTCACACCACCCCCAAACCTCCTTGAAACATTGAAAAACATTTTCACGCAACCCTCTAAACATCCGGTTACCTAGGTTTGAACAATGAATGAGACTCGGACTATGGTTCAAAATAAGGACAAGGTGACTCTTATGTGGTTTAATCAAGCAAAAATGCCTTGAATCATTTCCTAAGCACGTTCAATAACTCCAATAAGATGCATGAAAGATATATACACTACTCAAGCATGAACAAAAGATGTTATTTACGCGCGGAAAATGAGAACAAAAAGCATGGGATGCTTCAAAAGTGAATCTCTACTCTAGCGATGCACACTACTTGACTTGACTTTTAGGCTCAACTTGTTCATCAATATTCATGTATATGCATATGACATGGATTCAAACACATAACCAAATTCAACGGGATACACGACTCTTGCCATATTGACACAATTGAGCATAATTAAAATATCTAACAAGCGAAATTACTACTAACAAGGGAGGATTGCACAAAAAATTTAAATTTTTTACCAAAAACAGAAAAATGAGACAAGTCTCATGAACATATATATAACATATATATCCCTCCCCCCAACTTAAACGATGCTATGTCCTCATAGCATGAAGAACAACAGTATAGAGAGGGAAAAGAACAAAAGATTGTACCTCCGGGGTGGAATGTCAACCACCCTATACCTCGACCAAGTTGGAGGCTTTCTTGTCATTGCTTCCCTTCGTCATTGGAACTGCTTCCAAGGCTCACTCTTTCGGCTCCTCCATTGGAACCACAGCTAGTCACACAAGGTCATCGCCGGGGCTTTCTTGGTCTTACAACCGCGACACATAGCCGCACCCATGCTTAGGGCTCATGAATGCCTCACTCACTCTAGCTTTTAGACCTAAACCACCAAGGCTGGTGTGGTAGCATGCTTACCCTGCAAAAGACTTCAGAACCAACTACCTACTAAGAAACAAATAACGTTAGAACCGCCCGGCTCGTGTTATCCGGGCCCAAAAATAAACAAGTATTTAAATCCACCGAATCGTCACGTGATTGAACGGGTACTACTTTTCTTCCCATTTCCCAAGCGAGAAACGGGTGGCTATACCAGACCATCAAAAGAGAAAAAGAAAAGAGAGGGAGAGAGACAGAGAGTGTGTTCAGCCACACGTGGGCTTCGAACATTAATCATACCATCAAAAATTATTACAATGAACATGCCACTCAAATTTAAACTCTTTATCAAAAATTGAATTCGACCATATCACAAGATAAGATACTTTGAGTAAAGCAATTGTCGAATTCGATTCATAAACTTGAGTTCCACCAAGTGCATATTCCAAACTAGATTGATTTTTAGACTGTTGACAAAATCTACGATGTAAGCACGATAAAGAGAATCAAAATCATCAACTCCAAGAAAATCAATCCGTTCCACATTTAAAAACTCTTGCAAAAATGGAGACTCAATATGAGGGGTGGCATCATCAAGAGCCAAGAGTATTTGATTGTTTAGTGCAACTATTAGCAATGACTCCTCAAAAGGCAGATAGCTTTCACTAAAGACAAACGGCTCTATTTGCTCTTTTTCCCTCACATCAGAATTGGTAACCTCAAAATTTTTAGTCAACTCACAAAATTGGAGCTTTTGGGCTAATTCATCAAGGTAATCCCAACCGTCTTCAGCAGTTTTATCCAGGAATTCTTCATTGGACATAAAATCAACCTGGCATGTCTTAGAATTTAAACCATGGCAAAAGATAGCTAGAAGACTGCCAAGCTCACAATTAAAACTCGACCAAGAGAATACAGAATATTTAAAGCGCTCCCAACACTGCGGAAAAGACTCATTATCTTGTTGGTAAAAATGTGATAGTTCTTGTAAAAGCATATGAGTCTCATATGAGGGAATGAAAGTTTTAAAAAATTGTTCCACAATCTCTTTCAATGTCAATTCTGGACTCAAAGAGTAAAACCAATCTTGAGCACTATCACGCAAAGACGTTGGGAATACTTGTAAAATAGCCACTTCATCGCTAGCAAAAGCTTTCTCAAGGTTATCAACATGCGAAAATGGGTTTTCTGAGGCCAAGCCATAAAATATAGGAAGTGACACTGAACAATCAAATTGTTTTGCATACTCTCCATAGCACCTTGCAAAATGGGCCATTTTTTTTCTCTTTTCAACAATAATAAAAAAAACAGGCTAGAGGGGCTATGCCGCCACCTCTTTCTTACAACAGTCTCGTGGGGTTATGCCACCGCCACAGCTATATAATAAAAACAGTAAAAAGGCAATTGATACTCAAATTAGCTTCGTTACACCTCAAGTCGAATTGGTGGCTCAGTTAGAGGTATCCACTAAATTGAGTTCAAATTACACAAAAGAAAAATAAACGGAGTACTTACAGTGGTTTGTCGAACCTCCAAATAAGCTATAATAAGAATTCCCCGGCAACGGCGCCAAAATTTGATTGGCCCATTCGGTAGTCGTTGTAGTTTACCAAACGGCCGTCAAATTCAATTATTTATAAACCGGACTATGACTAACGATTTGCATAGTATAGCGGGAAAGTCCGAGTCGATCCACAGGGAGCTCGAATATAGCTTGTTTGGATTTGTAGATGTAAGGGTTTCCGGCGTTTAAGACGGCCAACTTTTGGTTTTACTTTGAAAGGTGAAGAAATACTCTAATGACAAGACTAGAAAAACGGTTTTGACTAGATAAAACAAGCAGCAAGGCATTGGGGCTATCAACGCCCGTAACTTAAGCAATCGAACTATTCTCGACGAATTCACGGTTGAATCGCACGGCTTAGGCTATCAACCGGAAGATTTAGCTTTGAAACCATTAAGAGACTTGAAATGAAATATGGAAGACAAGCGAGCTCTTTTGATTCTTTTGGCAAACACAAGGCGAGACATAGCTCACGGAACCATATGAGCGAGCATATGATCACCGGAGGTTAACATCGATAGGTTTTGTTACATAAAGGCGAGCCCTTCTTATTTTCCATACTAAACCCCAAATTTCGAGTCGAGAAAGGCAAGATAAACAAAAGTCACGAGGTGTTAGTCACCCCGTTGCCAAGCCTAAGCAACTACTCACACACCATGAAAAGACTAGAAAGCATGGTAGAAATGACAAACATATTTAACCGATAGAAACGGAAATAAACTTGATTTTATAAAGGATCTAAAGAGTAGCAACAACTTTAATACTTGGAAAATTAACAAACAACTTAAACTTACAAGTGTTCTTGAAGGATTTAACTAAGAAAGCTTGGAAGACTTCAATGGAGAAAGACTAACCTAAACTAATTATATCTATCTATATCTTATGTTATGTTATATGTGAGAGAGAAGAGTAACTCCTATTTATACAAAATGGGTTTCATCTCACAAAATATCTAAAAATATCCTAATATAGGCAAATATTCCATAAGTGGCAAGTCCAAAAAGCAACAAATATCTGGCCGAGAGCTCTGTGTATCGATACGGCTTTAGAGAGTGTATCGATACGGAAAGCTCTGATGTCCCACGTAACCTACGCGTATCGATACGCATAAAAAGCCGTATCGATACGGGGAGCTTATCTCCAGATCTTCAGTTCAGCTTCAGCAGGCAGCTCCCAGCACCTTATTTTCATTCCCTAAACTTAAGTAAAGATTGCATTTTAAACCTTTCTTTTACCTTTTCTTTACTTTAATTTATTTAATGAAAATAAGAAAGTACCCCCATTTGGAAACAATGGCATTACCAGAATTTCAAGATTCCAATTAAATCAAAATGTCAACCCTCCACTTTTAGTGTAAAATGGAAAACAGCACAATTTTCTCGAGAGAAAATGGCTCGAAACATGACATTGCTCTTCGAATAAAACCTTGTAACTTTGTAGTTACTCTTAGAAAAATTCAAGGATCAATTACCGCCATTTTTAATCTCGAAAATCGAAACTTTTTCAGAAAGTCATTTTTCCATACTTAGACAGATTTTAAGGGGCCGACAGGGTCTTCGGGTACTTGGAAGCACTTGGACCATCCATGGTATTGAAATGCGCCTTATTTGCACGTTTTACCTGAAATGCACAAAAACCTACCTTACGTGCAATATCACTATAAAAGCTAAATAAACACAAGATAAAACACTATAAAACGGGACTAGTCGTACCAAATATCTACAATATTGGGTGCTCATCAAAAATGTCCAACTATCACCAATCCTTCTTCTCGACATACTCTTAGGTCATGTTCATTCAGTTTGTGTCTCAACATCTCGTATCTTTTATGAGTGTCTGAGCCGAACCTCCTGCCGGGCCATTTATGGGACCCCGATCTCCCGTGCCAAGCACCCACCTTATAGGTTAGGCCTTGAGTGTTCAATATGAGCATTAACTCTGGCCGGGCCAATTATATGACCCTGATATCCCCTGCCAGGCACCCACCCTTCGATGGGCCCTGAGTGTTCGTGCGTCATTCACATGCTCAAGTGTATCATTCGTATTTCAACGTGCAATGCCTCACTTTTCTTATTTCTTAACTCAACTAGTCCATTGGATACCACTCTAAGTAAGAAACAAGTAATATTCTCCAAACACTTGAAAGGATGCATAAACGAACCCATTAGAGTCGATGAAAGGATCTAAAAAGTGATTTGGAAGATGTAGGGAAAAGTAGCTCCTAGACAATGTGCCTACCGAGAAGAAATCTACAATTGACCTACCGATAGGTGAAAGTTCCTACTGGTAGAAATTGGAAACAGAAAAGGCAACATTTGAACGAAATAATTTTGCACTTGACCTACCGGTAGGTGAAAGTTCCTACTGGTAGGTGAATGAGTATTTTGAGCAGCTAGAGTACGTTTGAGCTGGTTATAAAAACTTGTCCTACCGGTAGGTGAAATGATCCTATCGGTAGGAAGAGTGTCTTTCAGGCGATTTTGACAGAAATTTTCAAATTTCAATCCAATCCCAATAAAGACCAATAGAAGCTCGAGAAAGGCATAGAAACACTCAAATAACATATAAAGAGAGGTAGAATTCCCTACCTTAAGTATCCAAGCTGAAATCAAAGAGATTGAGCAAGCCCTAACTTTCGGAATCCAAACCAAGCAAAAATACACCAAACCGAGCTTTATCCAACATGATACGAGCCCATATACACAAGTAGAAGATGGAGTTGAGGTTGATTGTTGTGGGTTTTGAGTTTGGAGATGAGTTTTTAGGTGAGGTAGTGAGAGAGATAGAAAGGGTCGAGAGAAGAGAGAGAGACCGAGAGATGGAGAGAGGGGAAAAAAGGGAAATATTTTCCCCTGGCACTCACACATATACACACACACACCATATTACACCAACGCCCATATTTTCCAAACCCTTGCACATTTAACCTCCACATTCATATTCACGTCATTTTCACCCTTTTTCCTCAATTACTAACTTTAAAATTAAATAAAGAAATTTACGGGTCTTTACATTCTACCCTCCTTAAAAAAAATTTGTCCTCAAAATTTAAATATCTATGCTCATTAAGTCATGCGCCACATAGATATGCAACAAGTGTAACCATCAATATCATGCAACAAGTTAAACGTCAAATGTCACACCCCACTCCGGCAGCACTAAGGCCTACCCAAAGTGGCATGACGCCTGACACAACCTGCGCAACTATTGAAACTAACGCCTTGAAATAAATAAATAAATAAATAAAATAAACTGCAACTCGCAATGGAGACCAAACGAAAGATTTTATTACATCAAAACCCAACAGTTTTACACAACTAAACAAGTCTGAAGTACTTGTCTTCTTATTTAACCATACCAACCTCGCAAACCTTATAGTACAAAGTTTCAATTAAAAGATTTACAAGAGCAACCCCTATTTACACCTGCCTGACACTGTAGTGGATCGACCTCTAGCTCAACGAAAATCGGCAACCAAAAAGGTTACAGGAGAATGTACGTTAGCAACATAATAAAAGGAAATGCAGCTAAATACTTTAGATGGATCAATGTCAAAACATCCAGCCAATATTAATTTGATAAAATAGTAACCCAAGACCCATGTAAAGTACTATCTCCAACATTTCAATAAACTTCCTCAATTTGCAAATTCATTCCAACAACAAATCCAAAAGAACTGCAATTAATCACATCTTTCATTTCCACTCCAATATAGTAGTATATCTTTTTACCAAATGTGCCAACGAGTCGTCTACCTCACGACCAAGAGTTAAGATGGTACCGTCACCTCAGTCACAGGCTCGCATATAGCGGCGTGACGAGGGCCATTCTTTATCACCAATGGTAGGTGCTAGCAAGTTAGATTAGTAATCAATCGAAGGGTAAGCACCAACCAAACTTACCGGCAAACAACAAACAAGTTTGCCAATCCACCAAAAAGCAAGCAACAACCATGCTTGCAAACACGAACATTGGCACAAGAGGTATAAAAATAATTCCTTTCAACTCATCAAACAGTTTTGATCCATCTAAGCAACAATTATCTCCAAAATATTCTTAAATCATAATAGGGCTTTTCAATCTGTAAATATTGTGCCATGGAGTAAGTAGAAAGAGACATTTCAATTTATTATTGAAGCTGTACATTCTCACCTTACAAAACGCCGACTTCGCTACCGACTCTACTCCCTATGAGCAGGAGACGTCACAGTTAGGGGTGATATCGGTTCGGTCGGTTCGGTTTTTGGAGTTCTTAACAACCGAATAATCGGTTCGGTTTTTCATATGAAGCTACCGAAACCGACCAAAGAGGTGATCGGTTTTTTCGGTTTCGGTTCACTCGGTTTCGGTCGGTTTGTTTCGGTTTTTCGGTTTTGAATTATGGGCCTTGTTTGGGCCTCAGAATATGAAACAAAGATAAAAAAAACATAATTATTGGGCCTCATTTTGGGCCAAAAATGCAGATTTTGTAGAACTTAGATCAGGTTCAGGATCATCCATCTGACAAAAAACACATAAATACTTCAAATCTCAATAACAAATAAAACAGCCGAACAATCTCGTCAAAAAATAATAATAATAAAACAAGTTGGGTCGGTCCTCGACGCCTGATTAGAACCGAAAAAAAATAGCAAACCCAGATTACTCCTCTAGATTTTTTAATACTAGCAAACCCAGATTTTTTAATACCAAAAGAATTAATTAAGTTACAAAACCCCACTCAGTTTACTCCTTACATACGAAGTTAATACCAAAAGAATAAGTTACGAAGAACGGGGCCGTGGTGTTGAATCTGTTGATAGAAGTTAATACCAAACCTTTGATTTTTTTACCTTAGTGTTCTCGTGACGAGAGATCGAGAATAGAGAAGCAGGGGAGAGAGTCGAGAGAGATCGAGATTAAAGAGATGCTCCAATGGCGTCTGACACCTTCAATAGCGTGAGGTTGAGGGAGAGAGAGATGGCGTCGGATCATCTTGAGAGAGTGAGATCTGAGAATGAGATTTTTGTTGTGGTGTGTGTTGTGCGGCTGTGGAATGAAATTCTGTAGGGTTTTGTATATATAGGTTGTAATGAACGGCTAGAATTCCCCCAAACTTTTAGAGATGGATGGCTAGGATTAAAAACTATGGTAGGGGCATATATAATTCGGTTCGGTTCGGTTTTTTCGGCTGCCCTCCGTAAAACCGAAAACCGAACCGAAAAAAATAATTTCTATGAACAAAAACCGAACCGAACCGTATTTCTCCACTAAACCGAACCGAACCGACTACTTCGGTCGGTTTTTTCGGTTTTTCGGTTTTTTATATCACCCCTAGTCACAGTGATAGTCCTTATGATATCCCCACCTAGGAATATGAATAACGCTCCACCATAAGGTTTACAAGCAAAGCTCATGCCCAAAAGCAAATGACATGCATGAAATGCTTTATGAAATTTAGCAAAGCTACGCTCTACGAATTTTCTGGAATCCTCCTATTAATTTGTTCACCACAAGATTTTTACCAAAAACCCAGGACACATATAAGAAGATCATATCAAAATTTCAGAATTTTATGACCTTGGGAGTATTTTTAAACAGGTATCGATTAGACCAAAAACTCACGGTGATTTCCAGAAAACAGATTTTAGGCCAACTTCAAACTGAAATCTGTTATTTGTCAGGCACAACTAAGGCACGTGGCTTACATATAGTTGAAGCTCTGTGTGTCTAGTTTCCAACAAAGAAAGTGGAATGTGTTTTCGAGTTTTCCAGGCAGAGTTATAGCCGTTTCCGTGAAGTACGATGGTGCTGTCAGCACAGTAAATTCTACGACAGCAGCTCAGTGTCAGAGTTTTATAAATTTATGTACTTTGAATAAAATCGTAAAATTTTAGCACAACAGATTAGACATGTATATAAACCTACAGTTAAAAATCTCATAGCATTTTGAGTTCGAAAACTGGAGTGGAAAATTCATCAAAGTTACCGCAGACTTGACTTCTTAACACAACTACTTATCCTATTCGACACTAACTCGAATATTTCTATAACAAACTTTCTTTTTCCTCAACTAATCATATAGTTAACCTTGCATAATATATCCATACTTAATAATATGCTGTCACACTAACAAATTTATCAATTTGAGAATTATCAAAACTAGACACATGAAAGTAATTGTATTTACCTTAGGCTTCCTAGCTCCTTGGCTCTCTCTCTCTCTCTCTCTCTCTCTCTCTCTCTCTCTCTCTCTCTCTCTCTCTCTCTCTCTGCTAGCAACAACAAAAGAGAATAATGAATTCTCTTGATTTGTTTCAACTTAGACTCATAAGCATGATGTGGAAATTAAGCATGATGTGGAAATAAAAGCATGAGGTGGCTTAATGCATGCACACCTTAATTTGTGCTTATAGATAGACATGCCAATGTTTCTTAGATGAGAACAAAAGAGCAACTAAATGGTTCTTAGCCCTTCTACGGGTTTTTTTTTAAACTAATAATAAAGCACTTCCATTTTAGTTCACCATAAAACAAAGAGAGACACACGATCACATGAGATGCAAAAATGCCATATCAGGTGCGATGCACGTGCAAATTCGAAATGGGTATTACATCAAAACACTTCAATCTGAGTACTCACATTGGTTTACTCCGGAAATAAATGCGGATACTTCTCTCTAACCTCATCTTCCCTTTCCCCCGTCGAGTCCTCGCTACCCTGACTTCTCCACAAAACTAGCACTAATGGTAACGTCTTACCCCTCAATACTTGGTCGTGCAAATCTAGGATACGGACCGGTTCTTCCCATAAGACGCATCGGCCTCTAACTCGAGTTCGGACCACTCTAACACATGCGACGGATCCGGTTCATACTTTCTTAACATTGACACATGAAACACGTCATGTATGCCCAATAACCTCGGTGGTAAAGCCAAACGATACGCAACCTCCCCAATCTTCTCAATGATGTCGAATGGCCCGATATAATGCGGTGAAAGCTTTCTCTTTTTCCCGAAATGAGACAAACCTCTACGCGACGATACTTTAAGGAATACATGATCCCTTTCTTCAAATGACAATGGGCTACGACGACGATCGGCATAATTTTTTTGCCTAATTTGCGCGGTCAACTATCTTTGGCAAATCACCTTAACTTGTTCGGTTGTTCTCTCTTGAGCTTCCTTAAGGCATTGACGAATTGCTTTCATGCTCTCGGAGGTCTCCTTAATCATATCTAGTCCTATGAGCGTATCCTCTCTCATTTCGGTCCAACACATAGGCAATTGACACGGTCTCCCATACAAAGCCTCATACGGTGCCATTTCGATACTAGATTGATAGCTATTGTTGTACGCGAACTCAACTAACGGCAAGTGATCTTCCCAACTACCCTGGAAGTCCATCACACAAGCTCGAAGCATATCTTCCAAAATTTGAATCGTTCTCTCGGATTGCCCATTGGTTTGAGGATGATACGTGGTACTATACAAAAGATTTGTGCCCAAAGCGGCTTGCAAACTCTGTCAAAAATGCGCGGTAAACCTCGGATCGGGATCGGACGTGATGGATACGGAAATATATACCATGAAGGCGAATAATCTCCCGGATATACAAACGGCTAAGCGTATCCACGGAATCGATAACCTGAATAGGTAAGAAGTGAGCGGTTTTAGTCAAACGGTCCACGATTACCCAAATAGCGTCATGCCCCCTAGGCGATCTCGGTAAACCCGTAACGAGATCCATGGTCACATTCTCCCACTTCCATTCGGCTACTGGTAATGGTTGCAACTCCCCCGCAGGTCGTTGATGTTCGGCTTTCACTTGTTGGCACATGAGACACTTTGACACGAAAATCACAACGTCCGTCTTCATTCCGGACCACCAAATTTGCCTACGTAAATCATGATACATTTTTGTTCCTCCTAGATGAACGGCTAATGGAGAATGGTGAAACTCTCACAAAATTTCTTCTCGACACGAAACGGGTACGAATAACTTTCCTTGATAGCGCAACCTTCAGTCGGCGTGAATCATCCACCCTTCTTGAGCATTTCCGCTAGGAATCTAATACGAAGTTCCTCTGCTTCCTCATCGTGTTGTTGAGCCTCAATTACTCTTGTCGATAAAGTCGATTGCACCGTCAAGTTACATAATGTGACCCCTTCCCGAACTTCCTCAAAGTGCGTGGCATAGATGCCTAAATCGCTCATGTCTCTCCATTTGTGAATCGCTAAGCTCGCAAGGTGTGTCAGTTTTCTACTCAACGCATTTGCCATGACGTTTGCTTTCCCCGAGTGATAGTCCAATTCAAAATCATAATCCTCCAAGTGCTCTATCCAATGGCGTTGACGTAAGTTGAGTTCTTTTTGAGAGAACAAGTATTTCAAACTTTTATGGTCGGAGAATACTTCGACACTCTATCTTTTGAGTCTATCTTAAGCTTATTAGGACACTGGTGTGGCCCGATGAAGAGTCGTGCATCTCGATGATGCACGTTTTCAATTTTCAAGTCCTCAGAACAAGTGAGACTTTCGGAAATCAAAAGCTTTCTACACCCTTGCCTATACACATGATTGAGGTTTTAAACAGAAAATGAGGAACAACAAAAAGAGTGTCATGATGCTTACACCAGTTAGGTAACAAGTGCCTCGTCACTTACACCACCTGGCTAACGGCGCTGTGCCGCTCACGCCATTCTGGTTATAGTATCATGTCATTCATACCGAGTTGTTCCAAACCTCAAAGTTGAAACTCCAAGAGTGGAATAGCCGAAGGTTTAGACTTCTTTTGACATCCTTTAGAATCACTTGTTTCAAGCAATGATACACTTTTGAAAAGAATTTTGAGGATTCTGGCAGTATCCGAACATCTTGAGACAGACTCATCTTCTAGTTTTAGTGTAATGCCCCGAATTTTGGGAACGTTAAATAAACAATTTTATTGAAAATCTAAAGAGAGCCTGGCTCATTATCACATCATAACTCCCATACGAGTTCATTATTTACAAAACGGAGGGAATTCTAGGGTTCCTAACTACAGCTCCGCCTGCTCCTCCATCCTAGCCAGCTCTTCGGCTTTGAAAGCCTCCAAGGTGTAGAGTTCACCATGTTCATCTACAAGGTCTGACTCATTATACCAGCGTCGCCACTAGTATAATATGTCAGGGTCACCAAAAGTAACACCATGAGCTACGAGAGCTCAGCGGAATAATCCTAAACCCACTAACCCTTAACTTACACATAACAGGTCATACAAGTAGTACACAATTCATAATTTTCAAATAGTACATGCATATTCAATAAGGTAATTCACAATGACACATCCACATTCCCTATTCTAACGTTGGTGTCGGTGCTTTCTGTGTTTCTCCTACGCGACTCATCGTAGACCGTGTCTCATTTTCATTTGCCAAATCAACATTTTGAAAAAAACATTTTTAACACACACAACCTCGGTTCCGCCGCTCCGGGTTCTCGAGTATCCTCACAATGGTTCCGCTGTTTCGGGTTTCCATTGGCACATAAAAATATTGAATTTGGCATTGGCTCCTCTCCGCGGATAACCAATCCACAATTTAAACCTCGGTTCCACCGCTCCGGGTTTCCAAGTGTCCCCACAATGTTTCAGTCGTTCCAGGTTCCCATTGGGTTTTCAAAAAATATTTTTGCACACCCAACCTCGGTTCCGTCGCTCCTGGTTCCCGAGTATCCTCACAATGGTTTCGCTGTTCCGGTTTCCCATTGGCACACAGAAACATGAATTTGGCATTGGCTCCTCTCCGCAGATAACCAATCCACAATTCAAACCTCGGTTTCGCCGCTCTGGGTTCCCGAGTTTACCACAATGGTTCCACCATTCCCGGTTCCCATTGGGTTTTCGAAAATCATTAAAACACGAATTTACATTGGCTCCTCTCCGTGGATAACCAAGCACAATTCCACCCTCGGTTCGGCCGTTCTGGGTTCCCGAGTATACCACAATGGTTCTGCCGCTCTGGGTTCCCATTGGTTTTCAAAAGAAGTCTTTACACACACACACCACACAATAGGCTACCAAATCCGGCCGCATTGTGGTTTCAAAACATTTTTCTTTTTCAAAACAAACCTTGTCATTAACCACACTCTAAGTGTCATTTTTCTACTTTCTCAATTTCTGTGTCTCGTTTTTATGCATAGACTCCACGGCATGACTTTTCACGTAAGTACACATAAATCATTCATTATAATCTTGAGCTAAACTAACAAGATCATCCAGCTCTATATTACTTATCATGCTCATAAAAAATTTCCTAAGTTCACATAGTCATGCTCAACACTTAGCACATAACATAAAGCATAATGTCACATGGACGGACACCTTTGGAGTGGAAACCACTTATGCTTTATCACACATCAAACAAATAATCCAAGGCTCATAACCATCTCATGGATCAAAATAATTATACTACCAATCAAACTACTACTTTAACTTAACATGCATTTCCAATCACAAAATATAATTATAGTTTTCTTTATACTTAGAGTTAGTGAGTAGGGGAAAATCTACCATTCTTCTTGGCGATAGGGACGGGTACGGGAAAGTAGGTCGGCTATCGAACAGGCGACCTCCTACGGTAAGCTTGCGGTAGTTTCGAAAGAGAAGAGGTTTCTCTCGAAACTAGTTCTTGACTAAACTACTAAACTTTTTGGATTGAAAGGGTGGTCAAGTGGTGGTTTAGTGGCGGCCTTGGATGAGTTTCTTGAAGAACTCAAGAACAAAGGAAGAACAAGGAAGAGCAAAGTAAGAACACAAGAATTCTAGAGAGAGAAGTTGAAAAGCTTGAAGGTGTGTGTTGAATGGCATGAGGGGGGTCCTATTTATAGCAAAATGTTGGGCTCCTCTCTCTCTATATGGACGGCCCTCTCTCTCTCTCTTTCTCCCATGGATTTGCTCCATTGTGTAGTCATATCTTGTCTTCCAAGCATGCTTCACTTGTCTTTTTCTATTTTTAGGCATAAGGCCATTTAACCATGTAAGATCTTAAGGCTTTTAAGTAAATCCTATGTATTTATAATCTAGGTTGCAAGACTTACAAGTTTCATGATGCTAAAAGAAGTAGACTTTCTATGTTTAGTCAATCCTAGGTCTAGGTTGTAGCCAATTTCTAGGATGAGTAAAGACTAGGTGGTAAGCAAATCTAGGATGATTAAGGCTAGGATTTTGTGTTTAAAGAGGCCTAAAGTAGGTTGTAAGGTGATGCTAGGTTAAAGTAATAAGTTGGCTAAATAGGGTGAAATAGACACATGCACACACACACACACACACACACTTCTCTCTCTCTCTCTCTCTATGTGTGTATATATATATATATATGTATGTATGACTAAGTATATGTAGGTCTAAGTAGCTTTACTAGTTTAAGAAAAGAGTAATGATGAAACTCAAGGCTTTCAATGACAAGACATTGCCCAATGGTTAATATTTTCCTAGGAACACTATATATATATATATATAGTGTTCGTCTCCCGTAAGGACCACCTTATTTTAATAAAATGCGGACCTCCCATTTCCGATCAAATTTTGATGATTCGAGCCGCTAAATGTGTTCAGAACGTGATTTTAAACGTACCAACGAGAAATTAGCAAAAAAAAGGACCCGGAAGGGCTTCATCCGAGCAGTTTTGTTTATTTTTCATCGAACGGTTCAAATAAAAACTACTCAGATGAAGCTCTTTTCGATGTTTTTTTTTGGCTAATTTTTTTCGATTACCCTTAAAATCACATTCTGAACACATTAAGCGGCTCAGATCATCGAAATTCGATTGGGAAATGAGAGAAATGTGGAGGTCCACATTTTAACTAAAATGAGGACTCCCTCATTTAAAACTGACTGTATGTATATATATATATATAATAAAAACAATTTACTAGTTTAACATTGATAAAGATCAGAGTGGATCAACACATTAACAGAAAAGTTACTGGATTAACAGGGGAAGGAGAAGAGAAGTAGAACTGCAAAATACAATAGAGAGAGATCAGTAGTAGAAACCAAGAATGAAACTTGGTTTTTACTAGAGTCAGTGAATCCTTTTATAGAATAAGGATTACCGACTGTTTACATTTTTCTTATTAGGTAACTGTAACCATGTGACTGCTTTCAGTGGAAAAGCAGTTGAATAACTGTGGGCAGCTACAGTCTGTCTTTTGCGGCAAAAGCTAATTGAGTGAGCAGTTGATTGGTCCTTTTTCCTTGAGTGAACAGTAAAAGGATGTCATTTTTCCCCGTGAGTGAACAGTGAAAAGGTGAACAGTGACTTGGATGAACAGTGGCCTGTCGGTGATCAGTAGGTTGAATAGTGATTTGAACAGTAATCAAATGATTAATTATTGTTTTTAAACTGTGGAAAGCATTTTGAATAGTTTCCTGGGTAGGAAAGTTGATTGCTGAAGGCTTGATCACCGGAATTGAGCAAGAAAGTAGTTGATTGAATAGTTTCCTTTGCAGGAAAGTTGATTGAACATTGCCTTTACTTTCCCCTCGTGACTGAATAGGAAAGATTAACCATTGTCTGAACAGTAAAGCAACCATAAAAATGGGTCTTCGATTGAACAATTTGCTGATGATGGATTATCAGTCTAGTACTCCATCATGTTGTCATAATTATGTAGCTCATCTGAGGACAGATTGTGCCAATAATCATCATTAGCATCTGCAGTATCATCAACAATTGGGGTAGATGCAGATGAAGTGTTGTTGACTAGTTGATCTTGGTATTGGGTTACTAGTCTTCTAAAATGGGTGTGGAAGATAAACGGGACTTCTTTAACAGGTTCAGTGGATCTGATCTTTTGAATAGGGTCTTCACAGATTAAGTAGTTGAGATCATTAAGCAAATGATCACCTTGACTAGTATCTCCAAGCTGGGTAGCAATGGTGTAGGGAGGTAATCCCGAACAGGTACAAAAGAGGCCCGAACACGTGGTACGTGGGGCCCGGGATAAATGTAATTGGAGCATCTACCGTGCAGTACGGCGAACGGCAGTAAGGACCGGGTACATGAGAGGTCTCAGGTCCAAGATACCCGAGCATGGGTATGGTCCAAAGAGCAAGGGAAGTTGTCGGACCAGTCGCATGGTAAAAGGACCAATGATATGAGAGATCATTGGTCCAGATAGACTGTTCGGCAACGAGAGGGCCGAACAGGAGCAACATTCTGGAGGAGGTGCCAGGAGACGCTCCAGAGGGGTCCAGAGATGGCAAATACCCAGTAAGGAAACAATGTCTGGAGAAGATACCCAACGGGAATGGGGTGAACGGCCAATTAAGGAAAAAGTTCCTAAATGGTCTATAAGGTAATATACAGTTAAGGGAATGAGAATCCCTGATATTCTGGGTTCCTTTACGAGAAAGGAAACTTAGGGCAACGAGATGGCTTGGACAGCAAGCATGAGTGGATCTATAAATATGAGGTAAACCTAGAGGAAAAGGTACGCAACTCGTGGCTATTTGCTCATTACCTACTAATAATTAGAGTTTTTACAAGTACGAAATACTAACTTTGGCATCGGAGGGCCTTTGCCACGAGAAGGCAAAGGTGCGCTCACCCTTTGTCTGTTTTACAAGTTGAACTCCGGCGATGCGCTAGGATTCCGGCGAGGGGTTCGAAGTAACCGTTACGATTCGGTGTGGTTCAAAGGCTCTTTCGGTTTCCTGCACTTACAATTGGCGCCGTCTGTGGGAAACGAAAGAGATCCCTTTGAAAAAGCGACCATGGTGGAAGAAGATCCAAAGACTCCACTTGACTCAAACAATCGGCTGGGTGGGGGAGGTGATAAATCCCCGCCAAGCCCTCCGAGGAAGCCCGATGGTGGGCGTGCGGGAAGGACCACGAGCAAGGACCGCCCCCTGACGATCCATGGCGATTCCAAAAACAAGGACGAAAGGACAGCCACAGAATCAACGAGAAGGAGTAAGTCCCGCCGTGGGAGGGAATCAGTGGCACATTCGAAAAGCGTGCACAGCAGGGAAGATATCCTGGATAAGAAGAGACAGGAAATAGAGGACTACGCTCGCCTGATTAGGAGGCGAGAATATGAGATTCAACAACTACAACGGATACGAGAACATCCGGAGGATTCTGGACTTTCACGAAGAAAGTCCAAAAAAGAAAGGCTGGATATGGCAGGGTACAAGAGAGCTTCTTCACGAAAAAGAAGGAGTAGGAGTCTCACTCCAAAGCGCTTGAGGGCTTCTTCACGAAAAAGGAAAAGCAGGAGCAAGAGTTCCTCTCTCGAGGAAAGAGGGAGCAGGAAGCACCACAGGGATAGGTACGAGAGACCTGATTCCGACTGGGAAAGAAATAATGCCAGGGCTGCAAAGGGGCCAGAGGAGGGGACCATGTCTGCACGAGAAGCAGCCCGGAGAGCCCTTAGCAACATAGCACCTTCTCCTTTTGCAAAGAGATTGCAGGATGCAAGGCTGCCGAGCAGGGTTAAACACGGGACGTTTATCCTGTACGAAACCAATGCAGACCCGGTGGCGCACATACAGCATTACCAGCAGGCAATGTTTATGCATGATGGTGATGACGCAATCATGTGCAAGATGTTCCCATCTAGTTTGGGAAAGGTGGCCCTGTCTTGGTTCCATAAGTTGGGGCCGAACACCATACGGGGATGGACACAGTTGGCCGAGGAATTCACTGCTCGGTTCCTGACGAGTAGGAAGCCCCCCAAGACATTTGAGAGTCTCTCCGTTATGAAACAAGGGGAAAACGAGCCGATCATGGACTATGCCAAGAAGTATTGGGAGACTTTCAACGAGATTGAAAGTTGTAGTGAGGAGTATGATATAGCAACGTTCAAGACTGGGTTGCCTGTTCGGGGGGAGCTACGAATGTCCCTGAACATGAGTCCAGTGAGCACACTAGCGAAGCTAATGGAACGAATTAAGCAGCACACTAGGAACGAGGATGACATACTACGGGAAGATGGCAAGTTGAGTGCCGAGCAAGTCAAGGGCCCTGCGAAGAAGGCGGATAAGCCCGAGCCCAAGTCTTACAAAGAGAGGAAGGAACATGGGCAGACTAGGAACGAGTAGTACCGGGAGAAGCACGCCCCTGACCCAAAGTCCTTCTTCTCAGTAACGACAGTTTGGAAAGAACCGATTTATCGGGTTCTTTATCGAATAAAGAATCGCCCGTACTTCAAGTGGCCTCCAAGGCTGGAAGGTGATAAAGATGCAAGAAGGGCTACGAGTCAGCACTGTAGTTACCACAAAGACTGGGGTCACATGACAGAGGACTGCGAGATGTTCAAGCAGCACCTTGATGACCTAGTCTCACGTGGATACCTAAAGGAGTTCATCCAAGAGGAGTACAAGGGTGCCGAGAAGGCAATGGAGCTGGGTTACGAGCAGAATCCAAGGGGCGTGATCCATATGATACATGGATTGGCCACACCTTATACAAGAAATGAGGTGAGATTGCTCCAGAGGCAAGTAAAGCACGACCAGCACGTGATGCGGTTGGGAAATAAATGAGGGCGTGAAGCGGGAGGATGCGACGAGGGCATAGTCTTCACGGAAGAGGACCTGGGAGGAGTCCAGGTGCCGCACAATGATGCTATTGTCATAACCCTACGAATTGGGGAATATGACATGGAGAGGATTCTGGAGGATTCAGGAAGCTGCACCGAGGTGCTTTATTATGACGCATTCAAGAAATTGGGGTTGGCACAGGCGGACTTGGTACAATCAGTAACTCTGTTGGTCGGGTTCAGTGCAGGGGCAGTCTGGCCATTGGGCAAGGTGACCCCTTCCTGTTCGGGCAGGAACAGTGGTTCTGAGAACCGACTTCTTAGTGGTGGACGTGCCATCTTCCTATAACGCGATTATAGGAAGAACCTGGTTACACAAAATGAGGGTGGTTTCCTCCACCTACCATCAGATGGTAAAGTTTCCAGGGTCCAATGGTATTGAGAGAATAAGGGGGAACCAAAAGACAGCCCAACAATGCTTGGTTTCCATAATCAAGAAGGCACCCAAGGCACAGTTGGTGCAAACAGTCGAGGTCACCAACTAGCCGACCATCGAGGATGTCGGAGGGAATCCAACCGAGAAAGTGGTGGAAGGATTGAAGAAAGTCCAGATCAACGAGAATGATCCTAAAAGGTATTTCCTAATTGGGGAAAACCTGTGCAAAGAAGAAGAGGAAGAGTTGGTGGAGTTTCTCAAAGAGCACGTTGATGTGTTTGCTTGGGTGCCCGAGGAGATGCCTGGGGTGGATGCTAACGTGATTTGCCACCACCCACAACACAGACCTGTAATGCAGAAGAAAAGAAGATCTGTCGTGCAGCATGTGGATGCTGTTATCGAGGAAGTCGATCGTTTGCTCGAGGCAAAGGCGATACGAGAGGTGTACTACCCCGAGTGGTTATCCAACACAGTGGTGGTGAAAAAGAAGAATGGGAAGTGGCGAGTTTGCGTCAACTTCACAGATCTAAACAAGGCATGTCCAAAAGACAATTTTCCCCTGCCCAGGATAGATCAGTTGGTGGATGCAACAGCTGGGTATGGACGTATGAGTTTTCTCGACGCTTATCGAGGATATCACCAGATAGCCATGTACGGCCCCGATCAGGAGAAGACGTCTTTTATCACACCACGAAGGCTGTATTGTTACAGTGTTATGCCTTTTGGTCTGAGGAATGCTGGAGCAACTTACCAGAGACTAGCAACGATTATGCTAAAAAAGTTGCTCGGCAAGACCATGGAGGTGTACATAGACGATATGGTGGTGAAAAGTAAGGAGAAACGGGACCACATCGCTGATCTGAAAGAAGCTTTTGAAATACTGAGGGAGTATAAGCTGAAGTTCAACGCCTCGAAATGTGCATTTGGAATAAGTTCTGGGAAGTTCCTAGGTCACCTGGTGACCATTAGAGGGATAGAGGCGAATCCCGATCAAATTGTAGCTTTGCAGAAGCTACAGAGTCCAAGGACCACGAAGGAGGTCCAGCGATTGACGGGGATGGCAGTAGCCCTTAATAGGTTCATTAGTCGGTCGAGCGACAAGTGTAGACCTTTCTTTCAATTGCTGAAGAAAAGAGAAGATTACGAATGGGGAGCAGAGTGTGAGCAAGCGTTCCAAGACCTGAAGAAGTACTTGGCGGCAGGCCCACTCCTGTCAACCCCTGAGCCTGGTGAGATCTTGACCTTGTACTTAGCAGTCTCTGAACATGTTGTAAGTGCGGTCTTACTGAGGAACAAGGGATCCGAGCAAATCCCTGTCTATTACGTAAGCAAGACGCTATTGGATGCAGAGACGAGATATCTACCCCTTGAAAATTGGTCCTGACACTGAGGACGGTGGTTAGAAAGTTGCCCCATTACTTCCAAAGTCACAAAGTTGTGGTTTACACAGAGTTCCCGTTGAAGTCGTTGCTTCAAAAGGTCGATTTCTCGAGACGGATATCAACATGGTTGGTGGAATTGAGCTAGTATAATATTGATTATTAGTCGCGCATGGCAGTCAAAGGGCAAGTTTTGGCAAACTTTGTGGCAGAGTTCTCTCTCACAGTGGCTCCACTGCCTCCTACGAGAAAGGAGCAGTTGGTCGAGCCAGCAGCCAAGAAGCAAAGGGCATCCGCCGAGCAGGACCCTTTGGAATGAAAGCTTTTTGTTGATGGATCCGCATGCAACACCGGATCTGGAATTGGGGTGGTGCTTTTCCCCCCTGAAGGAGTTATGATCGAGTTATCCCTGCGCCTGGGTTTTAGTGCGTCAAACAACGTGGCGGAGTATGAGGCACTCTTGGTAGGATTACGAAGCGCGAAGACCTTAAAAGTTAAAAGAGTTCGAGTATTCTGTGATTCACAACTCGTGGTGAATCAGCTGTCCGGGGAGTATGAGGCCCGGAATGAGAAGATAGCAGCCTACATGGAGGCAGTCAAGGATTTGCTTGACACCTTTGAGAAGGTACACATTGAGCAGATAAGCTCTGCACAGAACGCCCACGCTGACTCACTGGCTTGGTTGGCAGCGGCTGTGCCAACAGAGTTCAGGAGAAAGGTGTCAGTGGATTATCTTGCTGAGCCGAGCATTGGTAAAAGTGTGGAATTGGTCTTGGATGTGAACCAATGACCAAGTTGGATGGACCCAATAGTGGAGTTCCTACAAGATGGGACACTCCCCACAGATAAAAAAGAGGCTCACAAGATAAAGACAAAATCTGCAAGGTTTTGGCTATCACCAGAGGGGAAATTGTACAGGAAGTCCTTCACTGGACCGTACCTGCTTTGTGTGCATCCCGAGATGGTGCAGAAATTTCTCCATGAGATACACGAGGGAACATGCAGAAGTCATGCAGGTGGGAGATCCATTGCTCACCGTGCAATCACCCAGGGTTACTGGTGGCCGCACATGCAAGAAGATGCAAAGGTGTATGTGAAAATTTATGAGAAGTGTCAGAAGTTCTCACCTATGATCCGAACACCAGCCGAAGATCTGGTGCCCTTGACAAGTCCTTGGCCGTTTGCGCAGTGGGGAATGGACATCGTGGGTCCACTCCACAAGGCTACTGGGAATAGGAAGTTTCTGTTGGTAGCAACGGACTACTTTACCAAGTGGATTGAAGCAGAACCACTAGCAAAAATCACAGAACCTATGATAGAAAGGTTCGTGTGGAAGAGCATCATCACTCGATTTGGGGTTCCTTACTCTTTGATCACTGATAATGGGTCGCAGTTCCAGAAAAAGTTCAAAGCTTTTTGTGCCCAGTATGGAATAAGGAACTATTACTCCACACCAGCCTACCCTCATAGCAATGGGCAGGCGGAGGCGTCCGACAAGACTATACTTGACGGGATCAAGAAAAGGTTGGACAAAGCAAAAGGCAAGTGGCCCGACGAATTGCCACTTTTCCTGTGGGCGCACCGAACAACTCCTAGGAGGTCTACGGGAGAGACCCCCTATTCGCTAGCATACGGAACGGAGGCTGTGATTCCACTGGAGGTTGGATTGCCGACCAACAGGACCACATTGGTGGAGAGTGGGGGTAATGATAGAGCCCTGGAAATTGAGCTAGACCCCGCCGAGGAGAGGAGAGAACGAGCTCTAGTGCACCTGGCCTCATACCAGGAGCAGCAAATGAAAAGCTACAACAAACTTGTCCACCCACGAGAGTTCGGTGTTGGAGACCTTATGCTACGAAAGGTGCTCGGCAACACCAAGGTGTGTGGGCTCCCGCGCCCGAAAAGCGCTAATTCGAAGAGTCGCCACCCGGATTTTTGAGATGGATGATCCGAGAAACCGAGAGCTTGATTTGAAAAAGAAAGGTTTTTGGTCTAGCGAAAACGTTGAGATTTTGGATCCGGGAGCCACGTTACGAACGGGGAAGGTTTTGTTGAAAAAGCACCCCGCTCGCCCGGTAAAACCGGTCTCTACTAAGCATTTTAAATGGGGGATTTAATATCATTTGAAAAACTTAACTTAAAAACATATACGGGAAAGGGACACGGGATTAAATATAACACCTTGGCGTGCTTGTGGTGCGAACTGTACAGAATGATAAGAATGATGCAAGCAAATATAATGAAAAACATATGACAAGCTGTCTGGACCGCGACCATTTCTTACGCGGCACACTGTAATGCCCCGCACGGCTCTTCAGTATGCTGCGCGTGACTTACTTCCTGCTGTCAGACTGTTACAAGCGTTTAAAATATCATTCAGCCCACTGTTTTCACCGTACACCTTTTAAAAGACCCATCAAAAGTCATATAATGACCAGATCATCCCAAAAAGACTATTATTTTCTCAAAACATGATCCCAAAATAGTTTTTAACGTGTTTGATCATTCGGGATGATCTAGAAAACCTTGTTTGAGAGCGAACATGACTTGTAGATATGGTCTTACTTTTAAAGAAATAAGAAACGATCCAACAGTGAAATAAGCGGCCTGACAACAAAGTACCTCCGATCCGACAGCTGCTTACAATGACATCATAACCAACATGCCGTGGCGCTTAACATGATACGTCGTGCGATGCCGGATGCATCGCACGGTGCAACCAACACACCGTGCGGTACACCTGTCTACACATTCTAAAATCAGTTTGCTTTTACATGACAAAACAAACCATAGGTCCGCAAAATAGTTTGTTATATTTTTCGAATCTTTGAAAAATGATTTATGAGACCCATTTGTTTATCTTATCATGTAAAATAATGTTAAAAGCTTCTTGAAATATTGAAAGAACTCATGAAGTAAAAAAAAAAAAGGACTTTTAACATGAAACTTGAATCTAGAATGTACCCGCACGATCTTTAAGCAATATTAGTCAAAATATGAAAAGAAAATGCAAAAAAAAGAAAAGAAAAAGAAAAGAAAAGAAAAACTTTGAATGTAAAGCTCGTTTGAGACTCAAGCTCGGTATAGAAAGACCGAGAAGGGTCTCGATCGGCTCCCCTCAAGGCTAAATGTGGTTTAGCCCAAGGAAATGGATTTATACCTTTTGATCGAAACTTGGATGTGCTTGAAGGTGGAGGAATGGAAGTTGATTTGGATTGAACTTGAAAGATTTGAGAGCAAATGGGTGTAGAGAGAGAGAGAGAGATGTGTATAGTGGTGGTGGGTGTAAGAAGTTGTAGAGAGAGAATCAAAAGAGAGTATTTTTAGAGAGAGAGAGTGAGAGCCAAAAAAATGGCATAGTAACTTTACTTGGAGTTGGAGGGGTCCTTCTCAACTAGAGAGGGGGTGTATTTATAGGCAAAAGAGGCAAGGATGATCACTAAAGGAGGGGAGGTGACTTCTGAGCCGAATAAAACTCATTTTCTGGCACAGACGCTCCTCCTGCAGGCGTGGCCAACAGCTTTCTGCGACTGTCAGAACTTTTTCTCAAGGTGCCGTGCGACGTAGTGGAGTCTCGTTCGACAGAGTGATTTTTTGAATTTTCTAAGGTGCCGTGCGCCCTTTTGAAGTGCCGCGCGCTATGTGAATCAGTACATCACACCGAACTTCGCGAGGGCGCCCCGGACACTCCCGAACTCGGATTTGGACGCGGTTCGAAGCGTTGGAAAGCTCGTCGAGTCTTCTTTCTAACCCAATTGGTTTCACTCAAAGACATTTTATACATTGAAATGTGTGCCCATTTTACCCTCAGTGTGTCATGGAAAAAGTTGTTTTTGACAAGATAAACACATTTTTCTCTTTTGCAATTGAACCGGGGGCCACCCTACATGGTTGAAAAGGGGTTTTCTTGAGGTTAAAGAAGGAGTAGCAAAGGAGAAGCAAAGGAGCAACAATCCAAGCCTCGAAGGTATATTTTTCCTTATTTCATCATTGGGGAAACTTAAAGATTATTCGGAAGTCCAGATTGGGGTGTCTACAGTAGTCCCTCTTTAACGGAACTTATGTACCATTGCTTGGTGTAAGTGACGTTAAAGATTAGACATCCCAATCCATCGCTCCAAAGTCTTTAAGTTAAATGCAAGAATGCAATAAAGGTGGTCGCGCTCATGGAGCTGCCTACGTACCCCGTTGTAGGGATCAGACCAGCGTAGTTCCATTGGGACAATGCAAGTAAAGCGAGTCCCGGGGGACGAAAATCATGCATTAAACTTGAGAAGATTGAATGCCGGTGGTGTCGTATGTCATTCAAAAAGTGCAATAAAACTCATAACGAACCCTTGGGAGGTGAAAATTGAATCTTGAATTTTGAATTTTTGAGACAAGCCCTCGAGAGGCGGAAATTGAATTTTGAATTTTTGAGAAGAGCCCTCGGGAGGCGAAAATTGAATTTCGAAAGAGACTTTGAGTTTGAATAGCTTGAATTTTGAAAGAGACTTGAATTTTGAATTGCTTGAATTTGAATAGAGACTTGAGTTTGAATGGCTTGAATTTTGAAAGAGACTTGAATTTTGAATTGCTTGAATTTGAATAGAGACTTGAGTTTGAATGGCTTGAATTTTGAAAGAGACTTGGATTTTGAAGAGCTTGAATTTTGAAAGAGACTTGGATTTTGAAGAGCTTGAATTTTGAAAGAGAATTGAGTTTTGAAGAGCTTGAATTTTGAAAGAGACTTGGATTTTGAAGAGCTTGAATTTTGAAAGAGACTTGAGTTTGAATGAAAGAAACTTGAATTTTCGAAGAGACCGGAAATTGAATTTTGAAGAGCTTGATTTTGCGAAAGTGGCTTGAACTTGAAGAGCTTGACGTTCTATTGATGCAAGTTGATATGTCAATGAATGTCACGTAAGCATGCAAAATCAATGCAAGTATGACAAAAGTAAGTCCCGGAGGACGAGTGCTAGACAAAGTGAAGTCCCAGAGGACAAAGTGTGAGACAAATTGCAGTCCCGGAGGACGAAGTGCAGATAAGGTGCAGTCCCAGGGGACAAAGTGCAGAAAGAGTGCGAGTCCCGGAGGACAAAGTGTGAGACAAATTGTAGTCCCGGAGGACGAAGTGCAGATAAGGTGCAGTCCCAGGGGACAAAGTGCAGATAGAGTGCGAGTCCCGGAGGACAAAGTGTGAGACAAATTGCAGTCCCGGAGGACGAAGTGCAGATAAGGTGCAGTCCCAGGGGACAAAGTGCAGATAGAGTGCGAGTCCCGGAGGACAAAGTGTTAGATAGAGTGCAGTCCCGGAGGACGAACCACAGCTTGAGAAACTAAAAAAAAAATAAAAAATAAATAAGGCTCCCAGGTCGGTTAGACCATAGCAAGAGAAACGAAGAGACTTTAGGTGCGTAAGACCGTAACTTGACAAACTAAGAGGCTTTTAGGTCGGTTAGACCGTAGCCTTAGAAATCAAGAGTCTTTTAGGTCAATTAGACCGTAGCCCGAGAGACGAAGAGGCTTTTAGGTCATTTAGACCGTAGCCCGAGAGACGAAGAGGCTTTTAGGTCAATTAGACCGTAGCCCGAGAGACGAAAGGGCTTTTAGGTCAATTAGACCGTAGCCCGAGAGACGAAAGGGCTTTTAGGTCAATTAGACCGTAGCCCGAGAGACGAAGAGGCTTTTAGGTCATTTAGACCATAGCCCGAGAGACGAAGAGGCTTTTAGGTCAATTAGACCGAGAGGCCAGAGACGAAGAGGCTTTTAGGTCAATTCGACCAGTAGCCGAGAGACGAAGAGGCTTTTAGGTCAATTTGACCGTAGCCCGAGAAACTAAGAGGCTTTTAGGTCAATTAGACCATAGCCCAAGAGACGAAGAGGCTTTTAGGTCAATTCGACCGTAGCCCGAGAAACTAAGAGGCTTTTAGGTCGGTTAGACCGTAGCCTGATTGACTGAGATGCTTAGATCCTTTTGACTGTAGCTCGATAGATAAAGAAGCTTTAGGTCCTTTTGACCATTGCTTGATAAACAAAGAAGTTTTAGGTCCTTTTGACCATTGCTTGATAAACAAAGAAGTTTAGGTCCTTTTGACCGTCGCCGATTGAATGAGAAGCTTAGGCCCTTTTGGCCGTTGCGAATTGAATGAGATGTTTAGGCCCTCTTGGCCGTCGCCGATTAAATGAGAAGCTTAGGTCCTTTGGACCGTCGCTCGAGAGACTAAGAAGCGTTAGGTCTATTAGACCGTAACTTGGTTGATTGACTTTTGGACAACATTTGAGATTCGCGATTTGGCACTTGACGACAACGATGACAACATTCCTTTTTTTTGAAAAATAGGGGACACATCTAATTACCCTTTTTGCTTTACTATCTTTGGCCGGTGACTGATATCTTGGATTTTGGGCTAGAATTCGCCTGCGTTGAGGGCTTGAATCTGAGTTAGAGTTTGTTTTTGGTCAGGGCTCGAGCTTTGGACTGAAACTTTCCTTTGATCAAGGCTTGAGCTTTGGGCTGAAGTTTGTGCCAGAGTTTTGAAGTTAGGCATACGCAAGCCTCTGTAGATGACATCGAGTTGTGGTGCCCCAGTGAATGACGAACCCCAGTTCTGATGGTTTTGACAAGCAATTGTCCAAGCGCAGTCCAGGCTATGGTTTCACTCGGGTATTAACACTCTCCTTTTGCGCTCTAAATTTTGCCTAGAACCGCCCTTTCGGGTTTTCGGTCTAGCGAGCTCTTTTGATTAACTGCCTTAACTTTTGCCTAGGCCGCCCTTGCGGGTTTTCAACCTAGCAGGCTTTTGCTCTAATTTTTGCTTGGGTCTGCCTGCCCTTGCGGTTTTCAGCCCAACGAGCTTCTCTCAGGGGTGGTATTCTTCCATGCGTTGAAATGACTTCCACGAGTCGAGAATTGACAAAACTGAGATGACGCTTTTGACTTTTGGTAAAATGAGTGGATTTTGACAAGACTACGTTGACGCAAATGAAGGAGAGAAAGACAAACCGACTTTCGAATGGAGTCCCCGACTTTTGAAAAGTTTGACTATTTGAAATGGCAGACATGCCCAGGTTCTCGGAATTCTCGTTTTGGAATTTCAAAATTATTTCACTCCATCAATTGATTTTCATTCAAATCATTCAACTTTGTTTTGTCAAAACACGAGAGTTTTTATCATGAACCGTGCCTCAGGTTGCTGACGATGACCACAATTTGAATTTTTGCTTTGGGCAATGCTTTGACTTTTTCTCCGTGTATTGACTTTCGATCATGCCTCTTAACGCCTAGGGTTCTTGCTATCAAGTTGCACTTTCCAATCTGAAAGGACTTTTTGGGTTGTAATGAGGGCCATGGTTTGGGTTTAATAAAGAAAGGACAATTGGCTCAAAAATTTCACTATCTTTTGGGTTTTCAAAGCTAGGAGCTATCTTTGAATTGTAGGTGCCTTCTTTTCATTTTTCATTTGCTTTCTCGTGCCTTTAATGCCTTCCAGTGTGTTCGGCACGTTTCATCATGTTGATGGTTTGAATCTTGATGTGTTTGGCACTTTCACTCTTTTGATACTTTGAATTTCAATATTTCTTCTGGCACTTTTATTTTTCATTTCACCTCGATGCGGGGGATAGCTGGCTAGCTGGGATTCAAAAAAAAAAAAAATTTTGATTGGGGCTCAAAAGGGGCATCAAAGGATATATCTTTATGCGTAGGATGAAAGAAACGATGGCCTTTCTTCATTCTGGATTGCGCAACCTAACAACTGAATCCTAGATGCTCCATTGAGAGGCTTTTGTTTGCATGCTCTAACTTTTGTCTAGGTCGAATTTTGAAGTTTTGACCTAGCGAGCCTTTTCAGAGTCACGACTTCGCTTCTTAGAATGAATATAGCATCGGGAAGTGGTCCCTTGAAATTCTTCTTCTTGCTTGAGGTGAGGGTTCAATCAAAAATCATCTCGTGTTTTGAAGTGATTATCATGATTCTCAACTGATGGTAGAAAACAATTTCGAAACCTTGAGTTTATTACAGAAATGTGACGTTCAAGAGACAGCAACTGATCCACTAGGGGTTGACTCAAAAGACCATGACCGAACATTGGGATTGACTTGAATGCTCGTGACCGGGCCTCAGGATGAGGCTGCCTACGTATCCTATAAAGGAATCAGGTCACAACGTAGTTCAGGCCCACGAAACTGACACTTCTTTTTCTTTTTTTGACTTTTACAGACACAGACACAACAGTGAAAGCATGAAAGACTCGAGGTACAAACTGACTTCAAACACAAAGATGATTATTTAGAGGACAAAGACTCAGAACTTGAAAACTCCCGGACTCGTGGAAGGTCAGACCGTTTCATGGCTCTTGATGATTTACCCTTCTTTGCTGAAAAAGGCGGCATTGATGCAAGGATTACGCTTGGACATGATGTCTGGCTATGGTGGAGGGATGGATCTGTCATCGATGAGGTCTTGGATAGCATGGCGAAGGCGGATGCATTCATCGGTATCATGACCGGGCATTTGATGGAAGGTGCAGAAGGCATTTGGGTTGTGATTTGCTGAAAGGTTTTGAGGTAAAGGAGTTTGGGGGAGTGGCTTGATGAGACCAGTTTTGAGGAGCTTTTCATAAACTAGGGATTGAGGTTCAGGGAAATGGGAGAAGGCCCTCCTTGGTTTGGTTCTGCGACTGAGTTGAGGGTCCATGGTGGCGCCCGTGGTGCTCCTACTTGCTTTGTAACTGTATAGCCTTCTGCTATCAATGGGACAGACCCTTTTGCCTCTGGGATCGATCTCATGTACTTCTGCTGAGACAATATGCATGTCAGCACTGGTTTCGATCAAGGGTCCAGTATCTTCCTTCGAGTGAGCCCTAGCATCATGAATTTCAGCCAGGTCCTTGAACATTTCTGAGAGCTTCACTTTTGAGAAACGTTTGTCAGCCCTGTCAACCCCTAGGTCCCCAACATCATCATTCAGTCCAACATTTGTGTTCGAAATTATGGAGGTGAAAAGGTTAACCAGCTCTTGGACCAAAGTTAGCATCTTGTCCATTTTCTGACTCATTTGCTCCACAGTCTTTTTCAGCTCATTCAATTCTGTCTGCCCTGCCATTGAGGTGATCGGAGAATGCGGTGTGGTTTTGTGTAGGATGGGTGACTCAGTACTGACAGTAAAGCAAAAATTGAATTTTAGATGAGTCTCAGACGCTTTTTTTTTTTTTTGAAAAAGAAAGAACATGTCATGTACGTGTCGTCGATCTTGATGTTGTCCTAAAGTCTAACCCAGGCTGGTCTCACTTAAGGCATTGCATAGATGGTTTCCAACAACCACGGGTAGGTTGTTTAGCAGGATTAGACCCAACGCCTTTATTATGTCCATCCAAGACAAAGCAATAAGATTGCTGCAACTAGCGTTCCCAGACCGGGGGCAGTTTGGGCACGGCGAACACCGGAGGTATCGCAAACTCTGTGTATTTAGAGTCTCCTAGACTGTCCTAAGGACTTACCATAGTTCAAATCTCACTTAAGACGTCGTACAGAAGATTTCCGATAGTCCGGGTAGGTGCCGTCAGGCAGGTTAAATTCCGAACGGGTCGGAACCAGAGCCAATCTCCTTATCGTGACCATCCGAGACAGAGCAATATGACTACCGGAATCCAGATACAGACGCGCTTAAGGTTAGACCCAAACCAAGGGAGCCGTTCGGGCACGGCAAACACCGGAGGTATCTCAAACTCCATGGATTTACAGTCTCCTAGACTGCCCTAGTGGACCTACCGTGGTTCAAATCTCACTTAGGACGTCCGTACAGAAGATTTCCGATAGTCCGGGTTGGTGCCGTCAGGCAGGTTAAATTCCGAACGGGTCGGAACCAGAGCCAATCTCCTTATCGTGACCATCCGAGGCAGAGCAATGTGGCTACCGGAATCCAGATACGGACATGCTTAAGGTTAGACCCAAACCAAGGGAGCCGTTCGGGCACGGCAAACACCGGAGGTATCTCAAACTCCATGGATTTACAGTCTCCTAGACTGCCCTAGTGGACCTACCGTGGTTCAAATCTCACTTAGGACGTCCGTACAGAAGATTTCCGATAGTCCGGGTAGGTGCCGTCAGGCAGGTTAAATTCCGAACGGGTCGGAACCAGAGCCAATCTCCTTATCGTGACCATCCGAGGCAGAGCAATATGACTACCGGAATCCAGATATAGACGCGCTTAAGGTTAGACCCAAACCAAGGGAGCCGTTCGGGCACGGCAAACACCGGAGGTATCTCAAACTCCATGGATTTACAGTCTCCTAGACTGACCGGAGGGTCCTAAAGAATTCTAAGGAAGCCTATTCCTCTAGCCCACAAGATGCAATGATGTGCGAATGATGCGTGTGTACAGGAATAAAAGCACGTAAGCAGAATATAACACATAAGTCCTAGCCATGGGTTCCTGTCCTAGTTGGGAAGGTCCTATGGCTATCTATAAGTGCAAAGGCTGGTTTTGGTCTCAAAAGGGTTCCTCGGACTAGAGCCAAGATGTACTACCCCGTGTCAAGTGTATTGCAAGACAGCGGTCGAACAGCACGATGGCTCATCATAGTCGAGGGTTGTTAGGCATCCCGGGAGAGCTTGTCACCGGTAAACCGGGCAACATAGCCGAAACACGCGTAGCGAGGCTTGTGCAGTGCATAGTGTAAAAAAAAAAAGTTAAGATTTTCAAATGACTTTAAATCCCCCAAGAAAATGTTTTTCAAGCTTGGCCCTCTTGATTATTCAATACTTTTTATTCTTTTTTTTTAAAAAAAAAAGCACAAGTAAAGTATTGAATAAAAGTCCCCAGCAGAGTCGCCACTGTGAGCTCCCGCGCCCGAAAAGCGCTAATTCGAAGAGTCGCCACCCGGATTTTTGAGATGGATGATCCGAGAAACCGAGAGCTTGATTTGAAAAAGAAAGGTTTTTGGTTTAGCGAAAACGTTGAGATTTTGGATCCGGGAGCCACGTTACGAACGGGGAAGGTTTTGTTGAAAAAGCACCCCGCTCGCCCGGTAAAACCGGTCTCTACTAAGCATTTTAAATGGGGGATTTAATATCATTTGAAAAACTTAACTTAAAAACATATACGGGAAAGGGACACGGGATTAAATATAACACCTTGGCGTGCTTGTGGTGCGAACTGTACAGAATGATAAGAATGATGCAAGCAAATATAATGAAAAACATTTGACAAGCTGTCTGGACCGCGGCCATGTTGGGCACGGCACACTGCGATGCCGTGTGCGGCACTTCAACATGCCGTGCGTGACTTACTTCCTGCTGTCAGACTGTTACAAGCGTTTAAAATATCATTCAGCCCACTGTTTTCACCGTACACCTTTTAAAAGACCCATCAAAAGTCATATAATGACCAGATCATCCCAAAAAGACTATTATTTTCTCAAAACATGATCCCAAAATAGTTTTTAACGTGTTTGATCATTCGGGATGATCTAGAAAACCTTGTTTGAGAGCCAGAACATGACTTGTAGATATGGTCTTACTTTTAAAGAAATAAGAACAGTCAACAGCAGAAATAAGCAGCCACAACAAAGAGTACCTCCGATCCAGACAGCCTGCTTACAATGACATCAGTAACCAACATGCCGTGCGCTTAACATGATACGCCGTGCGATGCCCGGATGCATCGCACGGTGCAACCAACACACCGTGCGGTACACCTGTCTACACATTCTAAAATCAGTTTGCTTTTACATGACAAAACAAACCATAGGTCCGCAAAATAGTTTGTTATATTTTTCGAATATTTGAAAAATGATTTATGAGACCCATTTGTTTATCTTATCATGTAAAATAATGTTAAAAGCTTCTTGAAATATTGAAAGAACTCATGAAGTAAAAAAAAAAAAAGGACTTTTAACATGAAACTTGAATCTAGAATGTACCCGCACGATCTTTAAGCAATATTAGTCAAAATATGAAAAGAAAATGCAAAAAAAAGAAAAGAAAAAGAAAAGAAAAGAAAAACTTTGAATGTAAAGCTCGTTTGAGACCCAAGCTCGGTATAGAAAGACCGAGAAGGGTCTCGATCGGCTCCCCTCAAGGCTAAATGTGGTTTAGCCCAAGGAAATGGATTTATACCTTTTGATCGAAGCTTGGATGTGCTTGAAGGTGGAGGAATGGAAGTTGATTTGGATTGAACTTGAAAGATGTGAGAGCAAATGGGTGTAGAGAGGGAGAGATGTGTATAGTGGTGGTGGGTGTAAGAAGTTGTAGAGAGAGAATCAAAAGAGAGTATTTTTAGAGAGAGGGGGTGTATTTATAGGCAAAAGAGGCAAGGATGATCACTAAAGGAGGGGAGGTGACTTCTGAGCCGAATAAAACTCATTTTCTGGCACAGACGCTCCTCCTGCAGGCGTGGCGGCGACTTTCTGCGTATCGAACTTTTTCTCAAGGTGCCGTGCGAGATAGTAAAGTCCCGTGCGACAGAGTGATTTTTTGAATTTTCTAAGGTGCCGTGCGCCCTTTTGAAGTGCCGCGCGCTATGTGAATCAGTACAGCACACCGAACTTCGCGAGGGCGCCCCGGACACTCCCGAACTCGGATTTGGACGCGGTTCGAAGCGTTGGAAAGCTCGTCGAGTCCTCTTTCTAACCCAATTGGTTTCACTCAAAGACATTTTATACATTGAAATGTGTGCCCATTTTACCCTCAGTGTGTCATGGAAAAAGTTATTTTTGACAAGATAAACACATTTTTCTCTTTTGCAATTGAACCGGGGGCCACCCTACATGGTTGAAAAGGGGTTTTCTTGAGGTTAAAGAAGGAGTAGCAAAGGAGAAGCAAAGGAGCAACAATCCAAGCCTCGAAGGTATATTTTTCCTTATTTCATCATTGGGGAAACTTAAAGATTATTCGGAAGTCCAGATTGGGGTGTCTACAAGGTGGCCAACGAGGGCAAGCTGGGGGCCAATTGGGAGGGCCCATATCGAGTTACAGAGGTTGTGGGCATTGGGGCATATCGATTGGCAAACCTGGACGGGAACCCGGTGCCAAGGCCCTGGAATGTTCACAACTTGAGGAAGTTCTACGTGTAAAGAACTTCGATTTTGTTTTTATTCTGTTTAGGGTGCACATCGTGATTGTGTGGGAATTGTGAATAAAATTCCCTTGTGTTTACTTTTACTAGTTGTAAGGGGTACGCGTAACGGCCCCTTGAGTTTTTGAATTATGAATAAAGTTCACGGATTTTGGTAACACGAACGTTGTTTTCTATGAGTTTTTCTTCTATTATGCTTTAAATACGAAGTCAAGCTATGTCCTTAGTCCTCACTTCGTATTGGGGAGCAGAGGTATAGGGTAACTAAATGAAATTTCGAATGTTTCAAATTCTGCCAAGTACGAATATACTTGACTGTTTGCTCGGGTACGAATACACCCAGAATTTTGCCAAGTACGAATATACTTGACTATTTGCTCGGGTACGAATACACCCAGAATTAAGCCAAGTACGAATATACTTGACTGTTGCTCGGGTACGAATACACCCAGAATTAAGTCAAGTACGAATATACTTGACTGTTTGCTCGGGTAAGAATATACCCAGGGCACATACGAAACTATGCACACTATTCTCAAACACGAATATGTTTGGGATAAATCAGAGCACGAATAAACTCAGGATTACTATGGCCAAGTACGAGTACATTTGGGTGACATAAGCACGAAACATATGGGCTGCATATGTGGACATGCAGCAATATCTAAGTTCGAAAAAACTTGAAGGTTGCTCGGGTATGAACAAACCTTGAGCACGCACGTGAACATACAACATTATATGAACATGGTTAACAGCTTGCTCGGGTACGAGCAAGACCCTGAATACACACGAGTGCATATATTATCTGGCAAAGCTACGAGTGCTTCTAGCATCATTTTAAGGTACGAGAAACCTGCAACAGTTTAAATGTGAATACAGCTGAATCATCAGTAGACCCACTAAGGCCTGGGGAGCATACGTAAACATGCATAAAGCTAAGTACGAAGACACTTAGCACATAACATTCTGGCCATGGGACGGCCACCTACATTGAAGAAAGGCCACGAAGGGCCAAGCAAAAATTGTTCTGGCCAAACAGGGCCACCAGAGACATTCAGAAAGGCCACGAAGGGCCATAACCAACAAAGTTAAAATGTATGGAAATGTATCGGTGCCACGCAGGGCAATACCAATGGCCACGCAGGGCCAGTCAAAACTGATTAAAAGAAGTTCCAGTTATCATCACCAACGAGAAGAAAGACCTAGCTTACTCTTCAATTGTCAGGTCCTCGATGACAGGCTGGAGCGGTGGTGGAGGCTGGAGCAGCAGCAGAGGCCGAAGCAGTAGAGTTTTCCACAGCAGCGCTTGGCTCGGATGGACCACCATTGGCTTCCTTCCGGCCAGGGTTGGTCACTTCTCCAGCTTGATCTACACCTGCATTTTGCTGTTCGGGGACATCGGCGTTAAGCTCCTTGTCCAGGCTTCTTCTACAGCCTCTTCCTGCTCCTCAACAACTTGGGTGCTCGGGAGGTCGATCTCTGTCCAAAGGGGGGAAGACTCTACTGCACCAGATTTTTTGAGGCAGGCCAACCAGCCAGCCTCAAAGACTTGGTCTTGGATCCTGAGCATTTAGTCCGTGTAGCTCTCAGTGGCTACGCGAATTCCCTCATTGTAGCCCTGCTGGTAGGCAGCCTTGGCCTCGTTTTTGCTCGTCTCCAACTCCATGAGAGTCTAGTTTAGACTGTCTTCAGCACCCTCCAGCTTACCCCTCAGCTCATCCACCATCCCACGAGCTTGATTTCTCTCTCTCTCCGGCCTGACAATCGTGTTTTGGAGTTTGGCATTTTCACTGGCAATCCTGGCACGTTGAGGTTCAGACTGGCCAAGTTTCTGTGCCATGGCCACCATCTTCTGCATTGCCTGGAGATTTTAAACACAAAGCAACATTAGGCAGAAACAGGGATGCGAGACTGACATCATTACTAAATAAGCATGGCAGAGTTACCTTAGCACTATGGCTCATGAACGAGCCGAGGAGATTGTCTGGGGAGCAAGAGACTTCTTTTTGCATGTCCCCAGGCAGCAGAAAAGCCTGGGACAATGCAAGGGTTGTACCCTCAGACTCCACGCTGTCACGGACGGTGACTAGCCGACTGCCATGTGTGAGTTGTGGAGCCCAGAGGGGTGTTGGGGGTGCGGAGGGTTGTAATGAAGGCCGCTCGGAGGTTTCCAGCCTATGTCGTTTGTCACGATGACTGGCTTTGATCTCCTCGGGAGAGAAGCCTGGAGGAGCGTCTGTTTGAGTTGATCATCGGTGACCATGAGAAGGTGCCGGATTCTGATTGTGTCCATGGCCACGAACAGCGCCGCGGCCTCTTCCATGGCCAGCTGCTGAGATGGTGAGCAGGTTGCTGAGGTTGATGGGTCGATCCATTTCCTGAGGAGGGGGAGATGGCGAGTAACCGCTTGAAGACGTGGACACTTCTTTGGCGAGTTGGATGGGCTCGTTGGGGAGCGGAGGGGTCTGAGAACGCCTCTCCTCTTGTTGCTCGGGTTGATGAGGAGGAGGATTTGGGATGATGGGGTCGTCTGCTGCTCGGATACGCCGGTCAATGAATCTGCCGTATGATGCTCGGTAGCTGAGGAGGACCTGCGCCGCTTTTGCTCAGCCAGCCAAGCACGTACCTTGCCCGTTGAAGGCAAGAGCACGGTTGATGTCAGCAACGTGCACCTGAGGGGTGATGATGGCGTGCCCCTGGTTGACGTTTGTGGCTGCAAAATACGAAAAAAATTTAGCAGTCAGTAAAGCAAAAAAAGAGCGATGCAAAACGAAATTTTGCTCGGCAAAAAAGTTCTACGAGAAAAAGAACTAACGTGGGGTGCCATTTCTGTGGGGTGCGTGAAAGCCGACGACTCTACCATCCTCGCCTCTGGGCTCGAAGTTCCCCGTGATGATGAGGAAGTCGTCGTCATCTCCTCGGGCAGAATCAGGCAGTTCAAGCACGAGCCTTTTTCTGGAATCCCTACTCTTGAGATAGTAGGTCAAGGCATCCTTGGTTCTGGAAATACTATACAGGTGGTGTATGTCATGTAAACCAAGGGATGTGCCTAGCATGTGGTTTAGGGCGTTGATGCCCATAATGACCCTAAAAAAATTGGCAGACACCTGCATATGGGATAGTCTGTAATGGGACAAAACCTGGCGGAGCAATGGGGCCAGGGGAAACCTGACGCCACCCTCAACGACGGTGACGATAGGGATGTGCAAAGTGTCATTGTCAAAACACTCACGAATGGCATTTTCAGGAGCCAATGTAGTGGCTACATTGTCAGGGATCTCGTAATGAGATCTGAACTCGGCCATCCTTTGGGGGGGGTCACAATGTCTACGAAACCTACCCATAATGAAAACTGTGGGTACGGGTTTTCTAAGAGAAAGTTGGGTACGAAAAAGCCTTAAAAGAGATTGTGGAAGTCCTAGATCGATGAGGAAGACGGAATAGAAATGGGGAATAAGAACTTAAGAATAAGTAGACTCCCTAGAATCAGAGAAGAAGGAGACCCTAAGATGGTGAAGCAATGGGGCCAGGGGAAACCTGACGCCACCCTCAACGACGGTGACGATAGGGATGTGCAGAGTGTCATTGTCAAAACACTCACGAATGGCATTTTCAGGAGCCAATGTAGTGGCTACATTGTCAGGGATCTCGTAATGAGATCTGAACTCGGCCATCCTTTGGGGGGGGTCACAATGTCTACGAAACCTACCCATAATGAAAACTGTGGGTACGGGTTTTCTAAGAGAAAGTTGGGTACGAAAAAGCCTTAAAAGAGATTGTGGAAGTCCTAGATCGATGAGGAAGACGGAATAGAAATGGGGAATAAGAACTTAAGAATAAGTAGACAAGAACCCTAGAATCAGAGAAGAAGGAGACCCTAAGATGGTGAACAGAGCTTCAATGGCGGGAGCGCTCGAGCGTTTTTCTGCAAAGGGAACTAAGAGAGAGAAATTGGGTTTGAAATTGGGACGAAAACCCAAGTATAGCCTAGCAAAGGGGGTGACGTATGAGAAACGTCACCCCAGACGCTGTTTTGGCGTTCCATTCCCCGAAACGTCTGCTCGCATTTAATGTGGGTGGTACAGAGCATGCCGCGTGTAAAGGTAATAACTGGAAAAGCCTACCCAGACAAAACGATGAGACGTTTGGCCTGGACTAATGATGAAATTAGCACCAAATACAAGAAACAGGGTGCGGAGCAAAGGACGAGAACCATGCTCGGTGTTCAGAAGCTTTGCTCGGTGTTCAGAAGCTTTGCTCGTCATATTAAGAGAAAATAACGAGTAAAGCTAGGGAGCCATTATAGGGAGGTAATCCCGAACAGGTACAAAAGAGGCCCGAACACGTGGTACGTGGGGCCGTTAAATGTAATCGGAGCATCCGCTGTGCAGTACGGCGAACGGCAGTAAGGACCGGGTACATGAGAGGTCCCAGGTCCAAGATACCCGAGCAGGGGTATGGTCCAAAGCGCAAGGGAAGTTGTCGGACCAGTCGCATGGTAAAAAGACCAATGATATGAGAGATCATTGGTCCAGATAGACTGTTCGGCAACGAGAGGGCCGAACAGGAGCAGCATTCTGAAGGAGGTGCCAGGAGACGCTCCAGAGGGGTCCAGAGATGGCAAATACCCAGTAAGGAAACAATGTCAGGAGAAGATACCCAACGGAATGGGGTGAATGACCAATTAAGGAAGAAGTTCCTAAATGGTCTATAAGGTAATATACGATTAAAGGAATGAGAATCCATGATATTCCAGGTTCCCTTTACGAGAAAGGAAACTTAGAACAACGAGATTTGGACAGCAAGCATGAGTGGATCTATAAATATGAGGTAAACCTAGAGGAAAAGGTACGCAACTCTTGGCTATTTGCTCATTACCTACTGATAATTAGGGTTTTTACTAGTACGAGATACTAACTTTGGCATCGGAGGGCCTTTGCCACAAGAAGGCAAAGGTGCGCTCACCCTTTGTCTGTTTTACAGGTTGAACTCCGGCGATGCGCTAGGATTCTGGCGAGGGGCTTGAAGTAGCCGTTACGATTCGGTGTGGTTCAAAGGCTCTTTCGGTTTCCTGTACTTACAAATGGACCACGCTCAGTGATGTCTAATTTGGCTTTGAAAGGAATTTGAACAGGGCTAAGGGATTTCGTCTTCAATGAGTTGAATAGGAAGATGAATCCTACTGAATGGCCAGTTGGCAGATATGTGCATGATGTGCTGGGCTGGGATAATGTTCCTAGTGAATGTCCATTCGGGCATTTTACTCTTGATCAGAACTTGGCACCGTAAAACACCGTATTTAGCAAAAAGGTTTAAAATGGAGACGGCCAGTTTTCTGGTAACAAATTCAGTCTACTCCGGATCAGTAAAATTAATTTGTCTTAACAGTCCATGATCCAATAGAGTCGTAGGAGTGATTTCATTTATTTTTTCATTATAATTAATATTAAAAATTTTGAAGTGCTGCATATCAATGCAAGCTTTGGGAATACTGTAAATTAAATTGCAGGGGCAATCAATTTTATCTAAAGGATAATTTGAGCAAATAGGATCAGTTTTTGGGCAATTAACTCTTTCTTGGTCATCATTATAAAGAGATTCACAAGTAATTTGTAAACCAAGAATAGATTTAGTAGATAAATCAGTAAGTGTTTGGAATAAAAATTCCTGAAAACAGTGGCCATCTTTTCTAGCCAAATTTTGAATATCTTTTATCAAGTCAACAGGGAAGTTTTCTAGGAAAATAATTTGGTTTTTTAGCGAAACAGGGGTTTTAGGGATACTCGGTAAAAGAGTAGAGAAGTATTGTTGCATGCATCCAATATGCTTCTTACTTCTAATGTTGCTTGCTACTCTACTGGTGCTAGATTCTAAGTCATTGGTTAATATGCCATGGGTGGCAATTCCTACACTCCCTATATGCTGCTTATTGTTGCATACTAATTTCTCACTTTTTTGCTCCCTCGATGCAGGATGCTGAGAAAATTATTTTTTAATAGTTTTAATTTCATGATGCAGAATATGGTTTTTGGCTTGAAGTTGAATATTTTGGTGAAACAGTTTTGAATATTTAGTATTTAAATGATGTAGCTCAGAGGCTACTGCAGCATAAGCATTATCATTATTTTTGAAATTATATTTTGTTCACAAAAATAGTAATTCAAGCCATTTAAACAATTAATGAAATTTTGATTATAACGATAGTCCCCACACAAGTTCCAGATAGCATCTAGGAGACATTGTTGGGTTTCGTCAATATTTTGTAAATGATTTAATTTTTTAAATTGAAGGCTGGATCCTTCATGAAGCAGTGGCAAAGTGGTTACTCCCAATGTTATGCTTCTGTTGGTCATCTGTAAACAATTCATTCACGTTAATAGGATGAATAGAATAGTTTTGCAATTGTTTCAAATCATTTTAATCAGGAACCGATAATAGTTCAAAATTTATGTGTTTATCAAAAAATATAGTAGTAATTTTATCAAAATTGACTGTGAATGGGTAAAGTAAATAGATAAAAGGCATACCTAATATAACTTTATCAGTTAAATTTTTAACCAAAACAAATGAGGTTTTGAAACAAAAATCATTTTGGCAAATATTTACTTCAGGTATTTTATATTTAATAAACATTTTACTACCATTAGTTGAACTTAATCTTCCATTAGTCTTTTGATAATATTGACTAGGTATTAACCCTTCCTGAATACAATTCAGATCTGTTCCTGTATCAATAAGAGCAGTAACTTGGATTTCATATTTTTCAATTATTAGTTTGATTTTAGCATGCCATTTCTGGAGGTTAATTCTTGTTATCAGGTATTCAATCTATTAGTCTATAGATTATTAGTTTCGTTATCAAGATCTAGATGTGGTTCTTCGAGTTTATTAGTTTCATTACTTTCTAGAGATTCATCAGAAGAGTATTTATCATTTTTAAATTTAACATTTCTTTTCTTCCTTGGAAGTTGGTTTTTGAGCAGTGTTAATTCTTTTTTAATTATTTCAATTTCTAATTGTAAATCTTGTAGTGTAATTTCTTTTATAGTTTTACTGAAACTTTCAATAGTGGCATGAAGATTTACTATGGGTTTATTATATTGAGGTGTCTTGCTTTGTTGTTTTAAAACTTGTTTTTATTTTTTAATGTATTGTTGTTTTAATTCTAGATCATCAATTTTACTAATTAAATCAATTAATAGTTCTTCTTCAAGTAAATCCTTAGTGAGAACATTTAATTTTTTACAACAATTATCAGTATATCCAATTTCTATTTGGTTTTCACTAGAACTGTTATTACTAGCAGAATGATATTCTGACGATTGGATTATTTCTTCACTGTCTGAGCTACACAGATTTGTCATTTTAAATATTTCTAGGATTTGTTGTTTATCACTATCAGATATATTGAGTTGATTAATTTTTTGTTTAACTTTGCATTATGAATTGTAATGTCCTTTTTTTCCACAGTTGTAACAGGTAACATTGGCATTATTACTTTTAGTAGAATGCTTTTTATCATTTTGTGTTTTGGGTTTATCATAATATTTATCTTTGGAAGATTGTGATTTATTATTTCTTGAATGTTTATAATGTTTAATTTTGGTTTCAATCTTTTTTCTCCTCCTTGATGGTGCTACAGGAGGTAAACCATATTGTTCATAGAAATTTTCTAACTCATATTTAGCTTTATTTTTATCTTTTTATTTATTAATTTTCATATCAATGCACATTCTTAATCTTTCTTTTTGAATGGTACTAACTATGTCTCCATAAGTTAGTTTATCATATTCAATTATTCTAGTAGATTGACTAAGTACATCTCTAATTTTATGAGCAAATAAATTAGGTAATCTATTAATAAATTTTTCTTTCCAAAAAGATTTAGTGCAATCATCCCTAAGCATAACTCTAGAAATAAACACATCTTTGTACCATCTAAAATCACTTAATGTTGGGCAGTGTAAATTACTTAATTGATCATGTATTCTAGAAGTAATATTACTAGGTTGACCAATAAAATATTTTATTATGGTATAAATTAATGTATTGACTCCATCGGGATACCTCTTTCATTTTCAAAGATTGGGAGGTCATTTTCATCAGTTTGAACAGTATGAGTTATTTGTTCTCTTAACTCGGCGTTGAGATATTTGTCCCACCAAACTTTTAATACACCAGTGACATCGGAAGTTAAGAATTCCACAATTTGTGGTTGGTTTAAATTAGTGTTACTTAAGTAACTGTTAGCAACCATTGACATGTGATTTAATTTTTCTAATATTTGATGTTCACTTGATCCATCAATATTCCATTCATATAGTTTACTGGATGAAACAGAAAATTGATTAGCAAGATTATTTTCTTCATATTGTAAATCAGGAGGGGTAGGTCTAGGATACCAATTTTTGGTAAGACTAGTAGGATTAGTTGAGGGATAAACAAGACGTTTAACATTATGATTGTTTTGACTAGTGAATTGTTCCTGGAGTTTAGCAATACTTTCATCAGAAGATGAGAGTTGACTAGTGGTATCAGTTTCCTATGTCATAACAGCAAGTTGGGGTGTTGTCTGGGGTTCTGTTTTAATAATTAATTTTGTTAATATATCTTTAATTTTTTGAATATTTTGACTTTGATCTAAGCTGATTTGTGATCTTTTTTCTGGTAGATGAATAAGGGGTTTTTCTATCTGCTTACTAGTTGAGGGGATACTACAAGATTCTCTCTCCTCAAATTTAGTTTCAATTTTATTTAATTGTTTACCTATGACTTGAAGACATTGATTAGTATAATTTACTTATTCAACAATTTGTTTACATTCAGATCTTTCAGTAGGTAATTCAAAAGGAGAAGCTGTTATGCTTGTTCCTTTGTAGTTAATTAATATTGAATCGGGGTAGATGACTAGAGTTAGTAATAGTGTTATCTGTTTTTATCCATTTTGATTTAGTAATTACTTGTATTTCTGATTGACTGGTTCTAACAGAAGACAAAGTCTTTTTAGCAGTTTTTGGCTCATAAACATTTTCTAAGTAATCAAAAAAATATATATCAATATTTTTATTTTCCATATACCGTTCCCAACGGGTTATTATTTTATCTCGCTTACTAGATGAGTAGTTAGTCCTAAAATTTTTCCTTTTTTGTTTATTCTTTTTTTATTTGAATTCTTCATATAATTCATCAATATCAGTATATTCATCATTTATCAAAGGTTCTTCTTTACTAGGCATTGTAAGTTTTCTTAACTTATCATTAATATCTTTGAGTTTTTCTTTTAGTTCATCATTTTTATTTTTTCTAGGTAAATTTAGTGACCCTAATTCCTGCAATTTAAGGGGTAGACTTATGGGTTCATAATGTTGATTTAATTCATTATCAGAATCTTGATATTCTTGTTCTTGAACAGAATTAGTATCATAATCAGAATAATCTTGTTCTTCATAAAAATTATCCATAATTTAAGTATAGAACCTAGAGTTGACAGAGGGACTGGTGGATGAATTTACACCTGAATAAGGGAGGGGCTGGTGGATGAATGATACCTGGATAAGTTATTCCTTTTTCTAAAAGAAACTGATCCGAGACTTATATTTAAATAAACTATCTATTAATCTTAATCCTAACACTACTATAATAATCGTAAAAGATGACAGTTTAAAAGTGTCATTAAACGTGAAAGATGACAGTTTTGAAACTGTCATCTATGGAGCTGTCATTAAAAGTCTAGATTTGTTATGACAATAAAAAATTGTCATTAAACATATAAGATGACAGTTTAAACCTGTCATCTTTGTGATAAAAGATGATAGTTTTAATCTGTCATCTTTAATCGCAAAGATGACGGATTTAAACTGTCATCTTATTTGTTCTCCATTCAAGAAAAAAAAACCAATTACTGGATAATTTATTTTTGTTTTTAAAAGTAATTGGAAGGATTCTTGTAGTTGAATGATCTGCTTTGTTATCTTAGTTCTGAGAAATCTGCTGGTACGCCTATATTTGATTGTACTGAGTTTAGGCACCTAGCTATGCATCCACTGCTTGGTAGCTATTCATATCTAAGCCACCCCAATAGTTTCCTATAATTCCCGCTTAGTAAGTCCCGCGGTAAGGCAGTTAGGGTTGGGGCATGGCTAAAAAGGGTATATGTGGAAGGTGAGCAGCAACGTCTGAGCAGTAGGTGTATAAGGGTATGTTCTAAACAAGTATGAATCAACTATAGAATTATTGCAGAAATCTTAGGGTTAAGCATAATAGATAGTTTATTTAAATATAAGTCTCGGATCAGTTTCTTTTAGAAAAAGGAATAACTTATCCAGGTATCATTCATCCACCAGTCTCTCCCTTATTCAGGTGTAAATTCATCCACCAGTCCCTCTGTTAACTCCAAGCTCATAATGAGTAGATTATTCAGATGTAATTCTTCAGCCAGTTCTTCTAGTATGGCTTCCTTATCGTCTATCCCAGACATAGTTAACCAAGAAGAATATGAGTATCAAGATTTAAATAATGATTTAGGAAATTGGAATATTCCCAAAATCCCTGTTAAAAAAATTTACATATCAAGCTTTTTAGGTGATTCTTTTAGAACTGATCAAATTGCTAAAACCGTTGAACAAGTTTACGCAATTACTAAACAAGAAGAAAAATGTTCACTCCTTGGTAAATATTCTATTAAAAGACACCTCGAAAGAGGATACAATTACATCCACGTAGGATTAATTCAAGTTGCTATTAAACCACTTTCTAGAACAGGACTAAACTCTTCAGTTTTATTATCCCTTAGAGATAGTAGATTTACAGTTTATAGTGATAGTTTACTATGATTAATGGAATCTAGTCTACACAATGGTTCAGTTTATTTCAATTGTTACCCTGATTTACCTCTGAGTTTAAAAGATAAAAACATATTAAAAGCATTAACATTAAATATCCAAACTGCTGGTGCTATTACTAATATGCTTGAAGGTAGTCATCCACTTGCTTTGATCTACCGTATTTATTACAAATGTATGAAAACTAATTTAAATATTCATGCACTAGTTAAAAACCCTAAAGATAAAACTGTATTAATCCAAAGCAACACCAATGCTAATATTCAAGTGCCCAAAACTATCTCTTAGAGCGATACCCACTAGTTGGATCAGTGAAAATGAAAGTTACCCACAAAAAAGGCAAAATGATACTATTGATCTAGACTATATTAAACAATACTTAGACGGCACTGTAAAGATAAGTTTTGATCAACAAAGAATAAATCCACCCCTTCGAATTAAAGAATTGAGTAGATCAAATAGCTCAGTAAATATTCCTAGACAGGATAAAAATTTATTAAACTCTAATATTAGATTAAAAGGTATTGAAACAAGTTCACAAATTAGTAAACCTTGTTATTCAACACAGTCAAAATTTTATGATGAAGAGACCTCGCAAGGGTCTCCTACTCCTACTGATTTAGACGAAATAACTCCTAATGATTCCATTTTCCCAAAAAATGTAGATCCTTCATTATGTGTATTAAATCGAATTACTAATGATAATGATGATGAATATGATGAATTGTATGAAGAATACAAATCTAAAAGAAATAAACAAAAAAGAAAAGATTACAGAAACAAATATTCATCTGATGAACAAGATAAAATAATAGACTGTTGGGAACAATATATAGAAGATAAAGGTTGAAATCTATTTCTTTGACTACCTAGAAAATTTCTACAAAAAACCAAAACAAAGAACTAAAACTACTAAGCAAAGAACTCTATCCTCCGTCTGTTCAAATGATACCCCATATCTTACTTTCCAAACCTGTGATAAGGAAATAAAAGTATTAAATAATGATCCAATTCAACAAATCAGTAAAACAACACTGCAAGATCTAAAACATGAAACTAAAATTGTTAAAAAAGATATTACTAAGTTAAAAGAATCTAATTCAAGCCTAAAAACTAGTCATGATCAAAATGATAATAAACAAAAAGAGTATTACCAGAAATGGTATACAACTGTTAAGTTAATAGTAAAAGATTACCAAAAATAGAAGTTAATGCCCTTATTGACACTGATGTTGATTTAAACTGCATACAGCAAGGCCTAGTACCTACTATGGATTTTAACAAAACAACTGCACTACTTAGTTCAGCCAATGGAAGTAAAATGCAGATAGAATATAAACTGCCTAATGTTCACATCTGTCAAGATAAAATTTGTTTTAAAACTACTTTTGTATTAGTACCTGATTTAACTGACAGAGTTATTTTAGGAACATCATTCATTTGTTTACTTTATCCTTTCACAACCAATGAAGAAGGATTAATTACTAAACCCTTTAATCAACAAGTCATGTTTAAATTTTTAACTCAACCAGAATTAATGGAATTAAACCAACTAAAACTAGATAAATTTAGTTTAAAGAAAACCCAATTAAAATTCTTGCAGGAAGAGATTAAATATAAAAAAAATTGCGGAACAATTAACTACTAAACTTCTTAATCAACAGATTGAAGACTTTAAAAAGAAATTAGAAGCTGAAATCTGCTCATCTCTTCCAAGTGCCTTTTGGCATAGGAAAAAACACATAGTAATCCTACCATATGTTAAAAATTTTGATGAATCACAAATCCCTACTAAATCCAGACCTATTCAAATGAATCATGAATTAATGGAAACCTGTAAAGAAGAAATTGATACTTTACTTACAAATAATATTATTCAAAAAAGTAAATCACCCTGGTCATGTCCTGCTTTCTATGTCAATAAAAATGCTGAAAAAGAACGAGGTGTACCACGCCTAGTTATCAATTACAAACCATTAAATGCTGTTTTGGAATGGATAAGATATCGGGAAATTTATAGAAATGGTCCTCTTATTTTCATCCAAGTCTCATTTTCGTCCTCCAAGTATCAATTGCAACTCTTTTGACCTTCAAGTTTGGTTTTCGTACCAAGTTGGTCCAATTGATAACGTTTGTCAGCTAAACGGGACAGAAAAAATCAGATGGAGGGCAGACGTTATCAATTAGATCAACTTGGTACGAACTGCAACGTTCAAACTATGATCAATCTAATTTTTTCCGTCCAATTTGTCGGATAGAAGTTATTAATTGGACCGATTTGGTACGAAAACTAAACTTGAAGGTAAAAAGAGTTGCAATTGATACTTGGAGGATGAAAATGAGACTCGGATGAAATTAGGAGGACTATTTCTATAAATTTCCCTAAGATATCCAATGCCTAATAAAAAAATTTTAATTAACCGATTAAGTAAAGCAGTAATTTTCTCAAAATCTAATTTAAAAAGCGGTTTCTGGGAAATCCAATTACACCCTAATGATAGATATAAAACTATTTTTACTACACCATTTGGTCATTACGAATGGAATGTCATGCCATTTGGATTAAAAAATGCTCCTAGTGAATTTCAAAATATAATGAATGAAATATTTAACCCATTTAGTCATTTCATCATAGTTTACATTGATGATGTTCTTATATTTTCTAATTCAATTGATGAACATTGGAAACATTTAAACTCTTTTGTCAATACTATTAAACATAATGGATTAGTCATTTCTGCTCCTAAAATTAAATTATTTCACAGAAAGATAAGATTCTTAGGATATGATATCTACCAGTCAACTATAGTGCCAATTAGTCGAGCAATACAATTCGCTGATAAATTTCCTGATGAAATTACTGATAAAAATCAATTACAGAGATTTTTAGGGTCTCTTAATTACATTGCTGAATTTTACCAAGATCTTAGGAAGATATGTCAACATTTGTTTGATAGATTGAAGAATAATCCTCCTCCTTGGTCATCTGTTCATACTGCTATAGTCAAAAAAAGTCAAAACCTACATCAAGTCTCTTCCTTGTTTAGGTATTCCTACAGTTAATTCCTCCAAAATAATTCAAACTGATGCTTCTGATATTGGTTATGGTGGTATTCTCCTCCAACGGATTAATCCTACTTCTACTGAATAAATTGTTCGCTTCCATTCCGGAAAATGGAATAAAGCACAAAGTAATCATAGTACTATTAAAAAAGAGATTTTATCTATAGTCTTGTATATTTCAAAATTCCAAAACGATATATTAAACCAAAATTTTTTGGTCAGAGTTGATTGCAAAAGTGCTATATATATTTTGGAAAAAGATGTTGAAAATATTGCTAGTAAACAAATCTTTGCCCGTTGGCAATCGATATTAAGTATTTTTTATTTTGAAATTGAATATATTAAAGGTAATCAAAACTCAATTCCAGATTTTCTCACTAGAGAATTCCTATTGGGAAAGTAACTAACACTGCATCTTCTAATCAAAACGCACCACTTGCACAGAGGGAGAAAAAAATGAGACTTATTTAGTACGCATTGTTAAACAGCATATAGGAAATATAGGAACTGCTGCCACTTGTGGCCCATTAACCAGACCTAGAAGATAGCACCAATAGTGTAGTAGAGACATTAGTTGTAAGCTGCATACTTTTTTCACCTAATCAACTGTTTCTTGTGCAGCAATGTCAGACAAGAAAAAACAGATAACACTCCCATCATGGGCTGATCAAGCTGATAAAGTTGGTTCAAATCGATACCAAGTTCTGGGAAAAATTCCCAAAACTAGTTACAATTCTGCCCTTGCAACTGTACCATCCCCCAATCAAAATATCATGAATGATCCCTTCTGTTCAAATTCCACTATTCAAAATAGCCAACCAAATTACCAGAGTTATACTCCTATTGAATACCTGCTTAAACCTGTTACCATGAACCTTTTTTCTGTTGAACCTATTCATAAAAATATCCAAGACCATATTGAACTGGTCAAGGCCTTCTTTCCTCCTGGATGGCATTTCATCCCTGCTCACCCAGATAAAACCCTCTCTTTTTACAAAGATATTGTAGAGACCCGTATTTTTTAGGCCGTATTTTTAATTTATTTTATTTTTTTATCTTGTTAACGTACGGCCCGTCGAGATAGACGATACGGATATTTGGTGTAGCGTATTCGTGGAAGGATATAAGGGTAATTGTGTGAGGGATGCACGTGTGAGTATGTGGTGCGAGAAGTGGGGGATTGCACCCCACCTCTATAATTCTCCCCAGGAGAATTCTCCTCTCCTTTTTCTTTTACTCTCTCGGCAGTCTCTCTCTCCTCTTCTCCGATGAAAACTCTCACCTCTCTTCTCTCTTCTCTCTTCGATTTCATCTACCTATGGTGTGATTCCGGACAAGGCTCGAGAATTAAAGTTGCTATACGGAGCACGGGCTTTCCGAATATCCAAGAAAAATCATGATCGGACCACGTGGGAGCTCGGTTGACTTGGTCAAAGGCTCGGGTTTTGCTCAAAACCCATGAGGTAGGGATTTCTTACTCTCGTTATGCGTTTATACGGTGTTTATGTAGTTAGATCGTGCCTTGTTTCATTGCTTGAAATTGTTTCTTCCATTTCTGAAAATCAGCAGAACAGGGCCTGCGTTTTTGGGGTTTTACGCCCTCTTAAGCTCAGATTTGAATTTTGGATCCTTTGTATGAAATAGAGTAAGCTTAGAGCTCGTTTTAATGCCGCAAGAATAACCCGAAACCATTAAGAATTGAATTTATGGTGATTTTTAGAAAACTGGTCTGCAATCTGTCTCGTGTTCCGGATTTCAGCCCACTTCGAACGCCATAACTTCCTCGTCCGATGTCCGTTTCATGCAAATTTGATATCGATTCGAAGGTCTTGAAGTCAGCTTTTTATTGCAACTAGAATCGCCCTAAAACTCTTAGTACACCAAAAGTTATGATCATCTGAGTGGAGGTGTGTCAATCTGTCACGTTGATTGTGTTGCTTCAGTAAATGCCTGTTTAACCATCCTTAGAGTGCAGATTTGACTAGGGTTCCTTCATACCTTTTAAGCTTCGTTCAATCGTGCAACTTTTGGGACTAGAATCGTTCAAAAGTATTAAGAACTCGATTTATAGTGATTTATAGAAGATTGAGCTGTAATCTGAAAATCCGGGCAGCAAACAGCGCTGCATTTTTCATTGTTTGTTGTGGTTAAACGACCCTATTGGTTATGGGTCCTTGTAGGTTTTAAAGATTGGTAAGTTGGTGATGTTTTGGCGTTGGAATCACTGATAAATATTGAGTATGCAATTTTTTATGAGTTTTCGAACTTGGATTGCTCTGCTGAAAATCATTTCTAAGTTAGAAAGATCGAATCGTATTAGTCGTCAAACGTACCTGTGCCATTGGTTTTCATTAGCATAGTTGGAGTATCGACGTAAAGGCTATAGTAGCGTAAAGGAGTCCGTGAACATCGTAGATTATAAGGAATATTGTGACGTGCGTAATTGGTAGAGAAGTACTTGTTTTGATTAAATTGAGAAATGACTGGACGGTTTGGTGCTTGTAAATTGGATACGCGAATTGAAATGTGAATAACAAATGGACACAACGAGAAAATTCAGGACTCATCGACGGGTGAGTGCCTGGCAGACGACATCGGGGTCCTTTAACTGGCCCAGCAGGAGCTAAATGCTCATATTGGTTATTTCAGGACTCATCGACGGGTGAGTGCCTGGCAGAGGACATCGGGGTCCTTTAACTGGCCCGGCAGGAGCTAAATGCTCATATTGGTTATTTCAGGACTCATTGACGGGTGAGTGCCTAGCAGAGGACATCGGGGTCCTTTAACTGGCCCGGCAGGAGCTAAATGCTCATATTGGTTATTTCAGGACTCATCGATGAGTGAGTGCCTGGCAGAGGACATCGGGGTCCTTTAATTGGCCCGGCAGGAGCTTAGGCTCAGACACATGACACGAAATTGGTATTGAAGTGGATGAAAGAGATTTTGGTTTTTGGTTAAAGGATTTTGATAAAGATCCTCTGGCATTCTGAGCGAATCAACGATTTCCGGTATTTGAGCACAAATCAACGGATTTCGGTATTCTGGCTCAAATCAACAGAGTGAGTGTTTTTCTACTCTATTTTGATATAAAAAGAAATGAAGGAATGAAATTGCGTGGTAATGAACGAGAGATGAATGAGAACTAAACGTGGTATTTATAATTATGAAGATTTGTGATAACAACTGAAATGTGATTAAAACTGTTGAGGAGGACTGAAACCCAAATTAATGGTATGTTTAGTCTAAAGGGAATATTAGTGATTCTAGCTTAGAATGTGAATTGTTAGGATTGTCTGGAATCCCTTGGCTGTAATATGCTGCATGCTGAGGATCATGTAAACTTTGAGCTTATCTGTCGATATTCATTTATTCTAGAAGCATAACTCATCATATTTTCATATAACTTGAGTATAGATTTCTCTACTGGGCAAGTGTGTGCTCAACCCTATCATTTTCAGGTACAAAGCAAAGGAGGTTGGCATGGAGTGCCTATTGTGCATGGTTGATCTTTTTTTTTTTAAAGGTATACTAGAGGAAGTCTATTGCATTTGATTCGAAAGGAGTATTTTTGGAAAGATGTCTATTGTAAACTGTAATGTTATTTCCGTCGGATATTGGTGTTTTCATAATTTGGGGTCGTCGAGCCAAAATGTAATATTTGAGTTATATTTGAGAACAAGGAAAAGAAAGGGCTTTGGGTATTATTTGTATTACTGCGAGGACTTCATTTATCAAAAGTGTATAGCTAATTATGCTTAAAATCGAGGGCGTGACAACTTGGTATCAGAGCTTTAAGTTTGAACACCTAGAGACCGTGGGGAGACTTTTTGTCTCATAGGTTCAAAATTCACTGCATATTTTTACAAAAATGTGTGTAGCTTGCATCATGAATGACGTGTGTTCACTGAACTGGCATTGCATCTATGTTTGCATGGATAGTGAAAGTTGATGACTCACATCAAAAAAAATTTTTTTTTTTGAAGTTTGGCATCATTGTAGTGACTGTGGTTACGTCTGTTGTTATTATCGTTATTGCTAATGGCAGTCTTGTTCTAAAATCCCATGTGGTAAGATGCCTTCTATATGTGATGTTAGATAGGGTGGATTTAGAAAATCATGATGGTTGTAGCGATTATGCGCGCAATGGCGATGGCGATGTGTGAGAGATGATATCCGTTAGTGTGTAATAGAAGTGTTAGACTGTTAGTAAGATATGTGAACTAAGTGTTTGATGTGTTTCGTTTGAATTACGCAGATTATGTGTTAAGTTTTAAATACCTTAAGTAATTTTCATGTGACGGAAGGTGCGTTGAGTGTAAACGAGTAAAGGGTGGTATGTTTCATAGGATATAAGAAGAAAGGAGAAAAAAAGAAAAGAGGTGTATCATAGCTAGTGGATTGAGCTAGTGAGTGTCTTGAATTTGTTCGAAGGGATGATGCCTTATTGTGGTAATGATTGTGTTTTGACATTGTTATGGTAGTTATTAAGGTTGTGATTTTGAGTAGATAAGGTTAGATGAGCCTGTGTGGAGAGCTGTATATGTCTAAGGTTGACTTAGGAAGATAAAAGTTATAGGAAGGGTATCTAGATACAGTATGTGTCTTTTGGACACCCAGGCGACTACCGAATAGATCCAGTTGGAAGATGCGCTTGATCACCACTCCTTCTAGATGGAACTCTCGGGAAGTCAATTGGACACTAGGTTTATACTTAGGGGTAAGATCTCTAGGTTTGAGACAGATGTCTATATATATAGAAATGTCGTAGAAAATGATGTACTATGGTGTTGTTGTAGTCATTGTAGTGATTGCCGTAGTGGTGGTGTTATGAGGGATCGGTAGGAGAATATTAGTTGTGTTATTTGGAGGGAGGGAAAGTAAGACACAGGGAGAACGATAGTGATGTAACTTAAGTCAAGTGGTCAATCTATGCAAGGTAAGGAAATTGTTTGAAGTAAGGGCGATATGAGGTTGAACTTTTAAGGGTGATAATGAAATGGAGTGTAGTTGGTGTCTTTAGTGGGAATGGTGTGAAATTGGTGGTGAGCGGGACTGTTAGAAGTTGTTAGTGCGAGTAAAATTGATTCTTAAGTGATGAGATAACTATTGGGCTTCCTAAAGCCAAGAATTGTGAAGTGATGGGTACTCGGTGAGTCCGTGGGATACTGAGTGAGTCTGTCAATGTGTGAATATGTGGCTGGTGTTGTGTAAGCCATTAAACTGCACGATTGATTTTCTGGAGATATTTCATGTAAGTGTTGATATTTCATTTAAGTGTTTGATCTATTGTGTAATCTGAATGTGTTGAATTTGCCCTTAAATTGCAGTCCAGAATTGGTAAAAAGAGTAATGGGGATACAAAGAGATGTGAGTTAGAGATTGTGGTTAGCGGTTTTGATTTATGCATATTGAGTATCTATGTATGAAATTATTGGTGTTCGATTAATGGAAGTGTCCTATTGATACATCTGAAGATAGGGTTGAACTCAAAAATTTCTTTTCCTTTTCCGAATGAGAGTGATGCCGTATGAAAGTTGATTCTTAGTTTAGTTCATTTTGGAAAATGATAACGATAGAAGTTTGAAGTCGGTTATATCATGATGATGTGAACCTTATTTTAAATTCATTACTATGTTGTCTAATTTGTCGTTACCCTTAAAGACTAGGTGATGTGCATAAGATTGATTGGTGATGATATCTTTCAAAAAAAATTGTAAATGAACTTTTCCTATTAAATTCTATAAAACTTCGCCACAAGGTGGACGTGTTTCGATGATTTTTCAACTATAGAAACTAAAATTTTCAGTGGACTAAGTTTTTTCGTCAAAACAGCTTGGAGGCGTGTGATATTACATTTTTACTATGAGAATGGTGAGTGAGAAACTCATGATTGTTGTTTAATTCTAACTTCATTGCGTCGGACACGTTGGTTTTGAACTAACGTATGCCTTTAAAGGGACCTTGTCTCGAGTTAACGTTAAGGGTCATTAGTGCTTTGCTTATGTGAGTCTTGAGAACGAGAGTGAGTTGAATAATAAGAAAGGAAGTGAAATAGAAACGTACGAGAGTTGACCACTTTATTAGCGTACATGAAAAGTTTTATGAACGTCAAGGGAGAGAAGGAAAAATCTTAAACTTGTTAATTGTATATGGCTTGGCAAGTTGTTGAGTTACGATCCCGTGAAGTTCTCCTTTGTGTTTAGATACTATCCTTAGAACCGGAACTGATTAATCGGAAAGAATGAAAATGGATACGGTTTGGGAGACCAAAATTTGATTGCTAACACGAGTAAAATCCATACGAATTCAGTAGCTCCTTCATCTGATGTGTGTGAACCTTAGGATCTGACGATCGTTTTGGTAAGAGGTGATGCAAATTGATTGTGGCATTGAAGAGTTCAATGCGTCTTGGACACGAGTAGGTGGGTACGAAACATCGTGAGTGGACTCGGTTCTATGGATTAGAGTTTCTTTAATGATGTGTTTCCGTAGGTTTGGTTTAAATTTTGAGAATGAAATTTCTTTAAGGAGGGTAGGATGTAGAGACCCGTATTTTTTAGGCCGTATTTTTATTTTATTTTATTTTTTTATCTTGTTAACGTACGGCCCGTCGAGATAGACGATACGGATATTTAGTGTAGCGTATTCGTGGAAGGATATAAGGGTAATTGTGCGAGGGATGCACATGTGAGTATGTGATGCGAGAAGTGGGGGATTGCTCCCCACCTCTATAATTCTCCCCAGGAGAATCATTTCTCCTCTCCTTTTTCTTTTACTCTCTCGGCAGTCTCTCTCTCCTCTTCTCCGATGAAAACTCTCTCCTCTCTTCTCTCTTCTCTCTTCTCTCTTCGATTTCATCTACCTATGGTGTGATTCCGGACAAGGCTCGAGAATTAAAGTTGCTATACGGAGCACGGGCTTTTCGAATATCCAAGAAAAATCATGATCGGACCACGTGGGAGCTCGGTTGACTTGGTCAAAGGCTCGGGTTTTGCTCAAAATCCATGAGGTAGGGATTTCTTACTCTCGTTATGCGTTTATACGGTGTTTATGTAGTTAGATCGTGCCTTGTTTCGTTGCTTGAAATTGTTTCTTCCATTTCTGAAAATCAGCAGAACAGGGCCTGCGTTTTTGGGGTTTTACGCCCTCTTAAGCTCAGATTTGAATTTTGGATCCTTCGTATGAAATAGAGTAAGCTTAGAGCTCGTTTTAATGCCGCAAGAATCACCCGAAACCGTTAAGAATTGAATTTATGGTGATTTTTAGAAAATTGGTCTGCAATCTGTCTCGTGTTCCGGATTTCAGCCCACTTCGAACGGCCATAACTTCCTCGTCCGATGTCCGTTTCACGCAAATTTGATATCGATTCAAAGGTCTTGAAGTCAGCTTTGTATTGCAACTAGAATCGCCCTAAAACTCTTAGTACACCGAAAGTTATGATCATCTGAGTGGAGGTGTGTCAATCTGTCACGTTGATTGTGTTGCTTCAGTAAATGCCTGTTTAACCATCCTTAGAGTGCAGATTTGACTAGGGTTCCTTCATACTCCCTCCGTCCCTTTTTTATTGTCCAGTTTTCCATTTTGGGCTGTCTCTTAATAAGTGTCCATTTTGTAAAGTTAGTAGATAAAAGTTGGTGTATTGTCTATTTTGTCCCTAAAAGTAGATTCCTTTTTGAAAAGTAAGTGAGTAAAAGAGTAATGATGATGGGTAAGTAGGGAAAGTGGATAAAAAAGTTGATGTGAAAGGTATAATGATGATGTCTTTTTAATAAGTTGGAGTTACGAAGCAAGACACTTAAAAAGGGACGGAGGGAGTACCTTTTAAGCTTCGTTCAATCGCGCAACTTTTGGGACTAGAATCGTTCAAAAGTATTAAGAACTCGATTTATAGTGATTTATAGAAGATTGAGCTGTAATCTGAATATTCGAGCAGCAAACAGCGCTGCATTTTTCATCGTTTGTTGTGCTTAAACGACCCTATTGGTTATGGGTCCTTGTAGGTTTTAAAGATTGGTAAGTTGGTGATGTTTTGGCGTTGGAATCACTGATAAATATTGAGTATGCAATTTTTTATGAGTTTTCGAACTTGGATTGCTCTGCTGAAAATCATTTCTAAGTTAGAAAGATCGTATCGTATTACTCGTCAAACGTACCTATGCCATTGGTTTTCATTAGCATAGTTGGAGTATCGACATAAAGGCTATAGTAGCGTAAAGGAGTCCGTGAACATCGTAGATTATAAGGAATATTGTGACGTGCGTAATTGGTAGAGAAGTACTTGTTTTGATTAAATTGAGAAATGACTGAACGGTTTGGTGCTTGTAAATTGGATACGCGAATTGAAATGTGAATAACAAACGGACACAATGAGAACATTCAGGACTCATCGACGGGTGAGTGCCTGGCAGAGGACATCGGGGTCCTTTAACTGGCCCGGCAGGAGCTAAATGCTCATATTGGTTATTTCAGGACTCATTGACGGGTGAGTGCCTGGCAGAGGACATCGGGGTCCTTTAACTGGCTCGGCAGGAGCTAAATGCTCATATTGGTTATTTCAGGACTCATCGACGGGTGAGTGTCTGGCAGAGGACATCGGGGTCCTTTAACTGGCCCGGCAGGAGCTAAATGCTCATAGTGGTTATTTCAGGACTCATCGATGGGTGAGTGCCTGGCAGAGGACATCGGGGTCCTTTAATTGGCCCGGCAGGAGCTTAGGCTCAGACACATGACACGAAATTGGTATTGAAGTTGATGAAAGAGATTTTGGTTTTTGGTTAAAGGATTTTAATAAAGATCCTCTAGCATTCTGAGCGAATCAACGATTTCCGGTGTTTGGGCACAAATCAACGGATTTCGGTATTCTGGCTCAAATCAACAGAGTGAGTGTTTTTCTACTCTATTTTGATATAAAAAGGAATGAAGGAATGAAATTGCGTGGTAATGAACGAGAGAAGAATGAGAACTAAACGTGGTATTTATAATTATGAAGATTTGTGATAACAATTGAAATGTGATTAAAACTGTTGAGGAGGACTGAAACCCAAATTAATGGTATGTTTAGTCTAAAGGGAATATTAGTGATTCTAGCTTAGAATGTGAATTGTTAGGATTGTCTGGAATCCCTTGGCTGTAATATGCTGCATGCTGAGGATCATGTAAACTTTGAGCTTATCTGTCGATATTCATTTATTCTAGAAGCATAACTCATCATATTTTCATATAACTTGAGTATAGATTTCTCTACTGGGCAAGTGTGTGCTCAACCCTATCATTTTCAGGTACAAAGCAAAGGAGGTTGGCATGGAGTGCTTATTATGCATGGTTGATCTTTTTTTTTTTATAGGTATACTAGAGGAAGTCCATTGCATTTGATTCGAAAGGAGTATTTTTGGAAGATGTCAATTGTAAACTGTAATGTTATTTCCGTCGGATATTGGTGTTTTCATAATTTGGGGTCGTCGAGCCAAAATGTAATATTTGAGTTATATTTGAGAACAAGGAAAAGAACGGGCTTTGGGTATTATTTGTATTACTGCGAGGACTTCATTTATCAAAAGTGTATAGCTAATTATGTTTAAAATCGAGGGCGTGACAGATATCCTGCTCAATCACCAATCCATCCTTATTAAACCAATCACTGATATAAAGGTGACTCTAATAAAGTCATCTACCACTCTGTTTATATCCACAATATTGTCAGCCTTGATGAATGGGGACATCCCTTTCTACTTAGAAAACTCCCTGGTCACTCTGTTCAATATAATTATTATGATTATATTGAATCATGGTTCAAAATAATTCTGCATGAAAATGATAAATTTACTCATTCCTGGTTTATCCAGTTTGATCACAACTTTAAATCTGTCATCCCATCATGGTTCTCCAGATGGTGGCACCAATATGGTGCCATACCTGATATTTTACCTGCTGAACTCAATGATCAAGTAAACCTGTTTGCCACCGTGTTCAAAGTTAATCATCACACTAGTCAATTCCCAGTTCTCCTGCTATTCATGATAAAGTATAAAGTGGCATGGATTGTTAAGTGGAAATACCAATTGCTCAACAATGTTGTCTCTTGACAATATTTGGTAAAATCGTGGGGCCAGTACAACCACCATAAAATTATTGATCAAGTCCGGAAGGAATTTCCAGTCAAGACTCCTACTCCCGTGATGATTCCGGCTTAAACTACTCTAATTCAACCTGTTAAACAGGAAGCAATTCCTCCACCAGACTCACCTACTGTTTCCACTATTCGTCTTGGAAGTCCTACTCCTGGATCGTCCAAACTGGTAAAATCAAAGTCCAAACCAAGAGTTCTCAATTGCTAATGCTTGCTCAACAATTAATTGCTCAAGCTAGTCAAGAAGATGATGATAACTCCTCTGATGAATCGGCTGCATCCAATCCTTATGGATCAGCATTTCAAGATGCTCAAGACCCATTTGCATAAAAATTTTGCTAATGGTTGCACCACTACTCAGCAATGATCAACTTTCCTACAAAGGAAACTATTCAAACAACCGGATTACTGTTCATCACTGTTCACCGACAGGCCACTGTTCATTCAAGTCACTGTTCACCTTTTTATTGTTCACTCACGGGAAAAAGGACATCCTTTTACTGTTCACTCACGGAAAAACGACTAATCAACTATTCAACCAGCTGTTTTTGCCGAATGCAGAGGACAAATGGTATCTGCCCAAAGTTATTCAACTACTTTCCCACCGAAAGTAATCACATGGTCAAAGTAAATTAATAATGTATTGTAAACAGTCTATAATCCTTATTCTATAAAAGGATTCACTGACTCTAGTAAAACCCAAGTTTCATTCTTGGTTTCTACTACTGATCTCTCTCTATTGTATTTTGCAGTTCTACTTCTCTTCTCCTTCCCCTGTTAATCCAGTAAGTTTTCTGTTAATGTGTTGATCCACTCTAATCTTTATCAATGTTAAACTAGTAAACTATTTTTATTCAGTATGTCTGTCTTGTTCTTCCCCTTTGTGTGTCAGTCTTCCGTTGTCACAATGTTAAACTAGTAAACTGTTTTTATTCAGTATGTCTGTCTTGTTCTTCCCCTCTGTTTTTATTCAATATGTCTGTAGTGAGTAGTGTGTGTAGGTGATTGGTGGATGGGTTGCTACTGAGTAGGATAGAGATGGGTGGATGAGTAATTACTGGATAATTTATTTTTGTTTTTAAAAGTAATTGGAAGGATTCTTGTAGTTGAATGATCTGTTTTGTTATCTTAGTTCTGAGAAATCTGCTGGTACATCTGTATTTGATTGTACTGAGTTTAGGCACCTAGGTATGCATCCACTGTTTGGTAGCTGTTCATAGCTAAGCCACCCCAATAGTTTCCTGTAATTCCCGCTTAGTAAGTCCCGCGGTAAGGCAGTTAGGGCTGGGGCATGGCTAAAAACGGTATGTGTGGAAGGTGAACAACAACGTCTGAGCAGTAGGTGTATAAGGGTATGTTCTAAACAAGTATGAATCAACTATAGAATTATTGTAGAAATCTTAGGATTAAGATTAATAGATAGTTTATTTAAATATAAGTCTCGGATCAGTTTCTTTTAGAAAAAGGAATAACTTATCCAAGTATCATTCATCCACCAGTCTTTCCCATATTTAGGTGTAAATTCTCCACCAGTCCCTCTGTCAACTCTAGGTTCTATACTTAAATTATGGATAATTTTTATGAAGAACAAGATTATTCTGATTATGATACTGATTCTGTTCAAGAACAAGAATATCAAGATTCTGATAATGAATTAAATTATATTCAACATTATGAACCCATAAGTCTACCCCTTAAATTGCGGGAATTAGGGTCACTAAATTTACCTAAAAAAAATAAAAATGATGAACTAAAAGAAAAACTCAAAGATATTAATGACAAGTTAAGAAAACTTACAATGCCTAGTAAAAAGGAACCTTTAATAAATGATGAATATAATGATATTGATGAATTATATGAAGGATTCAAATTAAAAAAGAATAAACAAAAAAGGAAAAATTTTAGGACTAACTACTTATCTAGTGAGTGAGATAAAATAATAACCCATTGGGAACGGTATATGGAAAATAAAAATATTGATATATATTTCTTTGATTACTTAGAAAATGTTTATGAGACAAAAACTGCTAAAAAGACTTTGTCTTCTGTTAGAACCAGTCAATCAGAAATACAAGTAATTACTAAATCAAAATGGATAAAAACAGATAACACTATTACTAACTCTAGTCATCCACCCCTTGATTCAATATTAATTAACTACAAAGGAACAAGCTTAACAGCTTCTCCTTTTAAATTACCTATTGAAAGATCTGAATGTAAACAAATTGTTGAACAAGTAAATTATACTAATCAATGTCTTCAAATCATAAATAAACAATTAAATAAAATCGAAACTAAACTTGAGGAGAGAGAATCTTGCAGTATCCCCTCAACTAGTAAACAGATAGAAAAATCCCTTATTCATCTACCAGAAAAAAGATCACAAATCAGCTTAGATCAAAGTCAAAATATTCAAAAAATTGAAGATATATTAACAAAATTAATTATTAAAACAGAACCCGAGACAACACCCCAACTTGCTGTTATGACACAGGAAACTGATACCACTAGTCAACTCTCATCTTCTGATGAAAGTATTACTAAACTTCAGGAACAATTCACTAGTCAAAACAATCATAATGTTAAACGTCTTGTTTATCCCTCTACTAATCCTACTAGTCTTACCAAAAATTGGTATCATAGACCTACCCCTCCTGATTTACAATATGAAGAAAATAATCTTGCTAATCAATTTTCTGTCTCGTCCACTAAACTATATGAATGGAATATTGATGGATCAAGTGAACATCAAATATTGGAAAAATTAAATCACATGTCAATGGTTGCTAATAGTTACTTAAGTAATACTAATTTAAACCAACCACAAATTGTAGAATTATTAACCTCCAGATTTACTGGAGTATTAAAAGCTTGGTGGGATAAATATCTCAACACTGAATTAAGAGAACAAATAATTCATGCTATTCAAACTGATGAAAATAATCTCCTAGTCTTTGAAAATGAAAGATGTATCCCTGATGGAGTCAATACATTAATCTATACCATAATAAAATATTTTATTGGTCAACCTTGTAATATTACTTCTAAAATACATGATCAATTAAGTAATTTATACTGCCCAACATTAAGTGATTTTAGATGATACAAAGATGTGTTTATTTCTAGAGTTATGCTTAGGGATGATTGCACTAAATCTTTTTGGAAAGAAAAATTTATTAATGGATTACCTAATTTATTTGCTCATAAAATTAGAGATGTACTTAGTCAACCTACTGGTATAATTGAATATGATAAACTAACTTATGGAGACATATTTAGTACCATTCAAAGAGAATGATTAAGAATGTGCATTGATATGAAAATTAATAAACAAAAAGATAAAAATAAAGCTAAATATGAGTTAGGAAATTTCTGTGAACAATATGGTTTGCCTCCTGTTGCACCATCAAGGAGGAGAAAAAAGATTGAAACCAAAACTAAACATTATAGACATTCAAGAAATAATAAACCACAATCTTCCAAAGATAAATATTATGATAAACCCAAAACTCAAAATGATAAAAAAACATTCTACTAAAACTAATAATGCCAATGTTACCTGTTACAACTGTGGAAAAAAGGGACATTACAAGTCACAATGCAAAGTTAAACAAAAAATTAATCAACTCAATATATCCGATAGTGATAAACAACAAATCCTAGAAATATTTAAAATAACAAATCTGAGTAGCTCAGACAATGAAGAAATAATCCAATCATCAGAATATCATTATGCTAGTAATAACAGTTCAAGTGAAAACCAAATAGAAATTGGATGTACTGATAATTATTGGTAAAAATTAAATGTTCTCACCAGGGATTTACCTGAAGAAAAACTATTAATTGATTTAATAAGTAAAATTGATGATCTAGAATTAAAACAACGATATATTAAAAATTAAAACAAGTTTTAATACAACAAAGCAAGACACCTCAATATAATAAACCCATAGTAAATCTTCATGCCACTATTGAAAGATTCAGTAAAACTACTAAAGAAATTACAGTACAAGACTTACAATTAGAAATTGAAATAATTAAAAAAGAATTAACGCTGCTCAAAAACCAAATTCCAAGGAAGAGAAGAAATGATAAATACTCTTCTGATGAATCTCTAGAAAGTAATGAAACTAATAAACTCGAAGAAACACATCTAGATCTTGATAACGAAACTAATAATCTAGAGACTAATAGATTGAACCTGATAACAAGAATTAACCTCCAGAAATGGCATGCTAAAATCAAACTAATAATTGGAAAATATGAAATCCAAGTTACTGCTCTTATTGATACAGGAGCAGATCTGAATTGTATTCAGGAAGGGTTAATACCTAGTCAATATTATCAAAAGACTAATGAAAGATTAAGTTCAGCTAATGGTAGTAAAATGTTTATTAAATATAAAATACCTGAAGTAAATATTTGCCAAAACGATTTTTGTTTCAAAACCTCATTTGTTTTGGTTAAAAATTTAACTGATAAAGTTATATTAGGTATGCCTTTTATCTATTTACTTTACCCATTCACAGTCAATTTTGATAAAATTACTACTATATTTTTTGATAAACAAATAAATTTTAAACTATTATCGGTTCCTGATCAAAATGATTTAAAACAATTGCAAGACTATTCTATTCATCCTATTAAAGTGAATGAATTGTTTACAGATAACCAACAGAAGCATAACCTTGGGAGCAACCACTTTGCCACTGCTTCATGAAGGATCCAGCCTTCAATTTAAAAAATTAAATCATTTACAAAATATTGACGAAACCCAACAATGTCTCATAGATGCTTTCTGGAACTTGTGTGGGGACTATCGTTATAATCCAAATTTCATTAATTGTTTAAATGGCTTGAATTACTATTTTTGTGAGCAAAATATAATTTCAAAAAATAATGATAATGCTTATGCTGCAGTAGCCTCTGAGCTACATCATTTAAATACTAAATATTCAAAACTGTTTCAGCAAAATATTCAACTTCAAGCCAAAAATCATATTCTGCATCATGAAATTAAAACTATTAAAAAACAATTTTCTCAGCATCCTGCATCGAGGGAGCAAAAAAGTGAGAAATTAGTATGCAACATTAAGCAGCATATAGGGAGTGGAGGAATTGCCACCCATGGCATATTAACCAATAACTTAGAAGCTAGTACCAGTAGAGTAGCAAGCAACATTAGAAGTAAGAAGCATATTGGATGCATGCAACAATACTTCTCTACTCTTTTACAGAGTATCCCTAAAACCCCTGTTTCGCTAAAAAACCAAATTATTTTTCCAGAAAACTTCCCTGTTGACTTGATAAAAGATATTCAAAATTTGGCTAGAAAAGATGGCCACTATTTTCAGGAATTTTTATTCCAAACACTTACTGATTTATCTACTAAATCTATTCCTGGTTTACAAATTACTTGTGAATCTCTTTATAATGATGACCAAGAAAGAGTTAATTGCCCAAAAACTGATCCTATTTGCTCAAATTATTCTTTAGATAGAATTGATTGCCCCTGCAATTTAATTTACAGTATTCCCAAAGCTTGCATTGATATGCAGCACTTCAAAAATTTTAATATTAATTATAATGAAAAAATAATTGAAATCACTCCTATGACCCTATTGGATCATGAACTGTTAAGACAAATTATTTTTACTCATCCGGAGCAGACTGAATATGTTACCAGAAAACTGGCTGTCTCCATTTTAAACCTTTTTGCTAAATACGGTGCTTTACGGTGCCAAGTTCTGATCAAGAGTAAAATGCCCGAATGGACATTCACTGGGAACATTATCCCAGCCCAGCACATCATGCACATATCTGCCAACTGGCCATTCAGTAGGATTCATCTTCCTATTCAACTCATTGACGACGAAATCCCTTGGCCCTGTTCAAATTCTTTCCGAAGCCAAATCAGACATCACCGAGCTTGGTACCCAGCTTGGAGATAGTCGTCAAGGTGATCATTTGCTTAAAGATCTCAACTACTTAATCTGTGAAGACCCTATTCAAAAGATCAGATCCACTGAACCTGTTAAAGAAGTCCCATTTATCTTCCACACCCATTTTAGAAGACTAGTAACCCAATACCAAGATCAACTAGTCAACAACACTTCATCTGCATCTACCCCAATTGTTGATGATACTGTAGATGCTAATGATGATTATTGGCACAATCTGTCCTCAGATGAGCTACATAATTATGACAACATGATGGAGTACTAGACTGATAATCCATCATCAGTAAAATGTTCAATCGAATACCCATTTTTATGGTTGCTTTACTGTTCAGACAATGGTTAATCTTTCTCATTCAGTCACGAGGGGAAAGTAAAGGCAATGTTCAATCAACTTTCCTGCAAAGGAAACTATTCAATCAACTACTTTCTTGCTCAATTCCGGTGATCAAGCCTTCAGCAATCAACTTTCCTACCCAGGAAACTATTCAAAATGCTTTGCACCGTTTAAAAACAATAATTAATCATTTGATTACTGTTCAAATCACTATTCAACCTACTGATCACCGACAGGCCACTGTTCATCCAAGTCACTGTTCACTCACGGGGAAAAAGGACATCCTTTTACTGTTCACTCAAGGGAAAAGGACCAATCAACTGTTCACTCAATCAACTTTTGCCAAAAGCAAAAGACAGATTGTACCTGCCCACAGTTATTCAACTGCTTTTCCACCGAAAGCAGTCACATGGTTACAGTTACCTAATAAGAAAAATGTAAACAGTCGGTAATCCTTATTCTATAAAAGGATTCACTGACTCTAGTAAAAACCAAGTTTCATTCTTGGTTTCTACTACTGATCTCTCTCTATTGTATTTTGCAGTTCTACTTCTCTTCTCCTTCCCCTATTAATCCAGTAAGTTTTCTGTTAATGTGTTGATCCACTCTGATCTTTATCAATGTTAAACTAGTAAACTGTTTTTATTCAGTATGTCTGTCTTGTTCTTCCCCTCTGTGTGTCAGTCTTCCGTTGTCATGTGTGTGTATATATATATATAGATAACCTTGTATACTTATATATATAGATAACCTTGTATACTTACGGCTAAGTAGGCTTGCTAAGTCTATGGAAAGGGTAATGATTATGGTAAGGCTTTTAATGACAACGCATTGTCCATTGGTTAAAACTTTTCCTAGAAAGTGCATATATGTATATAGTCATGATTAGGGTAGGCTATTATGTATATATACCTATATATATGTATACATACCTAGAGAAGAATCTTGGAAAGTAACTTTGGAGGGTAATTAGGTTCAAGGCTATTAATCTTAGGTTTGCACTCATGGCAAGTCAAAGTATACTACTTTTGGAAGCATATAATGATTAGCAACTTTAATCTAAATAAAAGACTAAAGTACAAATGCACCCAGCGTCATCAGTGTCGCCCTAGACTTTAGATGTAATGACCCTAATTTTTGGTGAGTAAAAATTTTGTTAAATATTTGAAATTTTCATTTTTTTTTTTGGCTAGGAATCCTACCCTTCCTAGGATAATTTGATTCCAACCAATTAGTTAGCCAAACCAATTGGATTCTAACCATAGTTAAACCTCCCCAATCATTTCTAAACCTTCCAAACCTTTTTAAACTCTAGTATTTCCTAGAAAGGCTACTTGAAGCCTTATTCATTCTTTTGCATTGACAAGTCATTTTCAAAAGCCAAAGCCAACCCTTTAATCATTTCACTTTTCCATTGATTTGTCACTTTCCCCACTCATGTCAATCAAGCCCATCATTATGCATGCTTAATCAAAAGCACTTTCCTAGAAAGTGCATTGCTCTTTCTCTCCATTGAAAGGTCACTTTCTAGGAGATATTTCTTCCAAACCATCCTTGAACCACATGAGCCCTAGTTGAACCTTTTCAACCCTAGACAAGGAAATCATTGCACTTTCATGACTAGTCAATTCAAGACTTTAGTACTCAGCATTCACTTTGTTTGGTTGAGCTTTTAGAAAGTTATTTTTGAGAGTTGAGTGGTAATGAGTGGAGAGAGATAGAGAGAAAGATTTATTAAAAACTGTGCCGAGAGTTGAAAGTTACTCTCAAAAATGGGAACCAAACATAGAGATTAATTCTCCCAAAGAATATCTTTTCTCATCATTACCTCCTTACCCATTGAATAATAATTTGTAGGGAAATTTTTATCCTTTGAGTAATTGGAATAAGACTTGCCATAATCCAATGAGTACATAGATTTGACAAGACAATTCATTAGAACCCTTCATCATGACCTAGACTTGTCATGCATGCAAACCTAGAAATATTAGGCTTAAACCTAATTACTCTTCAAGGATAACTTTCCTAGATTCTTGTAGGTGTTCATGCATGCAAGCCTAAAAACAATAGCCTTGAACTTATTACCCCATAAGAATAAACTTTCCTAGACTTTTTATAGGTGTTCATGCATGCAAGCCTAGAATTGAACCTTTTAGACATAGGATCAAATGCAAAATTCTTTTCTTCTACCGGTAGGACTCATTCACCTACCGGTAGTTGATTGAACTGCTTTCAGCTGCTTGATTGAGCTGCTACAATGTCTTTCGCGTCAGAATCCGATCCAAAGGCTTGTCAGGCTAGAATCCCAATCAATCACAATGGAAGACTCTCTGCGCTCTCTATTGGCCGCTTTACAGTCAGGCTCGCTGTCAATCCTGTAGGAAGTTTTGCAGCCAGCTTCCCCATCAACTTCTTCGACTTCAAGCACCTCCGAAACACTTGTCATGGCAGATCAGCCACAACCGCTTAACCTAGAAACCATGCTCATGAACCTTCAGAATAGCATCACCACCATGCAGTAGAAGGCAGCTCAGACAGACGCCAACATTACCCGCTTGAATGACCTTTTCAACACTTGTCTCCCTGCAGTTGTCCAAGAAGTAGGTGAGGCCGAAGAGGATGTTCATGAACAATCCATCATGGTCGAAGATCCAAATCACGCAGGACGTCTCAATGTTCAACCCAACCCTAAAGAGGTTAGCGCACCTGCTGCGAATCTGGCAGGTGTTAGACCTATCCTAAACCTGGATAAGCCAGCTCAGAACCTTGACATGGTCACACTTATGGCCAAGATGGCCAAGCTGGAGGAATCTGTCTCCAAATCTGAAAAGATCAGTGCTGGAGGAATCGACTTGGACTGTCTATGCCTGTATCCTAACGCCAGGCTTCCCAACAAGTTCAACATGCCAGACTTGGCCAAGTTCGATGGAAGTGGTGACCCCAAGACTTATCTTCACAGCTACCATGCCGCCATGAAGCTATTGTCAGTCGAACCTGAGGCCATGTCACAACTGTTCCCACAAACTCTCTCTGGCCCAACTTTCCATGGTTCCTGTCACTCGACATCTCCAAGAGAATGACTTAGGAGGACATTGGGGCTGCATTTATTTCGCAGTACAGTTACAACTCCCAACTTAAGATGACACCTCGGGAGCTGGAATCCACCAAGATGGAGGCTAAGGAGTCCTTTGCGGACTTTGTGAAAAGATGGAGGGCCAAAGCCGCTCTAAAGACTGAGCGCCCCAGCGAGAGAGACTAACTCCATATCATCTCCTGCAATCTCCAACTCGATTATGCCATGCACTTAGTGCTTGTCCAAGCGTCCGCTAACTTCGAGACCTTCTTTGAATCTGGCTTGGCCATCGAGGATGCATTACAAAGCAGAATTCTATCAAAGGGGGAATCATCTAACCCTTCGAAATCAAAGCCTGGGGCATACTCTGGGAACACCAATGCACTCTTTGGAGGTGGTATTTACTCCAACGCGGCGACCAGTGGCACCAACGCCTCTTCCTCCAATACTGCCAACCACATCACCGATGTCAATCAAGTGCAAACACCGCAGAACAATCGACCTCGCACTCAACCCCACAGCTTTTCCGCTATTAAGGCACCTCTATCCTCAGTTTTGGAGAAGTTGGTCAAGTCTGGGCATCTCAAGCCCCTCGATCCAACTCCTCTACCCAAAAATCCATCAGCCAATTTCAAACCTAACCTCTACTGCGCCTACCACCAAGGAAATGGTCATCTCACTTACTTGCTTTCACCTCCGGCATGCGATTCAGGATCTCATTGATGATGGCATGCTGGCAACACCTCCGCCACCTCAAACAACTAAGGAAATTCATGAGCAATTTCATCCGGTTGAATGCCGCAATCGCAATTAAGGCTCAAGGCTCGAGTTGGGAAATCGAGTTGGGCTGCAAACGGTGCGCCGAGGGGCAATTGGGTTAAGGGGAGGAACGGGTTTAGTGCTGCTTTCCGACAAGACGTTTTGCTAAAGTCGGATTCATACCCGCCTTCCGCTGCTTTAGTGGTTGCCTTTCGCCTGGGCTTCCCAGCTCTAGCCGCTCTGGTAGCTAGCTCAGTTAGGGCATCTGGTTCAGCCAAACCAACCCTCTCCAACTCCATGCCAAAACACAACACTGCCCCACATATTAGCCAGATTTCCCTCAGCTCCACTCATATCAACCCCAACTCCACTATATTTAACCTTAGCGACCATATCATCCCAGTCAATCAACCTAAGCCGATTGTATCCATGCCGCTGGAACTATAGACACCCTAATTTGGCCTAACAATTATTTCAGGTCCCACCTTGGGGACCATCCCGATGACGAAATGGATACAGTGATTGCTGATTGACTTCTTGAGAACTTTAGGACTTTCGGTAAGAACTTTGAGCCACTTAGAGGACCCAATTTAGAGCCATATAGCCTTTCAGACAGAAATGTAGAATCCTAGGAGAATCCATCTATCGGCCATAACATTGATCTCACGGCCTCAATATCATTCCTTCACCCGAGCAACCTGTTGCTTGAAAATCTCCCTGAGAGATTGATTCCTCGGCCGCCAAATCGATTCCTCGGCTGCCAAATCCATTTCTCGGGTGCCAGATCCATTCCTCAGCCACCAGATCAATTCCTCGGCCGCCAGATCGTCTATTTTCCAGATTCTGGAATGTTCTATCAATCGTTTGGTCCGTTCACAAAACCCTAGCAGCCAAATTCCGATGCGTTCGGGCTACGTTAGAGGATTACCATGAGGAGTTCGTGTTGCCTTATAACTCCAATTCAATCATTCGATTTTGATTGGTTGAGGTGTGTCATCCCTATGCCTATATAAAGGAGCCCTTAGGTTCCGAAATTGATAAGTTCACAAACTCTCATCCGCCACAAAATTCTGCCAATATACACTCTCAAATCCCCTTTACAAAAGCCCCAACCTCCTAAAGGCAACCGTTAATCCGACGATCAAACCCCGAAGTTCAAACCTTAACCCTAGAGTTTTTCAAGAAGTAATCAGTCAATCTCATTCAATCCGAAGCAATCGAGTCACTGAGGGATCAAGGTGGTGAGGCCCAGGGGCCTTCGGTTCGTTTTACTTTCAGTATATGCATGCTAATCGTAAGATTTTGATTATCTGTTAATCATATTGTCTGGTGTGAGGAAGAACATCGATTGGGGGATCAATCCTTCGGCCGATACATTAATCCAGGAGGATTCCTTGGCCGTGAAATTCATTCACCGGCCGCGGAATTCATCTCCCTAGAACAGATCTGTTTTATTCTGCTTTTCTGATGCATGCTTCAATTACCGTACTGGCTCACCTTATTCACTGTTAAAGGCTAATAATCAGATTACGTGTCTAAAGTTAAATAAAGCAAGTATATGTCTTATGTCGAACGATTATGGGCCAGTTTCACGACTGGGCAAATAGGGGTGCCTAACACCTTCCCCTTATTGTACTTTTGGCTCCCATACTCGGAATCTCTATCTATTTTCCTAGTTTTAATAAACTAGGTGGCGACTCTATTTTGATGATAACCGCTATCGTGTGGCGATGTTTCTAGCCATGGGAATATCCACGATTTTGGTTTATGAAGCAAGCAACCAAACAAACAAGCAATGATCAATCTGTATGGCGATGCCCCGTTTGGGAGGTGTCTACAGTTTTTTTTGGCGACTCCGCTGGGGACTTGAGAGCCATAACCAGAAAGTTCAACATAAGACTAATACATGCCTTATTTAATTCATTTGTCATATGCATCGAGCGGGCAACCTCGTTGAGTTCACCTAATATCCTGACATGTCACGGGCTATGTTAGGGGTTCCAGCAAACTCCACAATCACTTGTACCAAGTGGTATATCAAAAAGGAAATCACCCAATCACCGCCTATGATGGGCTGGTGAAAGGATTGGTGCCCTTTGACAACGGAGCACCCTGAGACTACCCAAACCTTACATGTGTTAGAAAGCCATAGAACCTATCAAAATAGGATAGGATCCTGCAAGTTAGGAACTTACTTGCATTTTTATAAAAGTTCTTCCTCACACTTGTATATGTTGTTGTAACATCGCTTTTTGTGCAGAAGGGTTGGGGCTTAAACTAAGAGCCCTACCTCTAACTCTTTATAGTTAAGCACTGAGGCATAGCATTGCCTGCAAGGTATGTTTTTTTAAAGTTGAAAGCACCACTGCTTACTTCCTACTCCTACTTCGTTTGAAGCATCATGAGGCACATATCAGGCAATGGCAGTAGCATAAGCCGCCCCGTCAGCAATTGAACTAGGGATTGCATTAGCAATCTTTGCCTTGCGAGGCTAAAGAAAAGAGGGAGTGTAAGGTAGTAGAATAGGTTATGGATGATTGTATGCAAAGTCAACGATATTATGGATAGAACTTGCAATACTTATTTCTCCATGGATGATTCAGCATGACAAGTGTAGGACTTTGGTTCCTATTTCCAAATCAGCCTAGCAACCCATCTTCCAAAATTCAAAATTTGAGCATGCTTACCGCAACGAGCCGACAAGATTTAGGAGTTTGTCAATGTGCTAGCAAATAATCAAGTGGATTTCAATTACCTCAATCACGTTTTGAGAAAGAATCTTCCCTAACCAAGAATTGAAAGAACTTTCAAAACTTTTTGCAATGCTTAGTCTAATCCTCAAATGACAAGTTTTTCTAAAACATTCAAATAGCCGCTAGCACAGCGATGGACTCCGAGTCTACCTTCTGTTGTAGTCATATGCTCAACCTTTTCGATTTGTCTCATAATATGGATTGGCTTGGAAGTGGGATCTTAAGTGACAGCAACGAGTCTTAAGAATCATCCATATCAAAAATGGCTGGCTATCAATAGTATCTGATAAACTCATGCGTACAAACGAATTGCAATGCATGACTCATCCATAATCTGTGTAAGTAGTTGTGGTGCTATATGTATACACATCGTTTTGCATGCCTCTTTCCAACTATGCAGGAGCCAAACCAAAAGAGGAGTCCATCCCCCTCATTTCCTTTCTTTGTTCATCGCATGTCATTTGGTTGCACCACCACTGAGGGCAATTTGCATATTAGAAAATGCACCGCACGGACAATTAGTTTTGGATATCTCAACTTGAGCATGATTAGGTTTCTTCTTCTCTCAGATTTGGAGTTTGATCTCAGACGTGATGGTAATGGCTAACGAAAAAATTGAAGTTTTAATCCAACCAAGTTCTGAGCAATGGCAGCCATGTCCATCACGTCTTGGCTTAGATTTTAAAACGATCTTTTCATACCTAGCTAACTTTCGCCGCCATTTTGGCCCATGTTTTGCTTCTACTAAAAAATTGATATCAGTATGCTCATCATGGTTTCTGGCCAATTGTCACACTCAGTATGAAATAAATTTAAGTCTCCTCAAATATGAACTACGAATGGCCTGATTCTCTGTTGGGATACGTAAGCACCTTTTGGTCAGCCACAATTTTGAAAATGTTCCCTTCTGTGCTAGTTTGCTGCTATAGAATGCTCATGATAACATTGAGTATTGAAAACAATCCTTAGGGATTTCAAAGTAATCTTATGGCATCTTTTGGAACACATCATAATCACTTGAATTGTCAAAAGCGCAAAGCGAGTTTTTCAAAGCTATGACCCGCATCATTTCTGTTGAGCTAGGAAGGAGTTGACATATCTCTGCACCCTCATAGAGATCACTTGTAAGCAAAACATGTTGTTGTAGATGAAGAAGGAGAAAGAAGAAAAGAGAGGAAAAATACATAGAAAAAAATGATGAGCTCGCTAGATTGAAAACCCGTAAGGGCGGTCTAGGCAAAAGTTAGAGCACAAACAAAGTGAGAAATTAGCCGTGTCTCCATGCATCTACTATGTGTCTCAAAAGATTGTCCTCAATCTTAGAAAATTCACTTGGTTAAACATCGAAGCCCTTATTTCCTTGGTAAGGATCCTTGACACTTTGTCGTGTGTTTCAAGATGAAGAAAGGCATTCATTTCTCTATCCCAAACACTTATCCCTTGCTAGCCACATTGAGCCTCTGGATAATTTCTTTGAAAAACTTGCTAGGCAGCCATCCCTTACACTAGGACAAACACAAAAAAATACAATGAGAATTTGCACCCCGTCATACAAGGGGCATTTTGAAGGAAACATTTCTTCCAATACATACAAAGGACATTTTTGAAGAAACGAACTCTTTCACACAAAGTAAGGCAAGTGACAACAAGAGTTTATAAAAATGTTGAAGATGGCTGCTAGCTTTTAAAACCCAAGCGTGAGTAGAAATTAGGTTTGAGCCTTTACACCCGCTTCTGTCTCAAGCCAAAACCCCAAGCCTACATTATGGTCGATAACAAAGTCCTCTCAGATTGGAAAACACGACTTAGTAGCAAGGTCCTAGACACTAGGGGCATCACCAATGTGGGACTTCACTCGAAGGGCAAGAATCTTGGAATTTACATCGTCTTGGCAAATCGCACAACATGGAGAGCTACAAGGGGCATGGCTATGTTCCCCTTTATACACTTCTCTCAAAAGTATCCAACCTCTTGTGTGGGTCTCAGTAGGTGCTTATCAATCCAACTCAAGTCAACCAAATCAAGCTCGAAGTAACAAACTCACCTAATTGACTAGGGGCATAGGTTTGCAAAATAATTCTGTGTTCTTTGATGATTGAATGACGTGAGTGTGGAACATGGATGGAGTGATATGACTTTGAAATCCTCGAGGAAAAGCTTTCAAAGATGGTTTTATCCTAAGCATTCTTAACAAAGCAAATACAAGCACAGTCACTTTTTGCAAATTTCTGAAGAAATAACATGGGTCTCTCATTTCATGAAGAGTGCAGCAATATGGTCCCTTGACCAAACAATGTTTTTAGTGGTATTGCTAGGGCATTGCGATCTTTCAAACACCCGGCTAGTATAAATAAGTCACTATCAGTCTCTCTAAATCAAAGAGAAGCATTTGATCAAATACGCAAAAGTTGAGATGTCCAGAATGCATTGCAGGTTCACATGCATATCATTATCATCCTGTCTTTTGCATTGATCTTTTGGCCCTAGTACTCCATGTGTACATCCTTATGTTTGCTTAATAGTTGTCTTGGTTGTGTGAGCTAACCACAAGTTTGAGATGTTCTTGTACTCAAGCAAGGTAGGTTCATCAAGGCATCATGGCCATCATCTCTATACAAGGAATAAAGGACAATAAAGGGATGCACTATAAAGTCTACCTCCCTGCGAACACACATGAAGACAGCATAGCCTAAGAAGCATCATATCCTGGGGGAACACCTCAACTCTTTTATGGAATGATATGACATAGCACTGTCAAGGGCATGCCAAGATCTTTGCCGAACAGAAACATTGCACTCACATTCATTGTTATTCACATCGCATGTTTCTATGCTAAGGGCAATTAGACCATTGTCATCATGCACGATTGAGCTAGGGTCAAACATTCATGGCCTAAACAGGGGGCTTGCGTTTCTTTTTAAATACTCAAATTAACATGCCTATGTGTTGCATTGCAATCTACGTCACCCAAAATCATTCAAGCTCTTGAACTAGGGTTCTTCAAATGTGATGGTCCTGCCCCTAGAAGTCAGCATAAAAGGACTTCGGACCGTGGTCGACTCTAAGCTTGTTGCATGTTATTTTCCTATCCACTGCTGTTTTCTAAACTGTTTAAACGTTACTTGCATTGTTCTCTTGGATTTCAGTCCTTGAAGTTATCAGGACCAACCACATCAAGCTTTGTGTCTATGACTGACTGAGCCAAGTCAAAGAAGCTGAAAGATAGCCTCATAACTAGCAAACTCTACAATTGGCACCATGTTAGCAGCATTAAAGTGGCTTCGCACTTCGCATCTCCGTAGCTCCTTGCTTCATGCTTTCATTTCCATGACAGCAGCTTCACCTTCATACCCTCACACTTGCTTTTCAGTAGCACCATGCACATGCCCTGTCATATTCACAACCTTGTTGGGTTTCATAAACTCTGAGCAATTCTATGCTCAGACAGCCTTGTGCTCATCAGGTCCAATCTTCATAGCTCCCTCTCAACAGTTCCACTCCTCCCAATAGCTCTATTCAGCAGCTCCCGGCGCCCTTTATCTCAGCAGCCCTGTGCTTACTATCAGCAGCACCATGCTTCAAGCTCCATATTCACTATCTTGGCGGCTCCACGCCGACAAACTCATTGGCCATATGCCCATGTTCACCTTCTCAGTGGCTCCACGCCTATACTCAAGCCATCTCAATAGCTCTAAGTTCACTATCACTACCAACAACTCTATACTCGTACTTAGCAGCCCTGTGCACAAGTCGTTCAAACAACAGGTACCATCTCAACAGTGCAGTGCTTACTTTAGCTGCCCCGAGCTCACATCTTGAAGCTAAGCAGCCTCGCCATTTCCAGGCCAGCAAAACAATCCTGTGGCTTCCACTTAATACATTGAGTGAACAACCAACGAGAAAAAGCACGCGTATAAAGCTTGCAATAACCTAGTGCACACTTCAGCCCTTCAGAAGGCATCTATGTGGCTAAAATCCTCCGAAAAGGGCATCGTATTGCTAAAACCCTTCAGAAGGCGCTTATGTTGCTAGCTTCCAGAAAGCGTTTGTATGGCCAGCTTCCAGAAAGTGTTCAGCCTTCGGAAGGCATCCCGTTAATGGAGGCGATGGAAATCTCCCAAAACAAGTTGAATTTGCCAAAGGAGGCGATCACCCCATCAGTCGAGGCGATGGGAATCTCTGACATTAATAGCTGAAGCATTTAACAAACCTTATGGCACTTTGGGGTCATTAAGTCAACAGAGTCAGAGTGGAATATGGTCAAGAACTAGCCTTGGGGACAATCCCGAGCATGTGGAATCTAGCCTTGGGGACAATCCCGAGCATACTCAAAACTAGCCTTGGGGGCAATCCCGAGCATACTCAGAACTAGCCTTGGGGACAATCCCGAGCATGTGGAAACTAGCTAAAGCATGAGGAACAAATCAAACCTTGTGGAAAATGGAAGATGGAATACTCAACAGCCCTAATCCCAGAAGCTCTACACTATCTCAACCGGCTCTATGCCGTAATATACAGCAAGATAACATCTGCTCTCAAGTTCTATACTTGAATGCTCGAACTCTACGTTCTAAATGCTCAACTCTGAAATTTGAAAGAAGCTCCATGCTTATATCAAACACACACACACGAGCCCGTGCACATTAGCATCTGCATCACATTGAGTCTGCATTAGTTGCATTACCATATCTACTCACATATAACCGCCAGCATCATCATATACATGTTCTGCATATCTCTCTCATTCATCAAACAAGTCAACCCTGCAATCAACCGGCTCCACGCCTCCATTTTATTGATCGGTCCAGCGCCTCGATCCTTTGGCTCTACGTCAAAACTTATGATGAGAAAGCTTCGTGCACAGATCATCAGAATGCAACCGGCTCTACGCCTCGGTTCAATCAAGCTCCTCAAACCGGCTCGATGCCTCAGTTTTATTAATCGGCCCAGCACCTCATCCTTCGGCTCCATGCCAGAACTTATGATGAGAAAGGTCTGTGCACAGATGATCAGAATGCAACCGGCTCTACGCCTCGGTTTAATCAAGCTCCTCAAACCGGCTCGACGCCTCGGTTTTATTGATCAGCCCCGCGCCTCGATCCTTTGGCTCCATCCCAAAATTTATGATGAGAAAGCTCCATGCACAGACCATCAGAATGCAATCAGCTCCATGCCTCGGTTCAAAACCACGCCAAGCTCAAAGCTCCAATCCCTCAGGCTCTTGCCTCATGACTGCAACTAGCTCCGTGCTTCGGTTCCTTCACAACTTGTGATCAATACCAGCTCCATGCTTCGATTCCCTCACAACTTATCATCAACGTCAGCTCCGCGCTTCGGTTCCATCAAGCTCAAAAGCTCCAACACTTCAAGCTCTCACCTCAAGACTGCAACTGATTTTGCCCCTCGGTTCCCTCATTCCAATGCTCCGTGCTCCAGTTGCTGGCCCTGAGCCCCCTGTATCTCAAAAAACGGCATCCAACTCATCTCCAGAAGATGGCTTGGGTTCCACCCCATATCTCAAAACCGCCGTCCAATTCATCCCCAGTAGATGGCTTGGATTCCACCCCAATTACATCAATTCCTTCCAGTTCATTCGCAAGGATGGGCTACCCTACCGAGCTCTCCTCAGTCAAAGTCAGGATGGTCAAGAAAAGCAAACACACCTGCCGTGTACTGATCTACCCAAAATACTAAGGACATTTTTCGTAAAAATACCCGGCAGCCCCGCGCTCTTTCAACTACTCTCTGCCAAAATCTTGGCTCAGCCTAGGTACATCACACTATGGCTTTTAAAGCCCGAAGGTATCTTCTGTCTCTAACCCTCCAAACTTTTTCTTTGTTATTGCCCCCCGAACTATGGTTGGTCTGAATTTCCTCTATGGAATACATAGGCAGCCTCCCGGCCCGACCATAACAAAAACCTTTTTCAAAAAATCCTTGGAATAGTGGTTAGACCAAATTGAGTTGTTTTTACAGCTTTGACTCTTACTCAAACATGTCTCGCGATTCGTCTGAGCTCAGTCAAAGAGGAGCATCTGTAGACACCCCAATTTGGCCTAACGATTATTTTAGGTCCCACCTTAGGGACCATCCCAATGACAAAATGGATACAATGATTGCTGATTGACTTCTTGAGAACCTTAAGACTTTTGGTAAGAACTTTGAGCCACTTAGAGGATCCAATTCAGAGCCATATAGCCTTTCAGACAGAAATACAGAACCCTAGGAGAATCCATCTGTCGGCCGTAACATTAATCTCACGGCCTTAATATCATTCCTTCACCCGAGCAACCTGTTGCTTGAAAATCTCCCTGAGAGATTGATTCCTCGACCGCCGGATCAATTCCTCGACTGCCAAATCCATTCCTCAGGCGCCAGATCCATTCCTCTGCCGCCAGATCATCTATTTTCCAGATTCTGGAACGTCCTATCAATCGTTTGATCCGTTCACAAAACCCTAGCAGCCAAATCCCGATGCGTTCAGGCTACATTAAAGGATTACCATGAGGAGTTCGTGTTGCCTTATAACTCCAATTCAATCATTCGATTTTGATTGGTTGAGGTGTGTCATCCCTATGCCTATATAAAGGAGCCCTTAGGTTCCGAAATTGATAAGTTCACACACTCTCATCAGCCACGAAATTCTACCAATATACACTCTCAAATCCCCTCTACAAAAGCCCCAACCTCCTGAAGGCAATCGCTAATCCGTCGATTAAACCCCGAAGTTCAAACCCTAACCCTAGGGTTTTTCAGAAAGCAATCAGTCAATCCCATTCAATCCGAAGCAATTGAGTCACTGAGGGATCAAAGTGGTGAGGCCCAGGGGCCTTCGGTTCGTTTTACTTTCAGTATATGCATGCTAATCATAGGATTTTGATTATCTGTTAATCGTATTGTCTGGTGTGAGGAAGAACATCAACTGGGGGATCAATACTTCAGCCGGTACATTAATCCAGGAGGATTCCTCGGCCGTCAAATCCATTCTCCTGCCGCGGAATCCATCGCCCTGGAACAGATCTGTTTTATTCTGCTTTTCTGATGTACGCATTCAATTACCGTACTGGCTCACCTTATTCACTGTTAAAGGCTAATAATCAGATTACGTGTATAGAGTTAAATGAAGCAAGTATATGTCTTATGTCGAACGATTATGGGCCAGTTTCACGACTGGGCAAAGAGGGGTGCCTAACACCTTCCCCTTATTGTACTTTTGGCTCCCGTACTCGGAATCTCTATCTGTTTTTCTAGTTTTAATAAACTAGGTGGCAACTCTGTTTTGATAATAATCGCTATCGTGTGGCGATGTTTCTAGCCATGGGAATATCCATGATTTTGGTTTATGAAGCAAGCAACCAAACAAACAAGCAATGATCAATCTGTGTGGCGATGCCCCGTTTGGGAGGTGTCTACAGGAACCTGAAGCTGAGCTCATGTTTGTATAAGACCCTTTTTATCCCAATCTGACTCCTTAACTTTTACAAAGGGGTTTGGCTGTTTTCAACCAGTCCATTGGCGATCTCCATGATGTTCTTGTTCAACCTATACAATATGGTCCTACCTCAACCCGTCATGAATCCCATCTTCATCATGACTGACCCCAACTATTCCCAGAGTTTTAGGAACTGGTTCAGGGCCACGATGCCAGTTTTGTCTGAACCAGAACCAAAAATCGGCATGCAGGCTGTAGGCTGGGTAATAGCTGACGAGATGATTGTGCCGCTCCTTTGATCCGAGAATGGAACCAACTTGAGCGAAAAGGTTTCCCCTACACCTAGAGTATGTCCCATTGGATCATGCCTGGAACAAGGAATGGCTAGTCAGACATAATCAGGCGATGCTCAATCCTTTGGATGGCATCTCTTTGTACATGCTCTTTCAGCAACCCGAACCCTTGGTCCCCGAAGAAGAATACTATTGGGATCTTGAGCCCGCTTGGCATGGAGTTATGGATATGGATTCCAATCCCCTTCAAGGTTATGCCATTCCAAATTAAATGACTCACTTCGTCGAAGACGACCTTGTTCCGGAAGAGCCTCGCATCCTGGGGGAATGCTTTTTCCCCTCAACCATCAACAGGCTTGTTGACTCGGTGACTGAAGCAGAGTACGATCCTACCCTTAGCATTGTTGATGAAGGACTTCCACATCCTATGGTTCCTTATTCTGAAACCGAGCATTGCAGTGTCATCGTCACAGATCTAGTTCCACCCACTGATCTTTGGGAAGTCGACAAGATAGTTGATATTCAAGTAGGAACAGAAGTCTAGGCTATTAATCGCTCGTTGGCCGATGGGGGTCTTTGGGATGTTCCTTTCATTACGGATCCAAAGTCTATTTTAGAGGTTGCAGCAGTCAAAGATCTGAGTTTCTGGGACTCATTGTTGTTGCAAGACTTGCCTGATGATTTGGGGTTGGACGCGGAAGTACCTTAAGCTACACCAGTTGTTGACAAAGGAAAACGCAAGCTGGGATAGGTGCCTGCTAATCTTTGGGATGTAAACAAAGACCCTCAAGTTGTGCCCTCTTTGGGGAATGTTGTGCCCTCTTTGGGTAACGTTCACAACATTACAAAGAGTGGTCGAATTTTCCAGCCTGCTAATCTGAAAGCTGGGAGTTCGTCCAACCCTTCTAACCAAAGGAATGAACCCTCTGTTTTCCCAAGGTTTGCTGGTCTTGAGGTACCAGCCGGCTCTCCAAGTGCAAACATGATCCAAAGACAACTTGAGCAGATTCCCGCTGTTATATCTATCTAAGGACTAATCTGATCCTCCTGCGAGCATCGTCCAAAAACTGTCATACTCTCTCTCGTCTGGAAGTTCAAGCTGATGTCACACCTGAGGCCATGGTATCTCTCATCCTGCCTCCTACTTCCAAACACACCGTGGTCTTTACTGATAAAGACCTGCCAATCGAAACGGTTGCTCATAACCGCCCTTTGCACATCACCGTCAAATGTTGAGGACTTTGGGTTCCGACCGTCCTCATCGATAATGACTCAGTGATCAATGTTTGCCCTATGAGGGTGGCTTATCATTTGGGGCTTGCAAAGAAGGACTTTGTGCCTTCGAATTTGGCTGTTAAGGCATATGACGACACTCGTCGTGTGGTCGAGGGCACTCTGATGCTTAAGCTCGATGCTGAGGGCTTCGAGATGGACGTTGAGTTCCATGTCGTTGACATTCCTGCAACCTTCAATCTGCTGTTGGGTAGGCCATGGCTCCATAGGTCCGACATCATGGTTGTGCCATCTACTCTCCACCAAAAAGTCATGCTGGGACTTCCTACTGGCATGCTTACTATCTGCGAGGACTCTGGAATTCGCCGGCTCAAGGAAGATGGAACTCCTGTTCTGGGGATCATGCATGGCAAATAAGACGTGGACCTCGGGGGTTTCTCTTTTAACACATCCGAATCTATCCTAGCTATCAACGTGGACGGGAACTTCATTATAAGCTCCGTTGCTTTGGATATAATGAGCAGGATGTCCTACGTACCTGGCACGGGATTAGGGATTCACCAACAAGGGATCTTGGAGTTCCCTACCTTTCCTTCCTGTGAGGGCCGCTTTGGTTTGGGGTACATCACCTCTGCCAAGGATGCCAAAAGAAGGAAATGTACGTGAAAATCAAAGTGGGTATAAATAGCATGAGAGAGTAAGGGCCTGAGGAAGCTGAAGAAGCCGAACTGCTCATGCTTGGGCCCGACGCCCTCGAGGAACCCATGCTTTGCCACAACCTAACCGTTGAAAAAGGTTGATTTACCCCGAGCATAGGACTAGGTCATTGTCAGCATAAATACCGGAACGTCCGGGATCGTACCCACAGAGAGAATCTCAATAGCTTGCTAGGTGTAAGTGCAAAAAAACGAAAGAGGCTATAAATAGCACGAGAGAGTAAAGGCTAACCGCAACTTCTAGCCGGAACCCTAATCTGCAAAACAAACAAGGGGTGAGCGCACCTTTGCCTCTTGGGGCAAAGGCCCTCCGATGCTTAAGTTAGTATCACGCACTTGCAAGAAACCCTAATTATCAGTAGGAAAGTCGAATTGTAATGTATTGCGTACCTTTACCTCTAGGTTTACCTTGTATTTATAGATTCCTAGATACTTGTTGTCCAAGTATCCTCATGGCCCTAGGTTTCCTATCCCGTATAGAAAACCCAGAATATCTTGGATTCTCGTTCCCTTATCAAATCGTTACCTTAGTCCTTTTAGGACTTCTTTCCATAACTGGCCGAACATCCCATTCCCGTTGGATATCTTCTCCAGATCTTATTTTATCAAGATCCTATTTCTTTTACAGGGCGTCATCGTTTTGGAATCTTCCAAAGTGTTTTCCCGCTACTGAGGCTGGTTCCCCTGGAATATTGCTCCTGTTCGGCCCCCTCATTGCCGAACAGACTACTTGGACCTATGACTTCACATGTCACTGTCTTTGTACCATACCCCTGATGTAATAACTCCTTGTGTTTATCGGATCATGCTCCTGTTCGGATTTCTGGACCAATGACTTCTCGTGTCATCGGTCTATGTTGCCGTTCACCGTCTTGGTCGGCCACTAGCCTTATTACTATTATACAGTGGTTCCTCGTACCACGTGTTTGGGCCTCTCTTGCTTCTGTTCGGGAATACCTCCCTACACTAGGATTTTTAGAAGTACGATTTTGTGGCATTTAGTCGGCCAACTTTTGGTTTTGCTTTGAATGGTAATAAACACTTATGAAAAAAGTCTAGAAAATTGGTTTTGACTAGATTAAACAAGCGGCAAGGCAACAGAGCTATTAAGTCCATGACTTAGGCCATCGAACCATTCTCAATGAAAGCACGGCTGAATCGCACGGCTTAGGCTATCAACCAGAGGATGTAGCTATGAAACTATTGAAAGGCCAGAAATTTAGTATGAAAAACAAGTGAGCTCTTTTATTCTTTTGGCAAACACAAATTGAGACATCGCTCCGGAACCATGTGAGCAAGCACATGTTCACCGGAGATTAACATCGGCAAGTTTTGTTACATAAAGGGCGAACCCTTCTCATTTTGCATGCCAAACTCCAAGCCATGAGTTGAGAAAAGCAAGATAAACATAAGTCCCGAGGTGTTATTCACCCCATGGCCATGCCTAAACGACTACTCACACATATCGAAGAGACTAGAAAGCATGGTAAAAATGGAAAACATGTTTAACCAATAAAATCAAAAATAAACTTGATATTAACAAAGATCTAGTCCTTGGCTAGAACTTTAATAAGCAGAAAAATAACTAACGACAAAGACTTACTTGAGTACTTGAAGGAATTAACTAAAAAGCTTGAAAAGCTTAACAATGGAGTTCTTGAAAAGTAGAAGACTTAAAGCTAGGTAATTGGAGAGATATAAATGAAAGGGAGAGGATATTTATACAAAAGCACCCTTCTCTCTCTACAAATAGCCCAGAACAGACTAAAACGTTGAAAAAGTGAACAAAATGTTGAAAATTCCTTCAGGCAGTACCGGTACTGGCCGATTCCTAGTACCGGTATTGGTTCTTCAATTTGCTCCCAAAATGCAACTTCTGGAGAGTGGGTACCGGTACTGGGTTGGCAGATTCCAGATTTTGGTCCTGGTTTGGTCTGCACGGCCCGATGACCACCCGATGGCCTTGGACACTTCATTAACCACCTGACAGGACTTGTTGGGGAGCCGCCACACGGCCTTGGACACTTGGATGCTTCCGAGAACAATCCTTAGCAATAAAACTCACCTTAATTCCACGTTTAACTTGAAACTAAAGAAAAACAACCTTACGTGCAAAAAGGAATAAAAACGATAACTTAGGCATGAAAATGCTACAAATTTGGAGACTTTAAGGGTCAAGATTATGCCATCTTGGTCGCTTATCACCCCACCTCCCTTGTAGTGGTGGCCAAGGGTAGTCTTAAAAATTGCATTTTCAAACCGTGCCTAACTTGCATTGATGACACATCTGAGTCTTAGTCTAAGTCTGACACAGAGTCTGTAGAGTCGTCTAAGTCTAGCTTTGAGTCGGAGTTTGTGCCTCTCAGCTCTCCATGTCATATCTTTTACTTTGAGTTTGATTCCCTTGTACTTGGCAACCCTGATGGGTTTTGTGAAATGAAAGAATCATCTTCTGATTACTTCAATGATCTTTATATAAACTGTGTCAACCCCAATAATGAAGGGATGGATTTTGATGGGGACATTCCCAAGGAAATCTATGCCCTCATCAAAAGGAAAGACAAAAGACATGCTCAACCATTAAAAGAAGTAGTTTCAATAAACTTGAAAGATGAGAACGATCCCCGGATGGTTCAAGTGGGCTCCACGCTTTCTTCAGAGGAGCATCGTGACTTCAAGGAGCTGCTCACCAAGTTCAGCGATGTCTTCGCGTGGTCTCATCAAGACATGCCTGGCATCGATCCCGAGATAGTAGAGCATTGAATCCCTTTATTGCCAGATGCTAAGCCTATGAAGCAGAAGCTCAGAGGAATGAGGCCGGATTGGGTGCAAAAGATCAAAGACGAGGTCACCAAGTAGATTGACACTGGTTTTCTCATGGTTTCTCAGTACCCCACTTGGGTGGCCACTATTGTTCCCGTTCCCAAAAAGAATGGTCAAATTTGAGTTTGCGTTGATTTCAGGGACTTGAACAAAGCAAGCCCCAAAGACGATTTTCCCTTGCCACACATTGATGTGCTTGTGGATAATACTACGAGGCATGCTTTGCTCTCATTCATGGATGGCTTCTCGGGTTATAATCAGATTCTTATGGCACCCGAGGACTGTGAGAAAACAACGTTCATCACTGAGTGGGGGACTTATTGCTACTTGGTCATGTTGTTACGATTGAAGACTGCCAGTCCTACCTATCAGCGAGCTGCTATGACCATCTTGCATGATATGGACAAACAAGTATTTCATCTACTTAAGAAGGACACCCCATTTGTATGGACAGACAAGTGTCAAGCGATTTTTGCGTCTATTCAGAACTACTTGTAAATTCCTTCGGTTTTGATGTCGCCTATGCCTGGGAAGCCCTTGATACTGTACCTGCCTGTGAACCCTTCATTTATGGGGTGTTTGCTGGCTCAGGAAGGAGATAAAGGGGTCGAAAAAGCCATCTATTATCTGAGCAAGAAGATGGTTGGATGTGAAGAGCGATACACTGCCTTGGAAAAGACATGTTGGGCTCTTATTTGGGCTTCTAAAAAGTTGAGACACTACATGCTGGCTTAGCAGTAAAGTTGATTTCTCAAATAGATCCTCTCAAGTATTTATTTGAGAAGCCTACGCTTATTGGTAAGTTAGCACGTTCGTTGCTCTTACTAGCAGAATTCGATTTTGAATATGTCACGAGGAAATCTGTCAAAGGGCGCGTAGTTGCAAAGTTCTTGGCTGATCATCCTGTCGATGGACCGGAGGTTTCTGACTCTGTATTCCCAGATGAGGAAGTACTGACAGTTGTTGAAGGCATGTGGACTCTCTACTTTGATGGGACAGCCAACCAGAAAGGATATGCGCTTGGAGTATTGTTAATAACGCCTGATGACTCTCATATTCCGCTTGCGTTCAAGCTAAACTTTGATGTCACAAATAACCAAGCTGAGCATGAGGCTTGTATTGTCGGCACGGAAGTTACACTTACACTTGGTGTAGAAAAGCTCGAGGTCATCGATGATTCTAATCTTATTGTAACTCAAGCCAACGGGGACTGGAAAGTTTGTGAAAAAAAATTAAAGCCTTACCATCAAGATCTGGAAGAGCTAATTCCACGTTTCAATAAAGTGACATTCACTCACATTCCCCGTTTGAACAATCAGTTCGCCGATGCCTTAGCAACTTTGACTTCCATGGTCGAACTTCCTTTGGGCATCAAACTCTATCCTATCCTGATCGAACAGCACAACATTAATGATGTCAATGTTGGCCTACCCTAGTACCATGACATATGGAATTTCGTAGAAAGCGGGGAGTATCCGGCTGAGGCCACTAAAAAGTATCAAACTGTGCTGCGAAGGTTGGCAGCTCAATACATGATCTGTGGAGGATAGTTGTACAGGAGATCTCATTGTGGGATGCACAAGCTTTGTGTCGACGGTACTGAGGCCACTAGAATAATGGAATAGATTCATGAGAGAGTTTGTTGCCCTCACATGAGCGATGTCATGCATGCTAGGAAGATCCTGCGGCAGGGGTACTTTTGGTCCACTATGGAATCATAGTGTGTAGATTATGTACGCCGCTGTCACAAGTGCCAGATCCATGCCAATCTTATGCATGTTCCTCCTTCCAATTTGTTTGGCATGACGTCACCTTGGCTTTTCTCCATGTGGGGCATCGATGTTATCGGCATGATCAGACCGTTCGCTTCAAATGGCCATCGGTTCATCTTGGTGGCGATAGATTACTTCTGTAGACACCCCAATCTGGGCTTCCAGATTAGTTTACTTACGGTATTTGATTCCCCGATGATGAAACGGATCAAGAACACCCCGGGAATGTCGAGTGTTTGAGCTTTAAGTGTTTGCAAAACCCTTGAATCTAACCTAGTTGAAACCACTTCAAAAAGCCAAAAGCCCAACTGGCATGCGTTGGTTGAGAACCAGTGTGTGTGGGTCAAAGTGACAGGTGTTGGTCAATAGTCAAAGTTTGACCGTTGACCCACGCGCGTGTTGGTATGACCCACGCACGCCAGGGCGTATTACGCGCGTGTCGATCAAAGCCTGTCCCCATCACCTTTATCAGCTGGGAAGCTTAACCACCAAGCAACCCTCAGCCAACCTTGTGGACTGGCTGGGCTCCTCTCTTCGCAAACAGACCTAACTCCTTCTTCTCCTATATATACCCCCATGGTTCTTCCATTTAAAGGGTTGGATTTTGGTTCAACAAAAGAAAGTTACAAAAATTCATACTAAAAGGGTTACACCCTAAGCATCCAAGAACATAGCTTGTTCTTTCTCCACCATTACTCAAAACAACTCAAACACCTCAATCAATCTCAACCCAACTCAAAGCTCAAACACCTTTCAAACCTCAAATACTCAAAGGTATAACACATTTGCTCTGCTCTCTGTTCTGATCCCTGAGGGGGGCTAGCAGGGTCAAGGTTGGTAGTCAATACTAGTCTTGGCCCTAAAGCTAGCAAGGTTTCAAAAACCGTCGTGGTAGGAATCAGCACGCGCTGGTCTGTGTGGGGATTGGTGTCCTACTGTTTTATGCTTTACTTTGTATATAGGCCACTGCAAGCATGTAAATAACCAATTTACTTCTTTCCTTTGTTAGAAATGCTAGTTGTATTTCAATATGCATATCTGCTGCTTTGGAGTACCCCTGGGAGCTTTCTGGACATGTCCCAGAACCCAAAAAAGTGTAAAACCAAACACTGGAAGGTTGACTCATACCTGCGCGCGCCAGGGCACAATACGCACATGCATGTTAGTCATTGACCAGTGAGTGGTCTTTGCTTTGGTAACTTGGCCTTAGGCCTTTGTTTTGTCCCCACACTGTTTATGGGGTATTTTGTTAATTAGTAGGTCTTTGCAGCATTTAAACTATATATTATGCTGCCTGTAAATTGTTTCGTTTGTCCTGGGTGTGCACTGGTCATTTCAAGACCCCAGAAGGGATAAAAACAGAGGCTGTGAGCAAAGCAAAGATGCATGCGCATGTGTTGGATTAACGCGCGCAGGTTTTAATCACATGCAGTGATCCGCATGAACTGGATCAGTGCACGTCGACTCTTTCTTGTGCACGTCAATTCAATGTAGTGCGTCAAGTTTGCTTTGTTAAATAGAACATGGGCTTTATCCTATACTAACTGTGCATCCATGCTATCTATCACATCTTGCAAATTGTTACAATTTTTATCCCCGATTAACTGCTCCCCGCCCTAATTGCCTAAAAATCGATTAATAAAAGAAGAATCGCAATATTTTCAAAATGCCTAAGTAGAGACCAATCTCCGGATTGAGTGAGAGGGGTGCCTTAAAACCCTTCCCCTCTCGTAACCTGGCTCCCGAACCCAGATATGGTTATGACAGACAGGTGCCTTCACTTTTTCAAACCAAACAGTGTGGCAGGTGCTTCGAAATATGGTTCCTTGGGTGTCGAACTTTCAAACCCGAGTGGCGACACTATATTCCGAGTGCTTGCCATCCGCGCTGGCGCTCCCTCGAACTGGGGCCCTTGCTTCAGGAAAGGAACGGAATCCTTTCCCAGGGCATGCTGCCCACAACTTCACCTAGTGGGTGGAAGTCGAGTCTTACAAAACCCTAACTACTGTTTAAGTTGCTCAGTTCATCAGAAAGAACATTATCTATCGATACGGTGTCCCACAGGCATTTGTGTCAGATATTGGGACTCATTTCAAAGATAGGGTTTTGGAACTTTTAGATGAGTTCAGGATTTAAATACATCATTCAATGGTCTATCGCCCTCAAACAAATGGGGCTGCCGAAGCAGCGAACAAGAACGTCAAAACAATCATTAAGAAATCTACGGAGTCCTCCAAGGACTAGCACGAGCAACTACCTCTAGCTCTTTGGGGGTATCGAACGTCAATTCGAACATCAACAGGGGCAACTCCCTTTTCCCTAGTTTACAGAATGGAAGTCATAACAGAATGTGGACTCACGGAATTTGAGTGGCTCAGTGGGAGATTCATTGAACTCATGCTCTTTGATGAGAGGAGGCTCCCTGCCTTGTATCATGTTCAGGGGTATCATTGAAGGATTGCTCGGGCGTTCAACAAGAAGGTAAAGTCTCGAGACTTGATCGAAGGGGATATGGTTACTAAGGAAATCTAGGCCCCTGTTTTTTATCCTTGGGGTAAGTTCCGTCCGAAGCACTTGGGACCTTACATCATCAAAACGATCCTCTCTGGTGGAGCAGCTCAGCTCATTGATCTTGACGGCAACGAGTTCAACACCCTGGTCAACCTGGATCAACTCAAACGTTACGATCCCTGAGAGACGCTCGTTGGGCCAAAAACCACAAGGGTGGGTGGTTCCAAGCAAAAATTAGAGTAATATGATTATACAGTTATATAGTCAAGCAGGCTATGCAATCAAATGGTACAAGTATAATTTGAAATTGTACTTTATGATATTGAAATCATACCTCCCATATTCTCCAGTACCCAGCTGCTCCATGCTCGGTCCTTGATGAGTCTCCCAAAAAGTCGTATGCTGCACCAAGCACTACTCCACCCCAGTCAAAGCGCGAGGCTGTCCTCAGATCCCTCAAAGCCAGCAAGTACGACAAGTGCACCCTGCTGTGCCTACTCTGGTACAAGGAAGCACCAAAGAGGTACAGCAAGTATGCCCTAGCCATCTGCTCTGCCTCATACTCAGTGGTCACCTTTTTCTTCAAGTACGCCTTGAACTGCTCGTACTTCACCATATCCTCGTCCAGGAGTGGCACCTCCCCCAAGAACCACTCGAGGGCCTCTTCGTCTTCGTGTATGCCTGTATCAAACGGGATAGGCTCTCCTCCGACCCTCAAAACCAGTGATTGCCGCAAAGTCTGTGGGCCTCACTGTCATCTCCCTGGGCGGTAGGTAGAAGGTGTTGGTAGTATCCCTCCACCTCTCAACAAGTGCAACAAGAACGGCATGGTCATTCTTTACTGGTGTCAAGATCCATACAAATTGGCCAAAGCCCGCCTCGTCCACCAACTACCTCACCCTCTTCGGCAGTCTCTCGTACAATGCCAAAGAACTACTCGTGCCTCTGTGGCCGCAAATATCCTGTTGTTTCACCCTCTTCTGTTTCAAGCATAAGGATAACAACATGGGGAATACGTCAGTATGCAAGGTTTCATTTTCTAATTCAAGGTAATCAAATCTAGCGACAGATGGTTGGTTCAAGTTATGCATGCATGTCGAACGTTTCAAAGACTACAGTGTTCTACTCAAATCAATTCAAGTACATTCAAGCTAAATGGAAAGGAAGGAAGGGTTTTAAGGTATACCTCGATCCAAGTTCTCGAAATGTGCATCCCGGGATCTCTCAGAACAAGCTCAGCGTTGTAGTCTATACGCCGCGACCTGTAGGCGACAAAACCGAATGGTACGAACAAGTGTGTCGTAGGAGGCACGTACACCATCGCGGAAAACTTGGCACGTACAATGCTCGCTGCCACTATCGCTGCTGGTTGCCTTGGCAACTCTGCCTAGGCTTTGGCCCTCCTAGCGGCCTCCATCTCTCTCAGGGCATCCTCCCCCTCAACCCGGGCGCTCTCGGCCTCGTCTCTCAAGCGCTCCTCCTCTTGAGCCAATGCAATGGCTTTCTGTCTCTCCTCCCGAGCAGCCACAACCACCGCAACAACGACCGGATTATCCTGGAGTAAACGAGCGAGTGTGGCATCGTCCATGTACTCCACAAAATAACCCTTCAAGATGGGCTTGTGCCTCGATGATCCCGCAGCTGGCCTAAACTTGACTGACCCCGTCGGTGCCTCCATGGTCTCCTTCGTATCAACTGCTATGCCATTACCCTTCGTCATGTCCCTCGGCAGAGACCCACTTGGCCCCACACCGCCGCCACTACCGCTGGCGCCGACAAAACCACTACCCGTAATCACATTGCCCTCCACCGCTGTACTGAGATCCAAAGGCACAACGGAGGGCCCCACTACCCCCGAAGTAACTAACACACGCGGTTCATCCACCTGCGCGTGCCGCCCTAGTTCGTCTTCAACCGCCGGCGTCTGTTCACCCATGTCGTCTTCACCGCCTCCTACCACGACACTGGTGTCCTTTACAACCACGCATGGCTGCTGCTTCTCTATTTCGACCTCCATAGGTCCTCCTTCATCCCTGGGACGATCCACCACATCCCGCCTCTACCGTCACGGCCATTGTCTGCCATGGATGCGTATATGGTTGTGGGTTTTGAGTTTGGAAGGAAATCGAAAGGAAGAAGTGTGTGGGAAGTGAGAGAGATCGATAGAAGGGTTTGTTAAATTTTGAAAACTGTTCGAATGAATGGTTTCTCTGGCTTCTCGTCAAATATATGGAGAAAATAGGTGTGGGCCGAGTTTGGGCTTGGTCAAGACCTAGCAAAGGATCCGCGCGTGCGGATTTTACGTCCGCAAGCGCCTGTTGTTTTGGGCCTCATGCCCAGTTCATCTTCTAGCCAGGCCTGATCACATTTGTTTCCTTTACAGCAGTCCATTAGTGCATTTTTGTGGCATTTTGAAGATTTTTGGGTCTTTCCGGGTCGACCAATTCAATCTGAGGCCTTAATCTCCCCAGCAGTGGCCCGCTCGGGTTCTTTTTTTTTTTTGGGTAAATCAGCTTGAAATTGAAAAAAGAGGCTAACCGAATATACAGCCTATAAGGGGCATACCCCAGGAGGAAAAAAAAAGAGAAAACAAAACAAGATTAAAGAAAATTGGAAATGCCAAAAGGCTACATGGACTAAAAGGTATGCGTTGTTTCCAGTCCATCTAGAAGAGGGAGGGAAAACAACGCCTTAGAGGCACCAACAAAATAGCTTTAAAACAGCTTGATAGAATGCATCAGTAGCAACATGGGCAATTTTTTGGGTAAATAACATGAACAATTACTACCATGTGAAAACAATTCAATGCACGGGTAGTCACTTGATACATCTAAACATGAAAACTGCTAGCTGCAGTGGATAATCCCAAACACTTGGACACTCTTCAAAACACTTGGGCAACAGCAGCTATGAAATTATCAATCAATGACAATCTATCCATCCGAGTACAATCAACGATGATCTATCTGTCCAATTATAATCAACGACGATCTATCTGTCCGATTATAATCAACGACGATCTATCTGTCCGATTATAATCAACGACAATCTATCCATCCGAGTACGATCAATGACGATCTATCCTTTTGATTACAATCAACGATGATCTATCCATTCGAGTGCGATCAACGACGATCTATCCGTCCAATTACAATCAATGACGATCAATCCGTCCGATTACAATCAACTACGGTATATCCGTTAGAATATCAATCAAAGATGATCAATCCGTCAGACTATCAATCAATGATGATCTATCCGTCCTAACCCTATTCAACGATGGTCCGCCCATCCAGATTCTTTGATTCCCCAAGAGAGTCCGCTTCATCATTAGATGTCGATCAACTCCTCCAGGGTTATCTATCCCTCCAACAGAATTCAAACTCTGATCTCGTGATGGTCTGCCCGTCTTCAAATCCCTCAGTGCACAGTATTTTTATATACACATCTGCATTCTCCAATTTGTTTCTCTTGGATAGACTCGATGGATGTCTAGAAATCTTTAATGTTACCTATACCAGTTCAATGGTGCTCCGCGTGCCGTCGAAGAAGGACTACTATAGACACCCCAATTTGGGTCTCCCAATTGATTTACTCTATTTTCGATTTCTTGTTTCCCCGATGATGAAATTGGATAAAAAACAGCCTTGAGATGAAATGGCTTTGAACTTAAAGTGTTTCGAACCCCTCTTGAACCTTAAACCAAAACCCTAGCCGAAGGTTTCACTCACGTGCATTGGTCTAGAACTTGCGCGCGTCGGTCACCCTTCCAGGTGTTGGTCAAAGGTCAAACATTGACCGTTGACCTGTGTGGTGGTAGGTCTGAGGCCCACGCGCGCTAGTCAACACCTGTCATTATCACATTTTGGCCAGCCGGATTTCGTGATCATCAGGGGGTTATTTCACTGTAGGGCCTCTGTTTTCATCGCCTGAACAGCATTCTGGCAGGTTTGGGGCACTCCCCTCCCATCACCTTTTGGGGTGGCCTTCTCCACCAAGCCACCCCAACCAGCCTTGTTGGCTGGTTCTCCTCCTTGTGCACCACCAACCCAACCTCCTATATATACCCCCGTTACTCTTCCAAGTATAAGGTTACAAAAATCACAAACAGCAATAATCATGCAAGCCCTAATTCTCTCAAATACAAGCATACTTCATTTGCTACCACTCAAACATCAATAAACAGTACCATATTCAGTTACTAAACACCTTGTTCAATCCATTTTCCACTCCTCAAGCTAAGGTATAAACCTTACTGTTTCTATTTTGATCCCTGAGGGGGGCTGACAGGGCCAGGGCTGGTAATTAATACCAGTCCTGGCCCAAAAGCTAGCAGAGTTACAAAAATCGTGTGAATAACACACTTGCATGCGCCTGTCATTCGTACGCGCATGCCAATCATTGACTACGCGTGCAAACCTGCGCGGGGATAGGGGTGTTAGTATTTTATGTTTTAATGTTCCTTAAATTACCATGTTGCATGTTAAAGTTCTGTTTACTGTTTTTCTTATTAAAATTGCTAGCTTTGGCTTAAGATGCCTCTCTGTTTCTTTGGAATGCCCCTGGGTTGCATCTGAACATGTCTCAGAGCCCAAGCATGCATCACCAATTACTTGAAGTCCAGTCAAAACATGTGTGTGCATGTCCTTATCCAGTGCGCGCAGATTGACTTATTTCCAGTGGTTAGCTTTGCATGAGCAACTAGGCCTTTGGCCACTGTTTTAATCCCCCACACTATTTGTGGGGTGTATTTCAAATCATATTTATTCTGTTTGTGTTTGTATAGTTCCCCTAGACATATAAACTGCTTGGTTGGTTTCTGGGTGAGCACTGGTCCTTACAGAACCCAGAAAGGAATAAAAATCAAATCTGTTGAGACAAACTGATTCACGCGCGTGGATTGGGGTTTGGTGTGCGTTGGTTGCCTTGCATGCACATAGATCATTTGCTTGCAAGGTGGTCCTTATTTATGCCAAGTCCTAATTAATGCACTGTTTCAGGTTATTTCATCAGTATTGATTTTTATCTCATTTATTGCTTATCATTCCATCAATCCATACTATTCAATCACATCCTGCAATATGTTATAGTTTTAATCCCCGGTTCAATTGCCCCGCCCTAATTGGCTAAAAATTAATTAATAAAAGAAGAATCGCAATATTTTTACAAAATGCCTAAGTAGAGACCGATCTCCGGATTGAGCGAGAAAGGTGCCTTAAAAATCTTTCCCTCTCGTAACCTAGCTCCTGAACCCAAATATAGTTATGACGGACTTGTGCTTTCACTTTTTCAAATCAAATAGCGTGTAAGGCATTTCGAATTCGGTTTTTTGGGTGTCAGACCTTCAAACCCAAGTGGTGACTCTCTGAATTACAAGCACTCGTCTCGCTAGCGCTCCCTCGATCCGGGCCCTACTTTGGAAACCAAAATTTCTAAGGGCATGCTGCCCACAATGCCACACTTAACTTCCAAATGCTTCGCATAAATATAATCAGGAAAAGATGTGCATGCATTGCTAAAAAAACGCTCATATGAATGAATCTTAGCCAAGAACTAAAATCCTCAAGGCATGCCCAATGCAAAGAAAAGGAAAATCTTTTTGATTTTTTAAGTAAATATGCCAGAATAATAATTCCAAAAAAATCTCTATTTTTTAAAAAAGACTAAATGAAACATGGTAAAAAGCCATCAACACAAATAAATTACTCAACAGAAATCATAGATCTGGGTACAAGATGTTCAAGATGTTCACAAAACTAACCTAGACTATAGATGTAATATTTCAAAAATTTTAATAAATAAAAATTCTATAATATTAATTCAATATTTCTTTTTCTTATTGCTTTGCTTTAATTAATTGAAATTTGATTTAATTAGTTAAAATTCAATTTGGGTGCAATAATAATCACAAAAATAATTTTTCGTGATCGTTGAGATTACTTTTTCATTAAGCAAGACCGCAGTTAGCCTCGAACTAATTTTGTGATGTTACGATTAAATTCTTAGCATTTTTCAAAATCGAAAACCAGTCCTCCAAACACTGCGAGACACGTACAATCTTCTACACACTTGCACCATTTCATGTACTCTCTCTCTCTCTCTCTCTCTCTCTCTCTCTCTCTCTCTCTCTCTCTCTCCGCCACTTGCTCCTGCAAAACCTAGCTAGTTACAGTTGCTACCAGCTAGCTCCAGCCGTGTTCTAGCTACCGCCAGCTCACCTGGCCTCCAGTCATCCACCACCTTCATAATCGGTCACCACCTTCTCCTTTCCTCTCCAAACTTCTATAACTACTGCCACCTATCTCCTCCGAAATCATAACCCACACCACACCCTCTCACCCCTCTGCGTGTCCAAAAACCCATAGAGAGTAGGAAGAAGAAACCGAGCTCCGGCCAAGGAGGATTAGAGAGAGAAAGTCTAGTGAGAGAAAAGTGGGATTACCACTTATGCCACCCCAAACTCCAAATTACCACCTCCAACTTTCCATACCCACCTCAAGCATCCCAAAATTGCCACTAATTCCCCGAACCGAGCCTAACCCGCCATACTCTGGTCATCTTCTCCGGCAAAACCAAAAACTCTAAAAACTTTGTTTTAAGCTTATTCGGTCGGAGGAGAGGTAGATATTCTTTTCCTCATTAATTATAAGTATAACTAAGTAGTTTTGGCCTTTGGAGAGGGTTGGAATCGACCCCAAAGCGTAAAAATTCAGGTTCGAATGGAATTGTGTTGTACTAGTCAGAACCTCACGGCCGCAAGGTTTAGCCTTGACAAACGCAAACTTTTGGGCCATCGTAGTTTGCGGTTGCAAACTTAAAAAAAAAATAGAATATTGAATTTTTAGTGATTTAAATTCTGGTATTTTTATTATATTAATAAATTTTCATTTTGTTTGATAATTATGCTAATTCGAAGTTCCTGGTTATTGTTTTTGTTTATCGAAATGATTTATGCCTTGTTTGGATGGCTTCTTGAAAATATTTTTCAACTCAAAAAATACTCATTACCCATTTTCCAATCATTACTCTCATTTCTCTCTCATCTCTTCAATCATTATTCTCATTTCTCTCTCTATCTTTCTCCACTCATTACCCTTATCTCCAATCATTGCCATAATTTCTGTCTCCACTCATTACCCAAAAAGGAAACTCAAAATTTTCAAAATGTCGTCCAAACAAGGCATTAATGGATTATTGTTGTGATAACGTGATCTGGAGCTATTGAAAATTGTGTTGGGGAAAAAAAGAATTGTCAGAAAAGAAAAAAATAGTTATTTAATTAATAATACTTTTTATTTAGTAATATTAGAAAGGAAAAATAATGGATAAAAGTAATAATAATAATAATAATAATAATAATAATAACAACAACTTAATATAAAGTTTATTTTCATAAATTACATAAATGTAAAACAAAGATTTGATAGTATACATCCCTTGTTAACTAATTAATAGAAATCTACAAGTAAAACTTATAAGTAAATAGAAGAAAGTAAAAGAAAAATAATTTAATAAACTAATAATAATTTTGTAAGTTATTAAGTTATGGTTTTAAGAAATTAAGAATTAAATGTGAGAGTATAAAAAAAAAAAAGGGAAATTTCTAAAAGGAAATAACTATCCATGAAATGAATTTTAAAAAGAAATTTATTTTAAACTATTAGTAATAATTGGACTATTCTGTAAAATATTAAAATTTAATAATTTATCATTATAGCTAATAAATTAGTTATATCACCAATTATAAATAAACTATTAAAAAAATTATAATGAGCAGACGACTAATCATATAAAGATGACAAAACTGTGAAGACGTATTTCATGTATGTGTTTCTGAAATTTCGATAAGTTGTTAAATTATTATTATTTCACTGTTGATTGTTACGTGATCGGTACCCAAGCAGTATTCGTATGTTGGAGTAAATTGATTAGACGTTAAACCCCTAGGGAAAGAGGAATTGTTGTTTATAGTCACAGTGGTGACGTTTATGGTCAGGAGATAACCAGAGTGGCCGAGGACCGTGAGTTCCTGAAAGAATGATCGTCAGTATCGGCAATTGTGATTTAAGACCGGTGGATTATCGTTTTGCGAATCCTGAACATGGCACTGTTGGATTTATCTTCAAGATATCCCGGGGGTGGATTTATTGGATGAAACCGGAGTATGAGTATCATTTCTCGTGGTTGGTTGGTTATCATTCAATCCTTATGATTGCACAGCCGAGTTCGACCCGACAAGTAGTTTGGTCTTATTCATCTGGGACCCCAGGCTGGCAAGCAAGGAGAGGGTAAATCGGCAGAGTCGCCATTGTCACACCCTTGATTTTCAACATAATTATAACGGATTTTCATCAATAAAACCTCACCATAGTCCGTACAATATCCCAAAAGATTTTAACATTCCCACGTTCACAATTACACTTCATCCTCCAATAGTATCCAAAAGAGTACAAATTTGGCTCCGAGGCCCGAATTAACATAAGTACCACATATACAAAAGTTAAAGGTTTACGACACTTTTAAGTCAGAAGAATTATCAGATGAAGTTACAATTACATCTTCCCAAAGAGATTTACAAAGATGACAAAAATAACTTCTTCAAGTTAGCTTTCAAAACCGTGTCCACGCTCAAGCATTCCAAGCATGCAACTACTACCCTGGGTTGGTACCTGAAAATGATGGAAGGTCTGAGCTACACTAGCCCAGTAGAAAGCTCTAATCTAATAATGTATGCATATGAAATATAGGAATGATCACAAGATGGACAATGACAACGAGATCTGATGAATAGACAATAATAGTAATCCAATTTCAACATTTCGTTTTCAGAACCAATCGTATGTCCCAATGAATAACCTTTGAAAGCACCATGTGTCAAAACGTGTCTCGTACAAGTGTCATGAGCCGTAGCTCTTCCAGGCCAGTTAAAGGACCCCGATGTCCTCTTCCAGGCACCTTACCCATTTGGGAGGTCCTGAAGTATCCAATACGAGCTTATAACTCCTGCCGGGTCAATTAAAGGACCCCGATGTCCTCTGCCAGGCACTCATCCGTCGATGAGTTGCTTGCAACCAAATTGAGTGTCAAGATGGAGAGCGCCCCAAGCGTAGGGCTAGGTTGGTTGCAGCATAATAAACTCAGAAGTCCGAGGTCAAATCCACAGGGAGCCAATGGAGCTAGGCCGAAGGTTTGATTTACGAAGGGTTTTTAGCGTTAGGACCGCCAACCTTTAGTTCGGCTTTAAGACGGCCAACTGAATGATTTAGTTAACTGGCTACTTAACATATCTACGGTTTTTGACTGGAGGTTAAACTAAATGTTAGGTCTAGGGATAGTTAACACCCACAACACAAGGACGAGCTGGATTCTTCTCTTTTCTTGACAAAAGTGTTAAACAAGATTCGGACCCTTTTTGATACATTTGGACAAACACAAAGAGGGACATGGCTCTAAGCGTCAATCGTGACAAGTAGCTTAACTCTTGCCTACGCTTGATCAAAGAGATTAACACCTCTGCGTTTCGATACATAAAATCAGTCCAAAGCCTTGTTTCAGCTAGAAAATGAGATTTTAAAAGAGAATACCAAGCTACACCCTCGGTCACGGGATGCTAACCATCCCACAACCCAACCCCACTATACTACTCACTCATATTTAAAGAAGACATGAAATGAGCTAGAGGAAAGGTAAGGAAAATACCAAACATTGATTAAACTTAAAGTAAATACAAGATCCTCGAAGAGGAGAAGATTCGTTACAACATTAATGAAGGTGAAATGCTTCGAAACCCAACGAATCGTCCCTAAAATCAACTTTTACAACATAAATGAGGAGAGAGGTTGGAGCTCCATTAATGGAGGTAGAGAGAGAGAGTGTGTAAAAGAAGAAGTGCCCTACAAGTCGGGCAAAGGTTGGTATATATACCCCCGTCACAAAAGATTTACAAAAATGCCACCGAAATGTCCGCGCAGAAGTGAGGGATCGATCCCTGGTCAGAGGGGGATCGATCCCTGTTGTTCTGAAGCTTTCTGATGGTGGGGGATCGATCCCAGGGGAATGCGGGATCGATCCCTGTGGTTGTTGGATTCTGCAGGCACATTTTCAACTTCGCGGGCTCGCTCCGGACACTCCCAAACTCGAATTTGGGTGTTTTTCGAACCGTTAGAAAGCTTATTGAGTCTACTTTCTAACCCAAGTGGTTTGGATCAAAAGTAATTTTTACATCAAAAGTTATGACGATTCTACTCTCAGTTGGTCGGAAAATGAGTTGCTTTGGGTAACATCCTTGCATCTCCCTCACTTCCCTTGATCCTTGGACATCCCGAGTATGCTTCAAAGCTTCTTTTCATGACTTTTGGGACTCGGTCGCGGAGCGCCACGTGGTCTTGGATACTTGGACACACTCGGGGCAATCCATAGCCTCCAAATGCGCCTTATTCACACGATTTACCTGCAAATGCCAAAAACACACCTTTCGTGCAATATCGTTCAAATCAAGCAAGTTATGCACTTGTGTATGACAAAAATGAGAGAGATAAGCCCTATTAATTACAATATTGAGGGCTTATCATGAGTCCTGAATGTTCTCGTCGTGTCCGTAAAGTTCCAAAATCTTTTAACCGTCAAGTGCGTACCATTCAAATCCAACTTTGATATATAAAATGATTTTCGTGATATCATGTTCAAATGAGCATTAAAGTCATGGATACATTCAACGAAGTCATTGAAAGTACGAGCAACCAAGTTAAGAGTCATTCGGGAGGTGTTTGGGTAGGTTGGAAGTGATTGGAAACCAAAACGGTGAAAAATGAAGCAAAACAGCAAAAGCTAGAGATAAGCAACAGGTATCGATCCATTTGGCCGAGAAGGATTCTAGATGCAAGCGTATCGATAACAATGACAAAAGGTATCGATAACAAACGGTTTTCTGGGTTTTAGGACTCAAAGGTATCAATAGCAATGCAAATGGTATCGATAACAAACGGTTCTGAGCAGATTTTCTACAGATTTCTATGGGTTTCACAGCAACAACAACATCAACAACAACAACACAACAACGACAAACAGCAAGGATCAAGCTACAAGAAACAAGTCATAAATATATATTGAAAGTTAGAACTCCCTACCTCAAGATTGAAGAACGAAACCCAAGGATCCTCCAAGCCCTAGCCTCAAACCTTGAAAATGGACGGAATACGCCTCCACCGAGCTCACACCGGTGCAATACAGGCTGTAATATGCAAAGGAGTGAAGGATTTGAGGTTGTTTTGTGTGGGTTCTTGGGTGTTTTTTGTGGAATTTGAGTGAGAGTGGGAGAGAGAGTGAGAGCCGAGAGAGGGAGATGGACAGGAGAGTGAGAAGAGGAAAAATGGGAAAGTTATTCCCTACACCCTCACACACATGCTATATACACACCACACACACACATCACATATTTACCCGTCAAGCATAACACTTTAAGAATTTTAACCCCAAATCTCAATATTCCAAATTAATTATCTCCTTCCATTTCTTTAAAACATTTAAATAAATTTTACAAATTTACGGGTCTTTACAGCCATAGTCTAAACGTTGTTTGGGAGGATTATTTCTCATGGTAGAGAAATTTAGAATTCATCTAAAAACAAAATAATTCATAATATGCTCATTGTTGCTGCAACTTTATTCTTTTTGTTCATTGTTATATTATTGCTTGTATTTTATGAATTAATGGGTTAGAAATATTTATTGGATGAATCTCATCACACACAGTTTAGAATACGTACCTTGGCTCTACACCAGATTTTGCAAAGAGGCCATCAGATGAACAAGATCCCAGTTTGGAGCAGTTAATCACAGAAGAGATTCTAGTGGCGGGACTGAGCAAGAGTTCGCTTGAGATCCATATCAAAACTAGAGTTAGCTCTATTATTTTAAAATGTCACACTTTAATATTTATGTACTTTCAATTCAGGTCTGTAATTACTTAAACTGTTATTTTGTGACAATCAAGGTTAGTTAAGTTAATATTTTGTAAAGAAATTACATTTTAATGCTTCCAAAATTCTTTGAAAAATTGGGGCGTTACAATGGATGCAGGACCAAGCTTTTAAAAAAGCGAGGTCAACTCCTCCGAATGATCCAGTGTCATCAAGAGGGTTGGGAGGCAAATTTACATGAGTTTTCAAGTCCGTTCTCCTCAACCAAATAATTCTAGTTTTGACATTTTTAATTTTTCCAACAGTTTTAGGCTCATGTTTAGGATCACATTGGTATTCTTTCTATAAAGAATCACCCTACGGCTAGGTTTTTGGCTTCCATCACAACCATAACCACAAAATTTGTACATACCCTCATTGTTATTAACAGGATGATATTTGAAAGGAACATTAGGGTACCCTGAAATTTAAAGCAATTTGGCCAAATGTGACCTCTCACCCCCACAAAAAGGACAAGCGGGTGCAAATTTGGCATGTTTATGCAAATTTATTTAGATGCTAGGTGCACAAAACACAACATCAAATGCAATTCCTCACATACGCGTGGGTCCCACACATATTTAACACGCGGGACCCACATGTATGTTAGGGGTTGTGTTTGGTGTTGTGTTCGAATAGTTGTGCACCTAACATTTTTGTTTTTCATGTGCATTTGAAATACAAGGAGAATGTAATTTCATGCAATGTTGTCTTATATGTCCAATCACTCCATGGTTATGACACGTGGGTTGAAATCTCGAAGCTCTTACCTCACCACGCTTGATGGTGAATTTACCTTTCACATCTCTTTGATTCCTCGAATCGATAGGGGTGAATTTACCTTTCACGTCTCTTTGATTCTTCGAATCAATAGGAGTGAGTTGTTTGAACACATTGTTGTCGCCAATTCCCTTAATTCTTGTCATGGTTTTATCCTTTGGCAAGACATTTTGTTTTTCATTAGTCTTTACAAATGCAATCTTGCCTTCTGCCTTCGACTTTGAAGAATTTCTTATTTCATATCCAAGACCACCTCTATCTAATATCACCTCCTTTTTGAGATGTCAAGACTTAATCTAAAACTTGTGAACCTGTATTTAATTTCTTAGAAGTAGCATTGGTCTTGTCAAGTTCAACTTGTAATTTTGCTACTTTTGATTCAAGAAGCTTGTGAATCTCAATAAGGTTATGCATATCGTTTTAAAGAATCATATGTTTACGTTTAACCATATCAAGTTCATTCAAGGCATCAATTTTCTCTTTCTCATACTATTATTTTAGCTTAGTGTGCTAATCCTAAATTATCATTTTTTTTAAAGAACGTTAAAAAAATTGCATAACCAAAGCAATAGCTTTTGTATCATAGTTATCCTCTCCATCACTGGTTTGGTAAACCTCACAAAAAAAATTGCTTGTACTCTCCTTGTCAGATTTAGCGCTATTTGCATCGAAAAACATAGATGCACCTGCGACGTATTTGGAGCCATCGAAAATCAGAGGTTTGGTGATAAATTTGCATTCACTTGGTGAATCCATACTGGCAAATCAAAAATCAAAAAAAAAAAAAGAAAAAGAAAAGGAACCACTTGTAAAAAAAAGATTTCCACAGCAATTTAAGAGACCCGCTCTGATACCAATTGTCGGACTGTTTTTCTATCATCTCTCCTAAAACCAATTGGTGTTAGAGTGGACTTCAATTCAGTATTTTATAGCATTCAACATTGTATCCGCAAGTCTATTTTTAGAGCGATCGCAGAAAGTAATATTGTGTAATCAAATCTATGGAAGCACTCCAAGCTCAACATCCTCTAAATATGATGCCTATTTAATTTCTTATGTTCATTTCTGTCTTTGAGTTTTTTTTTTTTCATCAAACAAGGTACAAGGAGATGATTTTTTTTCTCTTTAATCCTCTCTAACTTCCAAACAAACAAACTCTGAATACATTCACTTTCCATTTCTTATCCTAACTTCCAAACTACGCATACCGATAAATCTCTGGTGGAGTCGTGACCATAGACCTTTATTCAAGTCGTGACATCTTCATGAAGTGAAATTAGCACAATTTGCGGGGTTTAGAAATGCTATTTACTGGAAATATACTTTCAAAAGCTAACTACATCTTCATCCAACTTATTTATTACAAGGCTGTGATATCTTCGCCCAATATGGCACATGATAGAAATTTTATTCGGGAACTTGTAAGAGGAGCAGATATATACCCGTATGAAAGAAAAGGCTTAAACCACCCCCAAACTTATACATTCAAAGTCTAACTCAACACACTGCACAAACTCAAATAGAGTGCATTTGAAGTTTTGAACTACGCAGTGAGTGTGGAACCCCTCAAACTTTGTGAACATGTGCATTGGCATTTGCTAATATATCTAATCTATTGTAACTCTCGCCCAGAAGCAGCAATAACTAATCGGTGACGGCATACATCCGCTTAACATTATTTTCAGTAATATTGGAACAAAACTACATCAAAGTCAAAAGTACTCTGTAATGCAAGTCATTTGGAGTCTTGAAGCAGATCAACATACACTAGAGGTAAATTATCAGATGACTAAATCCCTTGTTATGTTAACAAGGAAACCAAACAAATCAAAGCCCCTACATAAGAAAACAAAAGAAAAAATCCAGCTAAGCCCTAGAAATCCCAACAAAGTGGCTCTGCAGAAGAAGGCCAATGTTTACTCAGTTGGCTACAATGCTTAAGAGAAAATTGCAGGACTTCATTTCAGCAATAGATACCTTCGATGATTTACATAGCATAAGTTGTCCAAAAGCTGGTTCATTCATGCCAAATGAAAACTATGCATTTTATGGGTACAATCCAAAAAGGTAGCACACCGACTAATTTGACTTTTTATGTGAAACAAAAATTTGGCAACTACTTAGACCATATATGAGGGATTTGTAGTACGCATGCAAAGCTAAGTACAGGCACTCTGGGGGGAATGGAAAGAAAAAGAAGTTGATTTAGACCAAGAGGCTATGTAGCATTGTTTGTGTATTCTGGCTGCGATCGAACAACTGTAGATGGCTTCTGGGTTGACTGGGGAGAAATTTCAGTCTAGTTCATGGTCCTGCCATTGGTAGGAGGCAGACACCTTTTTGAGAAGAATGTTGCTATACTCTTTCTTCTCCCACCGACTTTGTCTGTAAATACAAGCCAAACAGATTTTAATCCTATATGATCACTTCAGTATTCTGCCAATTGATATTTATTAGGTACATACCAGGTGAACTAGATAAGCCAAGCTTGTCCAGAATATCTTTCTTCACCTGCATCAAAAGAGGCTAACCAACATCAGCAAAAAAACAAAAGCTTTCAGCCTACTTATGGACTGTTATTCCTATACACCAATGTGAATGTACAGAACTGCATGTGCCGTGGCACCCCAGTTTAAGTCCTTCAAACAAATATGCCAATAAGAAAGGTAAACAACTCTATCCACAGAAAGCACACCCAATGCAATCCTTCAGTTTTGTTCGAAACACAGTCGTTTCACCCAATTCCTCATGAGGTTAAAGTATAATAGCTTCAGTAATCAGCTTCTAGGGTCTGTTCCTATGCTTAGTGACTCAATATCACTTAATAACCATTATTATGGTACTTTTTACCTAACAATTTACGGAATGAGCAAAATAATATTTCTGAGGACAGCTCAGAATAAAGCAGAAGCATGAAAAACACTAATTGACTAGAAATCATCACGATTTGATAAGGTTCAAGTCAATCACTTGATTTTCAGTTTTAGTAAACAAATTGCCTTTGCAGTCAGATTATGCTCTGCCAAAGGGATTCGCAGTGCGTCATGGAAACAATGCATCAAAATACTTACACCATCTCACTTCCAACTCATGTGTTTGAATGCACTGCCTTGCATCTCTCTTTGTAAATTACTAAAATAACATTGCTAAAGTGTAAAATAAATCACACAAGCTCAGCTTGATTTTGACTGGTACAGGCTCCCGGGCTCAATGCTTCATGTAGCCAACCCAGCTTGAGGTTTTGAAACTCGGTTTCATAGACTAAAAGTCAATACAAGCTCAATTAAATCCGTGTTTGACTCGGTCCATGCCAGATTAGTACAGATTCTACAGAAGCCTAAGAGTAACTTTGTAAGCAAGTGTAATAAAGATTAAATTTCGAAATGATGACAGTAACCAAATTTGTGAGCCCCATCACTAAGTAGCTTTTCCTGTATCAAAACCAGGAACCAGCCAACCCATGGGAGGTTATCAACCAAAGTGGTAAGTTGACAGTCAAGTTCAATTAGGAAAACTTCAAAGACTTATATTGCATGCTCAATCCACGTGTTCTCTAGCCACCTATATAGATCTGTGTATTTAGGTGTCCTATTCCGTGTATACATATTTCGACACAAATGTGGCCTACTCAAATTTGACACAGCTGCATAAGCCACGTGCATGTGTGAGTCCTAAACTCTTACAATGAGAAGAGTGATGAAAATCAGTTCACTAACCTGCCAGCGGTTATCCATGAAGTCAGATACTTCGCGGACTTTATTTCTCAGTAGGGACTTTGAAGCAGAAGGGAATTTCCGTTGCAAAGACTCTACCACCTTGTTGATACCCTGTGAGCATGATTGAATGGAAGATACCTAAAAGACAGTTGACATTAGTTTAAGGTACAAGGTACCATGCTACCAAGATTGTCAATATAAAATCATACATTTCTACATCTATAACTAGTTCAAAGGTAGCAACCACAACGGTTTTTGAAGAATTATATATGATGGCACCACCTTAGTTGTATCCTCTTAGAACCATAGGGAAGGGGTTTTTTATTATGTATTAGAGGAAAAAGAAATGCACTCACTATCTCTGGTAAGTCAGAGTCCGATATAGCCGATGGAGTTGCCGCTGGAGTGGTGCAGCCCTTGTTATTTGATGTGCAATTCTCTTGGTCATCTTCTTGGTAATAATAATCAATCACTATTTTTATAGATGGCTCACCAGAGAATATGCGCATACTTAGTGCTTGCAGACACATCTGTTCAAGTTTCCGAGCGTCAGTGAGCTCTTCAGTCATTGACAACGAGGTATTTTCATGCATCAGATTCGATATAATCAAGGGCTGGTTCTTCCGAAGAGCACGCTCAGTCATATTGTGTAAACACTTCTGCTGTCGAAGCAACACACACATTTCCTCACTATCCAACTCCTGCTTACAACCAGGTAAACTCTTGGTCTCCTCCACTAAGCAATCAGATTCTTTTCTATCAACTTGTACTCCCTGCAAGCAGATTGAGAGACTTAACAGGTTTCTAATCCTCCATGATATTTGAGCAGAAAAGACTGTTGGGGCTTGATCTTGATGCAAGTGATTAAGTCAAAAAAAGGTGCAAACCAACTCCATGCTTCACTAAATTGTATATCACATTGAAACTCTCCCTTCTAATATCAAACTGCCAAAACAGATTCCGAACAGAAACTGCAGTCTTGTTATTGTGGTGCACTTGAAAGATTTTGCTCTTATCAAAAGAGTGCATTCTGGGGAAGTTGTCCTAGTAAGTAAAGGCTATGAAGTATGGACACTTCACTGGAGGTCACGCGCAGCTGTCGAACACCGACACCCTACGTGACACTTGTTTCACTCAAAACAGAAGAGTTTTATTTTTTCACAACGATTTTCATTTTGACACTCCATGGCAGTGACACCAAAACATGCTCGGAGTCTGAGTCAGGACTTAGGACACCCTAGGACACTAAGGATACCACCAGGACATGTTGGGGGTGTAAAACAAAATAGCAGGCCCAATTTAAGTTTAGGAAAGTCTATTTTCATTGCCGTCAAACAATGGTTCACTGATTATAAAGATACCTGTAAATGATGACACGCTTGTTGAGTGGAACACTTTCATGAATGATATACTATTATAATAATAGTACATTAAGTCTTATAATGTATTTACTCATAGGGAAGTATATAAACAAATTTTTAAGATGTGCCCCCAGCGTCGCATGTTGGAGTGCATGTGTCATGTCATGTTGCCCATCCATGTCTGTGCTACATTGAGTAAAGGGCACCGATTATATATGAGCACCTGCACTTCAATGGTTAAGTTGGTCATCCTAGAATGATATTATAGATAAAAATAAACTACTAAAAGGCCAACACAAGACCAGAATATGAATTTCATTGTACAGCTGTAGGATGCCATCAAAAAAGGACTATTAATGAACAAAAGAGAAGTACAAGATGGGGAAGTGATGAGCATGGAGTCCTGCACCTTTCAAGAAAGGAAATCAGAAAGAATCAATCATGCAAGGAAAAGACCAAAAAATCAATCTGCCCCAAAATGAAACTTCATTCAAAGAGAGACGACCATTTCACCCATTCTCACTAAACCCTTTCTGAACAGTTTGGGTTATGCAAGGAAAAAGGTCCTTTCACTCCAAGATTCACTATCGTAGGAGCCAGCAAGTTAAATCCCATAATGTCAATGAAGATACAAGATCAAGGGAAGTTATTCCAATTAAAAGGAAGAAAGACAAGTCAATCTCTCAAGTGGCAAAGTTTGGCCAAAGAAGTAATCTGCATACTACCAAAAAACAGGTTTATTATAGGAAAAAAAACAAATGATAATTTGTACGAAACAAGAACACGTTTATGCAGTTGTCCAAAGTCACAAAACTGACATCCAATGGAACTGTTGACACCATGCATATGTACTGATGTTGAACATGCCGTAACTTAGATTGCTAGTAGTCTTTATAAATGCTTTACCAGTATGAATTATTAGATCCACATGACCTCACACTTCATTAAGTATTTGGAAGTATAAGATGCAGATTCATGACATTGAGTACCTCATTGTCTGAAAGATACCCATCTGGTACAAAGAAGCCATCTTCGCTATCATCTTCATCTTTTGAATAGCCTTCTTCTAATTTTTCCTCTTCATCATCTTTATCACAATCTGATAAGCTTTCACCAGGTTCCTCCTGAGCAATAGAAGGTTAGTCAGAGTAATACTTTCATTGGTTGGAAGTAACTATCAAGTTCACACATACCTCTTCCCATTCTTCATCACTATCAACATCGTAATCCAAGTCCGGGTCCTTTCTAAAAGGGTGACGTGGTCCAGTAACCTGACTGGAAGACAAAAGAACCACATGCAATCAACATTATGTAAATCTATACCAAACAACCCAATGAAGTGAATGTGTTGGTTGCAACGAGTACATTATATAAATACCAGAGAATTTTAAGCATATTCTAAATAGTTAAAACACTCACAAAAAAAGACAACTGATGTATTAAAAAACAGTCTAACACTTTCAGGCGTTCAATCCCACTAACACTAGCATAGGAGCATACATGAGATCATCAAGAGTCTTACATAGTTATCCTTCCATAAGGATTTTTGGGTTGAACAGCACAACAAAGCAAAAAGGTGCTTAAACATCGAATTTATCAAATACTAATTCGGTGGTTAGACAACAGTACACATTAACAACAATAACAGTTCCCATGTAATCCCCAATTGATGGGGGTGGACTGGATGCAAACCTAGCCTTCGGCAGAGTATGGACAAAGTGGCTGCTCTCAAACAGTTTTACCACGAAGTAGCTGCCCCCCTATACCTCCAAAAATCCAGGAGCTCAAGGGAAGTTATGTCATGAAACCATGCCCCTAGATCAAAGCCGGAACGCATCAAAGAGGGCAAGGCCTAGAGGTGTAACTATCATATTATCAAGTTAGATATCACTTGGTCACACTGACTTGGTCCACGATACTTGGGTGTTGGGGGTATCTAAAGCTGAATCATGCAATTGCAGTGTCACGGTGTCACATACTGGGATAATAATATACCGGCGTGTAATTCAACTCTTAGATCCTCATAACATCCCAGCAAGGGCTTCATCAAGACAGTAAGGATGTTAGGGAGAAGTGACTTCTAGACTGATTCTGCTGTGAACATTTGTACCAGGGAGATGATGCAAAGCTGTAAAAATCTGCATAATCACCTAATACCATACACTATTTTCTATTACCAGTTGTTACTCAAAGCTAATGCCCCTTTGATTTTATTGAGGATAGCTAATCATACATTATAAGATGGACAAAGCACAGCAAAAAGAAACAATAAACTGGACTACCATTTGACAGAGTGTAGAACATTGACAAAATCATTCTCCTCAAGCAAATAGCAACTATTGTGCACATCCGAAAACATCAGGTACAACTAATTTACCTTTTCTTTGGCCAAACACCATAAAATGCAGGTCTACAGCTCTTATCAAACTGCAGCAACTTCCTACCACCTAAGTGCCTCTGATAAAGGGAAACAGAACTATCTGCATCTGTATCACATGATCTTCCATCAACTTTTATTTCCCCCCATCCATCAACAAGCTTCTCCATGCTCAACTCGTCATCATGGGCCAGTCCTTTATTTGTACTCAGCTTGAGTTCCTTGATTGCTTCTTTCTTAGGGGTTCTGCATGTGCCCCAATGTTGTATCCTGTTTGAACGAATCTCATGACCCAAGCGACGCCAAGAAATCAAGTGTGAACTGCATAGTCAGACGATTGATTTTAGAAGCCAAGGTTGAAAGAATCAAAAAATAAAAAACAAAGGGAAAAATAAAAAGAAAACCTACTTGTGAATATCCTCTACAGTAGCATTATTTGTTACTGAAAGAGCATGGTCCATTGACAGAGTAACAGATTCAGAAATATTTTCACTCTTGTTGGAGGAGGAATCTGGAAGTGTTGCTTTGGTTGAGGATTGGTCATTCTGGCAGGTTGAATTATTCTTGCTTCTTTTTAAAAAACGCTCCATGAGTGATGCCTGCTTCTTTAAGGAAAGTTGCTTTTTCAGTTCAGCTTCTTCCTTCTCCCTACGTCGTTGTTCTTTTTCTGCTTCCTCTTGTTGCCTTCTTTGATGTTTCCTCAATTCGGATTCTTCTTTCTCGCGGCGTTTTTCCTCTTTCTCTGCTTCATCTTGCAACCGCTTTAGCTCCTTTTCCTGCAAAATACGAGTATAGGAAAAAGTACAACAAGTACACATTTAACAGGTAAACTACTCAGCAGCATTGCTACCCAAATCTTACACAGACGCGGCATAATTGACAGAATATCAAAAAATGCCGTAAATTCCGACTTCTCAATGCTCATGAAACAGAAGATCTGATTCCATTACTTTCCAAGACAACCACCATCTTGTTCCTTGTAAGTAATTTTTCACAAGCCGAGAAGGCTGTTACTCTTTTTGTCCCTGAGAACTTAATAAAAGCACTTAAGTATTATGATAGTATATGTTTGCACCCTAATGGTGCAAAACTACACCATCACCAGTTATCCCAAGCAACGATGCAACTCTCCCTAATAATGCAGCACCTAAGCAACAAGGAAGAACAGACAAGGACTCACACTTTGCCACTTCTCTTTTTTAAGTTCTCGATCCAATCTTATTCTCTCCTTCTCAGCTTCTCGTTTATCTCTGTCCACTTGCCTGATAAGCTGTTTCTCTTCACTTTTTCCTTGCTTGTCAGCCCTGGTCAAGGGAATAAACCAGAATAAGGAAACAGAACAAAGCACATAATTATCCCTACACAACTCCGAAAATACTTACAATTTGGCACCATTTTTCTGCTCCATGTTTTGCACTAACAAGCGGATATCTGCTTCACTTGAAATTTTATGGAGCCTTTCTGATGCTTTTGTAAGATCATCTCTATAGTTCGGGTGGCTCTCTGACTTGTGTAATGCAGAAATCATTCCTGAAATAAATCACAACAAGTAATCAACTAGATCATCTTGTAAAAATTATTATGTTTACAACCAAGCACAAGATAGAGAGCTTTTATTGCAGTAAAACGTCAATGCTTTGGGTTTAAGGCGGAGATGAAGAAAGATAAGATACTGCAAGGGTGGAAGAGGGGACCCAAGGCTGAATGACTAGACCTACCATTTCAAGAATTACTAAGACACTACGGACAAACGCTCTGAACTGTTCCCCGCACAAGGATGACACACATAAATGGAGAAATGGCCAGTTTGCAGGGAGGAAAACTCTGAAATGAAAACCTGAGGTAATTTGGTCCTACAAGAGGGGGGGGTTTCCCACCGACTAACGGCACTCCATGAGAGGAAAATTGGCAATTCCCCTAAATAGGTTGATTTGAACCTGACAGCCTCTATTAATATTCCCAGTATAGTCCCCACAATTATAATGAATTCAATTGATATAAAATTACAGCATAAATTGTATAAGTGCTTTTACGGCTAAATCTACAATATAATGAAAATAAACTAAACATTAAGGCAATACATCGGGATATAAATTCATATTTACCAGAAACAGCAGTAATCCTCTCATGGATCTTTTTCCGACAAATCCGCCGGGTTTTCAGGGTCTCACGCACAGATTTTGGCATCAACTTCAAGTCTCTTGTCTGCATTGTAAACAAACATAAACCCACAAGTCAAAAAATCTAACCCACTCCTTGTTTTGGAGAACGACCAGCGGAATTAGATGAATTCGACATATGCTTCCAGAAACCCGATTCCAAGTAACATTGCCAGCGATTTGAAGTTTGACCCTGGGGCATCTCCAACCTTGACTCAAAACAAATTCGAGAGAAAAACTCCTCTCAAATCGCACTCCACCTCCTTTTTACTCAAACTCGTCAATTTGGTTTATTCTCTTTCTCGTTTAATCAAAATTTCTAGGCTATTTGTGGCTTTCAAATTTACCACTGCAAATTTAGTGAAAGGTTTTCCTCGAAGGGAATTGATGTTTACACTCCCTTTTTTGTTTTTTAGTGTTGAAAGTGTACGTTTTTTTTTTTTTTTTTTGCCAAAAGACAAAAAAGAGAGTGTAGAAAACAAAAAGGGGAGTGTGGATAACAAAAAAAAAGAGTGTGAATATCAATTCCCTTACTCAAAAGCTTTCACCAAAAACCAATAGTACCTTGATTTGACTGAAAAATGAGTAAAGAGCCGTTGATGGCCTAGCATCTCTAGCCCGTACTCAATTTTTTACTTCAGATAAAAAATTGAATAATCTCTCTTAAAACCCGCTTCAGTGTTTGACTCAAACCCATATCAAATTCCGCTTCACTCAAAATTTTTTTTTTGGGTAACGACAGAACAGCCCTATAGCCATGCCACTAAATAGACCTAACTGCACAACCTAAACCTACGGAGAGCTAGCACGACCACAACAGTAAGGCATTTATTCTCTCTCCAAATTTCCTACGATGCCACAAGTGAACCATTTACTCACATTATGCATAGATCTAGGTTGTTCATTTAAGTCTTTCATATAAAATGGAGATTTTACTAAAATTAGAGGTCGGACTTGCATTCCGTGTGTGCATGTGTGAGTAGTAAGGCGAGGAACTGGGTTGTTGAGCTCAAGTGATATTACTATTTTGCCCTAACAATTAGACTCTCTATTAACACCAAGGGATTTGGCTGAGTGGGCATGAGAAAGCAATAAGTGTTTGTCCTCCTTGAGTTACTATGTTCGAATTCTATGGAGACAAAATATTCCAAACCTTGGAGCCACTATCCTATAACAGATGTAGTTGTACAAAGAAGATTATTACCATAATTTTGGAAATTATACAAAGAAGATTATTACCATAATTTTGGAAATTAAAAACACAAGTCAGCCCTCAGTTTCGAGTCCATACCACAAGATGCTCTCCCTTTATAAAATTAAATACTACAATTTTTCTTAAAACTGAGTAAAAACTTGAGTGAATAACAATTCAATCTTGAAACTGAAAATAAAAATAAAAATTAGAGAACATAAATGACCTCACCTCCCAACACCAAAGGCACGACTCCGTCTCATCCTCCAAAACATCAGCATCCGCATTGGGCACCCCGTACAAACACCTCTGCCCAACGAAAACCACCGAGCTCTTCACAGACGCAACCGTTACACCCCCATCTCTCTCCTTCACCTTCTCGTAAATCTCCCTAACGAGCTTGGACAGCGAGAGATCGCTCTCCTCGAGCAAGCACGCAATCGCCGTGTTGCTGCTGCTCGACCCGCACTCGCTCCTCCCCGATTCCAAATCACTAACTTTCTCGCCCAAAACCTCTTTGAAGTACCTGAACAAACCCTCGAGCTCCTCGTTTAAAGCGCCGATGCGAGAATCTCTCTCCTGTAGGGTCAGTGTCTTAACGGATGGGGCTCTCTTCCTCTTCTTCGGATTCTTCTTCGCGCCGTTGTTGTTTTGATCTAGGGTTTTTTCCTCGGTCTTCGATTCAACAACGTCGATGAGCATCAAGTCTGCCATTGCAAAGAAAAAAAACGCCTTGAAATAAGTAGAGGATCGCAGAAATGCCAAATCTAGGGGAGGGGTTCGAGATTTTCGCCCGGGGAACTGACTGATGCAAAAGTGAGTGAGATTTCACGGGAGAATCAACCGTTACATTTCCCAAACAAAATCAAAACTAACTGATGTAGTCTGTGATTTCTCTGGGCGGAAGGAATTGAGAGAGAGAGAGATGAACAAGTGTGAATGTGAAGTGAAAACCCCACCGCTTCTGCACCTTTACTATCTCTCTCTGGGTTGATTTTGGATGGAGATTTGTTTAATATATTTTAGGGTTTCAAGCTTCTCTCTCTTGAAGTAAAAGCGACTACGACGTGTGGAGGTAATATACTGATAGTATTTGTTTTCGCGCCTTGACATATTTTGTTTCGCGCCATTCTTTTTTTTATTTTTGATCCGCCCGCGCCATTGATTTGGGCCACGCGCATGGACAATTTGGGCGATGTTGGGGAAACCCTGTTTGTGCCATTTTCTGCTCCCACCAACCCATGCGCTCTTTACTTTATGCACCCAACCAACAAAATTAGGCCCCATTTTCATCTCATTTTCACTAACAAAAATATTTTTATCGATAATTTTTTCGCTCACATATTGTTTACATCATTTATTAACACTACATCATATGTTGACACGTGTCTTGATTAGTGGTTAATTTAGCTTAATATAGCAGTTCGAAAATTTAGTCTTCTCTTAAAGACAGTTATAAATGGAATTAATGAAATGAACTACATTGACTAGTCAATTTTTATTTTTAACTGTTTTTTACACGTGGCAGACGTATGAAGCATGAATCGATTGCAAGGAAATACGGAGCAGTTAATTTAACTACCTAATTCAGAATTTTGAAGAAGAGAGCTGCCCAAATTGAAGTAAGGGAGGGAAAGTACTTGGATTCAAATTCAAAATGAGAAGATGGCCTATAAATAGAAAAATCAACAAAATTCATAAACACACTTGATTGCCTAACGGCTTATCTTTTTTATTTTTTTTAGGAATAGTTATAACTTGTAACGTTCACTCGACTGCTAGTCGATTGTACTTCTATCTTGAAAGTTAATAAAGTCCATTTATCACTCTTCTTCCATATCTCATCCACTTCATCGTTTGCTTTCAAAGAAATCTTGAAAACAACAAAGAACCAAACTCCACTTCCACCTCCACATTCGCACTTGTTTCACTCTTCTCCGTTGATTTCGATCAATCGAGAAATTTGCTTAACACATACCCATTAACAATTTATTCACTACAAAAAATAATTTAATATTTCTCAACAACTTATTCAGTACCGAAAAAACCTAACAATTTTTCAACCACAAATAAATTTTTACAAATTTTTCACCACTAGAGGCACCCCTTAATAAAGACCACTCTCAATTCTGGGGAAATGTCAAGTAACATCTACACACGCACAAACCCCACCTTAACTAGGAGTATATTCTTAGGCCCCGTTTGATAACGGGTTTGAGGGTTGGGATTGGAATAATAATCTCATGGGACTATTAATACTCCGTTTGGTAACAAAAAAAGGTCCGGACTATTAGTCCGATCGGATTAATAGAGGGGGTATTGCTAATACCCCGTGGGACTTGGTATTAAGGGGTACTAATAATCCAATCCCAACTCCTTCACATTATCAATCCCTTCTCTTTACCAATTTCTTCTAACAATCCAATCCTATCATCTAATCCCATCTCAAACAAACATGATATTAATAATTCCATCATCTAATCCCATTGTAGACACCCCAATCTGGACCTTCAAATAATCTTTAAGTTTCCCCGATGATGAAATAAGGAAAAATATACCTTCAAGGCTTGGATTGTTGCTCCTTTGCTACTCCTTTGCTACTCCTTCTCTAACCTCAAGAAAATCCCTTTTCAACAATGTAGGGTGGCCCTCGGTTCAATTGCAAAAGAGAAAAATGCGTTTGTTTTGTCAAAAATAACTTTTTTCATGATACATTGAGGGTAAAATGGGCACACTTTTCAATGTACAAAATTACTTTGAGTGAAACCAATTGGGTTAGAAAGAGGACTCGACGAGCTTTCCAACGCTTCGAACCGCGTCCAAATCCGAGTTCGGGAGTGTCCGGGGCGCCCTCGCGAAGTTCGGTGTGCTGTGCTGACTCACAAATCGCGCGGCACTTCAAAAGGGCGCACGGCACCTTAGAAAATTTTAAAAATCACTCCACCGCACGGCATTTCAATCCAAAAATCACTCCATCGCGCGGCATTCAGGAGGAGCGTCTGACAGATTCCCATGCGCATCAGCAGATTGGGCAGAATACATTTTTCACGTTTTTTTCATTCTTTGGGTGCTCTTCTTGGCTTTTTTGCCTATAAATACACCCCCTCTCTAGTTGAGAAGTACCCCTTCAACTCCAAGTAAAGTTACTATGCCATTTTTTTTGGCTCTCACTCTCTCTCTCTAAAAATACTATCTTTTGATTCTCTCTCTACAACTTCTTACACCCACCACCACTATACACATCTCTCTCTCTCTACACCCATTTGCTCTCAAATCTTTCAAGTTCAATCCAAATCAACTTCCATTCCTCTACCTTCAAGCACATCCAAGCTTCGATCAAAAGGTATAAATCCATTTTCCTTGGGCTAAACCCCATTTAGCCTTGAGGAGCCGATCGAGACCCTTCTCGGTCTTTCTATACCGAGCTTGGGTCTCAAACGAGCTTTACATTCAAAATCTTTCTTTTCTTTTCTTTTTCTTTTCTTTTTGCATTTTCGTTTCATATTTCGACTAATATTGCTTAAAAATCATGCGGGTACATTCTATATTCAAGTTTCATGTTAAAAGTCCTTTTTTTACTTCATGAGTTCTTTCAATATTCCGAAAAGCTTTTAACATTATTTTACATGATAAGATGAATAAATGGGTCTCATAAATCATTTTTCGAAGATTCGGAAAATATAACAAACTATTTTGCGGACCTATGGGTTGTTCTATCATGTAAAAGCAAACTGATTCTGGAATATGCAGACAGGTGTACCGCACGGTACTTTGGTTGTACCGTGCGATGCACCCGGTGTATCGCGCGGCACCTCTTGTGGTATTGACAGTCTGTTGTGATGTTGTTATTTCATTTTCTGTACATTGCTATCCATTTCATACTGTACAGTTCGCACCACAAGCACGCCAAGGTGTTATATTTAATCCCGTGTCCCTTTCCCGTATATGTTTTAAAGTTAAGTTTTTCAAATGATATTAAATCCCCCATTTAAAATGCTTAGTAGAGACCGGTTTTACCGGGCGAGCGGGGTGCTTTTTCAACAAAACCTTTCCCGTTCGTAACGTGGCTCCCGGATCCAAAATCTCAACGTTTTCGCTAGACCAAAAGCCTTTCTTTTTCAAATCAAGCTCTCGGTTTCTCGGATCATCCATCTCAAAAATCCGGGTGGCGACTCTTCGAGTTAGCGCTTTTCGGGCGCGGTAGCCCACACCCATCCCAAACAAACATACTCATTATCAATCCCTTCTCATTACCAATCCCATCTTCTTACGAATCCCAATCCTAATCCCATCTCCTTACGAATCCCATCCATCTATCTCTGTTATCAAACGAGGCCGGAGGATATTATCTCTGAACCTCGTCCCCAACCCGATTCCCAACGGAAATTTGTTTTTTTCCTCCATCTCCATCTCAAACGAAGAACAGGGATCCCACGAAAATTCGGAAATACAAATTACGAAAAAAATCTTACGGTATTATTTGGCATGGTAAATAACAATTCAAAGTCATTGAAACAAAGCAAACTCATTCACCAGAAAGTCATCACTTTAGGCTTACAAAACAACATTGCCTTGTGCAAAGACGTCATTAAGCTCTACTTCTCTTGCCAATTATTTGAATCTGCTAAACTAGTTTTCCAATCAGTTCAGAACCCTTTGGACATACCTCTGTGGAATGGCCTTATTTGGGCAAGCGGGCCAAAAAAACATATTTCAAAAACAAAGACTGACATCTACAGTATAATACAAATCGCGACAGTGTGGTGCCCCACACATTTTCTCTGCATAAATCTTGACCGTTTGATTTTGTACATATTTCTCTGCATAAATCCTAGCCGTTGAGTTGCTCGATATTGTTTCATTCAAATTTTTGGTAATGAGGTTCAATCATTATAGTCTTGATTGTTGTTGATTGGACTATAATTGCTATACTGACTATAATTGCCGTGCCTTTAGTTATCATGGAAAGTTCCTTTTGACAGTGATTTAATTAATTAACTATAATCGTCGTGACTATAATTGATTACAATGACAATTGCTGATTCTTTTAGTTTAGGCAATTTTTGGCAGTGATTTATGAAATTGCCGGTGATTGACGTTGATTGGGAGACAATATGCTATAAATCGGGTAAAATAAATAGCTTTGATTGGGTGAACGAATTTTTGGTAACGATATTGGTAATAATATTCTCATTTCAGTTTTTGGTAATGAATTTTGGGTGAATGAATTTCTCTCTCTATCTCTCTCCCTAATCATTTTGGTGAACGAATTACTCTCTCTCTCTCTCAATCATTTTCTGAACAAGTCCTCTTTCCAGTTACGTTATGGAACAGTCAGTTTTTTTGGCAATGAACGAAAATTTTGGGTTGACATTATATATTGAGTTATGGAATATAGAGATGATTAATTTTGACTGAATATAATGACTGATCATAATGCCATCCTACAAGGAAGAATTTCGGGTAATGACATAATGCCATGCAAATCACAACGGTTTGGTGGCCCACATAAATTCCCTCCACCGTTGGATTTGGAACACATTTTTCTACACAAATCTTCACCCTTTATTCAATCCTTGACATTTTCGTAAATACGTTGCATCTTCTGGAATAAAACAGAGCATTATATGGAAAGTTTATATGAAATCTACAATTGTCCTTCTAATCAGGAACAATTTTGGAATGGATATTGCACCCAGAAAAAAAAAAAGAAAAAAGAAGAGAGTATATGGTGTATACTGTATAATCTTTTTTAATCAGGTAGGTTCAAATGATCAACAATTTGTTTCTCCAATTTTCTTTAAATTAGACTTCTAATTAGGAATAGTTTTGGAAAGACCAAGGTTAATTATACCTTTATCTATAAACGGATTATATAGTATAGATTCCAATAGGTAGTGATTATATAGTATAAAATTTACGGTTTGATTCCAATTAGAAACGGATTTTTGGGAGTTACAACTTACAAAGTCAATTTTCGATCCACAATTACAATTGGAAATTGCAAATTTGATGAGAAATTTTCGGGAGTTCCTTCTATCTATAATTCCTCTACTAAAATTATAGAACCAAAAGTATTTCATCCCCGCTCCCGCTCTCTCTCCTCGACCTTTCTACCACTGACGCTGACGCCGCTACTTCGACCCATTTCAAGTTAATTGGTTATTTAAACCGCTGCTTTCGATTCTATTCTTCTTCGTTCATTTGTTTTTTGGTGGTAAGTATCTTCGTTTTTATTGTGTCCCATTTACCCCACTGCTATTTTATTTCATGGGTTTGATTTCATGGTTATTCACTTGCCATGGATAAAAGTTAGTTCTAGGTAGCAAAAAATATTACAAGCAGCTATGTTTTTTTTTTTTTTTTCCCCATTTGTTCCTTTTACCGATTTTTTTTCTTTTGACAGGACAAACATCCCCTGTAGTGCTTCAGTCAATAAGATCTCTCGCTATAGCCCTCTCCCAAACCAGAAAACCTATTTATAATGTGAATTCGAGTGTTTACACTGTGTCTTATTTGTTTATTGGCAAGGGTTATTTTGATCAAAAGCATAAGTTTTAGGGAAAAGCAAATGGATGAAACAGGGTAGAATTTGTACATTTAAAGTTGATGATACTTTTAGCTTCCAAGAGTTTTTTTTGTTTTTTTGTAAGTAAGCTTCCAAGAGTTCTCTTGATCATTAGGATTACACTTTGCTATTTTTAAATTGTTCCATCCAGTAAGGTTAACAACATTTGAGGTGTTGTCTTTCTTTGATTCACATTTTAATTGAAGGGTCTTTCTCTTTGTGATGTTAACGAGTAAAAACCCTCATCAGACATATAACTAGAGAGATGCTTTTTGTTTTATCTAAATTATGATTTTGCGTTAGTTTACTTTTTTGTAATTTTCGCTTCTATAGTAGACCATGTTCATAATTCTTTCCAAAATTCTGATGACTATACACAATTCCTAAGAGGGTAAAGATAAAGCTTTGATTTGCTTTCTTTTTTGTCAAGGTTTATTGTTGCAGTGGTACCATAGGCAAGGTTTAGTAACTATAGTTGTTGGGACAATTCAACCATGAGGTTGTGCTCAAGCAAGAAAATTACTTGAAATTGGTATATGCAAGGGTTAGTCACGTAAAGCTAATTGATCAAATTGATTTATAGTGGCCAAGCCCCCAAGCTATTCAAATGTAAGCTGCCATTGTTTTCCTTATTTTTTGTATGTTTTCTACTTTTGTAGGGTTAGAAACTCAAAATACCGAGCCCCCAAGCTAATTCTTTTGTGATAACATCGAGCTTATAAAAACATAAGTTGTGAATTATAAAAACAGAAGCCGGGAACACGACAAAGTGAATTATAAATCTTAAAAGTTTTGTGGTGGAGTAAAATCCACTTGCCGTGTCCTTGGTCATGTTAGAGCAAATATAAAATCTTCGGGAAATGCGAGTTTACATTCATTTCGTAAAATTCTATAACATTGTTTCCATAGCTCTTTACTTATTTTCAATTTCAGCTATAGTTCCTAATTATTTTTGATAAATAGTTTTTTACTTAATTTCTATGGTAGAAGGAAGGAGGTGATGATCGTGCTTTTTTTAGAAAGCCTGCAGAGTTGAAGGAGAAGTATTCTCGGTAGTTTTTTGTTGTGTTTCTGAACAAAATATTTTTTCTAAACAAAAGCCAATTGATCCTATTTAATCATGTTGCACCAACGTTTAGATTTTTTTCACGAATGTTTAGATTCAATATGCAAGTATCTAGAGATGGAAGGTGGTGGTGGATGTTATACTATTGGCTATCCTCCTCCGAATGATTCCCATTTGATCTTCTTATTTTTATATAGTTGGCTATCATTCTATCTTTTTTTGTTGGTAGCTGTTAAGTGCGACATCTATTATGGTAATTTCGAATTTTGGTGGGTAGGCCCCCACTATATGCTGAATTCAATGGTCTTAGTGATATTGAAAATTCTTTTGATTGACTTTGTAGACACCCCAATCTGAATCTCCCGATTGTTTTACGGTTTCTTGTTTCCCTGATGATGAACAAGATCAAAAAGCAGTCTTGAGGTTGGAATGGTTTGAGCTCGGTGTGTGTTGGAACCCCTTTGAACCTTCTAATCCTTTAAAAGAAAAATGGAAAACCAGTCAAACCTTGGTCTGGGGTTGACCATCGCGTGAGGATGTCACTCCCTCGCGCGAGTGTGTGCTTTGCCAGGTGTGGTCAAGGTCAAATATTTGACTATTGACCCACGCGCGATGGTCCCACTCCGTTGCGCGATGGTCCACCCCTGTCCCTTTCACCTTTTTCCAGGCAGTTGGTTGCTTGCCTGGGGGGCTATAGGGCTATTGAACCCCGTTTTTCTCCACAGGACAGTGGCAGTGCAGGCTTTAGGACTACACACTCACACAACCCTTCCCATCAACTTTCCACCAAGCTTCACCACCAAGTTTGGTCCTAAGGGTTTGTTTGCCACCACATTTGGCCTTCCAATCCTCCTATAAATACCCCCATTGGTCTTTCATTACAAGGGTGACTAAGTTTTCAAGTTCCAAAAGATTAAGAATACTTTCAAGCACCAAGGCTCTCAACTCTAGCACTCTTACTCATCCATTCTTCACTCCATTTTCCATCACAAGCTTCATCTTGTTCAATCCATTCCCAAAACCTTCCAAGCAAAGGTATAACACCTTTACTGCTTACTGTTTTGATCCCTGAGGGGGGCTGTCAGGGTCAAGACTGGTAATCAATATCAGTTCTGGTCCTAAAGTCAGCAGAGTTACAAGAATCCATGATGAGCATACCCTCGCGCAACGGACTCGCTCTCTCACGCGACAGTTCACTGTCTCGCGCGACAGTCCTCCTGGGGTTTGGGGATGCTGGTTTTTCTTGTTTTACCATTTCTTTCTTTCCTTTGAAGTATGTTAGGCCTATTAGCTCACTGATCAGCATGATAAAACACATAGATTAGCTTTTATTGCTTATTTACTTTGTTGGAATGCTTCTGGGTTGTATCTGGACCTGTACCAGAGCTCAGAGCATGCAAAGCAATTCCTGAAAATCCAGTTAGGACCCTCGCACGAGGGACTCACTGTCTCGCATGATGGTCTAGCAGCTTCCAGTGGTTGCCCTTGCATGAGCAGCTTGGCCCTTAGCCTCTGTTTTGTCACCCCCACTGTTTAGGGGTTGTATTTCAATTATTTAGTTTCTGTTTGCTTTAATTTATAATAATTAGTTAACTTTCAGTACATATAAACTGCTTGGTTTCTGTGGGCTACCATAGCCCCGGGTGGATCGGGGCGGCCCGAAAAACTCCGTTTTGAATCGAATCGAAAATTTTTTGAAGAGTCGCCACCCGGATTTGTGGTTCGCCATCCGAGAAACCGTTTTATTCTGAAAATGATCAATTTGAATGGAAAACCAGAGATTCGTTGAGGGTTAGGAAGCCATGTTACGAGGGGGGAAGGGTTTTACGGCACCCCCCTCGCCCGATTCGAAATCGGTCTCTACTAAACATTTCTGGGATTTTCAAAAGATTTTGTTTCATCAAGTCACTTAGCAGGTATCCATAGGTATATCAAGTACAGAGGGGTGCATGCATGTGCATGTGTACAAAGGATGATGGAAGATGATGAATGAATGCAAAATAACAGAAACTGGAAAATCCTGTCACTGACCCACTCTTGAGCGCTCGGAAGCACTCCCGAGCGCTTGGGAGTACCACATACTCAACCTGCAGATCATGTTAGCACAACAGAATATAGCACTAAAAAAGCAAACTGAAATCATCTTAAACATTTTACAGGCTCAACAGAGGGCTTGGTAGAGTGAGGTCAGCTTAATAGACTAGGAACAGCCCCCATTCTGCCAAGCCATGCATCCCTGCCTTTTTGAAAAATGGTTTAACAGTTGTAAGAGACAAAAGGGGATGCATGCATGGACATACAAAGGCGGTATGAGGATCAAACTAGGAGAAAAATGGACTGAAGCTGCATGCAGATACTCCCGTGCACTTTTCTCTATCCCGAGCGCTCGGGAGTGATCTACACCCCAGAACTGACTTCAACCCACTAGTACACTTATTGTAATGTGCTGGTACACCAGATCTTGTATTTTTGAAGTATGAAAATTTCTCTTTTTAAATTCTTAAATCCCACTCTTCTGCATGTCCTTGAATAAAATGATTTTCTTCACTTCTCTCTGAAAAATGAAGATCTTTTGCACCAACACATCTCAAGAGAACCGATCTATATGAAAACACATTTCACTACTCTTGCATGTCCATTTAAACGCTTAAACGAAGGAAAACATGACTGGAGTCACTCTCGAGCGCTTAGGAGTAGTCCCGAGCGCTCGGGAGTGCTTCCAGTAGGCTTAGCACAGAAAATGCATTTGTACCCCTTTGCTCTTGTTTTTACACTGAAAGTCTCTCAACCCATGCTCAGTATTAAAGACTGAGAGGGCTGAGGGACCTCCCTCAGAAAGGAAAACAGCCCTTGTTTTTTTTTTTTTTTTGCTTGCTCGACACTTGGGTAGAAGACTTCTACCTTTTAGACTAGGACTTTTCTCCTTGAAGAAAAAGCTTTGAAAGATGAAAAGGAAATGAAAACTTCAGAAGATCAGAGGCTGGAAATGGTCTGAACTTCCTCCATCTTCTTGATGTCTTGAGTTTTTGGTTGTTCTTCTTTTGAAAATGAAATTTTGAAAGGTATGGAAAATGGCTCTCTTTGAACATTCAAAGAGGTTTTTTTAGAGAGAGAGAGAGTTCTCTTCCCTGTTTGAGCTAGAATGAGGCCTTATATAGGCAAAATAACCTATGGTCCCATTTTAGGAAATGCAATTGGAATAAAAAACAAATCTCCAGACCTGACTCCCCGCTGACTGAGGTGGAGTGTTGTCTGAAGTTTGCAACGGCTGAAACGGCTGTAATGATGGTTTGCATGGGAAGTGGGGAAGCTCCATCATCCATTGGGCACTCGGGAGCACTCTCGAGCGCTTGGGAGTTTATTCTCGAGCGCTCGAGAATTTGTCTGATCCCAGGTTTTGAAAATAGTTTGGAGCACTTGGGACTGTTCCTTAGCGCTTGAGACTGATTTTGACCCTTTACTTTCCTTTTAAAGTCCTCGAAGAAGCATTGTCCTGAACGGTCCAGGGCTTGTTTCAATCCAAATTCGTCATCAAGAAGCCTCCAGGCCACAAATTAAAGAAATTCAAAATGTCCAAATTGGGGTGTCTACAGTTGCCCCTCTTTGGATGGCGCTCGGCATCATGTCTGGATACGAGTGACATCCAAAGATTGAGACAGCCCAATTCGAGGCACGTCAAACCCTTAATTCCATAAACAAATGCAAAATGGCATATCCAATGTATGAGGTCGCGTCCTTTTGGACTGTCTACGTACCCTTTTCTGTAGGGATCAGACCAGCGTAGTTCTTCGGGGCAAATGCAAACACGCGTAATGCTTGCATGAGAAAGATCGACACCATGAAGGGTCCACCTGTTGCTCTGTTTGGCGGACGGAAAATGCAAGCACGTGTGATGCATGCATGAGAAAGATCGACACAATGAAGGGTCCACTTGTTTGGCAGACGGAAAATGCAAGCACGTGTGATGCATGCATGAGAAAGATCGACACGATGAAGGGTCCACCTGTTGCTCTGTTTGGCGGATGGAACCAGAATAAAATATTGCCTGTAAGGTAAGAATACCTGCAAACATGTTGAAATAGGCAAATTTCCATCGACTATTAAACAAGGTACCAAATTGCATAGGGTGGGAATGAAATCACAACATCGACTAAAGTTTGCCTCTCGCGGTCTCATTCGACGCGGAAGAAGTCAGGACTGAGATTGATTTTGTAAAAGGAAGCAGAAGCCAAGTAAGTCTCGGAAGCGGGAAATACACGAGACAACAGAGGGTTGGCACGGAGGCCGAGGATAAACCTCAGCGCTCAGAACCACTCGCAAGCGCTCGGGAGTGGTGTCGAGCACTCGAGACCACGGATGGGGTCCACTATCCTTTTCATCTTCTCCGGCTGATTTGGGGTTTAAACTTTATACCATAGCGCTCGAGAACCAGAGTACGGACCGTGCACCCTCCAACCTCGATCGTTCTCATTCTCTCCCTCAGGCGATCTCTCTCTCTCTCTCTCGGTCGATCTCTCTCTCCTCTCTCTCGAACAAAACCCCCAGACGAACCAAACTCATCCTCACAGTCACGGATCGAATCAGAGATCTCGAAATCTCTTCGATCTTACGATGGGCCGTCGTGTGCCAGGAGATTCGAAGGAGAAGGAAGAAGGCTTCGTGGGAAGGAGAAGGAGTTATGGCCAGCGGTGGTGATGGGGAGTTACCCAGCCGCGAGGCGGCGGCGGCGGTAGTTGAGGCTGTGGCGGTGATGGAGGTGGACAACGGCAGTGCTGTCACACCAGCTCAGGAGGGGGTTGTTGGTGAGGATTTGGTTACATTGGTGGGTGGCATTGGTGAAGGCCCAGAGGCGTCAGTGAGTGCCAGCGGAGGTGTGGCGGTCGTAGGAGAAGTGGGCGACGACAACGTCGCGCGCGAAGGCAGCGGCGGCCTGGCCATGAGCGGCAAAGATACACCGGGCAGCGAAATGGAGGTCTCGAGTAGCGGAGGTGGCGTCACGGGCACTCCTCACACTCATACGGTAGAAGAGTTGCTCGCGACCGCAGAACGGGCTGGTGGTGAGCGGAGGGAGGGGGCTGGCAATGAGATGATGACGGCTGGCTGCGTTGTCGCGACCCCGATACTGAGGGCGACGGTTGCTGAGCCGAGGGGAGGAGATAGCGGGATCGGCGCTTCGCACCCGGTCCCACTTACGGAGGGAGATTTCTTGGACACCGTGAGACATACTGGATGCCCTTGGCCTCGAAGCTGGGATTGCAGAGGTGCTGAGGGGTGCGAGGACCACGGAGGATCAGACCCCAGCGCTGTTGTTAGGAGCGTTGCTCAGTGGTGCGGGGATGACGGCGGCAGATACGGGATCGCCGGAGATGGATGACCAGGGGTTGGAGGAGGAGGTGGTGATTGAGGAGCGGGTCACCGCGGCGGCTGAGGCGAAGGCCTACTTGGCTAGCGCGCGCCCTGGATTCGTACCAGATACTTACGCTCCGCGATTACACTTCTTCGAGCCAACGGGGATGACCGGCTACGTCCCTGCTTGGACGGATTATCCAGAGGACTTGCTTCTCCGAGATCGGGCTTCATACATCTCCTCTGGGTGGACCACGATTTGAACTTTATTGGTTTAACCTCTTGAATTAGACTTGTCTTGTGAAATATTGCACTTGCTTATTAATGCCATTTCTTTGCTCTGTTGAAACAGCGTACTAAAGATATCTACGGCCATGGAGGCTCAGCCAGTTCTTTGAAGTACTTCAAGGAGTTGCCCCGGAGAGTGCGGGAGTTGGTAGAGGAGGTGGGTTTCGGGCCGTTCCTTCAGCTGCTGACGGCGGTGAGAGTGGATCGTGCCGTTATGACAGCACTGGCGGAGCGGTGGTGGGACACCACCAACACGTTCCACTTCCGCTTCGGGGAGATGACAGTGACCCCTCTCGACTTCGCAGCAATTACAGGACTCCGGGTTGGAGGCGAGCCAATTCCTTTCGACCTGAGCATAGACTTGGATGACACAGCTCTGGAGTGGTTCCTCGGACGGGTCCCACGCCATAGCGGAGGGGTAGCGGAGTATGGCCAGTTCACGAAGTACTGGGATCACGAGCCGGCGGATGACGCTGAGGTGACCCAAATGGCCAGGGCCTACTTGCTATACCTGTTCGTGGCTTCTCTGTTCCCGCTCAGGCGGTCTCGAGTTCATCTCAGTTACTTGGCGGGCCTGGTGGATCTAAGGTAGGCTGGACGATACGATTGGGGAGGTGTTGCTCTGTGCACGCTCTACTGCTTTCTTGGGGCTGCCTCACGCGGAGTGGGAGACACCATTGGGGGATACTGGAGGGTGATTGAGGTATGACTCAATGCTAATGCTTTAAACTGCTTTGATTGATTGATTGACTTGAATATGCTCTGATTTGAATTGAATCAACTTCCAAAATATGCAGCTTTGGGCTTACGAGGTTTTGGGCATGTTCCCACCTGAGAATACTTGCACGAACCCGAACTTGCTTCCACGTGGACTTGCATGGGGCAAGGAGTATAGGAGAGCGAAGGAGCGGCGTGGACAAGTGACGACTTTCCGACGCTGGCTAGATAGCATTACCGGGGTTACGGTATAAACATCAACCTTCCTTTCCTTTCATGCCTTTCTTGAAACTGAAATTCTTGATTATTGATGCAAGAAAACTGAATGTAGGTTCACTGGGACCGCTGGGCCAGAGTGGAGGCTGACTTTCTTCCGAGGAGCCGGGAGTTGGCCAGCGGGTTCTCTTTGGAGTGCCAGGTGGCGGTGGTACACAGGGGATCGGGTGACACGGCAGTCACTCGATTCTCGTTCATCGTGCCGAGGCCACTCCCTCCACGAGTGTAGAGGACTGAGACCTACACTTGAGCAGCTGAAGCAGTTCACGGTGCCAGACACTAATTTGGAAAGATATTCGCGCGACATCGGACTATGCAAATGCATCTGGGATAGGTATCGGCCCCACGAGCTTGGGAGTGGAGAGGGAGCTGGAGAGGCGGATAGTAGAGGCTGAGGCCAGGAGGGCTAGGGGTGAGACTGGCGGTGAGGTTGGAGATGAGACTAGAGGTGAGACCGGAGGGCGGGGTCACGACGGTCGCTCTTCACGCAGCAGGGGGCGAGGTGCTAGACCTCCTGCTGGCGGGCGAGGTGCTGGCTCCTCAGGCCGAGGTAAGGGCAGTCCACAGGTTCCAGAGACGGTTGAGACTTCTACTCCAGCCAGGCTACCGTCGTTGGAGTGGACGATAGGGGTGAGAGACCTTTCTGGAGCACGGGCGTTGCTAGATATCCCACGCCTCCCGCAGCCGGCGATGCGGCTTCCTACTCAGGTATGAACACAACTTCACTTCTTTCCATGCTTCAAATGCTTCTTGCGCTTATTGTTTTGACCTTTGAACCATCGTGCAGGTGCCACAAGAATGGGCGGAAAAGGCTATCATGCTGATGGTGGGGATGCGCCAGTTGCTGAAGGATTGCGCTAAAGGGAGGACCCTCCAGACTAGACCTGTTCCTGAGCCTGCTCTACCTGTTGTTCAGGTATGAAAAGCGCATGCATATTCTTTTTATTGGATTTAGAACAGTATCAAATGAATGAATGCTCATGATATGCAGGTGCAGCCACGACGCTCGACTAGGACACAGCCACAGGGCACTGTGAGCCTTCTAGGTTCCACCAGCACGAGAAGCCGAGGTACACAGAGGGCGTCACGGTCCGTGACAGAGGTGAGACAGTTTGAGATGGTTCCCAAGGCAGCGTCCCAGCGGAGACCCACTCGTGAGGAGTCTGAGGAGGAGACAGAGGAGTCGCTTGAGTCACGAGCTTTAGGGTCTACGGACTCGAGTACTGCTGCCTCAGGCCCTTCCGACGATGACGATGATGACGACGAGGATGATGTTGAGAGTTCTGAGTCTGAGGGACGCCAGCAGAAGAGGACACGTCTAGGTTGAGCTTTAGTTTTTGCTTTGCTAGCCTTTCTTTCGCATGGGCCTGCGTGCCAGCATAGTTGTAGCTTCCAGGCCTGCGTGCCCCGGTAGATAGGATTGGGCATGTGTTTGCCCCAGCTTGTGTACTCCCTTGTTTGCTCATTGTAGATACCGTATTTGTTTACGAAAATTTGCACTTTTCTCTATTTGTTCGCACTTCCTTTGTAGAATTGTATTTTGTGAAATATGCTCGTCTAGCTTTGAAAGAAAGTAAAGAGCACGCGAATTTCAACCGATACCCTCAAAGTAAGAACGCAAACTCGACATCGACACACAACCGCCAATTTTTGAGCTTTTGATCGTAAACCAGTGCATCGCATAGTTGGAAGTGAGTGCCGTGACCTGCGAGGATTGCTAGAATTATGAAAATAGCCTTGACACGATGGTTGACATACACATACACTTGAAAATGATGATTTCGAGCCGATTGGACGACAAAAATTTGAACTAAGAGCGCCAATGCGCATTTGAATACGCCAAATAGTCACTAATGCACAATGTGACTTATACACGTCGGCGGATCCGATAAAACACGCGCTACATGGAATTCGACATACCCAAGGGTCAAAAACATTAGGAATTTTGGTATTTTTCGAAAAACAAGAACGAATACACAAGAAAACATGCGACAGAAACCGCTGTATCCCCTGGGAACATGTTGGGAACCTTCTGACTTGAGCTGAATGTATTTGTGGCATTGAACTGAGGCTGGAATGTTGAGAATCAAAAATTGCAGAAAACAGCAGCACTCCCCGAGCGCTCGAGAGTGGTTTCGAGCACTTGGGACTTCACTCCCCAGCGCTCGGGACTTCTGTCATTGGCAGATCAGAGTTGCTTCCCAATGCCACTCTCCAGCTATCCTCATGTCATTTTCTTCTGTATGCACACTTCCAAGACGTATTGTAACCTAGCACCATCTGTTCCCCAGAACAAACAACTTCCCATAAGAAGACTTGGGCTTTTCCAATACTTTTTCAAGTTTTCAAAGTTTGAATTTTTCAAAATTGTCTTGAAAATGCTAAGCTTGAATGGTTCCAAGGCTGGTAAGAGCTGGTATTGCATCCTTCAAACCTCTATAAATAGAGATTTCATGCTTTGGCAATTCATTCACATCTCATTCCATTGTTCTTTTTCCTTCCAAAAACTCATTCCTCTCATGGCCTTGCTAAACCAAGCCTTGCTTCGTCCTTGGTTGGACAGCCTCGAAGGCATCGATTGGCTGAATTTCTGAGGGCCCCGCCTTCATGCTTTGAAATACCTCCGCGAGATTGTCATCCGTCCTGTCTTGCTGCACGTAGCTGTACGCTTTTGGGATCCCGAAGTGCATGTCTTTCGCTTTGGTTCTCAAGAGCTATGCCCCACCGTCGAAGAATTCCACGCCTACCTTGGGAGTCACGACTCCACCAAGCCAATTATTCCAACGCTTAGGGAGAGCATGAAGAACACCCTAAAAACCAAGCTGGGCGTCAGTGGGAACGTTGCTGAGTTTTTGACTCGGGGCAATGCCATCAATATTGTGCAGCTGTACGAGAGATTCAGTCCACCTGGAGACTTGACTGACTTTGAGTATCAAGGTTGCCGGATGACAGCTTGCTGCATTTGTGTATTGGCGGCCTTCCTGCTGGTTCCTTCTGTTGGTCAGCCCAGTTCTTTATTGGTTGGAATTGCTGCTCAAATCGAGACTCGCAAGAACGTCGCTCCTTTGGTCCTTGTAGAAACCTTGATGGGGTTAGATGCTATTCGTGCCGGTCGCACGAGGGTTTTTGGTGGTAGCCCGCTATTGTTGTAGGTTAGGACCTCACTCAGCTCTCCTTTTTCTATTTCTCACATTATTTTTACCTCGACGCTTGGTTTAGGCTTTATCTGGCTTTTTACTTGTTTTCTCTTTTTGGATAGGTGTGGCTTTGTGACAAGTTGAACTTGCTAACTCCTCCGGCCAATGATTGGTGGTATCGGGCTAGTGGATGGAATCGCCCCTTTCAGGTGATGTACAGAATGAGGATGACTGGGTCGACTTCTTTGCTTCCCTAGACGATGATGACATTGCTTGGCGGTGTCATTGGCTGAGGCTTCCTATGATGACTGTGAGTAACATGGGCTCGCTGCAGGTGTTTGTGGCAGGCCTGGCTGGCTTCACCTTCTATTCACCTTCCCGCATTCTGCGCCAGTTTGGACTCAGCCAGGAGATACCGCCCTCGGGTTCAGAAATGCTTCGTCTCCCTCCCTTCACCATTCCGGGCCTTCGGAGTTATGTTCGAACATGGGAGGCTCGTAGGACTGAGCCAGGTGATCCGCTTTATTCCATTGCTTTGGCTGGCAGGTACCGGAAGTGGCTAAGGAGAGATGTGGAAGCAAGGAGGGGTTAAAAGCTTACTTTGCCGATTTTTGAAATAAAAGTTAGGTCTCGTTGTGTGTTTTTCCTTTTTCATGCTCAGCTTGTAATAAAGAAATTATCTGAATAAAATTGACTGATTAAGGGTTTCCCCCTTTCGATTCATTAATTGCATGCGCCTTGAAAGAAAGTGTTTTGACTTGTCAATTTGGATTTGATTGTCATGATTTAGGACCGAACCTCAGAGTGAGATTGCCTACGTATCCCTTAAGAAAGGGAATCAGGCCCATACGTAGTTCGGGCTAGGGTTCGCTCGGGTATTAACACTCTCCTTTTCGCGCTCTAAATTTTGCCTAGTACCGCCCTTTCGGGTCTTCAGCCTAGCGAGCTTCTTTTCGACTTTTTGCCTTAACTTTTGCCTAGGCCGCCCTTGCGGGTTTTCGACCTAGCAGGCTTGCTCTAATTTTTGCCTGGAACTGCCCTCTCTTGCGGTTTTCGGCCCAGCGAGCTCTCTCAAGGTAATACCGTTTGAGTTGGTCCAAATTGACAAGATTCGAGAATTCGTTGCCGTCGAGATCGATGATTGAGGCTGCTCCCCCGGAAAGGGTCAACTTGATGATGTACGGCCCAGCCCACTTTGGTCGGAACTTTCCTCGTAGATCAAAAATTGGCGCACGGATTTCCTTGACTACCATATCCCCCTCTTGCAGGTCCCTTGACTCCACTTTCTTGTTGAATGCCCGAGCGATCCTTCGCTGATAACCCTGGATGTGGTATAATGCCCGCAACATTCTTTCGTCGAATAGCATGAGTTCTTCGAACCTCCCACTGATCCATTCAGCTTCGTCTATTCCTTGTTCAGCTATGACCCTCAGCGATGGAACTTCTAGCTCGATAGGGAGAACAGCTTCCATACCGTACACCAAAGAATAGGGTGTTGCCCCTGTCGGTGTGCGGATAGGCGTCCGGTATCCCCACAAAGCTAGTGGTAGCTGGTCATGCCAATTCCTAGCCGATTCAATAGTCCTTTCGAGAATGCCCTTGATGGTCTTGTTGGCTGCTTCGACTGCTCCATTCGTTTGTGGTTGATAAGTGGTCGAGTGATGCACTTGAATCTTAAATTCGTCGAAGAGTTCTAAAACCTTTCCCTTGAAGTGAACACCATTATCAGATACGAAGGCCTGCGGGACCCCATATCGATAAATGATGTTTTGCCTGATGAAGTGAGCCACTTGAACTACCGTCAGAGTCTTGTACGAAGCTGCTTCGACCCACTTGGTGAAATAATCAACCGCTACCAAGATAAACCTATGACCGTTAGAGGCCGCGGGGGTAATTTTTCCAATGACGTCAATGCCCCAGGCGGAGAACGGCCATGGCGTCGCCATTGAGTGTAGTTTCGAGGGTAGGACGTGGATAAGATTGGCGTGAGTCTGGCACTTGTGACATCGTCCCACATACTCGATGCAATCTGTCTCCATAGTTGACCAATAGTAACCCAATCTCAAAACTTTCTTAGCTAGCATCATTCCATTCATGTGGGGCCCACAAACTCCTTCATGAACTTCTTCCATTACAGCTCTCGTGTCGTCACTGTGAATACATAACTTATGAACTCCGCATGGAGATCGTCGGTACAATTGTCCACTGCAGATAATGTATTGAGACGCTAGTCCCTGCAAAGCAATTCGATCTTTCTTGGTTGAATCTGCAGGGAACTCTCCTTTTTCAAGGAAATTCCAAATATCATGAAACCAAGGGAGACCATCGTTTGGCTCGTCGATGTTCATAACATAGTCGTACACATGTTTTCCTCTCTGTTCAATCATGATGGGCCTCAGCTTTAACCCGATTGGAAGTTCTAGCATAGACGCCAGAGTTGCTAGTGTGTCTGCGAAGCGATTCTTCATCCTCGGGACGTGCGTGAAGGTCACTTTCTGAAAATTTGGGATAAGTTCATCGAGCTGCTGATGATACGGTTTCATCTTCTCATCTTTAACTCTCCATTCTCCATTTGCTTATGATACAACCAAATTGGAATCCCTCACGACTTCTAGCACCTTGACTCCAATTTCCAGTGTAGCTTCCATTCCGACAATACACGCTTCATATTCTGCTTCGTTGTTCGTGACTTCGAAGTTCAACTTGAAAGCAAGGGGAATATGCGACCCCTCAGGCGAGACCAGCAGTATGCCAATCCCAAAACCCTTCTGGTTAGCAGCTCCATCGAAGTACAACATCCATGTTTCGTCGACAGCAGTCATTACATCTTCATCGGGAAATTGAAACTCCGTGTGTTCCGGCCCGTCGATCAGGCGATCTGCCAAAAACTCTGCCACTGCCCTTCCTTTCACTGACTTGCGGGTGACGTACCTGATTTCGAACTCGGCCAATAAAAGTAACCAACGTGCTAACTTACCAGTAAGTGCTGGCTTCTCGAATAGATACTTAAGGGGGTCCATCCGAGAAATCAGTATCACCGAATAAGACAGCATGTAGTGCCTCAATTTCTTCGTGGCCCATACCAGCGCCCAGCATGTCTTCTCTAATGAAATGTACCGCTCTTCGCTTCCAACCATCTTCTTGCTTAGGTAGGAGATTGCCCTTTCAACCCCATCTTCTCCCTCTTGTGCCAGCATGCATCCCATCGACGAGGGCGTGACGAACAAGTACAGGATCAAAGGTTTTCCCGGGATGGGCAGCAACAAGATTGGAGGATTCTGAAGATAAGTTCGCACTGCTTCAAAGACCTTCTGACATTTGTCATTCCATTCGAACCTTACGTCCTTCTTGAGCAGACGAAACAAAGGTTCACAGGTCAGAGTCAGCTTGGCGATGAATCGACTGATGAATTGAATCTTTCCCAAGAAACACCGGACCTCCTTCTCAGATTGAGGTGGCTCCATCTCAAGAATGGCTTTAATCTTAGAAGGATCCACCTCGATCCCCCTAGTCGTGATCATGAACCCGAGCATTTTGCCAGCGGTGACTCCAAAAGTACACTTTTGTGGGTTGAGTCGCATCCTGTACTTTTGAATCCTTTCAAAGAATTTTCTCAACGCCGGGAGATGGTCTTTCCTTTCCTTTCCCTTCACTATCATGTCATCGACGTACACTTCGACCTCTTTGTGAATCATGTCATGCAACAGTGTGGTGGCACCCCTTTGATACGTAGGACCGACGTTTTTCAACCCAAATGGCATAACCCGATAACAATATGTCTCCCACTCGGTGATGAACGTGGTCTTTTCCCTATCTTCCGAATCTAGGAGAATCTGATTGTACCTTGAGAAGCCATCCATGAAGGATAGTAGAGCGTGCCCCGCAGTGTTATCAACAAGTATGTCTATATGCGGCAATGGGAAATCGTCCTTAGGGCTCGTTTTGTTCAGATCTCTAAAATCGACACACACTCTGATTTTTCCATCCTTTTTGGGGACAGGAACGATGTTGGCTACCCAAGTGGGGTACTCTGTTACGATTAGGAAACCGGCATCGATTTGTTTCGTGAGTTCTTCTTTTATCTTTAGCACCCAATCAGGCCGCATTTTTCTTAGTTTTTGCTTAACGGGTTTCGCGTCAGGGTAGAGAGGGATCCTGTGCTCGACTATTTTCGGGTCGATTCCGGGCATGTCCGCGTGGGACCAAGCGAAAGCTTCTTTGAATTCTTTTAGTAAAACTGTGAGTTCTTGAAGCTCACAGGGGGACAGCCCAGAACCTACCTGAACCAATCGAGGGTTCTCCTCATCACCCAAGTTTATGGAGATTATTTCTTCTTTTAAAGGTTGAGCATGCCTTTCATTTTCACGATCGATGAGGGAATGGATTTCCTTGGGGATGTCCCCCTCGAGATCTATTCCTTCATCGTCGGGATCTAAACAATTTATCTCAAAAATCGGCAAGTAAGCGAAAACATCATCCATTTCATTAACCAGTTCATCAGATGGGGGGAATACAACGGTTGACTCGAATTCGATGTAAAAACTACGACGCGGAGGGCCAAGGGGCACAAACTCCGACTCTGTGCTAGACGACGTGTCAGTGTCGGACTCGGACTCGACTCAGACTCGGTGTAGGTGCTGTGAGTGCGAGTTACATGTGGTACAAAAGTGTAATTATGATAAACGCCTACAACGTCCACAATGAGCATGGAAGGGTCTATGATCTCCTCTCATTCTCCTAGCATCAGCACAACAGGATCTTCCATCATACCCCCCGATTCGTTGCCCCCGAACAGCGATTGAAAGTGGCATTCTTCAAGAGCTTCGAGCCAATCCAGTGCTTCAGACAGTTCCTCTATCTTTGCAAATTCTTCATCACTTTCCCAAGTATCATTGGCAAAGATTTCAAAACTCGGATACTTCGTTTTCGTTTCGAGATCCACAAAGGGCTCAGGCTCTCCTTGGTACAGGGCCTCTTTCTCCTTCAACTTTGTCTCCGTTGCACGGGCCCGGGCGCGATTGCGCCACTTCTTTGCTGAATCGCTTTTCTTGGCCTCAAATCCTAGACCAAAGTGCTCGTTACTTCCGGGGAAGTCAGGGAATTCGGGGATTCCTTGAGCATAAAGTCCCAAGCCCATGCCTGGCAGATATTTCATCTGTTTCATAATTTCCAGCGCTGCGGAGCTTACCAAGAAACCGTCCTCGGCACGGATGGTGCACAGTTTTAAGGTCATAACTGCAAAGCCCCCTATGGCAATATCTTCCTCTCCATGCATAATCTCTAGCAGTGGGGAATTGTCCTCGGAGTGGGGACGGATACCCGAGTCTCCATGGGTGATGAGGGTTCCAGAATCCAAACCCAAGATGAGTTTCTGGTGCAACGTTGAGGGAACACCCATGACATCCGAGCGGTGTAGCCAAGGCCTTCTCAACAGGAGATTGAAGGATGCAGGTATTTCCAACACACAGAACTCAACGGTGGTTTTAAACTTGCCAGTTGCAAGTTTCAAGTTGATTGTCCCCAAAACATCACGGCGCGTATTATCATAAGTACGGACGCCTAAATTTGACGGCACAAAGTCCTTGTTTTTGAGGCCCAGGCAATAAGTGGTGCGAAGTGGACACACGTTAATGGCTGAACCGTTGTCTCTAAGAACCGCAGGAACCCATTTTCTGAGACACTTCATCGTTATGTGCAGTGGCTTATTATGGTCAGTTCCTTCAGTAGGGAGATCCTTTTCTGTGAACGACAGAGTGTGCTGGGTGAGGTTCGGGGTTATAAGAGCGATGAGAGCTTCTGGGGCAATATCAGAGAGAACCTCGAATCTGGAAAGGGTGTTTACGAGCCTGCGACGGTGCTCGCGGGAGGCAGCTAACATTCCCCACATAGACATGCGAGCGGGGGTTTCCTGGAGTTGTCGGATGATGGGGTCAGTGGAGGCTTCGGGGTCAAGTTCGGGGAGCGAGTTGAGGTCGATGGACAGTTTAGGCTGGGTAGGCGGGTTAGGTTTAGTGGAGCTAGGAGGGTTGTTTTGTGGAGCTTGAGAGGTGTTTGGGCTTGTCAAGTTGACAGGGTTATGCTGCTGCGGCGGAGGGGCTCGGGACAAGCTACCCTGCTGGAGGTTGGTAGGTTGGTAGACTCTTCCACTCCTGGTAAGATTGCTAACTGTTTTGGGAATGGGCTCCCACCAAGTACTCTCCCAGAAATCGGAGAAGTCAAAGTCGCAAGTGTCAGCCTTACGTTTCCCTTTGTCAAGTGCTGTCTTCTCCAAAGTTTCATTGAGAGTTTCCATTTCCAGAGCGTGCCATATGCTGTCCTCCTCCAGAGAATCCCAGAAGTTAACATTGTTGTCGCTGTTGTCCTTGTTACTGTTGCCAATCTGCAGAGATCCTTCATCCAACATGGCCTTGTTGACAGTCAGTTCCTCACCGTCAATCCACACATTCACCAATTTAGACTTTCCCCATAGATCTTCTGGATTCAATACACAGATGTTGGGCTCATCAGGGATTTCGATTACGGGCTGGGGGAAGAATTCCTCGATAATGTGCTCCGGCGGACAGAAAGCATGATCCATTACGTAGCCCAGAACATCGGAGTCCCTGGTGAGATTAACGATAGTTCTGATGGAGAGTCCCGAGAACAGGCGAGGGTTCATTAGATCCAGTTCCCGCTCTACCTTTTCTTGCTCCCAAAAGAGGTACACCAAAGATGTTTCATCTAGAGGGTCAGAATTGTCCATCCAGTGCCACCCGTTGGGTTCGGGTTCCCACTCCCATTCATCTTCCTCTTCGACAGGTTCAAGCTCCATGAACAATGCAAATAGAGAATACCCATCCAACGGGTCAACCATCATCTCTTCCCAGTCCCGCCTCCATTCTCCATGTTCCAGTTCCTCTACTTGGTGAGGGTTAAGCGCCACGGGCCACACCCCAGTGATAAGAGCCCAGTACTCTACTGCGAGGAAGTCATTTGTCAGGTCATCCCACCTTCTTTGAAAGTCCCATTCCACGGTTTCCAATGCCCAGACGGCATCCTCAACTGGCAGCTCAATAGTCAGTTTGGGTTGGGTATCAAAAATGATGTAAAGGCTCGAGTTAAAGGGTTGGCTTATGGAAATATGATTGGTGCAGGCATTGGAGTGTTTTGGGAGCGGGTTCGAGACGGTGTTTGGTTTTTGTGGGGGCATAGGAGGGTTTTGTTATCTATTAGATCCTATATTGCATGGCGAAAACGAAAGCAGTTGTCGGTTAGGTGGCCCACATTCTGGTGATAGGCACAGTATGCATTAGGGTTGTGGGATGCGGGTAACTTTTGAGGCAAGGGGGTAGGGGTAAGTGGTTTGAGAGTGCCGCTTTCGACCAACTTCTCAAGCATGGCGGAGAGCGGTGCTGAGAACTGAGCGAAAGTGCGGGGCTAGGAACGCGGTTGGCTAGTTTGGGTGGCAATTTGGTTCACGGGCTCGGCTTGGGTTGTGTTTGTGGAGGTGCTGGGAAGGTTGGTATAGTTTGAGTTGCCAAACAGAGCGTTGCTATTTCCGGAGTAAACCTTCTTGGGCTTGGGAGCAGGCTCAGGTTTGTTAAGGATCCCAGTTGAACTGCCTCTTCGACGGCTAAGCCTGTATCGAAGAAAGTTTTAAAATCTGAGCATGCTTGAGCCATAACCATATGCCTCGCAAGAGTGGGTTGAAGGTTACGAACAATCATCTGGATTTGGTCCCTGTCGCTCGTCTGTCTTTCATCTGTGTCGCCTTTGCCCTCCACCTTTTCACGAAATCGGCGAAGGCCTCCTTTGCTTCCATTTTCATTGACTCCAATTCACAAGTGGTCACCTCCAACTGAATGTTATAATCTTACTGCGCCACAAAAGCCATGCATATATCCTCCCAAGAACGCTTCTTCCTCTCATCTAGTGAAGTAAACCAGTGCAGAGCATGTCCCACCAAAGTCTGCGAAAACATCTGTGCCATAGCATCCTTCTCGACTCCCCACATGGAAAGTGCTCCAATGTATCCCGTTAAGTGTGCCTTTGGATCTCCTGTTCCGTCAAACTTAGCGAAGTCGATTGGTTTGAATTTATCCGGAAGCTTTGCGTTAGCAAACAGGCAAAGCTTATTGATGTCAAAGCCAGTCGACGCTATCTTCTCATTTCTTGCAACAGACTCCTCTAATTGGGTGAGCTTTGCCAATACTACTGCCATCTCAGGGTTTTGCGGGGTTTCGAAATCAAGGACCAGCTGTTCCGGGTTCGGATTCGGATTAGGGTTAGGATTGAAGTTTAGGTTGGGAATTGGATTTGGGTTTGGGATAGGAATTGGGTTAGGGATCGGAATTGGATTTGGGTTTTTATTCGAGTTTTGCGGTGGAAGGCATCGTGCAACTCCAGTAATCATCATCATGAGTTGGGCGATTTGGTTATCAGTGCATTCGCCCAGGCGTTGGATATCCTCTCTGATCTGTCCCATTTCTCCGTGCAAATTTCTCAAGTTCGGGTTAGGATTTGGATGGGGATTGGGAATGGGGTTAGGATTCGGATTTGGCTCGCCTCCGTTTGAGTTTGGGTTGTTTCCACTTGGGTTGACATTAGGGTTGAGGTTCGGATTGCCAGCATTCGGGTTCAGGTTGCTTCCGCTCGGCTTTGGATTGGGGTTTGGATTTAGGTTCCCGATCATTATATCCATTTCCTTCTGAAAGTCCGAAACACTGCCAGGATCTGACCCAAGTCGAAGCCGCTCCAATCTCTGCCCAAGGGGTCTGGTCTAGGAGGGTATGATGTTCTTCTTCTTTGGCCCAATCGCTTAGCACTGACAGCAAAGCAAAACTTGTGCTCAGACACGGCTCCTGTTCCCATTTTTATGAAATTTGGCATGATTTTAGAAAATGAGTGCACCATCGTCACCGTCATCGACTCTATATATATATATTTTTTGAAAATGATCGATTTACGGGAGATTGCCTTGATCCTCGGATTTTTGGGGCGTATCCTCATTTAGGAACTGTCGATTCCCAAAAGATGCTAAAATAAGCTAAGTATTTGGCTAATATTCCATTGACAATTCGACTATTGGTTCGGAATGACTCGGGGTGAACAATGTGATACGATAATCAAAGCGGCGTAAGCGGTACACTTGCTTTTAGCCTGTATAGTGTTGGTATTACAATGTTTTGCTCCCCTATCATTCATTTCCTTTGGTTAAATCCCAATTAAATACTAGTCAAGGACTTAGCGAAATTTTGGTTTCCTTCGGGTTCGAGGACTTGTGTGATTTAAGCAACACGCACTAAGGTGCGTGACTCTTCATCGGGTCTTGGCAACCTTCCGAAGATCGCGCGAGCGAGTCTCGAGAATCGTGGCTGACGGCATGACAATGCGAGATGCAATGCAGCACGTAAACATAATATAGCACGTAGTCCTACCTGTAGGTTCCTGTCCTAGTTTGGAAGGTTCTACGGCTCGCTAAGCATGTACAAAGGCCGGTTTTGGCTTGAAGAGGGTTCCCCGGACTAGAATCAAAGTATACCTCCCATTATTGAGCGTACACCCAATAATGGTACAAACGGTAGGGATGACTCATCACGGTCGAGGGTTGCTGAGCATTCCGGGATTCCCTATCACCGGCAACCCGGGTAGGATTGCCGAAACACAACAGCGGGGCTGCACAAGATATATATACAAGAAATAGAAAATGAAATAAAATCCTTTGAAAATCGCACAAATATTTTTCAAGCTTGGCTCACTAATTTAATTAATGCTTAAGGGAAGCGGGTCGTTTTGTCAACGTACCGATTTCTCTCAAGTATCAATTAAATCATATCCCCAACGGCGTCGCCACTGTGGGCTACCACAGCCCCAGGTGGATCGGGGCGGCCCGAAAAACTCCATTTTGAATCGAATCAAAAATTTTTTGAACAGTCGCCACCCGGATTTGTGGTTCACCATCCGAGAAACCATTTTATTATGAAAATGATCGATTTGAATGGAAAACCAGAGATTCGTTGAGGGTTCGGAAGCCATGTTACGATGGGGGAAGGGTTTTACGGCACCCCCCTCGCCCGATTCAAAATCGGTCTCTACTAAACATTTGTGGGATTTTCAAAAGATTTTGTTTCATCAAGTCACTTAGCAGGTATCCATAGGTATATCAAGTACAGAGGGGTGCATGCATGTGCATGTGTACAAAGGATGATGGAAGATGATGAATGAATGCAAAATAACAGAAACTGGAAAATCCTGTCACTGACCCACTCTCGAGCGCTCGGAAGCACTCCCGAGCGCTTGGGAGTACCACATACTCAACCTGCAGATCATGTTAGCACAACAGAATATAGCACTAAAAATGCAAACTGAAATCATCTTAAACATTTTACAGGCTCAACAGAGGGCTTGGTAGAGTGAGGTCAGCTTAATAGACTAGGAACAGCCCCCATTCTGCCAAGCCATGCATCCCTGCCTTTTTGAAAAATGGTTTAACAGTTGTAAGAGACAAAAGGGGATGCATGCATGGACATACAAAGGCGGTATGAGGATCAAACTAGGAGAAAAATAGACTGAAGCTGCATGCAGATACTCCCGAGTGCTTGGGAGTGAACCCGAGCGCTCGGGAGTGATCTACACCCCAGAACTGACTTCAACCCACTATTACACTTATTGTAATGTGCTGGTACACCAGATCTTGTATTTTTGAAGTATGAAAATTTCTCTTTTTAAATTCTTAAATCCCACTCTTCTGCATGTCCTTGAATAAAATGATTTTCTTCACTTCTCTCTGAAAAATGAAGATCTTTTGCACCAACACATCTCAAGAGAACCGATCTATATGAAAACACATTTCACTACTCTTGCATGTCCATTTAAACGCTTAAACGAAGGAAAACATGACTGGAGTCACTCTCGAGCGCTTAGGAGTAGTCCCGAGCGCTCGGGAGTGCTTCCAGTAGGCTTAGCACAGAAAATGCATTTGTACCCCTTTGCTCTTGTTTTTACACTGAAAGTCTCTCAACCCATGCTCAGTATTAAAGACTGAGAGGGCTGAGGGACCTCCCTCAGAAAGGAAAACAGCCCTTGTTTTTTTTTTGTTTTGCTTGCTCGACACTTGGGTAGAAGACTTCTACCTTTTAGACTAGGACTTTTCTCCTTGAAGAAAAAGCTTTGAAAGATGAAAAAGAAATGAAAACTTCAGAAGATCAGAGGCTGGAAATGGTCTGAACTTCCTCCATCTTCTTGATGTCTTGAGTTTTTGGTTGTTTTTCTTTTGAAAATGAAAATTTGAAAGGTATGGAAAATGGCTCTCTTTGAACAGTCAAAGAGGTTTTTTTAGAGAGAGAGAGTTCTCTTCCGTGTTTGAGCTGGAATGAGGCCTTATATAGGCAAAATAACCTATGGTCCCATTTTAGGAAATGCAATTTGGAATCAAAAACAAATCTCCAGACCTGACTCCCCTCTGACTGAGGTGGAGTGTTGTCTGAAGTTTGCAACGGCTGTAATGATGGTTTGCATGGAAAGTGGGAAGCTCCATCATCCATTGGGCAGCACAGAAGTCTCGAGCACTCGGGAGCACTTTCGAGCGCTTGGGAGTTTATTCTCGAGCACTCGAGAATTTGTCAGATCCCAGGTTTTGAAAATAGTTTGGAGCGCTTGGGACTGTTTTTGAGCGCTTAAGACTGATTTTGACTCTTTACTTTCCTTTTAAAGTCCTCCATGAAGCATTGTCCTGAACGGTCCACGGCTTGTTTCAATCCAAATTCGTCATCGGGGAGCCTCCGGGCCACAAATTAAGGAAATTCAAAATGTCCAAATTGGGGTGTCTACAGTTTCTCCCCTTGGGTGAGCACTGGTCCTTCCAGAGCCCAGAAGGGGATAAAATTCAACCTGTGGTAAGACACGAACACTCGCACGAGGGAGTGAGTATGTCGCGCGATGGTCCCCTTTGCATGTACGTAGATCCATGCATGCAAAGGTGGCCATCATGTATGGCATGCTCATTTTATGAGCAGTAGGGTTCACTTCTGATCAAAGAGTTAGATTTTATCTCGTTTTCATAGTATTCCATCCATCCATGCATTATTCAATCACATCTTGCAATCGTGTTACTGTTTTTAATCCCCGATTAGCTGTTTTCCCGCCCTAATTGGCTTAAAATTGGTTAAAGAAGAAAACGAATCACAAATATTTTCACAAAATGTCTAAGTAGAGACCGATCTCCGGATTGGGCAAGAGAGGTGCCTTAAAACCCTTCCCCTCTCGTAACCTGGCTCCCGAACCTATATATGGTTATGACGAACTGGTTCCTTCACTTTTTTTTCAAATCAAATCAAACAGCGCGGCAGGTGCTTCAAAATACGGTTCCTTGGGTGTCGGACCTTCAAAACCCGAGTGGCGACTTTGTATTTACGAGCGCCTGCTTCTCCGCTCGCGCTCTCTCGATTTCTGGGCCGCTTTGGCAAAAACGGGGAACGAAATCCCTACTTTTCCAAGGGCATGCTGCCCATAGACTTAGTGAATGTTTGTGATTTGAATAGCTCCTTTAAAATGGTTTTGATTCCTTAAGTAATGTTTTTGATTGAGAGTATGCAATTGTATTGTTGATAGTACAAGAAATTTTTATATTAACGTAATGCTTTTTAATAAGTGCCTTCAGGCACGGGCTCATTTGTTGGGACTGTGTTGTGAACGTGTTGCGTCGTGCTTTCAGGCATCGGCACAATCGGTGGAGATTGGAAAATTGTTTGTTCTTTATTTATTGATTCAAGTTAAACAAGCCAATGAATATGTTTGGGTTATTGCGTTCTGCGTAGTTAGATTCATTATATGGGGGTTGATATATTACAAGCAAGTCCAGTTGTGTGAGGGTTGATATATTGCACGCAAGTCCAGAATTTATTTGTGCGTGCAGATCGTTCGAGTCATGCCTTCAGGCACGGGCAATTTCTAGTAATATATATATACCGAAATGCTAGAAAAATAACCTTATCAAAATATTTCGGGAAATCGATGATGGGACGGGTAACAAACGGGGAACGAAGTTGGGTTGGGAATATGTTTGTCCCTGACTCCTACCCGATACCCGAAATTTTTTTTAAAAAAAAAAGAAAAAAAGAAAAAAGCCACATCCTACACAACCTCCAAACGGATCTCTAAATTGCCGCTCTGTTTGGGCCGGGAATCGAATCGCATATGGATGGGTCAGACGAAATTGTCATGTAACGCCCCGATTTTTCGGAAGCAAAATAAAATGATGTCTTAAGAAAATTTGCTAAATAAATATGATTTTCTAAAATAAAGATTCTGCTATTACAATCTCAAGATAGATTTACTGAATCAAAATACATTAACTTCAGAGCGGATTCTAATCTTAATACGAATCCCAAGCAAACTCGATCTCCGTTCCTGATATTCTTTCTATGTCGAACTGCAACATCATTGAATTTTGCATCCTCTGGCAAATTGATCACCGAAGCAAACGATTTGCCAGGATACAAACGTATCCGTGAGTGATAAATCACTCAGTAGAATAATCTAACTCAACTACCCTTCTTACTTTACAGTTAGCAACCAGAAGCATGAATACAGTACGAAAAGTAAATCAGAGATTTTTCACATAAATTGATGTATTACTATCCACCATCCTATCGTGTGATTTAAGATCTCATCCATAACATCTTTCCTCCCCAACCGCTAGCCATGCTCGGTCCCATGAGATCACTTCCCTTTGTTGTTGTAGATAACCTAAGTTACATTAACTACAACAAGGGGATAGCTTATCATGCCTGAATCACAACTAGGGTTCGCCTATCTTATACACCACATCAAAACCACTTCACAATCATCACTGGACGCACGTCAGTCTATCAATTCATCACTAGACACACGCCAGTCTATCATCACAAAATATCGCTGGACCTCCGCCAGGTTTTATCATCATACATCACTGGGCTACCTGTCAGGTATCATCAAACATCACTTGGCTAAATGCCAGGTTTTATCATCAAACATCACTGGGCTACCCGCCAGGTTTTATTATCACACAATATCGCTGGACTTCCGCCAGGTTTTATCATCACAAAATATCGCTGGACCTCCGCCAGGTTTTATCATCATACATCACTGGGCTACCTGTCAGGTATCATCAAACATCACTTGGCTAAATGCCAGGTTTTATCATCAAACATCACTGGGCTACCCGCCAGGTTTTATTATCACACAATATCGCTGGACTTCCGCCAGGTTTTATCATCACAAAATATCGCTGGACCTCCGCCAGGTTTTTTCATCAAACATCACTGGGCTACCTGCCAGGTTTTATCATCACAAAATATCACTGGACCTCCGCCAGGTTTTATCAACACAAAACATCTCTGGGCTACCTGCCAGGTTTTAAATCATCACTGGACTACCCGGCAGTTTCAAATCACATCACTGGACTACCCGCCAGTTTCAAATCACAATCATCACTGGACTTACTTTACTAGTTGTAGACACCCCAATCTGAATCTCCCGATCGTTTTACGGTTTCTTGTTTCCCCGATGATGAACCAGATCAAAAAGCAGTTTTAAGGTTGGAAAGGTTTGAGCTTGGTGTGTGCGGAACCCCCCTTTTGAACCCTTCGAACCATAAAAAAAAAAAAAAAGAAAAGAGAAAGAAAAATAGAAAACAGCCAAACCTGGGTCTCGGTTGACCTTCGCGCGTGGAAGTCACTCCCTCGCGCGAGTGTCCTCTTTGCCAGGTGTGGTCAAAGTCAAACATTTGACTATTGACCCACGCACGACAGGTGGAACACTCGCGCGGCACACTCAGTGTCTCGCGCGACGGTCCTCTGCAGTCCCTTTCACCTTTTTCAGCCAGTTGGTTGCTTACCTGGGGGTCTACAGGGCTATTTGAACCCCGTTTTTCTCCACAGGCCAGTGGCAGAGCTGTCCTTGGGGCTATACACTCACACAACCCTTCCCATCACCTTTCCACCAAGCTTAGCCACCAAGTTTGGTCCTAAGGGGGTGTTTGCCACCACCTTTAACCCTTACTTTCTCCTATAAATACCCCCCTTGTTCTTCCACTACAAGGGCGACAAAAAATTCACTAACTTTAAAAAGATTAAGGGATTGAGAACTCTTGCAAGCATAAAGGCTCTCAACCCTAGCTCACTTCCCATACATTACTTCACTCCATTTTCCATCACAAGCTTCTCCAACTTGTTCAAACCTTTCCAAAACCTTCCAAGCAAAGGTATAAACACCATTTCTGCTTACTGTTTTGATCCCTGAGGGGGGCTGTCAGGGCCAGGATTGGTAATCAATACCAGTTCTGGTCCTAAAGTCAGCAGAGTTACAAGAAACTGGTTCGAGCATACCCTCGCGCGAGTGACTCAGACTCACGCGCGACAGTTCACTGTCTCGCGCGACAGTCCTCGTGGGGTTTGGGGACGCTGGGTTTTCTTGTTTTATCATGTTATTACCTGTTTTGTAGTATGTTAAGCCTTAGATCACTGTTTTGCATGATAAAATACATAGTCTAGCTGGTTATTGCTTATTTATTCTGCTGGAATGCTTCTGGGTTGCTTCTGGACATGTACCAGAGCCCAGAGCATGCAAAAGCAATTCCTGGAAGTCCAGTCAGGACACTCGCACGAGGAACTCACTGTCTCGCGCGAGGGTCCTTCTGATTCTAGTGTTTGCCCTTGCATGAGCAACTTGACTCTTCGTCTTTGCTTTAACACTCCCAATGTTTAGGGGTTGTATTTTCATTCATTTAAGCTTCTGTTTATAATAAGTAGTAATATTTATTTACTTTCAGCCCATATAAACTGCTTGGTTTGCCTCCTGGGTGTGCACTGGTCCTTCCATAGCCCAGAAGAGGATTAAATTCAACCTGTGGTGAAATAGGACCCTCGCACGAGTGAGTGAGTGTGTCGCGCGATGGTCTGCTTTGCATGCACGTTGATCCATGCATGCAAAGGTGGCCATGACGTATGGCACATCCATTTTATGAGCAGTCTGGTTTATTTCTCATCAGAGAGCTGGATTTTATCCTACTTTTATCATTCCATCCATCCATGCCATATTCAATCACATCCTGCAAATCATGTTACAGTTTTAAACCCCGATTAACTGTTCCCCCGCCCTAATTAGCTTAAAATTGATTAAAGAAGAAAACGAATCACAAATACTTTCACAAAATGCCTAAGTAGAGACCGATCTCCGGATTGGGCGAGAGGGGTGCCTTAAAAACCTCCCCTCTCGTAATTTGGCTCTCGAACCCAGATATGGTTATGACAGACTGGTTCCTTCACTTTTTCAAATCAAATGGCACAGCAGGTGCTTCGAAATACGGTTCCTTGGGTGTCGGACCTTCAAACCCAGGTGGCGACTCTGTATTCCGAGCGCTTGCTTCTCCGCTCGCGCTCCCTCGATCCCGGGCCCTTGCATTTGGAATTCGGAAATTTCAGGGCATGCTGCCCACAGTGGCGACTCTGCTGGGAAAAATCGAACCAATATTAATTCATACTTAAAGCTTAATACGCTTGTGAACAATTCCTTAAAAGTCTGTCAAAACGGTGAGTTTCGCGCTGCCGAAGGTTGGAATGGTGATTTAACAAGACCTCGTGTCCGGCCAATCTGATCTGGGACTTTTTTGGTTGTTCACTTACGTACTTTCCTCTAAAGATGGACTAAATAAAGCGAGTCGAGCTTGAAAAGGCATTTTGTGATTTCGTGATTCTTCTTCTTCTTAATCAATTTCTAGCATATCATTTGCATCGATGTGGGATAAGCCTCGTTGGATCGTTTTGGCAATCCGGCACGATTTACCGGAGCCCGGGGACCCCGAATGACCAACAACCTTCGACGATGATGGGTCATGCTACCGTTTGACTGTTGCTCAGCGATATCGCGGGCAACGGGAGGTATATCTGTGGCCCTAGTCCGAGGAACCTGCTACGAACCAAAACCGGCCTTTGCATATACAAAGCTTTAGAACTCTCCAAACTAGGACAGGTACCTACAGGGTAAGATCTATTTGCATCTAACCCCATAACTGTCTATGTGTTACTGCTTTCCCTATCGCATGCACTGTACATCATGCCGTCTTGCGTAGGAGCATGTCTAGGGCGGCTTCTAGGACCTCGTTCCTGCGAGTATGTTTTGAGCTGTGTTGGGCATTGTTATAGCCCGATGAGGAGTCATGCATCCAGATGATGCATGTTGTCAGCTTTTTCAAAAAATCCTTAGAACAGTAGGGACTTTAGGAAATTAAAAGTTTCCTACACCCTTGTCCATACACCTGATTAGGGTTTCAAACAGAAAACTAGGAACAACAAGGAACATGCCATGATGCTTACACCAGTCAGGTAACAAGTGCCTCGTCACTTACACCGCCCGGCTAGCAGCGCTGTGCCGCTCATGCCATTTCTGTTTATAGTATCATAGCATGCACACCGAGTTGTTCCAACTACAAAGTTGAAACCCCGATCAGCGAAATGGCTGAAGGTTTAGGGTTCTTTCGACATCCTTTAGTCTCATATTGGCTCGAACAGGGATACGTCCCCGAAAAATTCTGAGGATTCTGGCAATGCCTGAACAGAACAGCTCGAGACAGACTTGTTTTCTAGTTTTAGAGTCTAGGGGCGACACCAACGACGCTGGCTGCATTACTTTAGTCTTTTATTTAGATTAAAGTTGCAGCAGGATCCTTTCTGAGCCTTCTGTTTTATTGTCAAGCAAAGTTTTGAGCCATTGCACCGTCAAGGAAAGTATCGAGGCAAAGAGCCAAACCCACTTGGGAACGTCTGCAATAGAATCCGGGTCAAAGGCTTGTCAGGTTACAATCCCAGTCAGTCACAACGGAAGACTCTCCGCTTTCTTCATTGGCCGCTTTACGGGAAAGCTCAACATCGATCTTCGAAGAGCCAGTGACTCCAACTCCTTCTTTTGCTGCAAGCACTCCCGGAAATCCCAACATGGCTGGAACACCGCCCCATCAGCCGCTCACTGTTGAAGACATGCTCATGAATCTCCAGAATAGTATCGCCATAATGCTACAGAGATCAGCGCAGACTGATGCCAACATTACTCGTCTCAATGACCTTATCAACACTCGCCTTCCACCTCCACTCGAAGAGGAAGGCGAGGACGATAAGGACGACCAAGAATAGCCTATCATGGCCCCGGATCCAAACCATGAGGGGCGTCTCATTGTACAGCACAACCCCCGGATTGTTCATGCACCTGTTGCAAACCCAAACCTGACAGGCGGAGTACCCACTTCCAATCCGGATATAGCTGCTCTTACGGCCAAGATGACCCAACTTGAGGAATCCATTGCCAAGGCAGAAAAAGTCAAAGCTGGAGGCATTGACTTAGATCGTCTCTGCCTGTATCCTAATGCCAAGCTTCCTGAGAAGTTCAAAATGCCAGACTTGGCAGAGTTCGATGGAAGTGGTGACCCTCGAACCCATCTTTACAGTTACCATGCTGCAATGAAGCTGCTTTTAGTTGAGCCTGAGGCCATGTCACAGCTCTTTCCTCAGACCCTCTCGGGCCCTGCCTTCCAATGGTTTCTGTCACTCGACATCGCCAAAAGGAGGATTTGGGAGGACATTGGGACTGCGTTTATTTCACAGTACAGTTACAACTCTCAACTGAAGATGACCACGCGAGAGTTGGAATCCACAAAGATGGAGGCAAAGGAGTCCTTTGCCAATTTTGTCAAGAGATGGAGAGCTAAGGCTGCCCTAATGATTGATCGCCCCAGCGAGAAAGACCAGCTCCGCATCATCTCTCGGAATCTCCAGCCGGACTATGCCAAGCATTTGGTTCTCGCTCAGGCAACTGCAAACTTCGACACCTTCTATGATTCCGATCTGGCCATCGAGGATGCACTCCAAAGCGGAATTCTGACAAAAGGGGAATCTTCTAATCCCCCGAAGGCAAAGCCCCGCGCTTACTGCAGGAACACCAATGCTCTGCTTGGAACTGGGACTTTCCAATACAACAACCAATGGTACTAACGCCTCGCTTCCAACACCGCAAACCACATTGCCGGTGTCAATCAGGTTCAATCAGCACAGAACAACCGCCCCATGGACAAAGAACGTAGCTTTTCTGCAATTGAGGCACCTCTGTCCTCAGTTTTGGAGAAGTTGATGAAGTCAGGGCATCTCAAGCCCCTGGACCCAATTCCTTTACCCAAAAACCCTTCGCCAAGCTTCAAAGCCAATCTCTACTGTGCCTACCATCAGGGTGCTGGCCACCTTACAGACTCCTGCTTTCGTCTTTGACATGCAATTCAGGACCTTATAGACGAAGGGACTCTCTCAGCACCGCCTCCGCCAGCCCAAAAACCAAACATCCTTTCCAATTCCTTACCCAACCATAAGGCTGTTCCACATATCAGCCAAATCTCTCTCAACTCCACTCAAATCAACCCTGCCTCCACTATATTTGACCCCACCGACCATATAATCCCAATTGATCAACCCAAGCCTGTGGTGCTTATGCCTTCAGAATCTGATGCCGAACTCATGTTTATAGGGCAAACCTATAATCCACCTACTCGTTTGGTGCAAGCGGGCTTGAACTTCCTCAATGACAATGTCAGTGATCTCCATGACGGTCCTTTTCCACGCATCCGACTTGATTCTACGTCCACTCGTAATCTTCCCATCTTTGGTGTAGATTCTCCTGATTCTGCGCAGGACTTTGCAAGTCGATTCAAAGCTATGATGCCAGCCTTACCTGAGCCAGAACCAGAACTTGATATGCAAGCTGTAGGCTGGGCAATAGCTGATAGTCAGGATTACGATGCCCCTCACATTCAAGAATGGTTCCAACTTGAGTTGGAGGGTTTTCCTTTGCACCTTGAGCAAGCTCCACCCAATCTGGCATGGGATGTGGAATGGATTGCTCAGCATGAGCAGCTGGCACTCAACCCTCTGGATGGTATCTCCTTGTACATGCTATTCCAAGAACCCCAGCCTCAGATTCCTGAGGAAGATTACTTTTGGGATCCTGAGCCTGTTTGGCACTTTTCGGTCATTTTTCCTGGGCCTCTCCAAGGTTATACTACTCCTGAGTACATGATGCACCTTGTTGAAGACAATCTGGTTCAAGAGGAGACTCGTGTCTTGGGAGAGTGTTTCTTCCCTTCTACTCTCAACAGGCTTGTTGACTCGGTAGCCGACCCTGCGTACGACCCTGTGCTCAATATTATAGATGAAGATCAACCATGCCCTGTGGTTTCTCCTCCGGAAGACTTCAGCGTCATGGTTACAGGTCTGATTCCCCTAGCTAATCTTTGGGATGTGGACGAGATAGTCGATGTCCAGGTTGGGGCCGAAGTTTGGGCCGTCAGCCATTCTCTAGGTGATGGTGGCCTCTGGGATGTTCCTTTCACTGCAAATCCGGAGCCAGAACACGAAGTTGCAACAGTCCAAGATCTGAATTTCTGGGACTCACTACTAATGAAGGATCTCGCTGAAGACCTGGGGTTGGATACAGAAGCGCCGGTAGCTGCACTGGCCACCGACAAAGGAAAGCGTAAGCTGGGTGAAGTTCCATCTGATCTCTGGGATGTGAATCAAGACCCACAAGCCGTGCCTTTCTTGGGAAACGTTCTTAACGTTACGAGGAGTGGACGAGTCTTTCAGCCTGCTAATCTGCAAGCTGGGACATCGTCCAACCCTTCTAATCAAAGGAATGAACCCATTGCTTTCCCAGGGTCTGCACCACTTGAGTTACCAAGCACGGATCTTATTCGGAGGCAACTTGAGCGGGTTCCCGCTACAATATCCCTCTGGGGCCTAATTTGTTCTTCCCGTGAGCATAGTCAACAGCTTTGCCACACTCTTGCCCATCTGGAAGTTCAATCTGATGTCACTCCTGAGGCCATGGTATCTCTTGTCCTTCCTCCTACTGCTAAGCACACTGTGGTCTTCACTGACAAGGATATTCCTGTTGAAGGAACTGATCACAACCGCCCTCTGCACATTACAGTCAAGTGTCGCGGACTCTGGGTCCCAACTGTCCTCATTGACAACGATTCAGCTATCAACGTTTGTCCAATGAGGGTGGCCTATTGGCTGGGACTGGCCAAGAAAGACTTTGCACCTTCCAACCTGGCTGTCAAGGCGTACGATGGCACTCGCCGTGTGGTTGAGGGCACTTTAATGCTCAAACTCGATGCTGAGGGTTTCGAAATGGGCGTTGAGTTCCATGTCGTCGACATACCTGCAACCTTCAACTTGTTGCTGGGCAGGCCATGGCTCCACCATTCAGATATCATGGTTGTGCCATCCACTCTCCACCAAAAAGTCATGCTGGGACTGCCAACTGGTATGCTGACCATTTGCGGGGATTCTGGAATCCGCCCGCTCAAAGAAGATGGAACACCGGTGCTGGGGATCATGCACGATGAGGAGGACGTTGACCTTGGAGGTTTCTCTTTTGATACATCTGGTTCTGTTTTGGCTATCAATGTGGACGGGGACTTGCTCATCAGCTCTGTCGCTATGGACATCATGCGCCGGATGTCTTACTTTCCTGGTCTGGGCTTAAGAGTCCACCATCAGGGAGTTCCGGAGTTCCCTGTCTTTCCTTCTTCTGAGGGCCGTTTCGGTTTGGGGTACTCTGCCTCAGCCGGAAATGCCAAAAGAAGGAAACATACGGGAAAACCTCGAACTCTCTATCGTGATCCTGACAGCTACTTTGTGCGTGAAGTGGGGAATGCTGCCTACACTGGACAGTATGAGCCCTTCATCAATCCAGAAATTGGGGAGCTGCTGCCTGGTTTTGAGGTCTTCGCCGACGACACCTGGTCTGAGAGTGATGACGAGCCAGCTAAGCTGAAATTCAAGGGGAAGCTTAATCAGCCAAAAGCGAAGACTGCCTGGCTGGGGACTTTCGATCAGGGGAGCTTGGAGCTGTTCTTCCAAGAATTCTCTCAAGTGGGTTTAGCCAAGGAAGCTGAAGAGGTTGAAGTGCTCATGCTCGGGCCCGACACCCTCGAGGATCCCACTGCTCTCATCACTGAAGCCAAGGGTAGCATTAAAAATTGCATTTTCAAACCGCGCCTAACTTGCATTGATGACACGTCTGAGTCTGAGTCTAGCTCTGAGTCGGAGTTTGTGCCTCTTGGCTCTCCACGTCATAGCTTTTATTTCGAGTTTGATTCCCTTGTACTTGGCGACCCGCTGGGGTCTTGTGAAATGAATGAGGCATCTTCTGAGTACTTGCATGATCTTTATATAAATTGCGTCGACCCTGACGATGAAGGGATAGATTTCGATGGGGATATTCCCAAGGAAATCCGTGCCCTCATCGAGAGGGAAGATGAAAGACATGCTCAGCCATTAAAAGAGGAAATAGTTTCTATAAACTTGAAAGATGAGAATGATCCCCGAATGGTTCAAGTGGGCTCCACGCTTTCACCAGAGGAGCATCGTGATTTCAAAGAGCTGCTCACCGAATACAGTGATGTCTTTGCATGGTCTCATCAAGACATGCCGGGCATTGACCCCGAGATAGTGGAGCATCGAATCCCTTTGTTACCAGATGCTAAGCCAGTAAAACAGAAGCTCAGGCAGATGAGACCAGATTGGGTTCAGAAGATCAAGGACGAGGTCACGAAGCAGATTGACGCTGGGTTTGTCATGGTTTCTCAGTATCCCACTTGGGTGGCCAACATCGTTCCTGTTCCCAAGAAGAATGGACAGATTCGAGTCTGTGTCGATTTCAGGGACTTGAACAAAGCAAGCCCCAAAGATGATTTTCCTTTGCCACACATCGATGTGCTTGTGGATAATACTGCGGGGCATGCCTTGCTCTCGTTCATGGATGGTTTTTCAGGCTATAACCAAATTCATATGGCACCTGAGGACCGTGAGAAGACAACGTTCATCACTGAGTGGGGAACTTACTGCTACCTCGTCATGCCCTTCGGCCTGAAGAATGCTGGACCTACCTATCAACGCGCTGCTACGACCATTTTGCATGATATGATCCACAAGGAAGTTGACATTTATGTGGATGACATGATTGCTAAATCGAAAACTAGAGAGGGACACATTCCTGTGCTAAGGAAGTTCTTCGAAAGACTCCGTAAGTTTCGTATGCGTCTCAATCCACAGAAATGCACCTTCGGAGTCACAGCTGGAACGAAGCTCGGTTTTATGATCACTTCCCGTGGGATAGAGGTTGACCCATCAAAAATTAAGGCAGTGCTTGAAATGAAGCCTCCAGTGCCTGAAAAGGGAGTGCGGAGCTTTTTGAGAAAGGTTCAGTTCAGCAGCAGATTCATAGCCAAGTTGACAATAACTTGCGAGCCGATGTTTCGTCTACTCAAGAAGGATACCCCGTTTGTGTGGTCAGACAAGTGTCAAGCGGCTTTCACTTCCATTCAGAAATATCTTCAGAATCCTCCGGTTTTGATGCCGCTAGTGCCTGGGAAGCCCTTACTACTTTACTTGTCTGTAAATCCGTCTTCTATGGGATGCTTACTAGCTCAGGAAGGAGAAAAGGGAGTCGAGAAGGCCATTTACTACTTAAGTAAGAAGATGGTTGGATGCGAAGAACGCTACACTGCGCTGGAGAAGACATGTTGGGCTCTTGTTTGGGCTTCCAAAAAGTTGAGACACTACATGCTGGCTTACCCAGTGAAGTTGATTTCTCGGATGGATCCTCTCAAGTATCTATTCGAGAAGCCAGCGCTTACTGGTAAGTTAGCACGTTGGTTGCTCATGTTAGCCGAGTTCGATCTCGAGTATGTCACAAGGAAGTCTGTTAAAGGCCGTGCTGTGGCAGAATTTTTGGCTGATCATCCTGTCGATGGGCCTGAGGACTCAGACTTTATGTTTCCGGATGAAGAGGTGCTAACAGTAGTTGATGACGTGTGGACTTTATACTTCGATGGGGCAGCCAATCAGAAAGGATATGGAATCGAGGTTTTGTTGATAACGCCCGACGGCTCTCATATTCCCCTGGCATTCAAACTCAATTTTGACGTCACGAATAACCAAGCCGAATATGATGCCTGCATTGTTGGCATGGAGGCTGCTTTAACACTTGGCGTCGAAAAGCTTGAGGTCATTGGCGATTCTAACCTTGTTGTATCTCAGGCCAATGGGGACTGGAAAGTTCGGGAAGAAAGGTTGAAGCCTTACCATCAAGACTTGGAAGACCTTATTCCTCGTTTCAACAGGGTAACCTTTACTCATATTCCTCGTCTGAAAAATCAATTTGCCGATGCCTTGGCAACTTTAGCCTCCATGGTTGAACTTCCATTGGGTGTCAAGCTTCGTCCTATCCTAATCGAACAGCGGGACTACCCTGCTTATCAACATGTTAGCACCATCGAAGACCTCGATGATGGCCTGCCTTGGTACCATGACATATGGAACTTTGTAGAAAGTGGCAAATACCCGGCTGAGGCCTCTAAAAAGGATCAACTTGCGCTAAGGAGAATGGCTGCTCATTACATCATCTGTGGAGGGAAGCTTTACAGGAGATCTCATTGTGGGATGCACAAGCTCTGTGTCAACGGTGCTGAGGCCACCACGATAATGGAGGAGATTCATGAAGGAGTCTGTGGCCCTCATATGAGCGGAGTCATGCTTGCCAGGAAAATCCTTCGTCAAGGTTATTACTGGTCAACTATGGAATCACAGTGTGTGGATTATGTCCGTCGCTGTCACAGATGTCAAATTCACGCCAATCTTATGCATGTTCCTCCCTCTAACTTATTCGGTATGACCTCGCCTTGGCCTTTCTCTGTCTGGGGCATTGATGTTATCGGCATGATCAGGCCGTCTGCTTCGAATGGACATCGGTTCATCCTGGTGGCAATAGACTACTTTACCAAATGGGTTGAGACTGAGTCTTACAAAACACTGACTGCAGTTCAGGTTGCTCAGTTCATTAGGAAGAACATTATCTATCGATACGGTGTCCCACAAGCATTTGTGTCCGATAATGGGGTTCACTTCAAGGGCAGGGTTTTGGAACTCTTTGACGAGTTTAAAATCCAGATTCATCATTCAACGACGTATCGCCCTCAGACAAATGGGGCAGTTGAAGCAGCCAATAAGAACATTGAAACAATTATCAAGAAGTCTGCAGAGTCCGCCAGGGACTGGCACGAGCAATTACCTCTAGCTCTGTGGGGGTACCGCACGTCAATTCGAACATCAACCGAGGCAACACCTTACTCCCTAGTCTACGGGATGGAGGCAGTGCTCCCTATTGAACTTGAGGTACCATCTTTGAGGATCACGACAGAGTGTGAACTCACGGAATCTGAGTGGCTCAGCGGGAGATTCGTTGAACTTATGCTCTTTGACGAGAGGAGGCTTCGTGCCTTGTACCATGTTCAGGGGTATCAGCGAAGGATTGCTCGGGCGTTCAACAAAAAAGTTAAGTCTCGTGACTTGCTTGAAGGCGACATGGTTACAAAGGAAATCCGTGCTCCCATCTTTGATCTCCGCGGAAAGTTCCAGCCGAAGCGCGCGGGGCCTTACATCATCAAGACCATCCTCTCGGGTGGAGCAGCTCAGCTCATTGATCTGGACGGCAACGAGTTCAACACTCTGGTTAACCTGGATCAACTCAAGCGTTACTATCCCTGAGAGAAGCTCGCTGGACCAAAAACCACAAGGGTGGACGGTTCCAGGCAAAAATTAGAGCAAGCTTGCTAGACTGAAAACCTGTAAAGGCAGTTTAGGCAAAAATAAATAGGCAAACATCAAAGCTCACTAGGCTGAAGACCTGAAAAGGCAGTTCTAGGCAAAATTTAGAGCACAAAAGGAGAGGTAAACACACGAGTAAACCCCAGCCTGAACTACGTTTTGACCTGATTCCTTGAAAAGGGATACGTAGGCAATCTCTCTGTGAGATTCGGTCATAATCAATCAACTTGATCCATGGTTTCCTATTCCGGTATGTCGGCGGATACTCAAGACCGGCTTGGTGTTCAACATTTGGACCAAAAGGGTAAAGTTCTTAATTTTTCACTCTTATTCAAACTATTATCTCTATTACACAGCTGAGCAAAGCCTAAAAAAAAAAAAACAGTTAAGCATAAAAATAGAATACATGCTAGAGGCCTTCATAGGCTCGCGGTTTATTCTAGATCATGTGAGTTTTATCAGGAGTCAGTCTGCGCTTTGTCTTTCTGCAACTTCATTTCGTAGCCATGCCTTGTAGCGATGCTGCAGGTTGGTGCTGAAATCAGGATCTGCTCCTCCAAGTTGCCTCAAGCCCCAGTTGTGTGCATAACTGATCATATTCTGGGCAGAATGCAGGAATATGGAAGACTTCTACCCCAGCTCGGTGTAACCCCTGGCTCATGCCTAACTGCCGAAGGATACGGCCTGGAATATAGAAAGTGAAACTGGACAGTCCAGCGATCACTATTCTTTCATAACCTTCGGAGTTTAGAGCCATATCTGGAATGTTTAGCGCCCTGTGTCTCCAGACAATTTCCTGTGGCGACAGGTTGTTCATGAATGTATACCAGTCCTCTGTGGGCATTTCTGGATACAACATCCCCCGTTGATGCATCCGTCAGGGCAAGTGTGGCCAATTCGCCTCCAGAGCTTCAATCAATCCCAGCTTGTCTGATGACCACAGCTACATGAGTGAAAAAGACAAGTGAGAAGCTACATAAAACTTGAGTGGCAAAACAAGTCAGAAACTCTGATATTAGCCTTAGCTGAGTGTTGAGGTAAAAACAGAATGTGTGACAGCCAGGAAAAGGTGAGCTGAGTGAGATCACCTGCAGTAGGAGCGGACTGCCGCCGAATGTCTCTGTTTGACCGGTAGCCGCAAGGTCCAACCCCATGAGTGTTTCTGCAAGAACCAGTGGCATGATGTTCTTTCGAACGCCCAGCTGGGTGGCAACATAAACCAACGAGGGATTTACTCGTCCATCTAGAGACACCAGTAGATATGCAGCTAGCACGCAGATTGTTAGAGCAAGACGTTGCCTAGCCTGCACAGCAGTATCCGTGAGGTCACCTTGAGGACCGTACCACTCCATCAGGCGCATTATGTTTATCTGCCCTCCGTTTAGCAGACCCTCCGCTGTGCCTTTTGAGATCTTCAGCGCGGACTTTAGGAGTTTGGACATGCTTTCTCTATAAGGAGGTACGATGATCACACTGGACGCAAACCCTTGGAGGTATGCTTGAAATTCCTCCACTGTTGGACATAATTCGTCATCTCCAAATCGGAATACGTGAACATCCGGGACCCAGAACCGCACTGCAGCCCGTAGGATTTCAGGGCGCAATCTTACGCTTCGGAGATAACGAAACACAGCCAGCCTGTGAGTCCGGAATGATAGCCAATCGCCTGCAACGAATGTTTCAAGCCACGGGCCAATTAAGGTGGGGAGGTGATTTGCCATTTCTTAAATGTTGTCTGGAGTTTTAAATCTGGAGACAAGTGCCTTATGTTCACAGAGGCCTGAGCCTTTTTATAGCCCGAGCATGGCAGGATGTCTCCCTTATTCAAAGAAAATATCTCTGAAGATTGGTATATGTCCTTTCAAGTCAAGTGGAACTGTCTTAGGCTTTTACTGGACGCCCAAACAGTGATGACAGGGCCTATAATACCTCAGCTTTCTGAAAAGGGTCAAACTTGGCATCTGGGCTAAACAACACCATCGCGCGACACACTGGGTCCATCGCGCGAGGGTCTTTGTTTTTCACGATCTAAAAATCAGCCTACTGGATTATTTGGAGTGATCGCTCATGCTTCATCTCAGGCTGGCTTTTGGGGTTTTGTGCTTTGCTAGCGAGTCAACACAAGTAATTCTGGACGGGGATACAAAACATTCATATTATTTGGCGTGCCAAGCAAACGGTACCATACAACGGATCCGAGGATCAAGCAAAAACAAAGAAAAATGTTCGGGTGGCCCAACGGCTCTTGAACTTATTCTTGACATAGACGGGATTCTCTTGGATTCAGTAGTATCCCCCAGGTCTTGCTCGGATTTCTGCGTGGAACCATGCCACGTAATGGCTATCCAGCCAGTCCACGTAGTCTGGACTGGGACCCTCAAGCACCCCGCTCCTCCAAAGTCTTCGATACTCGCGCAGTGAGGGCACATTGAAGTCAGGCAATTGGAATTCCTCAATTCCGGCCTTGTGCAACCCTTGGCTTATGCCCAGCTGACGCAGTATGCGACCCAGGATGTAGAAAGTCAAGCTCGCCAGGCCAGCGATTATTATTCTTTCAAAACCTGTGGTATTGACAGCCATCTCGGGCATGATCAGCCATGGACATCTCCAGACGAAGTCATCAGACTGCATGTCATGCAGGATCATGTACCATCCTGTTACGTCCTGTTCAGGGTACAGCAGGGGTCGTTCGAGCAATCGCCTCGGAAAATATTTCCAGCCTGCCTGGGGAGCTTCGAGTAATCCCACCTTGTCAGAAAGCCATACCTATGAGTGAAAAGGGCAAGTAAGAAATTAGATGAAGCCGAGCGAAAAGACAAGTAAGGTTTTAGAGCGATCCTTATCCGAGCGTCGAGGTAAAATGAGAAAGTGTGAAAACCGAAAAAAGGTGAGTTGAGTGAGGATTTACCTGGAGCAATCGCGAACTGCCACTGAAGATGTTGCTTTGTCGGCTTTTGAACAGATCCAAGCCCATCAGTGTTTCGGCTAGGATCGTTGGGATGATGTTCTTGCGAGCTCCCATTTGTGAAGCCATGCTCACCACACTGGGACTAACCCTTCCATTAGCAGGAACCAGTGCATAAGCCGCCAGCGCGCAAATCGAGAAGGCAAAGCGTTTGAGAGCCTCTTCGACATGATCCGTCAGAATGCCGCCAGGCCCGTACAACTCAATCAAGCGCGTGATGTCCAATTCATCGTCATGGATAATGCTGGCCGTTAATTCTCCGGAAATGTTTAGTTTCATCATCAGTAAATGGCTCATGTTCTCCTGCACCGGAGGAACGGCAATGACATTGGAATTTGCAAAGCCGGGTAGGTAGGCTTGGAACTCTTCCACTGTTGGGCACATTTTGTTGTCATAATTACGAAAGACGTGCATTACTGGATCCCAGTGGATCATGGCAGCTTCAAGAAGCTCAGGACGTGGCCCCACGTATCGAAGATCTCTTATTGAGGCCAGCCCTCGAGTCCGAGGACTCACCCATTCAATGGTTTCGGTTCTCGCCAACCAAGGATCGAGCATTGCAGCTAGCGGGCTCTCCATTCTGAATAGTTGGTGAATTTAGTACTTTCAGAGGGATTAATATGCTTTGCGTCACCACCAGTGGGTTCCATTTATAGGAATTTGGTTGGAAGTGTCGGTCCTTGTTTGATTGTGCCAAGGGAAGGAGTTCAAAAGATTGGATACTTTACACTTGGCAAGTGAAGGATTCCCCAATTATGATGTTTTACTGTGTGCAGGTCGTGGGGTAGTCTCCTGAATCCCATAAAGCTTTAAAAGATTGATTTGGTCAAGTAAAGACAGCCTGGCAGAAGTAGACCCTTGCGCGAGAGTGTCACTCTCTCGCGCGACACACCTGCCTCGCGCGTGCATCTCACTCTCTCGCGCGACAGACATCACTCGCGCGAGTGTTCCACTTACTCGCGCGATGGTCCAATCTGCAGTTTTGACAGTTTGCAGCTGCTACTGGTTTGGCTTGGTTGTTTTGAGTTCCAGAGGTCTTTTGACACTTCTTATGGTTTCTACAAGTCATTTGGGCATATGTGACTGTACCTGAGCATCAGTTACAGAAATGCGCGTTTAACGAAGATTTTGGACCCTCGACGGCCCGTTTCAAGCTAAAATCAAGGTTTTGGAGGTTCGAAATCCGTTCTCAAGGGTTTCGCCATGTTATTTCATTCCGTATCGGTCATGTGGAGCGTAGGTGACTGTACGGAGGTGTCGGTTTCAGTCAGGGACATATTTGAGTCTTGTTTCTCGTCTCGTGTCCCTTTTTGTGTCTTAGGACACTTTTTGGTAGAAATCTCACCTCGGGATGTTTTTCTCGATTTCGTCAACTTGTGCAAGTCATGTTGTGCGTACTTGGCCTTACGGAAGTGTCGGTTTCAATCAAAGTTAAGTGTTTTGAGTTTTGGCCTTTTAATGCCCCAAAATTTCATTTAAATTGCCGTATCCTCGTATCCTGGCCGTGTCCTAGGGTATATCTTCCGTTTTCTTTCGAGCTAGTCACTTCTCTACATACATGTGTGTCTTTGGTTAGTCTCGTTGTGTTATCAATGCAAGTTTGGTGTTAGTGGTTGGCGTTTTACCTTTTTTATACATATTTAAGAGCAAATAAACCATGAAAATGCAAATTTTATAACTAAACTATGCTGTATCATACCGAATCGAAGGAAAGTATTGTATCTGTGGCACTCCGGCCAATCCACAACCATCAAAGTAACAGGGCACACTCGCTCGCCATCAAAAAGGCACGCAGGCCTCCAAAAGCAAGTATCAGAGTATCTAAGGCCCGTCGGCCTCTATATCTAAACTACTTGGGCACGCAGGCCCGAAATCAAAAGCAGGACATGAAAAGTAAAAGAGGCTCCTCAGTAGTCCTCATCTCGTCCAAGCCAATCGGTGTCCCTCAGGTCCTCCTCGGCATCACCACCATCGTCATTATCATTGTCATCCTCGTCATCATCAGCGGCAAGCTCGTGTGGATCCTGCAGGTACCGGGGGTCGTCAACAGTGTCATCAGAGTCGCTCCTGGCCTCCTCATCCTCTTCTTCTCCTCTTTCCTCTTCCTCTCGGGGCTGGGCTAGGATGAGCTGCTTCTTGCGGGCCGGCTCGCCTTGGCCCGACCTATCTCGCCTCTCAATCCGGTACCCTTCTCTGCGTGCGCCGCTGCCTTCCTGGCTGCTTCTTGGCCTACTGCAGCAGGCTGTGAGCCCCTAGTACGTCGGGTAGCAGATGGACGCGTAGTGGTCTGTGCTCGTGGTGGGGATCGCGCTCTTTTCTTGGAAGCCGCCCGTCCCTGTGCCTGCATGTTTATGTATTGCATTAGTGTACATTTGGCAGTATATTGTCTATCAAATGCTTAAATGATAGGTACATTCTATCAGAGTCGAAGCTATTTATTTACTGTCTATCAGTGTTGAACGTGTTCAAAGCAAGCATGCACGTATCGAAAGCAGACATGTATTGTACGTATTGAAAACAAGAGGGAATGTATTGTTTTGTATACCTGGGTTCTCCGGGACGTGGCTGCCCGAGCTGGCTGAGCTGCGGGTGCTGGATAACGCAACTGCAATGGCATGCCCTGGGCTGCTCTCCTCACCACATTCTCCAGAGCAAGCATGCGACGAACGGCCTCGTTCACCCATTCGACAGGCACCTGTGGATGTTTTGCAGTTATCAAATATTTCAAATACAATGCAAGGCTATTGAAATTACAGAAACGGAAGTTGGTTTACCTGTACAGTCACTGCCGCAGGCTCTATACGTGCTGGCACAAGCTCCACCTCAGCTGGGTTCCCTTGGTGATCCACTACGTCTACCTTCCAAAGCAACTCCGGGGGCCCACCAACTACTGGTCTGCTCTCTCGGCGCCTCTCGCGGCGTTCTCCTCCTCTCTGTACCTCAGCAGCAGCCCTTCTCTCTGCACCAGCCTGACGGGCCTGCTCCTGGATCTCTCTACGAGCCCTGACTCCAAGTGGCCTCGCTAGGCGATCTCTCTGATAGGCTGCATAGTCCATCGTCGGACGCAGGTGGCGTGTCAGCTCAGTATCTGGTCTCGTGTACCTCTCCAGCTCAGCCAGCGTATAGTCTCCTGTGTGGGAAGCTCGTGGTGGGAGTGGCCCTGGCACCTGGAACTCAGGGTAACCGAGTGACTGGCGGACCACTCGATCCCCTAAATACCACTGCCAACCGAAGGCTGACTCAGCGGTACCTGCGGTTTTGTGGCGCTCATGCTCTGCTCTGTGCCAGGTACTCTGGCTCTGGCCCACTGGTCCTCCAAGGATACCACTCAACCTGCATTAAGTGACAAACAGGCAGTGTGTGCAACTGATCAGCGACAGCATTATGGAAAGCATGCATGATAGTTCATTTGGGTTCTTATGTTATACCTGTGAAGCCCTCAGCTCGTCCAGATACAGCCTATAGGCATTGAGGCTGCCTCTCCCTTCTTTGGTGCCCCTGTGTTCCTTGCTCCATATCAACGCACGAGGAAGAGTACTCAGGTCAGGATGCTTGCACTCCAGAGGGTACATCCTCAGGACCTCGTATGTCCAAAGCTGCAGTGTTATCAAACATTGAAGTGCGTCAATCACAAGTTGTACAGTCATGCAGTTAAAGCTAGTATGCAATCTATGCAAGTCAATTGGTACAAAGGAAATTATGCTACAATAATGGAAATCATACCTCCCAGACACGCCAATAGCCGGCCATGCTCTGCCCGTTCCTCGAGGCGTTGCCAAAGAACTGATAGGCGGTGCCGAGTGCTGCTCCGCCCCAATCAAAACGTGAGGCTGTCCTCAGATCCCTCAGTGCAGGCAGGTACGACAGGTGTATAGTGCTTCCCCGGCCTGGAAATAGTGAGGCTCCGAACATGTACAACAGGTATGCCCGGGCAAGCTGCGCTTCCTCATGCTCATTGCTCGACTTCTTCTTCAAATACCGTATGAACTGAGCATATCTCGCCGCTCCTCTCTCTACCTGGGGCACCTCCCCCAAGAACCACTCCAGAGCCGCTGGGTCGGCGTGTATCCCTGAGTCGAAGAGGATGGGCTCTCCCCCAACCCTCAATCCTATGATCGCCGCAAAGTCACTCGGCGTCACCGTCATCTCTCCCGGAGGCAGGTGGAAGGTATTGGATGTATCCCTCCACCTCTCGGCCAGTGCAACAAGGACAACATGATCATTCTTGACTGGTACTGTCAGGAAGCCTGCTGCAGCCACCAGCTCTCTCACCCTCGCTGGCAACCCTATGTACAGTGCCAGAGAATTGCATGGCCCACCAAAGCCGCGGATATCCCTCTGCTCCGCCTATTTCAGACAACAAAGACAAGCAACAAGATATAATATTAGCATACAAAGCTTTCATTTTCAAGTTCTAGGTAATCATGCAACAGTTTAACCATGCATGATAAACAAGCAACAGGATATGATGTTAGCATGCAGGGCTTTCATTTTCAAGTTCTAGGTAATCAATGTATCGGTGTGACCACAGATGGATGGTTCAAGTTATTGACTCAAGCTCTTGTTCAAGTTATAGCATGTAGGGTGATGGTGCTAGAGTGGTCTTATCGAAGCTTGGAGCTCAGTGCCATTTTTAACAGTGGTTTGGTTCAAGACCTTGCGCGCATGGTGTTTGTTACAAGGGCTGTGTTGTCATGCTTTGACATCTATGCAGGCTACCATGAGATGGTTGGTTCAAGTTATATTTTTAGCACAAAATGTTCTTGCTACAGCTTGAAGTTATCATATACATGGCATGTTTTACGAGCTTTCTCTCATCCTAGCATGCTTTACGTTCATTCTACAACAGATGGTTAGTTCAAGTTATTACATGCATGGCATTCAGATTACAAATGGTATCGTTTATTGCATGGTTCTTTGCAAGTATCAAAGTAAAGCACAAAGGGGGTTATTAAGAGATATACCTCAGCCCAGGTATTCGCAATATGTACTCCGGGGTCTCTCAGCACCAGCTCCAAGTCGTAGTCAGTCTGCTGTGGTGGCCTGTATCCCGCAAAGCCTGACGGTACGAATAAGTGTGGCCGCGGAGGCATGTATGTCTCCTCTGAAAACTCAGGGCGCTTCAGAGCACCTGCCTCAGCCACCGCACTCACTCTCGGTCCCTGTGCCTCTTCGGCCTCCCTCTCATCGGCCTCTATATTAGCCGCCAGTCCCTCTGACCCGGCTCTCTCCTTCTCGGCCCTCGCAACGGCCTCGGCCTCCTCAATTGCCCTTGCTCGGTCCTCCTTGGCTTTCAAAACGTATTCCCCAATGACAGGATGATCTTCCAGGAGCTTGGCCAGCAGCTCGTCGGGTGCGTGCTCGGCAATATCGGCGTAAGTGATCGGCACGTGACGGAATGATGTAGCCGCATGCGCAAGTGGCCTGAATGCTATATCCAATTCTCGAATCTCAACTGTGGCAGCCTCTGTAGTCTGCTCCTCCTCAACGCGCTCCTCCTCCACCTGCACCTCCCCAGTGCCAACAACCCCCTTACCCTTCGCTGGATCCCTCGGCGGGGTTTGGCTCGGTCCGGTATCATCCCCAATGGTACCACTGCTATCCACACCACCTGAACTCCCACCAACTGCGGGCGAGGCCCTTACATCTGTATTCAAGCCCACTGGTGCAGAATTGGACCCCACAGTCCCTGCCTGCTCTGTCACGCGAGACCCCTCCTCACTCGCGCGACGGACCTCTTCTCCACTGACCGCTTGCTCGCGGCCTTGGACACCATCGCTGCCGCCTGTGGTCGCTGCACTCTCAAGTCCGATGGGCTCCGCTGTCGTCTGATCTGCTTCCTCGACTGACATAGGACTACCTCGATTCTCGGGATGATTAACCACTTCTCCACAACCACCGCTATCACTGTGTTCGGCCATGGGCGTATATTCGCATGGATTTATGGATTTCAAGGCCCAATCTAGGGTTTTGATTGGGATTGAACAAGTTTGTGAGAGTTTGAAAGAAGAGAGGAGTTCGAAAACTGCTTTGAAGCAATTCTGAAACGTCCCGCGGATGTTTAAAGATGTGGAACGGTGTGGGCCAGGTCTGGGCCGCTTCAGAAGCCAAGCCCAGGAAATACTCCATCGCGCGAGGGAGTCATTGCCTCGCGCGAGACTCCGTTTGGGCTCCAGGCCCATTTTCCCCTGCAGACAGGCCCAATTTGAGTTTTAATTAAAATCCAAGGCTTCTTATGGTCCTAAATCGCTTTTGGGCTTATATTGGATTGATGTTGTGAATCGGAGCATTTTGGTTTCCCCAGCAGTGGTCCGCCCGCACGTGCCTACATATCCGGTTTCCAATCAGCGGCGATCAATTCGTCCAATTTCAAATCAGCGACGATCTATCCATCCAATTTCAAATCAGCGACGATCTATCCGTCCATTTTCAAATCAACGACGATCTAACCGTCAATCAGCGACGATCTATCCGTCCAATTTCAAATCAGCGACGATCTATCCGTCCATTTTCAAATCAACGACGATCTATCCGTCCATTTTCAAATCAACGACAATCTAACAGTCAATCAGCGACGATCTATCCGTCCACTTTCAAATCAACGACGATCTAACCGTCAATCAGCGACGATCTATCCGTCCAATTTCGAATCAGCGACGATCTATCCGTCCACATTCAAATCAACGACGATCTAACCGCCAAGTCAGCAACGATCTATCCGTCCAAGCTTCAGTCAACGACGATCTATCCGTTTAATCATTCTTCGGTGCACGGTATTTTTACATACTTGCGCATTTTTCCATTAAATCGACTTTTGGGTCGATTTGGTGGGTGTCTAGAAACCTTTGACGTTACCCGTACCAGTCAATGGTGCTCCGCGTGCCGTCAAAGGGGGACTACTGTAGACACCCCAATCTGAATCTCCCGATCGTTTTACGGTTTCTTGTTTCCCCGATGATGAACCAGATCAAAAAGCAGTTTTAAGGTTGGAAAGGTTTGAGCTTGGTGTGTGCGGAACCCCCCCTTTGAATCCTTTGAACCATAAAAAAAAAAAAAAAGAAAAGAGGAAGAAAAATAGAAAACAGCCAAACCTGGGTCTGGGTTGACCCTCGCGCGTGGAAGTCACTCCCTCGCGCGAGTGTTCTCTTTGCCAAGTGTGGTCAAAGTCAAACATTTGACTATTGACCCACGCGCGACAGGTGGAACACTCGCGCGACACACTCAGTATCTCGCGCGACGGTCCTCTGCAGTCCCTTTCACCTTTTTCAGCCAGTTGGTTGCTTACCTGGGGGTCTACAGGGCTATTTGAACCCCGTTTTTCTCCACAGGCTAGTGGCAGAGCTGTCCTTGGGGCTATACACTCACATAACCCTTCCCATCACCTTTCCACCAAGCTTAGCCACCAAGTTTAGTCCTAAGGGGGTGTTTGCCACCACCTTTAACCCTTACCTTCTCCTATAAATACCCCCCTTGTTCTTCCACTACAAGGGCGACAAAAAATTCACTAACTTTAAAAAGATTAGGGGATTGAGAACTCTTACAAGCATAAAGGCTTTCAACCCTAGCTCACTTCCCATACATTACTTCACTCCATTTTCCATCACAAGCTTCTCCAAGTTGTTCAAACATTTCCAAAACCTTCCAAGCAAAGGTATAAACACCATTTTTGCTTACTGTTTTGATCCCTGAGGGGGGCTGTTAGGACCAGGATTGGTAATCAATACCAGTTCTGGTCCTAAAGTCAGCAGAGTTACAAGAAACTGGTTCGAGCATACCCTCGCGCGAGTGACTCAGACTCTCGCGCGACAGTTCACTGTCTCGAACGACAGTCGTCGTGGGGTTTGGAGACGCTGGGTTTTCTTGTTTTATCATGTTATTACCTGTTTATAGTATGTTAAGCCTTAGATCACTGTTTTGCATGATAAAATACATAGTCTAGCTGGTTATTGTTTATTTATTCTGCTGGAATGCTTCTGGGTTGCTTCTGGACATGTACCAGAGCCCAGAGCATGTAAAAGCAATTCCTGGAAGTCCAGTTAGGACACTCGCGCGAGGGACTCACTGTCACGCGCGAGGGCCCTCCTAATTCCAGTGTTTGCCCTTGCATGAGCAACTTGACTCTTCGTCTTTGCTTTAACACTCCCAATGTTTAGGGGTTGTATTTCCATTCATTTAAGCTTCTGTTTGTAATAATTAGTAATATTTATTTACTTTCAGCCCATATAAACTGCTTGGTTTGCCTCCTGAGTGTGCACTGGTCCTTCCAGAGCCTAGAAGAGGATTAAATTCAACCTGTGGTGAAATAGGACCCTCGCGCGAGTGAGTGAGTGTGTCGCGCGATGGTTTGCTTTGCATGCACGTTGATCCATGCATGCAAAGGTGGCCATGACATATGGCACATCCATTTTATGAGCAGTCTGGTTTATTTCTCATTAGAGAGCTGGATTTTATCCTACTTTTATCATTCCATCCATCCATGTCATATTCAATCACATCCTGCAAATCATGTTACAGTTTTAAACCCCAATTAACTGTTCCCCACCCTAATTGGCTTAAAATTGATTAAAGAAGAAAACAAATCACAAATACTTTCACAAAATGCCTAAGTAGAGACCGATCTCCGGATTGGGCGAGAGAGGTGCCTTAAAAACCTTTCCCTCTCGTAATCTGGCTCCCGAACCCAGATATGGTTATGACGGACTGGTTCCTTCACTTTTTCAAATCAAATGGCACAGCAGGTGCTTCGAAATACGGTTCCTTGGCTGTCGGACCTTCAAACCCAGGTGGCGACTCTGTATTCCGAGCGCTTGCTTCTCCGCTCGCGCTCCCTCGATCCCGGGCCCTTGCATTTGGAATCCGGAAATTCCAGGGCATGCTGCCCACACTAGTTTCAAATCATCTCATCACATCTCAAAATTACGCGTGCCGGCAATCTCTAGAAAGAAAGAAACTTCACAATTTATCCATTACCTAGCATCGTCTAGGTGATTTCTATTTCGCATACTACCCCATATCTCTAGGGTCAAATCTAGCATTCAAATCAAGTATCGACACATTATTAATCACAATAATAAATAAAAACGAATAACAAGCGGATTAAAACGAATATTAGCCAAATGCAATTACACAACTTTTTATGACTGGGCCATTGCACTTAATCTTGTATGACCATGATATCATAAATAAGATAAGAACTTTTATATAAGACTTTAAAAAATAATTTTCTAAACTTTTATTAATTATTTTAAGAAATTAGATTGATTAAAAAACTAATTAAATACAATAATTAGGTAAAAATATTAGAGTAATTATCATGATCGTAGTAAGAGTCCTAAAGGTCCTATGTAACATGTTTGAGTGTCAAAAGTTGGGTTCGGAGGGTCGTGGAATTATTTTAGGAAATGTATTAATAAAATTGGCCAAAAGTGAAATAAATGGTTAATAAATAATCTAATAATTAAAAATATGTTGAGGTTAGCAACATTTCATCTTCGGAATGTAAAGAGTCTAAATAAAATTACTCCGGGATTAATTACATGGTTTATATTGTCGTAAAGTAATTTTGGTTGAAAACACCGTAAAAATAATATTTAATGGTGACTTAAATAAAAAACATTAAATTATCAAGATATCATCTTTGAGATGTGAGGAGTTTAGGAAAAATAGTTTGAGTGTAAAAAAAAAAAAAAATTGTTCGGGAGGTCGCAAAGATTTTTCGGAAAAACTAGTTTTCGTTCATTCGATTCGAATTTCAATTCTTTTTGCTTTTAATTATAAAAACTAACATCTTAGCACATTAATATACTTAGGAAGAGATTGGGATATCAATTAATCTATCTTTAATTTGGACGAAACGATTCGGTGGAGTCCAGTGGGTTTTCGTTTGGCGGTGAACGATCGGTATTATATCGCAACTTTGGACTGGAATAACCTGACCAAACCTCTACCGTTTTGACAATTCTTGTGTCCAACGCGAAAATTTTGAAACGCTCTACAACTTTTGTGAAAAAGTCTAAACCCGAAAATCACTCTAAGTAAGAGAAAAATGGAGACTTAGAAGGATCACTGAATCTGTCTGGAAAATTTTACTGAACTTTGGATGGTGATAACTCTATCAATACTTGATCGTTTTAGGTGATTTTTGGGTTGAAATTGAGCCCTCGACGCCCTCTACAACATTCGTGAAGAACTTAGGCCTAAAAATGACATTAACTAGGAAGAAACAGGCCGTGAACAGAGGTAACGTGATATGGACGAGAATGGAATTGGTTTGGTTTTTGTAATGGACGTGGGGAGTATTGTGTATGCCCTAGGGTCGAAGAGATGTGGTATTTATAGAAGAATTTTGAAGTAGTAGTAAAACATGATTGAATTTCATGGAGTTGGATTCATGGGATTTAGAATGGACAAATTAGGCTTGATTTTAGGGTCAGAGAGGAAGTCGAGATTGAGTAGGAGAGGGTGAGATAGGAGGAGTGTCTATACATGCAAGTATTGTAGGAAAAATAAAAAGTATGTATGCATGTATTTAAATGCATGCATAATTGTATAATAAAAAATAATAATAATTGTATTAGGAAAATAATTCTAATAACATTATTAGAAAAAAAATTTGGGTCAAAATTCCGGGTAGTAACATGTCATCCCTACTCATCCCCAAAATTCTGAAATGGGTAATGAATGTGATATATGAGGGCAAATTTTCGTAGTTGTCCCTGTAATTTTACGGTTGTCTCACTTTCGTCTCTCTAGTTTCAAAGTGCTCCAATTTCGTCCCTGTAGTTTGTTTTATGCTCCAAATTGGTAAAATCGTTAACACCATTAACGAAACAAACGGAAAAATATGGTTAAAAATTAAGTGCTCCAATTTTCAATCCAGTTGAATCGGTGCGAAGATCTTATTTTTTTGATCATTTTATCCTAAATGATCTTAATGAATTTTTTGCTCTAAAGCCTTTCACCGAGCACTCGAAAACTCCATATTTAGTTTCAGGGCTCCCTTAGGGTGCTCATTGAAAGGTCTAAGAGCCAAAAATCCATTATGACCATTTAAGATAAAATGATCAAAAAAATAAGATATTTGCACCGGTTCAAACGGATTAAAAATTGGAACATTTAATTTTTTTACACCGTTTATATATTAAAAAATATAGTTAAAAAATTAAGTGTTCCAATTTTCAATCCGTTTGAACTGGTGCAAATATCTTATTTTTTTGATCATTTTATCTTAAATGGTCATAATAGATTTTTGGCTCTAAGACCTTTCAATGAGCACCCTAAGAAAGCCCTGAAACTAAATAAGGAGTTTTCGAGTACTCGGTGAAAGGCCTTAGAGTCAAAAATTCATTAAGATCATTTAGGATAAAATGATCAAAAAAATAAGATTTTCGTATCGGTTCAACTAGATTGAAAATTGAAGCATTTAATTTTTAACCATATTTTTCCGTTAGTTTCGTTAACGGTGTTAACGATTTTACCAATTTGGAGCGTAAAACAAACTACAGGGACGAAATTGGAGCACTTTGAAACTAGAGGGACGAAAGTGAGACAACCGTAAAACTACAGGAACAACTACGAAAATTTGCCTTTATTTTTTCTTTTTCTTCAATTTGTTGTACTTTATGGGAGAATCTTGAAAGTACCTATCATCCTTTTAAGAGGTTTGATCTCTTAATGTACTTTTGGGTCTTCAAAACAATTATTTAAACCGGAAATATTTCAATGACACCCCTGAAGTTTTTATGAATGACAAATACCCCTTCACGCATGAGAAATGACTAGAAATTGTCCATACCTGAACGCACGGCGCAAGATATTTTTGAACATGACTAAGATGAATTATCGAGTGTGTAATTTTTTTCTTGGTCGATGAGTGTGTATTCAAATTCTGAAAAAATGGTCGAACTTTCGAAGGTCTGAAATCTAGGAGTACAACTGCGCTCGTGCCAAGTCACTAATTCAAAAGCATTAACGTAAAACAATGAAAAGCTTTCATGCACCCTCACACTAAAACTCCTTAATCCCAAGGAATTAAAGCAAATGCAAAATTGTTATAAAAATTAGGGGGCTCTTATTCAAAATTGCTATTTTTTTCTCATAAACGTGTCAACAAATTTGTACATGCAAGAAAACACCAAAAGAACACAAACAGTGATCAAAACAAACACCACTCGTACAATGAAGCTTCCTCACCTCCATCTTCAAAGCACATTAATCACTTTCATAGATAAAATAACTATTTTCCTTGCAATAACTTGAAGCCAAATTTTTTTTTTTCTAGTGAATGACCCGTGCTTGAAGGCACGACCGTAGACACCCCAATCCGGAACTCGGAGAGTCTTTATCCGCCCCGATGATGAAATAAAGGAAATAGTACCTTTGTGAGTTTAAAAAAGGATTTTTCTAAGCCCATGTAAACCCAGAAACCCAAAAAACCCGAAAAGCCCAGATAAAACCCAGACAGAGCCCAAAAGACCCTGGACCGAAGAAAGAGGTACCATGCAGAGTGGCACTGAAGCGCACGGCATCTTAAAATTCAAGGAACCATGCGCGGTCAAACTGCACTGTACGACACCTGGAGCAAAAAGGCTGACTGGCTCAGAAAGCTGTCGGCTACGCCAGTTTGAGCCACAGCTGATGATTAGTTCAGCCGAAAATGCACTTCTGGCCCGCCCAGAAAATACCTCCACCATTTGAAATTCAAAATCCTTGGCCTTTGCCTATAAATTGGCCCCTCCACTCAAGGAGGAAGGGCCCCTTCCTTTGAGTCCCCTTTTGGCCTTTCTTTTGGCCCTCTTTGCTTTTGGGTATTCTTACTCCATAAGTTTTCTCTCTCTAGTTTTCACACCCACTTTCCTACTTCCATTTCCACTTCCAAGTCTTAAAGAATGTCATTCCTAAAAGACATTCCTTAAGTGCTTTCACTCACTCCCTTCTCATCATTGGAGTTGATCTTTCATTAACTTCAAAGCTCCACCACCCAAAATATCTAACCTTCACTCACGCCCATACTCCCTTTGTTTCATTCAACCTGCTCTATCTACATCCGTGACGATCCATCCACATCCTTTCATCAACAACCCTTGATCAAGCTCGAAACCAAAGGTAAAAACTAGTTTCCTCGGACTAGATTCCGTTCTGGTCCTGAGGGGACTCTTTTGTCAGTAGGTCTAATCCCTTTTGGTTAGATCCTGACTCAAAATCCATTTTCATAAAATAAAAACAGTACTGTGCTGAGATTGGGGAACCGCATGGTCGGTTAATCAGGCGCGCGGCACCCTGACCCTCAGCGCACGACATCTGTGTATGTTGGTATTATCGCAGGCAGGCTGTCTGGATCTGAGTTTTCATCTGTTATGGTTGTCTGTATCTGCTGTTCACTGTTTCTGTTGCTTTTAAAATAAGACCATATCTACAAGCCATGTTTTGGCTCTTTAAAAAGGTTTTCTAGATCATCCCGAATGATCAAATATGTCAAGACTGTTTTAAGACCTTGTTTTGAGAAAACAACAACATTTTTGGGATGATCCAACTGCCATGAGATGTCTGATGAGTTTTTCTAAAAAGATGCACAGAGAGAATAATGAGCTAGATAATGTTTTGAAAATCTGCAACAATCTGACAGCAGAGCAGGTACCACGCACGGCATGTTGAGGTGCCGCGCGCAGTAGCTCAGGGTGCCGTGAACAGTCTGGCTGAGCTCCAGACAGTTTGCTGGATGATTTTTATTCCATTTGTTCACGTCATTTTATCACGACTGTACACACAGCACCACATGCACGTCAATGTGATATATTTCCCATGTCCCTTTCCCGCTATGTGCTTTATTAAAGAACTTGATATTCCAAATAATATTGAAAATCCTCCTTTTGAGAATATTAAGTAGAGACCGGTTTTACCGGGCGAGTGGGGTGCTTTTTAAATAAAAAAACCTTCCACATTCGTAATGTGGCTCCCGAACCTAAAATCTCAGCATTTTCGTTAGACCAAAAGCCTTTTGCAAGTGACTCCTCGGTTTCTCGGATGATCCATCTCAAAAATTCGGGTGACGACTCTTTCAAAAAAAAAAAAGGGCACGGGAGCCCACAGTGGCGACTCTGCTGGGGATACGTTTTTATTCAATACTTTAAAAAAAATGTACAAAAGTATAGGATGATCAAGAGGGCCAAGCTTGAAAGGTGTTTTTGAAAGGGAAGTTTTCAAATATTTTTCGGAAGATTAAACTCTTTTATCCTGTACACTTTACACCGCACAAGCCTCGCTAGCGTGTTTCGGCTACCTTGCCCGGTTTACTGGTGACAAGCTCTTCCGGAATTCCTAGCAACACTCGACTATGATGATCCATCGTGCTGTTCGACCATTGTCTTGCAATACACTTGACATGGGGTAGTACATCTTGGCACTAGTCCGGAGAACCCTTTTGAGACTAAAACCAGCTTTTGCACTTATATATATGGCCGTAGAACCATCCCAACTAGGACAGGAACCCATGGCTAGGGCTTGTGTGTTATATCTTGTTCACGTGCCTTTTTATTCCTGTACACACACATCATTTATGCATCATTGCATCTGGCGGGTTAGAGGATTAGGCTTCCTTAGAATTCTTTAGGGCCCTCCGGTTGGTTTAGGAGACCTTAAATCCATGGAGTTTGCGATACCTCCGGTGTTTGCCGTGCTCGAACGGCTCCCTTGGTTTGAGTCTAGCCTTGAGTGCGTGCGTATCTAGATTCCGGTAGTCACATTGCTCTGTCTCGGATGGTCACGGTAAGGAGATTGGCTCTGGTTCCGACCCGTTTGGAATTTAACCTACCTGACAGCACCTACCCGGACTATCGGAAATCTTCTGTACAAACGTCTTAAGTGAGATTCAAGCCACGGTAGGTCCTAGGCCTTTATTTCTAGGAGATGGGTAGAAGTAGGGCGAGCATTCAGATCGGTTATGAGTTGCTCCCTTTTGACTTGTTGCCAGTACTGCCAACATTGATCGCTTGCGGAGAAAAGAGGCTGTACCCAATTGGTTTCGTCTGTCCCAAAGACTAGTTCGCATAGACACCCTAGAAGAAACCCCACTGTTTGAAGTCCAAGTTGCGCAGGAGGAACAACCGTTGTTAGGAGAACCCGTGGTAGAAGAACCCATAGTCTCAATTCCGCCTGAAGGTCCTTTACCCATGGCTGATCAAGGAGACAAAATAGAAGAACTTAGGCAGAACATGGCCAACATGGATGCTCAATTCAGACAGTCCCTCGCTGGTGTCGACGCACAACTCAAGGCCACCGTAGTTTCCATGAAAAATGACATGAACATGCTAATGGAAAGCATGCAGGAAATCACTGACAAACTCCTGACTAAGACTCCCCCGCAGCTCGAACGACTCAAAGTTGAGATACCAGCAGCTGATCCCAACCTGGCCGCTCTTATGGATAAAATTGGCAAATTGGAAGAATCCGTCCAAGAGACCAAACGACTTGGAAAAGGAGAAATTGACATGAGCAAACTGTGCCTTTTTCCAAATGCCAAGTTACCGAAAGAATTTGAAGGAGTGGACTTTGCGAAGTTTGACGGTACTGGCGATCTGAGGGCCCATCTTCAAGGATACGTTGGTTCCCTCACTATGCATGGCATTGAAAAAGAAGCTATGGCCCAGCTCTTCCATGAGTCCTTGTGTGGTCCAGCCCTGCAATGGTTCCTCACTCTCGAACCATCCAAGAAAAGGACTTAGGAAGACATCGGGACAGCTTTCATGGCTCAATATGACTTCAACGTTGACCTGAAGATGACCACGAGGGAGTTGGAAAGCACTAAGATGGGTGAGAAGGAAAGCTTTGCTGACTTTGTGAAGCGTTGGAAGGCTAAGGCTGCCCAGATGCAGAATAAGCCTGATTTGAAAGAACAGATACGGATCATAACCAAGAACCTGCCAAGCTCCTTTGCTCCTTACATGGTTCTTTCTCAGGCTGGCCCAAATTTTGAAATCGTTTATGACTCTGGACTGGCTGTAGAGGAGGCTTTACGGGATGGAATTTTGGAGAAGAAAGAATCAGGATCCGGGTCAAAATCCAAAAGGGTATATTCGGGAAACAGCAACGTTCTCTTCGGGAACACCAACCAGGCAAGGACCTCATCCACTAAACCTGTAGAAGTCAACCAAATTTCCGAGAAACCAAAATCCCAGAGCCGAACCTTCACCCAATTCAGCACTCCCCGATCCACTCTTCTTAAGAAACTCAAAGAAATCGGAGAATTGAAACCTCTTCCGCCACCACAAACCTTTCCACCAAACCTAAACCAGAATGTCTACTGTGATTTCCACCAAATGCCTGGCCATACCACTGACAACTGCATCCGCCTCCGTCATGAAATCCAAAACCTCATCGATTACAAGGTTGTCGACGCTCCACCTGCCGATAAACCAAACACCGTTTCAAACCCTTTACCGCAACACAACGCTCCCTTCTGTATCAACCAAATCATCTTAGCTGAAAACCAAGACCTCCCAGAATTTGACCCTACCCTGTTCATTATCTCCGATACCGAACCAATGCCTGTTGGTGAAATTCCCTGAGAGACTGCCCTTCGTTCTATATGGGAATGGGAAGATACATGGGGAGAACTGATCGCTGATTGGGAAGAGTTTGAAGCCGCCAACTTCCAAGGGAATGACGAACCTTTATTCGAGGCCGGATGGGAAATTGACTGGCAAAACATCCATGCAGATCCTCTTGATGGATTCTCCTTGTATGCGCTATTTGAAAACCAGGGGGAAGAATACCAAGTTTTCCAATATGTGCCTGAGTGGGGATGGGACCCAACCCCAGACGAGTACCAGTTTTTGGCTTGGAATGACCCTCTGGACACCTTCTCCTTGCCAGCACTGTTCGGCGAGGAATATCAGCCAGGGTACCCACCTGAGATAATGACATACAACTGGCCAGAGCTCGCTCCGCTCCGCCCAGATTTTTCTCATTTTAATGATTTTGTCATCAATAACTTGTATAGCAATGTAAACCTCACCCCGTACCCGAACCTTCCTGGATTCGAAGAGGAAGTCGCTAGCAATGGGTTTGATCCAACGGACTACCTTGTAGATGGGACTGAATTCGAGCCATCTGTCACTTTTCCAAAGGATGCTGACGTTCCTATGATGAACTTATGGGAAGATGAACCAGAGGTTAGAACAAACTTTTGGGCAAACACCGAGGTGGTCAACATAAAAGTAGGAAACGAGGAATGGACCGTCAACAAGACAGTAATGGAGGCTGAAAAGTGAAAACCCGAAGATCTGTGGGATGACTTGGTCATTGCTGATTTAGCCGCCAATCTGCAGGATACGACTATCGGGAACAAGCGTAAAGCCCTGGCTGATTTATGGAGCGAAGAATTAAAGTACCGTCAGATTGATCACCTGACCAGAAGCGACCGTGTTTACCAACCACCAAACCTTCAAGTCGGAGAATCCTCAAACTCTGCGGCCCCAGGGCCCTCTGATCCCTTCACCACCCCGGCCAAAAACACTTTCCGACCCTTTGATCCACCAGCAAAAGAACCTTCCCGACCAGAGAAAAACCCCGAAGGAATGATCAAGCGCCAACTTGAGCAGACCCATGCCAAGATGTCTGTTTGGGATGTGCTGGTCCATTCCACACGCCATCGTGAAGGGCTCATCCAAGCGCTCTCTCAACTGAAAGTTCCCTCCGCCTAACCCCCGATGAGTTTGTGGCACTGATCAAAACCATACCTATTAAGCATGCCATTACTTTCACTAATCGAGACTTACTTGCCGAAGGAACTGATCACAATCGGCCGCTGCACATCACCCTGAAATGCCATGGCAAGTCGGTACCAGTGATCTTGGTTAACAATGGTTCAGCAATCAATGTCTGTCCACTCCGCGTTGCTTATTGCTTGGGGTACAAAAATAAGGACTTCTCCCTATCAGAAGTCAAGGTCCGAGCATATGACAACACTTGGAGAGATGTGGTTGGGACTCTCATGATTCCTATGACTTTCGAACCATATCAGACGGAAGTGGAGTTTCACGTGGTCAATATTCCCACCTCTTTTAACCTGCTGCTGGGAAGGCCCTGGCTGCACCGGCTCGACATCATGGCTGTGCCCTCTACACTCCATCAGAAAATTCGGCTGGGACTGGAAACGGGGATGCTCACTATCCACGGAGACTCTGGGATTCATGCCCCTGTTGAGGACAATTTCAACACGGAGAAGAAGATATCGCCTTGGGAGGTTTCTCTCTGGATACCTCCAAATCTGTGTATTCAGTTAGAATTGATGACGACTTCGTTGTCAGCAATGTTGCTATCAAGATAATGAAGAAGATGTCCTACATGCCAGGATTGGGGCTGGGAAAGAACCTCCAAGGCCCAGCCAAGTTTGAAGCTCAGGACACTCTGCTGCGTACAACTGGCCTTGGTTACTCACCCTCGAGTAACAGCAAGGTGAAAAAGGGAAACAGACTGGAAGATTTCTTCATCAAAGAAAAAGCAAAACAGATCTATCAGGGGCAACCAGAACCATTTTGGGATGAGGAAACCAATACCTTCCTACCAGGGTTTGAGATATTCGCCAACGATGTCTGGCCGGATAGTGATGAAGAAGCTGAGGTTGTGAAGGGACGGAAGGAACCAGCCGACTGGATTGAGGTTTTTGCCATGGGTAGTCTCGCAACTCTGTTCGAAGAGGACGAACCAATGGGTACAGCTGTAAAAGCGGAAGTGCTAATGATGGAACAAGATACTCCCGAGGATCCGACTTCGCTCATCATGGATGCTGCCGGGAAGTACAAGAATTGGACCTTCATACCGAATGCAACTCACCATGAGTCTGAGTCTGAGTCTGTCAAGTCCGAGTTGGTGCCTCTCGGTCCAAACTCTCAGAGTCTGTATTTCGAGTTCGAATCCACCCGTGTGTATGGCGCCCCCGAGGCCTCCGTTAATGATGAAATGAATGAATCTGATTCTGCTTACTTTCCTGACTTTGAAATAAATTGCGTTGATTCTGATGATGAAGAGATTGATTTCAACGGGGACATCCCCAAAGAAATTCGATCCCTAATCGATAGGGAAGATGAAAGGCATGCTCAGCCTGTAAAAGAAGAAATCGTTTTAATAAATTTGAGAGATGAAGGGAATCCCCGGATGACTCAGATCAGTTTCGCGCTATCCGCTGAAGAGCACGAAGCCCTTGTAAACTTGCTCAAGGAGTTCGAAGATGTGTTTGCATGGTCATACGCAGATATGCCTGGAATCGATCCTGAAATCGTGGAGCACCGGATTCCCCTTTATCCCGATGCAAAACCAAGAAATGTAAATTAAGGCGCATGAGACCTGACTGGGTGCTCAAGATAAAAGAGGAAGTCACTAAACAGATTAACGCTGGGTTCTTAATGGTAACCGAATACCCTCAGTGGGTTGCAAACATCGTCCCCGTGCCAAAGAAAGATGGTAAAATAAGGGTCTGTGTCGATTTCAGAGACCTTAACAAAGCTAGCCCTAAAGACGACTTCTCATTACCACACATTGATGTGCTGGTTGATAATACTGCCGGCCATGCCTTGCTCTCTTTCATGGATTGTTTCTCAAGGTACAATCAAATCCTTATGGCTCCAGAGGATCGGGAAAAGACTACGTTCGTCACTGAATGAGGGACATATTGTTATCGAGTCATGCCCTTTGGACTGAAAAACACAGGATCTACTTACCAGCGGGCCGCCACGGCGTTACTACACGATATGATTCACAAGGAAGTGGAAGTCTACGTTGATGATATGATTATCAAAGCCAAAGAGCGAGAAGGGCATCTGCCAGCACTCAGGAAGTTCTTCAAAAGAATTAGGAAGTATAAGATGCGCCTCAATCCCGCCAAATGCACGTTCGGGGTCACTGCAGGGAAAATGCTCGGGTTCATGATCACCACCTGAGGCATCGAAGTCGATCCATCAAAGATCAAAGCCTTCCTAGAAATGGAGCCGGCTGTAGACACCCCAATCCGGACCTCGGAGAGCCTTTGTCCACCCCGATGAAGAAATAGAGGAAACGATACCTTTGCGAGCTTGAAAAAGGATCTCCCTTAAAACCATAAACCCTTAAACCCAAAAACCCAAGAAACCTGACAAGCCCAGCCAAGCCCAATGAAAAGCCCAAAAGATTCTGGACCACAGGAGGAGGCACCGTGCGGAGACAAACTCAAGCGCACGGCACCTTGAGAATTCAAGGGACCGTGCGCAGCCAAACTCCTCCGCACGGCACCTTGAGCAAAAGCCGGCTCGAAAGTCGCCGGCCACGCCAAGATATGAGCCACGGTGATTAGGCTCGGCCGAAAATGCATACGCCGGCCCGCCCTTGAAAACACCTCCACCATTTGAATTCAAAATCCTTGGCCATTTGCCTATAAATTAACCCCTCCACTCAAGGGAAAGGGGTCCCTCTTAGCCCTTCTTTTGAGTCATTTCTCTTGCCTTTCTCTTGACTCTCTCACTCTTCTTTCTCTCTCTAAGTTCTCAAACCCCTTTTCATTACCACTTCCACTTCCAAGTCTTAAAGGATGTCATTCCCAAAAGACATTCTTTAAGAGCTTTCACTCATCCCTTTCTCATCATTGAAGTTGATCACTCATTAACTTCAAGACCCCATCACCCAAAACACCTAACCTTCACTCACACCCATACTCCCTTTGTCTCATTTAACCTCCTCCATCCACATCCGTGACGGTCCATCCACATCCTTGCATCCACGATCCTTGATCAAGCTCGAAATCAAAGGTATAAACTAGTTTCCTCGGACTAGATTCCGTTCTGGTCCTGAGGGGACCTTTCTGTCAGCAGATCTAATCCCTTTTGGTTAGATCCTGACTCAAAACCTATTTTTATAAAATAAAACCAACAACATCTTGAGTCGGGGAACCGCGCATGCATTGATCGAGCACGGCACCCTGACTCTCAGCGCACGGCATGATGCACACTAGTGCTATTGTGAACAGGCTGACTGGATCTGAGTTTTCCTCTGCTGTGGTTACCTGTTTTTGCTGTTTACTGTTTCTGTAGCTCTTAAAATAAGACCATATCTACAAGCCATGTTCCGGCTCTTCTAAAATCTTTTCAAGATCATCCCAAGTGATCAAAAACGTTGAAAACTACTTTAAAACTACGTTTTGAGAAGGATAATGACGTTCTTGGGATGATCTGACCGCCGTGAGGCTACTCGTGAGTTTTCAAAAGATCTACAGAGAAACTAGTGAGCTAAATGATGTTTTAAAAGACTGTAACAGTCTGACAGCAGAGCAGGTGCCACGCACGGCATGTTGAGATGCCTCGCACGGCATCTCCGAGTGCCGTGATCGGTATTCTGAGGCCCAACAGTCTGACAGCAGAGCAGGTGCCACGCACGGCGTGTTGAGATGCCTCGCACGGCATCTCCGAGTGCCGTGATCGGTATTTTGAGGCCCAACAGTCCGACAGCAGAGCAGGTGCCACACACGGCATGTTGAGATGCCTCGCACGGCATCTCAGGGTGCCGTGAGCGGTATTCTGAGGTCCAAACAGTCTGTTGAATGTTATTTACTTCCATTTATTCATGTCATTTTAGCACGACTGTAGCACTACACGCACGTCAATGTGATATATTTCCCATGTCCTTTCCCCGTTTCGTGCTTTATTAAAGAGCTTGATATTCGAATGATACCGAAGATCTCCCTTTTTGAAAACATCAAGTAGAGACCGGTCTTACAGGCGAATGGGGTGCTTTTAAAGAAAAACCTTCCTCATTCGTGAATGTGGCTCCCGAACCCATTATCTCAGCGTTTTCGCTAGACTTAAAGCCTTTTCAAGCAAACTCTCGGTTTCTCGGATCATCCATCTCGAAAATCCGGGTGGCGACTCTTCGGCGTAAACGCTCATTCTCGAGCCTTGAGGCCCAGTGGCGACTCTGCTGGGGACGAACTTTTATTCAATACTTTTAAAAAAAAAAAAACTGTACAAAAAGTATTGGATAAACAAGAGGGCCAAACTTGAAAGGTGTTTTCTAAAAGGGGATTTTCGAATATTTTCCGGAAGATCAAGCTCTTTTACCCTGTACACTTTGCACCGCACAAGCCTCGCTACGCGTGTTTCGGCTATCTTGCCCGGTTTACCGGTGACAAGCTCTCCCGGGATGCCTAGCAACCCTCGACTATGATGAGCCATCGTGCTGTTCGACCGCTGTCTTGCAATACACTTGACACGGGGTAGTACATCTTGGCTCTAGTCCGGGGAACCCTTTTGAGACCAAAACCAGCCTTTGCACTTATAGATAGCCATAGGACCTTCCCAACTAGGACAGGAACCCATGGCTAGGACTTATGTGTTATATTCTGCTTACGTGCTTTTATTCCTGTACACACGCATCATTCGCACACCATTGCATCTTGTGGGCTAGGGGAATAGGCTTCCTTAGAATTCTTTAGGACCCTCCGGGCAGTCTAGGAGACTGTAAATCCATGGAGTTTGAGATACCTCCGGTGTTTGCCGTGCCCGAACGGCTCCCTTGGTTTGGGTCTAACCTTAAGCGCGTCTGTATCTGGATTCCGGTGGTCATATTGCTCTGTCTCGGATGGTCACGATAAGGAGATTGGCTCGGTTCCCAACAAATGGAATTTAACCTACCTGACGGCACCTACCGGACTATCGAAAATCTTTCTGTACGGACTTCCTAAGTGAGATTTGAACCACGGTAGGTCCACTAGGGCAGTCTAGGAGACTGTAAATCCATGGAGTTTGAGATACCTCCGGTGTTTGCCGTGCCCGAACGGCTCCCTTGGTTTGGGTCTAACCTTAAGCGCGTCTGTATCTGGATTCCGGTGGTCATATTGCTCTGTCTCGGATGGTCACGATAAGGAGATTGGCTCTGGTTCCGACCCGTTCGGAATGTAACCTGCCTGACGGCACCTACCCGGACTACCGGAAATCTTCTGTACGGATGTCTTGAGTGAGATTCGAGCCACGGTAGGTCTTAGGCCTTGTTTCTAGGAGATGGGTAGAGGTAGGGCGAGTATTTGGATTGGTTTTGAGTTGCTCCCTTTTGACTTGTTGCCAGTACTGCCAACATTGATCGCCCGCGAAGAAAAGAGGCTATACCCAATTGGTTTCGTCTATCCCAAAGACTAGTTCGCATAGACACCCTGGAAGGACTCCCACTGTCTGAAAAGGAGGAAGAAGAATCCGTAGCCTCAGTCCCGTCCGAAAATCGTTCATCCATGTCTGACCAAGGAGACGGAATGGAGGAACTTAGGCAGAACATGGCCAACATGGATATCCAGTTTAAGCAATCTCTCGCCGGTGTTGATGCACAACTCAAAGCCGCCGTAACCTCCATAAAAAATGACATGAATATGATAATGGAAAGCATGCAGGAAATCACCGACAAGATCCTGATCAAAGCCTCGCCGCAATCCGAGCAACCACCTAAAGTGGAGATACCAGCAGCTGACCCCAACCTGGCCGCTATCATGGAAAAGATCGGCAAATTGGAGGAATCCGTCCAAGAGACCAAACGGCTTGGAAAAGGAGAAATCGACATGAGGAAACTATGCCTCTTTCCGAATGCCAAACTGCCAGAAAAGTTCAAAGGAGTGGACTTTGCAAAATTCGATGGGACCGGTGACCCAAGAGCCTACTTTCAGGGGTATGTCGGATCCCTCACTATGCGTGGCATCGAAGGAGAAGCTATGGCCCAACTCTTCCATGAATCCTTGTCCGGTCCAGCCCTGCAATGGTTCCTCTCTCTCGAACCATCCAGAAAAGGACTTGGGAAGACATCGGGACAGCTTCGTGGCCCAATATGATTTCAATGTTGACCTGAAAATGACCACGAGGGAGTTGGAAAGCACCAAGATGGGTGAGAAGGAAAGTTTTGCCGACTTTGTGAAGCGTTGGAGGGCAAAGGCAGCCCAGATGCAAAATAAACCTGACCTAAAAGAACAAATACGGATAATAACCAAGAACTTGCCAAGCTCTTTTGCACCGTACATGGTTCTTTCTCAGGCTGCCCCAAATTTCAAAACTTTTTACGATTCTGGATTGGCTGTAGAGGAGGCTCTGTGAGACGGAACTTTGGAGAAGAAAGAGTCAGGCTCCGGATCCAAATCCAAACGGGCATATTCAGGAAACAGCAATGTTCTCTTCGGGAATGCCAATCAGGCAGGAACCTCATCCACAAAACCTGTAGAAGTTAACCAGATTTCTGAAAAGCTAAAATCCCAGAACCGAACCTTCACCCAATTCAGCACTCCAAGGTCCACTCTCCTTAAGAAGCTCACAGACATTGGGGTGCTGAAACCTCTTCCGCCACCACAAACCATTCCGCCAAACCTAAACCAAAACGTCTACTGTGACTTCCACCAAATGCCCGGCCATACCACTGACAACTGCATCCGCCTCCGTCATGAAATCCAGAACCTCATTGACAACAAGGTTGTCGATGCACCACCCACAGATAAACCGAACACCGTCTCAAACCCCCTGCCACAACATAATACCCCCTTCCGTATCAACCAAATCACCCTAGCCAGAAGATCTAAGTCTCCAGGTAACTCGATTCTACCCTATTCACGATCTTTGAACCAATGCCTCGCTTGGAATTCCCGGAGAGATTGCCTTCCATTCTACGGGAATGGGAAGACACGTGGGGAGAAGCCCGATTCTTGCCGATCGGGAAGAATTTGAAGTCGCCAATTTCAAAGAAGCGATTTAACCTTTGTTCGAGGCGGATGGGAGGTTGATTGGCAAAACAACCAGCAGATCCTCTTGATGGATTCTCTTTGTGTGCACTATTCGAAAATCAAGGGGAAGAATACTCGGTCTTCCAAGATGTACCCGAATGGGATTGGGACCCGACCCCGGATGAGTATCAGCTTTTGGCATGGAACGACCCATTGGATACCTTCTCCCTGCCGACACTATTCAGTGAAGAATACCAGCTTGGATACCCACTTGAGATGGCGACATACAACTGGCCGGAACTTGCCCCGCTCCGCCCAGATTTCTCTCATTTTAATGACTTTGTCGTCAACAATCTGTATGAAAACGTGAACCTCACCCCGTACCCAAACCTTCCTGGGTTCAAGGAGGAAGTTGCTAGCAACGGGTTTGACCCAATGGACTACCTCGTGGACGGAGCTGAATCTGAGCCATCAGTCACTTTCCCGAAAGACGCCGAAATTGTCATGATAAACTTATGGGAGGATGAACCAGCAAACTTGTGGGCCAACACTGAAGTGGTTAATGTAAAAGTGGGAAACGAAGAATGGACTGTTAACAAAGCCATGATGGAGGCTGAAAAGTGGACACCCGAAGATCTGTGGGATGATTTGGTTATCGCCGATCTGGCCGCTAATCTACAAGATACAACTATTGGAAACAAGCGTAAAGCCCTGGCCGACCTATGGAGTGAGGAATCGAAGTACCGCCAGATTGATCATCTAACCAGAAGCGGCCGTATTTATCAACCTCCGAACCTCCAAGTTGGGGAACCTTCCAACCCTGCAACCGCAGGGCCCTCTGATCCCTTTACCACTCCGGTCAAGAGCACCTTTCGCCCCTTTGACCCACCGGCTAAGGAGCCTTCCCGACCTGAAAAGAACCTCGAAGGGATGATCAAGCGTCAACTGGAGCAAACCCATGCCAAGATGTCTGTCTGGGATATGTTGGTCCATTCCACACGCCATCGTGAAGGCCTCATCCAAGCACTCTCTCAGCTAAAGGTTCCTTCTGCTATAACTCCCGATGAGCTTGTGGCTCTGATCAAAACCATACCTATCAAACATGCCATCACCTTTACTGATCGAGACTTACCCGCCGAGGGAACTGATCACAATCGTCCGCTGCACATCACCTTGAAGTGCCATGGCAAGTCGGTTCCAGCAATCTTGGTCGATAATGGATCAGCGATTAATGTCTGTCCACTCCGTGTTGCTTACTGTTTGGGATACAAGAATAAAGACTTTTCCCCGTCAGAGGTCAAGGTCCGAGCGTATGACAACACTCGGAGAGACATGGTTGGGACTCTCATGATTCCTATTACCTTCGGACCATATCAGACGGACGTAGAATTCCACGTGGTGAATATCCCCGCCTCTTTCAATCTGCTCTTGGGAAGGCCCTGGCTGCATCGGCCAGACATCATGGCTGTGCCCTCCACACTCCACCAGAAAATTCGGCTGGGACTGGAAACAGGAATGCTTACTATCCACGGAGACTCAGGGATTCATGCCCCTGTTGAGGACAATGCCCCACTCTTGGAAATTCAACACGGGGAAGAAAATATCGCTTTGGGAGGCTTCTCTCTAGACACCTCTCAGTCTATCTACTCAGTTAGAATCGACGATGACTTTGTCATTAGCAACGTCGCCATCAAGATCATGAAAAAGATGTCCTACATGCCAGATTTGAAACTAGGAAAGAACCTCCAAGGCCCCGCAAGTTGAAGCCCAAGACACTCGATGCGCATAACAGCCTTGGTTACTCACCCTCAAGTAGCAGTTAAAGTGAAAAGGGAAACAGCTAGAGGACTACTTTGTCGGAGAAGAAGCAAAGCAGTTTACCAAGGGCCGGAACCATTTTGGCGGAACCATTTTGGGACAAGGAAACCAATACCTTCTGCCAGGATTTGAGATATTCACCAACGATGTCCGGCCAGATAGCGATGAAGAAACTGAGGTTGAGGAAAAGCAGAAAGAGCCCGCTGACTGGATTGAGGTTTTCAGCATGGGTAGTCTCGCAACTCTGTTTAGGGAAGACGAATCAATGGGTACAGCTATGGAAGCAGAAGTGCTGATGATGGAACAAGATACCCCTGAGGACCCGACTTTGTTTATCATGGATGCTGCTGAAGAGTACAAGAACTGGATTTTCATGCCGAGTGCAACCTACCACGAATCGGAGTCCGAGTCTGAATCTGAGTCTGTTAAGTCTATCGAGTCTTCTGCGTCTTCTGAGTCTTCTGAGTCTGTCCAGTCCGAGTTGGTGCCTCTCGGCCCAAACTCCCAGAGTTCGAGGTCGAATCCACCCGTGTGTATGGTGCCCCGAGGCGCGTTGATCATGAAATGAATGAATCTGATTCTCTTACTTCCCCGACTTTGAAATAAATTGCGTCGCCCTGGTGATGAAGAGATTGATTCGATGGGGATATTCCCAAAGAAATTCGATCCCTAATCGACATGGAAGATGAAAAGCGTGCTCAGACCTGTAAAAGAAGAAATTGTTTTAATAAATGAGAGATGGAGAGAATCCGGGATGACCGGATCGGTTCGGCATTATCCGTCAAGAACGCGAAGCTCTTGTAAACCTGCTTAAAGAATTCGAAGATGTGTTTGCATGGTCACATGCCGATATGCCCGGAATCGATCCCGAAATCGTGGAGCATCGGATTCCCCTTTATCCTGATGCAAAGCCGGTAAAACAGAAACTAAGACGCATGAGGCCCGACTGGGTGCTTAAGATAAAAGAAGAAGTCACTAAACAGATTAACGCTGGGTTCTTAATGGTAACTGAGTACCCTCAGTGGGTTGCAAACATCGTCCCCGTGCCAAAGAAGGATGGTAAAATAAGGGTCTGCGTCGATTTCAGGGACCTTAACAAAGCCAGCCCTAAAGATGATTTCCCGCTACCACACATTGATGTGTTAGTCGATAACACTGCTGGTCATGCTCTACTCTCTTTCATGGATGGTTTCTCGGGATACAACCAAATCCTCATGGCCCCAGAGGATCGGGAAAAAACTACGTTTGTCACTGAATGGGGGACGTATTGTTATCGAGTCATGCCCTTCGGGTTAAAGAACGCAGGATCCACTTACCAACGGGCCGCCACGGCATTACTACACGACATGATTCACAAAGAAGTGGAAGTCTACGTTGATGATATGCGTCTCAACCCCGCCAAATGTACGTTCGGAGTCACTGCAGGAAAGATGCTTGGATTCATGATCACCACCCGAGGCATCGAAGTCGACCCATCGAAAATCAAAGCCATCCTAGAAATGGAGCCGCCAAGATCTGAGAAGGATGTAAGGAGCTTCCTCGGCAAGGTGCAATTCATCAGTAGATTCATTGCGAGACTGACCTCAACCTGTGAACCATTGTTCCGCTTACTCAAGAAAGGAGTGCCATTCGTTTGGGATGATAGGTGTCATAAAGCTTTCGAAGCCATCAAGGCCTACCTGCACAAGCCACCGGTATTGACACCGCCTGTAACAGGAAAACCTTTGATCCTATACCTGTCAGTCACTCCATCCGCAATGGGATGCATGTTGGCGCAGGAAGGAGATGATGGGGTAGAAAGGGCCGTTTATTACCTCAGTAAAAAGATGGTCGGACCTGAAGAGCGTTACACTCCCCTAGAAAAGACATGCTGGGCGCTTGTATGGGCTTCCAAGAAGTTGAGACACTACATCTTAGCCTACCCGGTCAGGCTAATATCTCGGATGGATCCCCTAAAGTATCTATTCGAAAAACCGGGCCTCACAGGTAGGATGGCACGGTGGTTGCTGATGTTGGCTGAGTTTGAACTAAAGTATGTCACCCGAAAGTCGGTAAAAGGAAGAGCCGTCGCAGAATTCCTAGCCGATTGCCCAGTCAAAGGAGAGGAGGATGCCGAGTTCAATTTCCCCGACGAAGACATAATGACGGTAACCGAGGACATTTGGCAATTGTACTTTGATGGAGCGGCCAACCAGAAAGGATTTGGAATCGGTGTATTGCTCATTTCGCCCGATGGATCGCACATCCCATTGGCGTTCAAGCTTAACTTTGAAGTCACCAATAACCAGGCCGAGTATGAGGCTTGCATCGTAGGCATGGAGGCAGCCATCGAAATCGGCGCAGAAAAATTGGAAGTTGTGGGGGATTCGAACTTAGTTGTGTCTCAAGCGAATGGTGACTGGAAGGTCAAAGAAGAAAAGCTGAAACCGTATCACCAGGATCTCGAAGATCTCATTCCTCACTTCACCAAAGTGACATTCACTCATGTCCCAAGGTTCAAAAATCAATTTGCAGATGCTTTGGCAACTTTGGCATCAATGGTCGAGATCCCTGTTGGCGTAAAGTTAAGACCAATTGTGATAGAACAAAGGGATATTCCAGTACACCAGCACGTCATGGTAGTCGACGAGCCCGATGATGGCCACCCATGGTATTATGACATTTGGAGGTACGTGGAAAGGGGAGAATACCCCGTGGGAGCAAACAAGGGAGACCGAATCGCCCTCTAGAGGATGGCAACTCAGTACCTTCTATGCGGAGGAAACTTATATCGAAGATCGCCCTGAGGCACACATAAGCTCTGCATCCATGGAGAAGATGCGAAAAGGGTAATGGAAGAAGTTCACGAGGGTGTATGCGGTCCTCACATGAGCGGCATGATGCTTGCAAAGAAAATTCTTAAGCGGGGATATACGGTCCACCATGGAAAGCGAATGTGCAGAAATGCGTGCGAAGGTGTAAAAAGTGCCAAATTCACGCTAACCTCATGCATGTCCCGCCGCACGAGCTGGAACAAATGACCTCGCCATGGCCCTTCTCGACGTGGGGGATTGATGTCATCGGAAGGATAGTACCGGCAGCATCCAACGGTCACATGTTCATTCTGGTAGCCGTCGATTATTTCACGAAATGGGTAGAAGCTGCTTCCTACACCACTTTGACTGCGATTCAAGCCGCACATTTCATCAAGCAAAACATCATTTATCGGTATGGGGTCCCTCAAGCTTTCGTATCTGATAATGGGGTTCATTTCAAAGGACGGGCCCGGGAAGTTCTGGAGAAATTTCAGATCCAGGTGCACAAATCGACGACCTATCGGCCGCAGACCAATGGCGCTGTGGAAGTAGCAAACAAGACAATCAAGGTCATTCTGGAGAAAACTATTCAATCAGCAAGGGACTGGCATGAGCAACTACCCCTGGCCTTATGGGGGTACCACACGTCGGTGCGGACGCCAACAGGAGCAACCCCCTACTCTTTGGTTTACGGGATGGAGGCGGTACTTCCCATTGAGTTGGAAGTCCCATCTCTTCGGACAATGATCGAATGTGAAGTCCAAGAGGCTGAATGGCTGAGCAACCGATTTGAAGAACTTATGCTATTCGGCGAACGCCGGTTGAGGGCTCTTTACCATATCCAGGGGTATCAACGAAGGATCGCACGGGCATTCAACAAGAAAGTGAAACCCAGGAATTTGGTAGAAGGCGACATGGTTTTAAACGAAATCCGAGCTCCAGTCTACGACCCACGAGGAAAGTTTCGACCAAAGTGGTCCGGGCCGTACATCATCAAGACCATCCTTTCCGGGGGAGCTACGCAACTCATCGACTTGGACGGAAATGAATTCTCAACCTTGGTTAACCTGGATCAACTCAAGCGCTATTACCCCTGAGAGAAGCTGGCTAGGCTAAAAAACCGCAAGGGCGGGCAGTCCTAGGCAAAAGTTAGAGCAAAGCCTGCTAGGATGAAAACCCGTCAGGGCATCCTAGGCAAAAGTTAAGGCAAACAATAAATGAGCTCGCTAGACCGAAAACCCGAAAAGGGCGGTTCTAGGCAAAAGTTAGAGCGCAAAAGGAGAGTGTTAAAACCAGAGCGAACCCTACCCTGAACTACGTCATGACCTGATTCCTTCACCGGAAGGATACGTAGGCAGTCTCATGCTGAGACGCGGTCACGATCCATCAAAATAAAAATCAGGTTGAGAAAACTTGAAGAACAAAAATCAAGAAGGGGGAAACCCTCCAAGACTCGTTTTTATTAATACGATTACTTCTACTACATAAGGTTGAGCAAAGCTTTCATAACAAAAGAAGTGCAACATAATGAAAAGGGGTCCTCAATTTATTCAACGGTCAGGGTGGTAGGATTGAGTCAGTTTCCTTGAGCTCCAGCTCTCGCCGCAATGTCCCTCCTAAGCCACTTTCGATAGCTCCCGCGCATCGCCACAGAAGGATAGGGATGTGCATCGGTCACCTCGCGTGTCATCCAAAAGCGCTGGTAATGGCAAAGAACTGAATGACTGAAAAGAGGCAGAACCACGTCCACAAGAACCTCGGCAGGGGCCTCCTGTCTCAAACCTAGCTGTCGCTGGATCCGGTAAGGAATATAGAAGGTGAAAGCTCCCAAGCCAGCAAGAACAACCCACTGAGAGCCCATATAGTGCACTGTCATGGGAGGAAGATCCAGCCATCGACACCTCCAAGCAATGGTCTCCGCTCGCCGGCGTCTGAGAAAATCGACCCACTCGGCCCTGCTCCTATCCTCAAACTCAAAGCATCGCTGAGAGAGTAACCTCGCTTCGTATGCCCAGTTGCCAGGAGAAGTGGTCAGCACGTTCACCTTATCACAAAGCCAAATCTGTGGAAAGAGAGAAAACAAGTAAGAAGCCTTAGATAACCAAGCCGAGCGTTGAGGTAAAAAGATAACGTGGAAGAAACCGAAAAGGAGAGCTGAGTGAAGCCGACCAGGGAGAAGTGGATCCCCCAAAAGTCTCAGTCTCTCTAGAACAAACCTTGTCCAAACCAATCAGCGTCTCGGCCAGGAACCATTGGAATCACATCCCTTCGAGCTTCGATCCGAACATGACATCGCCAACGCCGAGCTAGCATGACCGGCAGAAGGGACCAAGAGATAGGTTGCGAGCAAGCACATGCAGAGAGCAGTCATCCGCCGGGTTTGATAAGTCGTGTCCCCTAGATCACTCGGAGGAGAAAATAGCTCAATGAGGCGCATGACATTGAGATGGCCATTCCTAACCAAGTAGCGGGCAGCACCCTCACCCATCCCGAGGGCCGCGACCAAGACTCTATACGCACTCTCACGTACAGGGGGAATGATGACCTCCCCCGAACCAAAACCCCCGAGGTATGCACGGAACTCCTCGACAGTGGGACAGAGCTCCTGATCGCCAAACCGGAACACGTGAACCTCCGGATCCCAGAAACTCACAGCTGCCCTCAAAAGCTCGGGACGAAGGCGAATGTTGCGAAGGTACCTCATGGAATAGAGACCGTGAGCTCGAAAGTTGAGCCAATCGACACCTTCCATAGAAGCCAACCATGGACGGAGAAAACCGGTAAGGGAGAGAGCCATTTCAAGGAGTAAAGGAAGAAGATGGGACTTGGAGGAGATGAGGAGAATGTGGTATAAGAAAGCTTGAATTTATAGGAGGAGTAGAAGGGACAACTTCAACTTTCAAAGAGCCTCGGGTTTCAAAAGCGCAAGTTTTCCATGAGTCTAACATGGGGAAGAGCTTGGTCAAGTCCTAAAAGGTCCAAAACAGACATGCACTGGTTCAGAAATGCCATTGCATGGGTCAAACCTCAACCCCCGAGCAATCTGCCTTGGAAATCAGCAAAAACTGCAATCTGTCAGGAAAACGGCCTCGCACGGCACCTTGACAGATCGCACGGCATGTTGAAACCAGAGAAATACCACGGCAAGTCAATTAGGGTACCGTGCGAAGGATTCTTACCAGCACGGCACCTTGGGGTATACGCACGGCATGTTGACTCTGTAGTTTTTAGCAGCAACTCCTCAAGAAAGAATCGAGGCCCTACGAAGCACCAACCAGCACCTGAACACACTCCAACGGGTACTTGGGACTTCAGGGATGCTTCATTTCAAGACAACTCCCAGGATTCGTCATCGTGGCACAAAAACTCGATAATGTCCATCTCTTAAGCCATGTCAAAGTATCAAAGTCCATTTCGGGTCGTTTCAAGGCATTCTTCCAAGTCCTACAAGTCATAATGGTCAATAGTGACCTGGCCCAAGTTCCGGTTCGTGTCCAAAGTCAAAACTCGAGAAGGTCGCATGTTAAAGTCAACATTTTCCTACTTTTTGGGTATATTCCAAAGGCAAAGTAGAACTCCCAAGTCACATGTCAAGATTTAAAGGTCGTTATTGCCGTATGCTTGTGTCTGGAGTCAGTTGTGAAGATGCCTATATAAAGTCTGGTGCATAGAGTCAATTTTACCAAGGTTTATCTAGTCGCTTTCTTTGATTTCTATTTCACTGTCAATATGTTTCAATTGTTAATGCATCTCTCTCAAGCCTCACATTCGGTTCAGCGGTTGGTTGCACACCCCGGTTAATGTTTTAGTTATTCAAATTCTCTTCATGCAAACCAGAGGAGATTGAATGGCGTAAACAATGAAAGGATAAAATATCTGTATACATGTCCCAAAGGGGGGCACGATGGCCCAATGATCAATGTCCTATCTACCAAGGGCAAACAGGCGCCCTACAAAAAGAAGCACGCAGGCTCCGTCAAAAGTACAAAGCAAAAGGGAGCTCAACTCTCGTCCTCGCTCTCCTCCTCATCCTCCACAGAAATCTCTCGTCCGCGGGAGAGCTGCTCACCTCGGGAGTGCCCGGTCGCCTGCAGTGCGGTGCCTCGGAAGTAACCTCCGTGTCAACGTCAGAGGCTCAGTGTATCGCCCTCGAGAGATGTCAATAGGCTCGTCCTCGGTCCCTACAGAGCGCCGTGTCTCTTCGGCCGGCTCCTCCGTGAGCCAGCAGAGGAGACCTGTCGTACTATCGGGCGGACGGACTTCGGCCGCAACCCTCGTGTAGCCCCTCCTCTGGCCTACAATGGTATAAGCATTCATATAACATTTGCATCATAATCATAATATAAGCGATCGAAGTAAAGCAATTGACTAAAGCTCGAGAGTGTACCATCGCTCCGCCAACACGAGGCAACACCTCTGGAGGGTGGCCCATGGCGTACTGCCTCACCAGCTGCTCCAGGCCCATCATGGTCTCTGCCATCTCCTTCACGTACCCTGGAGGAGCCTGCAATGAAGGAAATCGATCAGAACATGTGGAAAGAACTAACGAACAAAAGATTGAGAATATGTTATACCTGAGCAAGGAACCCCGGAGCCTCAACAGGAGGACGTGGCACCGCAACCACACCAGGGACTCCCTGAGGGGTCGTCACGTCCACTGTCCAAGAGAGGGCAGAGAGACTAGTGCCACTCGGGCCCGCACCCTCGCTGTGACCTCTGGCACCCTGACCCTTGCTGGCTCTGTCGCCCCTGTCTCTCTTCCGTCCCCTTCTTCCTCCAGCGCCCTCTCGTGGCCGCCTCCCAAGCAGCACGTATCCCCAGACCTGCCATCAGGTACTAAGAGCAGTACTCTGCGTAGTCCGCCGCAAGGCCAGCGCCTGCCTCGAAGAACGGCTCTAGCTCGAGGTCGGCCGTGTAAATCGCTCGACCTCCTCCGGGTATCTTGGTCCGTCCTGCGCACGGGCGAGGAAGCAACCCAGGGACTCGAAAGGCGTCCAGCCTCAACGGCTGGCGTGACATTCGGTCACCCAAGTACCACTTCCAAGCAGTAAGGGGACTCGAGAAGCACCCCCTTGGCAACCACCCTACTCTGCGACGTAGGGGATCTCAAAGCGGTCCCACCCCGCCAGTGGACCTGTCATCAAGAATAAGCAATAATCAAAGCGCTGTCTGAATGGAGATAAGCCAGATAGATATGAAAGCGCTCTAGTACTGATCGGGACGCAGCTCGTCCAAGTAAAGTCGGAAGGCGTCAACTTGCCTCTTCCTCTCTTCACGCCCTTGTACTCGTCGACCCGGCGTAGGGCTCGAGGGAGTATCGTGTCGTCAGGACACGTAGTCTCAGGAGGGTACATCCCTATCACCTCGTACGTCCAAAGCTGCAATTCGAGACATTGAAAGTTAGCACAAGATGTACATTGAATGGATATAAATGGAAAGCTAACTATTCATGAGAAAGGAAACAAGATATACCTTCCAGACCCTCCAGTAGCCTCCCAGGCTCACTCCTGCTCCGCGGGAAAGGGAGCCCATAAAGGCATAGCACGTCCCCAGCGCCGCACCTCCCCAGTCAAAGCGGGCGATCTCCCCGACGTCCCTCAAGGCGGGAAGAAGCGAGAGGTGTACTCGGTTGCGCCTGTTGGGAAACAGGGACGCACCAAGTAAGTATAGCAGAAAACACCTCGCCATCTGCTCCTCCTCCACCCTGTCGGTAAGAGTCTCTCTGTCCAAAACACGAGAAGTCGGGCATGCCGCATCGTCCCCTCGCCCCTCGGCTCGTGCCCAGCATCACCATTTGGAACACCGCTTTGCCTCACTGTGGCGTCAAAGGATAGGGTCACCTCCGACCATGAGACCGATGATCGCCGCAAAGTCCAAGGCGTCACGGTCAGCTCACCAAAAGAAAAGTGGAGGTGTTCGTCGTATCCCACCACCGCTCGGCAGAGCCCTCACCAGGCGGTCGTTGCACACGCCCCTCGCCAACACCCTTACAAACTCCCGAAGCCCGCTTTGCCTAACTATCTCATGAAGCCTCGGGCAACCTTACCCAAAAGCGTCGGCACGGCCAGAACCTCCATAGCACGCAGCGAGATCGCTGTTACAACAAATGGATAAATATTCAGTGAACAGGCATGGCGTGCAATACAATGGTATACTTAGATGCAATGAAATGGGAATACGATGCATTGGAATTTGAAATACTAGAGATATTTAAAGTATACCTCGTCTCGTCGCAAGGAAAGGTGCTGCTGAGGGTCCTCAAGACCAGAGCCTCGTCGTAAGTCGGTCTCCTCGGAGTGTAGGGTCGAAAAGTGAGGGCACCACCGCGTGCTTGAAAGAGCACGTAAACCGCCTCGTCGTAGGGCCCCCCTGCAACGCCAGTCGCCTCGGCCACCACAGTGACTCGAGAGCCATCACCCCGGCCTCCTCGGCTCGCCTCCCTCAACCTCCGGCTCTCTAACACCCCGGTCCTAAGCCCGACTGCGGCTCCGCCTCACGGGCCGCAGTAAAGCGTCCCCAACCCAGAAACACATTGCACTAACTCCGCCGTCCTCCATGGGCCTTTGTCCCCAGTGTAGTCACCCATGCCTACGGGGCGTGACGACTCTGCACCCGCCACTGCCCACAAACAAGGGCGGTGTGTCCTCCACCACCAGCTCCGCCACTGGCTCTACCGCCGGCTCGTCGCTGACGATGGGGCCTTCCCAGTCGACCCGAGGCTCCCTCACAGGAGAAGCCTCTGTCTCTTCTACCACCGGGTCTAAACCACCACCACCGTGGCCCTCCGTGGCCCTCTCCTCCACGCTAGCCGCCGCCTCCAACCGGCCCGAAACCTCTGCATCACTCATCGACTCCACTGCACCCGTAGTCCCCGTCTCCTGGCCGTACCCGGCCAATGCTCCACCGTCACCGTCGCCACCATCACTGCCAAACACCGCGGCAGCCCCGGCCGCGGTCTCCTCGACCAATGCCGGCTGCCCAAGGGCCCCTGGCTCAGCCCCAACTGTCGTGCCATCCTCCGGAAGGGCAGGAGGTGGTGTAGCCTCGGCCCGGAGTAATGTGTCGTCACCAGAAATATCACCTGGCTCCATGATCAATGTATATGAGAGAGAGAGAGAGAGAGCAGTCCAGAGAGAGAGAGCACAGCGAGAGAGAGAGGGAGCAGCGAGAGAGAGAGATGATCGAGAGAGAGGGAGCAGCGAGAGAGAGAGAGATGATCGAGAGGGAGAGAGATGATCGAGAGAGAGACCGAGAGAGAGAGGGAAATTTCGAAGTGGGGTGTACTGTGTACACCCCGCGTATATATATATATCCCTCTAACCGGTTCGCCTGGAAATCGACTTTGGACCGGGTTCAAAGCTTCCCTGGCCGCACGGCACGTTGAACGGGTCGCACGGCACCCTGGACGAACATCCAATGCCTCCAGTTTACGATACCGTGCGTACCTAAATCGGCTGCGCACGGCATGGCGATTTGTTTCGACAGTTTGGTTCTTGAAAACAGTTTGTGGCGTTTCCGTGTTTGATTTAATTAGAAGTTTGAATGCAGAATGAAAGAAAAAGAAAGGGACTTTTCATTCAATAAACACCCGGGGTAACCCCCGGGATTTGTCATTACATTGTTCAAAAAAAAAGGGAAGAAAGAAAAGAAAAAACAACAAAAACATAAGGAATGGGCCTACTGCCCTTTCTTCTTCTTAATCCTACTTCTTCTCCCCCTCGTCCTCCTCAGTCGCTGCCCCCGTCCGAGGCATCGTCCGCCCTATCCGAACGGTCATCCGAACCGTTCGGATTTCCCTCCGAATCCTCCGCGGACTCCTCCGGTTCGCGCCCAAGGACAGAATCTGGATCGTCTTTATCGTCCAATTGATCAAACGTGAAGTCTTGAAGGTTGGTGACGGCACGACGAAGGGTGCGGATGGTGGAAATAAGCCTTGCGATTTGCTCGTTCAATTGTTCAATCTCCCCCCGGAAGAAGGCCATCTCGGCCTCTAGAGCCTCGACGCGGGCCGCAAGACGGCTGCTGTCCATGTCAAAGCTTCGAAGAACGACCTGTTTTTCGTAGAAAGAAGTGAAGAAAGAAGAGAAACTTTGGAGTTTTGTTGGTGGTGCATGGAATATGGCACCCCCCATGCTTATAAAGCCGTCCCAGCCAACGAAAGGGCACACCTGAATTAATGGCACCCTCAAACCTGCCAACTGTTCTCGGAAATCGAAGGGATGCTTGGAAGATCGAGGTGCCGCGCGACCTCGACCTTGACCGCACGGCATCTTGATGCCAGAAGTTTAAATACTTTCTTGAAAATCGATCCGGCCAGCCACCAAAATCCTCTTGGAACTCAATTCTCAGCCGTTTTGCAGCAAAAATCCCCTGGGATGTCGTGCATTGGTTGTAGCACCACTTGATTCCTCGGGGATTCGTCATATTCGCCATTTCTTCAATATTCGGGGCCCGCCGTAACCGGTTTCTGGTTCTAAATTGAATTTTTCGCCTCCCGAGGGCTCGTCTCACCTCTTAAAAATTCTAAATTGAATTTTTCGCCTCCCGAGGGCTCGTCTCACCTCTTAAAAATTCTAAATTGAATTTTTTTCGCCTCCCGAGGGCTTGTCTCAAGTTTCTCTAAATTGAATTTTTCGCCTCCCGAGGGCTCGTCTCACCTCTTAAAAATTCTAAATTGAATTTTTCGCCTCCCGAGGGCTCGTCTCACCTCTTAAAAATTCTAAATTGAATTTTTCGCCTCCCGAGGGCTCGTCTCACCTCTTAAAAATTCTAAATTGAATTTTTCGCCTCCCGAGGGCTCGTCTCACCTGTTAAAAGTTCTAAATTGAATTTTTCGCCCTCCGAGGGCTCGTCTCACCTCTTAAAAATTCTAAATCGAATTTTTCGCCTCCCGAGGGCTCGTCTCACCTCGTAAAAATTCTAAATTGAATTTTTCGCCCTCCGAGGGCTCGTCTCACCTCTTAAAAATTCTAAATTGAATTTTTCGCCTCCCGAGGGCTTGTCTCAAGTTTTTCACGAATGTTTTGCATGACACACCACACCGCAAGCACTTCTTTGCATAAGTTTGTCCTCCGGGACTTGTTTTCTCGCATTGCATCGTCCCGGTTGAACTACGCTGGTCTGATCCCTACAATGGGGTACGTAGGCAGCTCCCCGAGTGCAACCACCATCGTTATTTACTTGCATTTTTGTTTTGTCTCCGTCGAAGGCACTAGAGCAACGGATTGGGATGCCTATTCTTTAAGCGTCACTCGTACCAACTAATGGTATCCGAGTTACGTTAAAGAGGACTAACCGTAGACACCCCAATCCGGACCTCGGAGAGCCTTTGTCCACCCGATGAAGAAATAGAGGAAACGATACCTTTGCGAGCTTGAAAAGGATCTCCTTAAAACCATAAACCCTTAAACCAAAAACCCAAGAAACCTGACAAGCCCAGCCAAGCCCAATGAAAAGCCCAAAAGATTCTGGACCACAGGAGGAGGCACTGTGCGGAGGCATATTCAAGCGCACGGCACCTTGAGAATTCAAGGGACCGTGCGCAGCCAAACTCCTCCGCACGGCACCTTGAGCAAAAAGTGGTGGCTCAAAGTTGTCGGCCATGCCGATGAGCCACGGTGATGATTGGCTCACCGAAAATGCACTTCCGGCCCGCCTAAAACACCTCCACCATTTGAATTCAAAATCCTTGGCCATTTGCCTATAAATTAACCCCTCCACTCAAGGGAAAGGGGTCCCTCTTAGCCCTTCTTTTGAGTCCTTTCTCTTGCCTTTCTCTTGACTCTCTCACTCTTCTTTCTCTCTCTAAGTTCTCAAACCCCCTTTTCATTACCACTTCCACTTCCAAGTCTTAAAGGATGTCATTCCCAAAAGACATTCTTTGAGAGCTTTCACTCATCCCTTTCTCATCATTGAAGTTGATCACTCATTAACTTCAAGACCCCATCACCCAAAACACCTAACCTTCACTCACACCCATACTCCCTTTGTCTCATTTAACCTCCCCCATCCACATCCGTGACGGTCCATCCACATCCTTGCATCCACGATCCTTGATCAAGCTCGAAATCAAAGGTAAAAACTAGTTTCCTCGGACTAGATTCCGTTCTGGTCCTGAGGGGACCTTTCTGTCAGCAGATCTAATCCCTTTTGGTTAGATCCTGACTCAAAACCTATTTTTATAAAATAAAACCAACAACATCTTTGAGGTCGGGAACGCGGTGTTGATCGACATACGGCACCCTGACTCTCAGCGCACGGCATGATGCACACTAGTGCTATTGTGAACAGGCTGACTGGATCTGAGTTTTCCTCTGCTGTGGTTACCTGTTTTTGCTGTTTACTGTTTCTGTAGATCTTAAAATAAGACCATATCTACAAGCCATGTTCCGGCTCTTCTAAAATCTTTTCAAGATCATCCCAAGTGATCAAAAACGTTGAAAACTATTTTAAAACTACGTTTTGAGAAGGATAATGACGTTCTTGGGATGATTTGACTGCTGTGAGGCTACTCGTGAGTTTTCAAAAGATCTACAGAGAAACTAGTGAGCTAAATGATGTTTTAAAAGACTGTAACAGTATGACAGGTGCCACGCACGGCATGTTGAGATGCCTCGCACGGCATCTCCGTGTGCCGTGAGCGGTATTCTGAGGCCCAACAGTCTGACAGCTGCCACGCACGGCGTGTTGAGATGCCTCGCACGGCATCTCCGAGTGCCGTGATCGGTATTTTGAGGCCCAACAGTCCGACAGCAGAGCAGGTGCCACACACGGCATGTTGAGATGCCTCGCACGGCATCTCAGGGTGCCGTGAGCGGTATTCTGAGGTCCAAACAGTCTGTTGAATGTTATTTACTTCCATTTATTCATGTCATTTTAGCACGACTGTACAGATAGCACCACCTGCACGTCAATGTGATATATTTCCCATGTCCCTTTCCCGTTTCGTGCTTTATTAAAGAGCTTGATATTCCGAATGATACCGAAGATCTCCCCTTTTTGAAAACATCAAGTAGAGACCGGTCTTACCGGGCGAATGGGGTGCTTTTTAAAGAAAAACCTTCCTCATTCGTAATGTGGCTCCCGAACCCATTATCTCAACGTTTTCGCTAGACTTAAAGCCTTTTTCAAGCAAACTCTCGGTTTCTCGGATCATCCATCTCGAAAATTCGGGTGGCGACTCTTCGAGCGAAGCGCTCATTCTCGGGCGCGGGAGCCCACACCGGCGCGATCCGAGAAGGATGTAAGGAGTTTCCTTGGCAAGGTGCAATTCATCAGTAGGTTCATTGTAAAGTTGACCTCGACTTGCGAACCCCTGTTCCGCCTGCTCAAGAAAGGAGTGCCGTTCGTTTGGGATGATAGGTGCCAGAAAGCTTTTGAAGCCATAAAGGCCTCCCTGCACAAGCCGCCGGTGTTGACGCCACCCGTAACAGGAAAACCTTTGATCCTATACCTGTCAGTCACTCCGTCTTTGATGGGGTGCATGTTAGCACAGGAAGGAGACGATGGGGTTGAAAGGGCAGTTTACTACCTCAGTAAGAAGATGGTTGGGCGTGAGGAGCGCTGTACCCCCTTAGAAAAGACATGCTGGGCACTTGTGTGGGCTTCCAGGAAGTTGAGACATTATATGCTAGCCTACCCGGTGAAGTTGATATCTCGAATGGATCCCCTGAAATATCTATTTGAGAAACCAGCTCTCACAGGTAGGATGGCATGGTGGTTGTTGATTTTGGCCGAATTCGAGTTAAAATACGTCACCCGAAAGTGAGTGAACGGAAAAGCCGTCGCTGAATTCCTAGCCGATTGCCCAGTTGAGGGAGGAGAGGATGCTGAATTCAATTTCCCCGATGAAGACATAATGATGGCGGCTGAGGATGTTTGGCTGTTGTACTTTGATGGAGCAGCCAATCAGAAAGGGTTCGGAATTGGTGTATTGCTTATTTCACCCAATGGATCGCACATCCCATTGGCGTTCAAGCTTAACTTTGAAGTCACCAATAATCAAGCAGAATACGAAGCTTGCATCGTGGGCATGGAGGCAGCCATAGAGATCGGTGTAGAAAAGCTGGAGGTAGTGGGAGATTCGAACTTGGTTGTATCCCAGGCGAATGGCGACTGGAAAGTCAGGGAAGAAAAGTTGAAACCGTTTCATTAGGATCTCGAAGACCTCATCCCTCATTTCAGCAAGGTGACATTCTCTCATGTCCCAAGGCTCAAAAATCAATTTGCAGACGCTTTAGCAACTCTAGCATCCATGGTCGAGATCCCCGTTGGCGTAAAGTTAAGGCCAATTGTGATAGAACAAAGAGATACTCCGGTACACCAGCATGTCATGGTGATCGACGAGCCCGATGATGGCCGCCCATGGTATTATGATATTTGGAGATATGTGGGAAGAGGAGAGTACCCCATAGGAGCAAGTGAGAAGGACCGAATCGCTCTTCGAAGAATGGCTGCTCAATACATTATCTGCGGGGGAAACTTATATCGAAGATCGCACTGTGGCATGCACAAATTGTGTATTGATGGAGAGATGCAAAAAGAGTAATGGAAGAAGTCCACGAGGGTGTATGCGGTTCCCACATGAATGGCATAATGCTTGCCAAGAAAATCCTCAGGCAATGATATTTCTGGTCCACCATGGAAACAGAATGTGTGGAATATGTCCGAAGGTGTTGGAAATGCCAAATTCAAGCCAACCTCATGCATGTCCCACCGCATGAGCTGCAACAAATGACCTCACCATGGCCTTTCTCGACATGGGGAATTGACGTCATTGGGAGAATAGTACCGGCAGCATCCAATGGTCACAAGTTCATTTTGGTAGCCGTCGACTATTTCACGAAATGGGTAGAAGCTGCTTCCTACACCACTTTGACCGCAGTTCAAGTTGCACACTTTATCAAGCAAAATGTCGTCTACCGGTACGGGGTCCCTCAGGCTTTCGTATCTGATAATGGAGTTCATTTCAAAGGGCGAGCTCGAGAAGTATTAGATGAGTTCCAAATTCAAGTGCACAAATCGACGACTTATCGGCCGTAGACCAATGGCGTCGTGGAAGCAGCGAACAAGACGATCAAAGCCATCCTGGAGAAAACTATTCAATCTGCAAGGGACTGGCATGAACAACTACCCCTGGCTTTGTGGGGGTATCGCACATCTGTGCAGGCACCGATGGGAGCAACCCCCTACTCTTTGGTTTACGGAATGGAAGCAGTACTCCCCATTGAGTTGGAAGTCCCATCGCTTCGGACTATGATTGAGTGTGAAGTCCAAAAGACAGAATGGTTGAGTAATCGATTCGAAGAACTCATGCTGTTTGATGAACGTCGGTTGAGGGCTCTTTACCACATCCAAGGGTATCAACGAAGGATTGCACGGGCATTTAACAAGAAGGTGAAACCCAGGAACTTAGCAGAAGGTGACATGGTTCTGAAGGAAATTCGGGCTCCAGTCTATGACCCACGGGGAAAGTTTCGACCAAAGCGGTCCGGGCCATACATTATCAAAACTATCCTATCTGGAGGAGCTACGCAACTCATCGACTTGGACGGATATGAATTCTCAACTTTGGTCAACCTGGATCAACTCAAGCGCTATTACCCCTGAGAGAAGCTGTCTAGGCTGAAAAACCGCAAGGGCGGGCAATTCTAGGCAAAAATTAGAGCAAAGCCTGCTAGGATGAAAACCCGTCAGGGCATCCTAGGCAAAAGTTAAGGCATGAAATAAATGAGCTCGCTAGGCCAAAAACCCGAAAGCGCAGTTCTAGGCAAAAGTTAGAGCGCAAAAGGAGAGTGTTAAAACCAGAGCGAACCCTACCCGGAACTACGTCATGACCTGATTCCTTCGCCAGGAGGATACGTAGGCAGTCTCACACTAAGGACCGGTCACGATCCATCAAAATAAAAATCTAGGTTGAAACGGCTTGAAGAACAAAAGTCAAGGAGGGGGAAACCCTCCAAAACTCGCTTTTATTAATACGATTACTTCTACTACATGAGGTTGAGCAAAGCTTACAAAATAAAAGAAGTACAACATAATGAAAATGGGTCCACAATTTATTCAACGGTCAGGGTGGTAGGATCGAGTCAGTTTCCTTGGGCCCCAGCCCTTGCAGCAATGTCCCTCCTAAGCCACTTACGATAACTCCCGCACATCGCCACAGAAGGGTAGGGATGTGCATCGATCACCTCGCATGTCCTCCAGAAGCGTTGGTAATGGCAAAGAACTGAATGGTTGAAGAAAGGCCGAACCACATCCACGAGAACCTCTGCGGGAGCCTCCTGCCTCAAACCTAGCTGACGCTGGATACGGTAAGGGATGTAGAAGGTAAAGGCCCCCAAACCAGCAAGAACGACCCACTGAGGACCCATGTAATGCACTATCATGGGAGGAAGATCCAGCCATCGACACCTCCAAGAAATGGTCTCAGCCCGCAGGCGCCGGAAGAAATCAGCCCACTCGGCCCTGCTCCTATCGGCAAATTCGAAACATCACTGAGAAAGCAACCTCGCCTCATATGACCAGTTGCCAGGAGGAATGGTCAGCACATTCAACTTGTCGCAAAGCCAAATCTGTGGGAAGAGAGAAAACAAGTAAAAAATTGTAGAAAACCAAACCGAGTGTGGAGGTAAAACGAGAACGTAGGAGAAACCCGAAAAAGGAGAGTTGAGTGAGAAGTCAACCTGTAGGAGGAGAGGGCTGCCCCCGAAAGTCTCGGTCTCTCCAGAACGAACCTTGTCCAAACCTATCAATGTCTCAGCCAAAACTGTCGGGATTACATCCTTTCGGGCCTCAACCTGAACGGCGACGCTAACCAACGCCGAACTAGCATGTCCGGCAGAAGGAACCAAGAGGTAGGCCGCAAGCAGGCACATGCAGAGGGCGGTCATGCGCCGGGTCTTATACACCATATCTGTAAGATCACCAGAAGGAGAAAACAGCTCAATAAGGCGCATGGCGTTAAGATGGCCATTTCTGACCAAATAGCGAGCAGCACCATCACCCAGTCCAAGGGTCGCAGCCAGAACTCGATAAGCGCTCTCGCGCACAGGAGGAATGATGACCTCCCTTGAACCAAAACCCTCGAGGTACGCACGGAACTCCTCGACAGTGGGACAGAGCTCCTGATTGCCAAACCAGAACACATGGACCTCCGGATCCCAGAAACTCGCAGCTGCCCTTAAAAGCTCTGGACGAAGGCGAATGTTGCGGAGGTATCACATGGAATAGAGGCCGTGGGCTCGGAAGTTGAGCCAATCAATGCCTTCCATGGAAGCCAACCATGGACGAAGCGAACCGGTGAGAGAAAGAGCCATTTCAAGGAGTAAGGAAAGAAGATAGGAGTTGAATGAGGTGAGGAGAATGTGGTATGAGAGAGCTTGAATTTATAGGAGGAGTGGGGAGGACAACTTCAACTTTCAAAGAGCCTTGGGTTCCAAAAGTGCACATTTTCCATGAGTCCTACATGGGGAAAAGCTTGGTCAAGTCCTAAAAGGTTCAAAACAGACATGCACTGGTTCAGAAATGCCATTGCATGCGACAAACCTCAACCTTCAAGCAATTTGCCTTGTAAAATAGCAAAACTGGAATCTGTCAGGACAGGCGCCTCGCACGGCACCTTGCCGCATCGCACGGCATGTTGAAACCAAGGAAATTCCATGGCACAGTGATTAAGGTACAGTGTGATAGATCCAAACCCGCGCGGCATCCTGAGTATCCGCACGGTACCTTGACTCTGCATTTCGGCAGTTTTTGGCAGCAACACATCAAGATGGAATCAGGGCACTATGAAGCACCAACAAGCACCTAAACACACTTCAACGGGTATTTGGGACTTCAAGGATTTTTCGTTTCGAGACAACTCCCGGGATTCGTCATCATGGCATGAAAACTTGATAAAATCCGTTTCTTAAGCCATGTCGAGGTATCAAAATCCGTTTCAAGTCATTCCAAGCTGATTTTCTGTGTCCTATAGGTCATAATGGTTGAAAGTGACTTAGTCCAAGTTCCGGTTCGTGTCCAGAATCAAAACTCGAGAATGTCACATGTTAAAGTCAACGTTTTCCTGCTTTTTGAGTATATTCCAAAAGCAAAGCAGAATTTCCGAGTCTCATATCAAGATTTAAAGATCGGAGTCGGTTACGAAGGTGTCCATATAAATTCTTGTGCACAGAGTCAATCTTTCAAAGGTTTATCAAATTACTTTCTTTGATTTCTATTCCATCGTCAATATGCTTTAATTATTAATGCGTCACTCGTCGTAAACCTCACATTCAGCTCAATCTCTCGCATCAGCGGCCAGTTGCACATCTCAGTCAATGTTTTAGTTATTCAGTTTTCTTTATACAAACACAAGAAGATTGAATAACATAAACAATGGAAGAACAAATCTCTGTACATAAATCCCAAAAGCATCCACGAGTCGAAGTACAAAAAAAATATGATAACCCAATTATCAAAACCTTATCTACCAAAGGCAAACAGATGCCCTACAAAAGGAAGCACACAGGCTCCGTCAAAAGAACAAAACAAAGGAGGAGCTCAACTCTCATCATCCCTATCCTCGCTCTCCTCCTCGTCCTCCTCAGAAATCTCCTCAGCCACTGGGGAGCTGCTCGCCTCCTGAGTGCCAGTCACTCTGGGCACGGTGCCTCCTGAGGTGGCCTTCAGGTCGACATCCGTGGGCTCGGGAGTCTCGTCCTCAGAGACGTCTATAGGCTCGTCCTCGGTCCCCGCTGAATGTCGCGCTCTCTTCGATGGCGGCTCCTCCCGAGAGCCGGCAGAGGAGACTTGTGGCACTGGGAAGCGAACGGACTTTCGCCGTAACCCTTGTGTAGCCCCTCCTCTGGCCTGCAATGGTATAACATTCACATAACATTTGCATCATAATATAAGCAGTAGAAGTAAAGTGAATGACTAGGGTTCGAGAGTTTACCATAGTCCCGCCAGTACGTGGCAATACCTCCGGAGGATGGCCCATGGCATACTGCCTCACCAGCTGCTCCAGGCCCATCATGCCCTCCGCCATCTCCTTCACATACCCTGGGGGCACCTGCAGTGAAAGAGTCGATCAGAACATGCGAAAAGGCGAATTTACGAAGGAATGAAAACACGTCATACCTGAGCAAGGAACTCTGGAGCCTTAACTGAAGGGCGTGGCACTACAACCAGGCCAGGGGCTCCCTGAGGGATCGTCACGTCCACTGTCTAAGAAAGGACAGGGAAGCTAGCGCCGCTCGGGCTCGCACCCTCACTGTAGCCTCCGTCTCCGTGGCCTCCGCCTTCGCTGCCTCTGTCACCTCTATCTCGTCTCCTTCCCCTTCTTCCTCCGACGCCACCTTGCGCCACTTCCCAAGCAGCGCGTATCCCCAAACTCGGCATCAAGTACTGAGCATGGTACTCAGCGTAGTCAGCAGCCAGACTGGCACCTGCCTGAAAAAACGGCTCCAACTCACGGTCTGGCCATGTGAACTGCTCGATCTCTCTCCGCGTGTACTGGTCTGTCCTCTGCACCAGAGTAGGAAGCGGCCCAGGGACTCGAAAAGCGTCCAACCTCAGCGACTGGCGTGACACTCAGTCACCCAAGTACCACTGCCAGCCGTAAGGGGACTCGAGAAGCACTCTCCCCCTAGCGACCTCCCTACTCTGTGCAACGTAGGGGATCTCAAAGCGGTCCCAGACCCGCCAGCGGACCTGTCATCAAGAATGAGCAATATCAAGATGCTGTTTGAAAGAAAATGAGCAGAAAAGCTATGGAACAGATATAGAAATGCCTTAGTACCTGATCAGGACGCAGCTCATCCAAGTATAGACAGAAGGCATCTAGCTTGCCTCTTCCCCTCTTCACTCCCTTGTACTCCGTCGACTAGCACAAGGCCCGAGGGAGTATCGTGTCGTCGGGACACGTGGTCTCGAGAGGGTACATCCCTATCACCTCGTACGTCTAAAGCTGCAATTCAAGACATTGAAAGTTAGCACAAGATATACATTGAATGAATGTGAATGGAAAGCTAACTATTCATAAGAAAGGAAATGAGATATACCTCCCAGACCCTCTAGTAGCCTCCGAGGCTCACTCCTGCCCGCGAGAAAGAGTCGCGAGAAAGAGAACCCATGAAGGCGTAGCACGTCCCCAGTGCTGCACCTCCCCAGTCGAAACGGGCGATCTCCCCGACGTCCCTCAAGGCCGGGAGAAGTGAAAGGTGTACCCGGTTGCGACTGTTGGGAAACAGGGACGCACCGAGTAAGTATAACAGAAAGCACCTCGCCATCTGCTCCTCCTCCACCCTGTCAGTCAGAAGCCCCTCTGTCCAAAACCCGAGTAGCTAAGCATACTTCGCGTCGTCAGCCTCCGCCCTCAGCTCGTATCCCAGCATCGCCTGTTGGAACGCCGCCTGCCTCCCTGTGGCAGCGTCAAAGGGAATAGGGTCACCTCCGACCCTGAGACCAGTGATCGCCGCGAAGTCCAACGGCGTCACGGTCAGCTCGCCAAAGGAGAAATGGAGGGTGTTCGTTGTGTCCCACCACCTCTCAGCCAAAGCCCTCACCACTGGGCGGTCATTGCACACGCCCCTCGCCAGTACCCCAACAAACTCTCCGAAGCCTGCCTGCCTCACTATCCCCTGCACAGCCTCGGGCAACCTCTCCCAGAATGTCGGCACAGCCACCGAACCTCCGTAGCACGAGAGCGAGACCGCCTGTTGCAACAAATCAGCAGTATTTAGTAAACAAACATGGCATGCAATACAATGGTAAACTTGGATGCAATGAAATGGAAATACAACGCATTGGAATCTGAAATACTGATATTTAAAGTATACCTCGTCTCGCCGCAAGGAAAGGTGCTGCTGAGGGTCCCTCAGAACTAGAGCCTCGTCGTACGTAGGCCTCCTCGGTGTGTAACAGTCGAAAAGCGAAGGCACCACCACGTGCTGAAAGGGCACGTAGGTCGCCTCGTCATAGGCCCCTCATCCCTGCAAGGCTTGCATCGCCTCGTCCACCACAGTGCTGCGAGGGGCCATCACCCCTCGGGCCTCCTCGTCGACTCGCCTCTCCTCAGCCTCCGGCTTTCTAGCACCCCCAGTCCCGAGCTCGGCCTGTAACTCCGCCTCGCGGGCCGCGAGTAAAGCATCTGCTAACCCAGGAAACCTATACACTACCTCCAGCACGTCCTCCATGGACGCCGTCGCTAAGTAGTCACCCATGCCTATGGGGCGTGACGACCCTGCACCTGCGCCGCTGCCCACGAACATGGGCGGTGTGTCTTCCACCATCGGCTCTACCGCCGGCTCGTCCGCAACAATGGGGGCCTTCCCCAAGTCAGTCTGGGCCTCTCTCACAGGAGAGGTCTCTACCTCCTCTACCACCTGGTCTAAACTACCACTGCCGGGACCCTCCGTGGTCCTTTCCTCCACGCCAACAACTGCCTCTGACCGGCCCGAAACCTCGGCGCCGCCCCTCGACTCCACTGCACCTGGAGTCTCCGTCTCCTGGCCATACCCGGCCAACACCGCACTGCCACCATCATCATCGCCGCTACCGACCATTGCAGCGGCCGGGGCCGTGGCCTCCTCGGCCAATGCCGCCTGGTCCGAGACCCCTGTGGTCTCCGAAACGACCTCAGCCATCGTAACACCCTCCGAAGCGGTCGGAGGCGGTGTAATCTCAATCCGTGGTGAATGATCGTCTCCGAGTGTTTCACCGCTATCCATTTACGAGAGAGAGAGAATGCAGTTAGGAGAGAGAGAGAACATCAGTGAGAGAGAGAGAATGACGAGAGAGGGAGAGGGATGGTCGAGAGGGAGAGAGAGAATGATCAAGAGAGAGATACCTGGAGAGAGAGAGATGATCGAGAGAGAGAGAGAGATACGTTGGGAGAGAGAGATAGCAGAGACTGAGAGAGAGAGAGAGAGGGATATTCGAACGTGCGGGGTGTACTGTATACACCTCGCGTATTTATATATTCCTCTGAACCGGTTCGCCTGGAAATCGATTTTGGACCGGGTTCGAAGCTGCTCAACCGCACGGCACCTTAGCATAGGCGCACGGCATGTCGAGTGAATTCGCAGTCCTTTTGGTTCGAGGTGCCGCGCGTCCGTAAATTGGTTGCGCGCGGCATGTCAATTTGTTTCGACAGTTTGCTTCCTGAAAGCAGTTCGTGGCATTTTCATGTTTGATTCGATTGAATTGGGAGACAAATGCAGGTAGAAGGAGGAAGAAAGGACTTTTCATTAATAAAACCCGGGGTAACGCCCGGGATTTGCCATTACATTTCAAAAAACAAAAAACAAAAAAACAACAAACAAAAACAGAATTCGGGCCTACTGCCCTTCTTCCTTCTTCTTCTTCTTCCTCCTCTCCTCCAGCCCCCCCGTCTCAGTCGCTCGCCCCGTCTGAGCGATCATCCGAACCGTTTGGATTCCTCTCGGAATCTTCCGCAGAGTCGTCAGTCCCGCGCTCCGGTGCGAATTCAGGGGCGTGCTTGTCATCCAGTTGGTCAAAGGCGAAGTCCTGCAAGTTGGAGACGGCACGGCGGAGGGTGCGAATGGTAGTGATAAGCCTCACGATCTACGCGTTCAGTTCTTCAATCTCCCCACGATAGAAGGCCATCTCGGCCTCCAGAGAGACGACTCGTGATGTCAAGTCGTTGTTTGCCTTGATAGAAAGATGGGCCGGTCTTGAAAATACAGAGGGATGCGAAGAGTTTAGAGAAGTTTTGTTGGTGGTGCATAGGGTAGGGCATCCCCCATGCTTATAAAAAGGCCCCGGCCGACGAAGGGGCACGCCTGCATTAATCAGTACCCTTAAACCTGCCAACTGTTCTCGGAAATCGAAGGGGTGCCTGGAAAAGAGAGGTACCGTGCGCCGTGAATCTTACCCGCACGGCACCTTGGCTTCAGGAGATTCAATGCTTTCTCGGAAATTGATCCAATCAGCCACCAAAATCCTCTTGGAAACTCAATTTTCAGCCGTTTTGCAGTAAAAGTCCCTTAGAATGTTTTGCATTGGTTATGGCACCATTCGATCCCCCGGGAATTCGCCGTAGTCGCCTTTTTCTCGGTATTAGTCCTCCGGGACTTGCTGTGATTGGTCTCTGAATTTTTAATCTAATGTTTTTTTTTAGCTCAACATATTTTCCCCAGCAGGTCAAAAAAAATTCAAAGTCTACTTTTCGCCTTCCGAGGGCTCGTCTCAAAAATTCAAAATTTAATTTTCGCCTTCTGAGGGCTCGTCTCAAAAATTCAAAATTCAATTTTCGCCTTCCGAGGGCTCGTCTCAAAAATTCAAAATTCAATTTTCGCCTCCCGAGGGCTCATCTCAAAAATTCGAAATTCAATTTTTGCCTTTTGAGGGCTCGTCTCAAAAATTCAAAATTCACTTCTTCGCCTCCCGAGGGCTCATCTCGCTTTTTCGTCTCTGGAGCCATGGTCTAACGGACCTAACGTCTCTTCGTCTCTAGAGCCACGGTCTAACAGACCTAACGTCTCTTTGTCTCTCGAGCCACGGTCTAACGGACCTAACGTCTCTTCGTCTCTCGAGCTACGGCATAACCAACCTAAAGTCTCTGCTCGTCTCAGTTTTTGCTCCCCGAGGGCTCGTCTCGAATTCTTCGCAATATTTGCATGACACACGACACCACAAGCACTTCATTGTTGCCTCTGCACGATTTTGTCCTCCGGGACTTGTTTTCTCGCATTGCATTGTCCCAATCGAACTACGCTGGTCTGATCCCTACAACGGGGTACGTAGGCAACTCCCCAAGCGCGACCACCATCGTTATTTACTTGCATTTTTTGTTTTGCCTCCGTTCAAAGGCTCTAGAGCAACGGATTGGGATGCCTATTCTTTAAGCGTCACTCGTACCAATCAATGGTATCCGAGTTACGTTAAAGATGGACTAGTGTAGACACCCCAATCCGGACCTCGGAGAGTCTTTGTCCGCCCCGATGATGAAATAAAGGAAACGGTACCTTTGCGAACTTGAAAAACGATTTTCCTAAGCCCATGTAAACCCAAAAACCCAGAAAACCTGAAAAGCCCAGATAAAGCCCAGACAGAGCCCAAAAAACCCTAGACCGAAGAAAGAGGTACAGTGCGGAGTGGCACTGGAGCGCACGACATCTTGAAATTCAAGGAACTGTGTGCGGTCAAACTGCACCGCACGGCACCTTGAGCAAAAAGGCTGACTGGCTCAGAAAGCTGTCGGCCACGCCAGTTTGAGCCACAGTTGATGATTGGCTCAGCCAAAAATGCACTTCTGGCCTGCCCAGAAAATACCTCCACCATTTGAAATTCAAAATCCCTGGCCTTTGCCTATAAATTGGCCCCTCCACTCAAGGAGAAAGGGCCCCTTCCTTTGAGTCCCCTTTTGGCCTTTTTTTTGGCTCTCTTTGCTTTTGGGTATTCTTACTCCATAAGCTTTCTTTCTCTAGTTTTCACACCCACTTTCCTACTTCCATTTCCACTTCCAAGTCTTAAAGAATGTCATTCCTAAAAGACATTCCTTAAGTGCTTTCACTCACTCCCTTCTCATCATTGGAGTTGATCTTTCATTAACTTCAAAGCTCCACCACCCAAAATACCTGACCTTCACTCACACCCATACTCCCTTTGTTTCATTCAACCTCCTCCATCTACATCCGTGACGATCCATCCACATCCTTGCATCAACAACCCTTGATCAAGCTCGAAACCAAAGGTAAAAACTAGTTTCCTCGGACTAGACTCCGTTCTGGTCCTGAGGGGACTCTTCTGTCAGTAGGTCTAATCCCTTTTGGTTAGATCCTGACTCAAAATCCATTTTCATAAAATAAAAACAGTATTGTGCTGAGGTTGGGGAACCGCGCGGTCTGTTAATCAGGCGCGCGGCACCCTGACCCTCAGCGCACGACATCTGTGTATGTTGGTATTATCGCAGGCAGGCTGTCTGGATCTGAGTTTTCATCTGTTATGGTTGTCTGTATCTGCTGTTCACTGTTTCTGTTGCTTTTAAAATAAGACCATATCTACAAGCCATGTTTTGGCTCTTTAAAAAGGCTTTTTAGATCATCCCGAATGATCAAATATGTCAAGACTGTTTTAAGACCTTGTTTTGAGAAAACAACAACATTTTTGGGATGATCTAACTGCCATGAGGTGTCTGATGTGTTTTTCTAAAAAGATGCACAGAGAGAACAATGAGCTAGATAATGTTTTGAAAATCTGCAACAGTCTGACAGCAAAGCAGGTACCACGCACGGCATGTTGAGGTGCCGCGCGCGGCAGCTCAGGGTGCCGTGAACAGTCTGGCTGAGGTCCAGACAGTTTGCTGGATGATTTTTATTCCATTTGTTCACGTCATTTTGTCACGACTGTACACACAGCACCACATGCACGTCAATGTGATATATTTCCCATGTCCCTTCCCCGCTATGTGCTTTATTAAAGAACTTGATATTCCAAATGATATTGAAAATCCTCCTTTTGAGAACATTAAGTAGAGACCGGTTTTACCGGGCGAGTGGGGTGCTTTTTAAAGAAAAAACCTTCCCCATTCGTAATGTGGCTCCCGAACCCAAAATCTCAACGTTTTCGTTAAACCAAAAGCCTTTTGCAAGCGACTCCTCAGTTTCTCGAATGATCCATCTCAAAAATCCGAGTGGCGACTCTTTCAAAAAAAAAAAGGCATGGGAGCCCACAACGACGTAACACATATTCTGAACATGACTAAAATAAATTATTCAAGAGTGTAATTATTTTCCCTGGTCAAGCAATGTGTATTGATGCATCAGATTTTGGAACAATAATCCTAACAATCTGATCATTTTTTTTTTTGACACGGAAGAAGGATAATCTGATCAATTAAAAAAACAAAAATACCATTAAAGAAACCAAAGCCTCTTAAGCATTAAAGAAACCCAAAAAAAAATAATATTCACTGCTTTCATTAGCTTTCCTACCTAACAGTATTTGCACAGCCTCTTTCCTTTCATGAGTTGCACATTGAAGTGGTGTCCCACCATCAGATACAACTTCTATTTTAGTAGCTTTAGATATCAATAGCCGTATGAGGTCCATTGGTAACTCGTAATCTCTATTCTCCAAAAGCATACAATCTCGATTCTCTTCCAGCAAGGAGATATGACTAAGACAAGAATGATTTTGTAATTTTCCAAATTCAAATTTGCACCATTTGCTGCAAGCCAAGCCAAATGCAGATAAGAAAAGAATGATTTTGTCCAGACTAAGATATATAGATCAAAAGAACCTATTTGTATGTTCTAAGAAATAAGATCGTGATGTGAATGAATAAAATTTACGACCTTGAAATAGAAAAAGTTGGAATATGCCAAAAAAACACAAATGAGTAGGAAACCGAGCAGAAGAATAAATAGTAGAACGGCGACTAAATTTACCTTATGGAATGTGATCTTTATTTTCTGACATAATGACGTGAAATAGTATGCTTGTTGAAAATTGAAAGAAACCATATGCATGGAAAAGGCCCAACAATGAGCAAAAAAAACTGAAACATGGCCCACTAAAAAATTATATCGAAAGTCGTGAAACTCGCAATGTTTTTCAGTTCTAATGATCAAAATCGAGTGTATCAATTTAGCCGTCGAGTTTTATGAATGCTTTCCTTTTGAAAATAAATTGACATTAACCTAGCGTGGTATGTGACTAAAGGAACTTACCCCTTTAACCTAAACTAATTACCTGGACTTAGGACCCAACAACAAAATTATAACTTCTTAAGAACTAACGGGATTGCATAACGTTAGCCAATAACTAATTAATTGTAAAATCAACATCATTCTAATTGACCACCTGCAGGTATGGTATTATTACCATTGGTTCTAAAAGCGGATTGCACACATAGAGAATTAACTTTTTCTCCTCGAACATGGTGAGACTTTTCAAAATATGGGTTACTTGTAAGCACATAATCTGATTGTGTGCAAGAAAAAAGGGTGCGTTAATATTATTGTGATGGTAAATACTACAAAGGACGATATAAGATGTAGTGGGCATCAACCATGGGTAAATTAATGTTCAGTACGGCCCGCATAAGAAAGTTTTTGTTCGAAAATATTCAGATTGAATATCTCTCTCTCTCTCTCTCTCTCTCTCTCTCTCTCTTCTGAAAACACTACGAAATCATGAGTTGCTCATTTGCACGTCCACCCTCAATATGGTTCGCCCAATGCGCAGCCAAACAAAAGAAAATAGAGAAAAACTTAACCATAAAGAAAAAGGTATCAGGGAAAGAGCAAGAGATTCTGTTACCGATATAGTTGATTATAGTTGTCGAATTTGGTCAGTCAACCCAACTCTTAGAGCTTTAACTCAAAATTGATAGAGAAATCCTTACCTCTCAAGTTTTTGGAAAATGGTGAAGATCAATTGAAGAAAAAAGTGAACTTTTAAAAATCTCTCATACAACATACAACAATTGTTTCAGAGAAAAGTTGTTCCCTGTAATTTAAAATCTCATCTACAACAACTATTTTTATGGAAAGTTATATGTTACCCCGTGATTTAGGGATGCTTTACTTACTTCTAAGATTGTATTGAAACTTAAAACCTTTCCATTCAAATTTTCGAATTTTAAAATGCTATTGAAATTAAAAATTTACTCATCAATTATTCCTTCTACAGAGTATACTAATTGAAATATGAGTAATTATTCAATAGTTCGGGAGTACCGCCACGTGATACCCCGAACCACTGTACAATCACACATTTATGTGGAATCCATACACTTAGTTTCTGTGTGGTTGTAAAGTGGTCCGAAATACCACGTAGCGGTACTCCTGAACTATTGTATAATTTCACTTGAAATATATTGAGAATTCAAAATTAGTTGATTGATTATTTTCATTCCTTATCTCGAGAGCTTTCCTAAAGCATCAAATTCATTTCAAAATTTGAAATCAATCAATTAATTGTTTCCTTTACATTAATAAGATTTACGCCTTTTAACCATTTTTAGTTAGTATTAAGAACGGTTTGTAACGTTCTATTATGGAAAGCACGAATTCTTAAAAACATTGATTACCAAATTTAGAACTCCTTACCAAATTAAACAATTACCGGTGGATATTTTATGCAGAAAAATGTGTCCTAAATCAAACGGTGAAAATTTATGCAGGAAAAATGTGTGGGCCACCACACCGTCGTGAATTGTATTATAGATAATAAACCCCTTTGTGGTTTCAATTTTCAGACAATCGACGTCCCAATCTACAATAGTTCGACTAAAATTGTAATGGAATCATCGAACGTAACTCAGACATATTCACCCTTTTTGATAAATAAAATTAATAAAAAAGCCTATCAACTCGCTTATTTTAAATCAAAATGACTTTATTTACGCATTGGAATAACAGTTTTGATCAAAACAGATAGCCATTTATTTTTTACTCGAAATAACCATTGAATCCCACCTTATTCTCAAACCCGGTGGCTTGATTTTAAAAATGAGAAGTGAGATTTTTTTTTTACTATTATTTACCTTATTATTAAAAACGTGAGTTTGTCAATGTAAGTTACTTTTGACTAAGGGGAGTGTCATATGGAATTGATTTTGACACTCCTCTGGAGAGTGTGGTCATTATTTTAGAAAGTGTCAAAATCAATTTCCTTTACCAATACCATCACGTGTTTGGGGTTAAAGGTGGAATGAGCATTTAAACCGTAGGTGGTTTATTACTCCTCAAAAAAATACCTAAAGGGTGTCAGTGAAATTTACCACTTTTTTCCTCCCAACCCACGTATTCTTTATGCACCCCAACTAAAAATATTTATTTTTTACCCTCCGCAAGATTACTTTTATACCTTTACCTTGTTCGGCTAAATAATCTATCCTAAATTATTTTTTGTCCTTATTCAAAATTTTCTTTTTAACATTTTGTTAGTTTTTCGTTAATTTTTTGAGGATTATTGCTTCATGATGACGAAAGGAATCTAAATAGTAAAAAAATTACGATCAAAATCTAATATTTTGGAATAAGGACAAAATAATTGGCTTATTGACTTATTTTTATCTTTCTTTATTAAAAAAAAAGAGTTTTGGTTATAATTTTTTACTTTTTAGATTCCTTTCATAATGATGAAGCAATAATCCTAAAAAAAAATTGACGAAAAACTACCAAATGTGAGAAATTTTTAAATAAGGACAAAAAATAATTCAGGGTGAATTATTTAGCCGAACAACCCTTGTAACCACACGCACTTGCCCACCTTTAGAGCATCTCCAATGAGATGAATCAAATCTAATTGGATAAAAAATGACATTATGGCTCCGTTTGTTTTGATTTAAAATGTTTTCTATGTAAAATATTTTTTCAGAAAACAAATTTCAAACTTTTATTTTCCGGTGTTTGATTGGTACATGAAAAATATTTTCAAAAACTAACAAAATATTATATATAGAGAGAAATTTGGAGTATTAGAAGTTAGAACAGTCCACAAGCAATTGGAAATTTAACCCCTCTCTCCTCTCGTTTTGGGATTTGAGGAAACGAGGAAGACTCCAGCCCATTGCTGTAAAACAACTTACTAAAAATTTGGGAGGAAATCAGTTGTGCTTGTATGATGGAAAATGTTTTACTTTCTTTTGTCTAACCAAACAACGGAATGTGAGGAAAATATTTTACATCGAAACAGATAGAGCCTATAGATCCTTCGCTCAAAATACTTGATACAAGACAGACAGAGGCAACACATCACCTGAGTCCCAACCAATAGAAAAACATTGAGGCTCTGTTTGGTAAAGTTGCCAGTTATTATTTTTCGTTTATGGAAAACAAGAATTGAGTTTTTGTTTATTTATTAAAAAATAAAATAAAAAATATGTTTGGTGACCATAATAATTTTTGTTTATCTATTTTTTGGGATGCTGAAAGTATTTTTAAAACAAATGAAAACGCAATTTTTGTGTTTCTAGAATTTTTGTAAACTAGTGTAATGCCCCTAATTTTGGGAACGTTAAATAGACAATTTTATTGAATATCTAAAAAGAGTCTGGCTTATTATTACAACATAACTCCCATGAGAGTACTTTCATTACACTAAGGGAAGGGAAACTAAGGTTAACTACTACTCCGCCTGCTCCTCCATCGTAACCAGCTCTTCAGCACTGAAAGCTTCCAAGGTGTAAAGTTCACCCTGTTCATCTATAAAGTTTGACACATTATACCAGCGTCGCCACCAGCATAATATGTCAGGGTCACCAAGTCAACACCATGAGCTATAAAGCTCAATAGAATAAACCATACCCACTAACCCTTAACTTACAAACAATAGATTATGAGTTAACGATTTTCACATAGTACGTGCATATTTAACAAAACAGTTAACAATAACACATCCACATTCTCTATTCAAACTAACGTTGGTATCCATGATTTTCTGAGTTTCTCCTACGCGACTTGTCGTAGACTGTGTCACATTTTTTCACTTTTCATATACCAAGTCGGCATTTCCAAAATCGTTTTTACACACTCAACCTCGGTTCCGCCGTTTCGGTCTCCCGAGTATCCTTACAATAGTTCCGCCGCACCGGGTTCCCATTGGCACACAAAAACTTTGCATTGGCCCCTCTCCACAGATAACCAAGCCATATTACCAATGAGGCTACCACGTTCGGCCCCATTGGCAATCTTCACAATTGGCTACCAAGTCCGGCCACATTGCTGTTTTCACAAGTCTACACAAAGGGCTACCAAGTCTGGCCACATTGCGGATTTTCATACACACAATGGGCTACCACGTCCGGCCTTATTGTGGGTTTTCATACACACAATGGGCTACCACGTTCGGCCACATTGTGGTTTTCGTAATCCACACGATGGGCTACCAAGTCCGGCCACATCACGCCTTTCATACACACAATAGGCTACCAAGTCCGGCCATATTGCGGTTTCAAAACTTATCTTTGCATTAACCACACCCTAGGCGTCATGTTTCTACTTTCTCAATTTCTGTGTCTCATTTTCATGCATAGACTCTGCGGCAAGACTTTTCATGTATGTACACATAAATCCTTCATTGTAACCTTGAAACTAAATTAGCAAGATTATCGAACTCTATATCATCGATACCATGTTATACTTCCTACTTTCACATAGTCATACTCAAACAATTAGAACCCGATATAAAGCATAGTGCCACATGGACGGACACCTTTGGAGTGGAAAAACCACTTTTGCTTTATCACACATCAAATAAGTAAACGCGTATACATGCTCATAACCATCCTTAAGATCAAAATACGAATACTTTCATTTAAGTTTATGGTTCCCAAAAATCCGTTCTTTCTTCCTTTTAGGAAAGTTCAAAACAATATATGTTTTTCGAAAAAATGAAGTCAGGGTATTCAACATACTCCCCTTCCTTTTCAAATCTTTAGTAAAACCCCTTTCAAGTTCTTATGCATTTCAACATACAAACAACATACGAGAATCATACGATATACTTTGCGATAGTAGGTGCGGAAAACTCTACCGTTCTTCTTGGCGGTAGTGACGACTACGGAGAAAAGTAAGTACGTCGGACGGTGTGACTTCCTATGGAAAGCTTGAGATAGCTTCGAAAGAGAAAAGGTTTCTCTCGAAACTAGTTCTTGACTAAACTACTTAAACTTTTTGGATCGAGAGGGTGATCGAGTGACGGTTTAGTGGCAGCTTAGGATGAGTTTCTTGAAGAACACAAGAAGAACCCAAGAACAAAGGAAGAACAAGGCAAGAACACAAGGATTTCTAGAGAGAGAAGTTGAAGGATGAAGGTGTGAATTGAATGGCACGTGAGGGGTCCTATTTATAGCAAAATTTGGGCTCTCTCTCTCCCTCTCTTGGCTTGTCATTCTCTCTCTCCAATGGATTTGCTCCATTGTGTAGTCAAATCACACCTTTAGGCATGCCATGACTTGTCATCCAATTTTAGGTTCAAAATCTAGGTTATCATGAAGGGTTTTTAGTCTTGTCTTGTCTTAGGAGGGCTTGCTTGCAAGAAAGAACAAAAGAAAGACTAGAAATGGGTTGTCATGTTGTACTTAGGTTGAGTGTGAGGTTGGTCAAGTAGGTGTAAGTATGGTAGCTTGCTAGAGTGTACAAAACACATGCACACACTCCACCCTCTCCCTCACTCTCTCGACCTCTTTCTCTCTCTTTCCTCTCGGCTTCTCTCCTCTCTCTCTCTCTCTCTTAAGAGTGTGTGTGTGTGTGTGTATATATATATATGTATGTATGTATAAGTACACTAAAGTACTAAGTAGTCCTATTAGGTCTATGGAAAGATAATGATGAGGGTAAGGCTTTCAAGGACAAGAACATTGTCCAAAGGTTAAGATTTTTCCTAGAAAATGTATACCTAAATGTATAGGCTTGGTATAATAGGCTAGGAAGTACATATACTCATGTATATGCATATCTATGTACCTTGAGAATCTAGGAAAGTAACTTTGGTGAGAAATTTAGGTTTAGGGCTATTAGTCTTAGGTTTGCATGCATGACAAGGCTAGGTTTACTTCTTTTGGAAGTCAAATGATGGGATTTGGTTTTGACTAGTCTAGTCAAATCTATATGTACTTCTTGGATTTTGGCAAGACTTATTTCTATTACTCAAGGGATAAAAATTTCCCTAGGAGTTATTATCCAATGGGTAGAAGGTAAAAAGGATAAGTATGGTCTTAATGTGACTAGTCATGAGGTATAATGATTACCTCCTAAGATCCAAGGGTTCAATTAGGGTTTGAAAAGGTTCACAAGGTTCAAAGATGGCTAAGAAGGTTTAATTAGGGTTAGGAGAATGTAACTAGGTTGAATTGATACTTAGGTTTCTGTAACTAGTCGGTTGAATTGACAGTAATCGCCCTAGTCGCCCTACATGTCAGAGCAGTTTCATTTTAAAAAACCCTAAAAAACGATACTAAATCCTACAATTCTTTTTTAAAGATAAATCATAAATGAGTTCTGATATTGTATCAAATGATATCCGATAACATAATCTTCGACGTGATTTATGTTTTCAATAATGCTTAAAAAGTAGTACCACTTTCAACGTAAGGCTATCCACAATGGTATAATCAGAAGTAAAATGTTTCTAAAGTTACCGATCTTCTATATTATAAAACAGAGCGGTTTTGTCTACCCACACAAACATGAGCACCTCTACAGCTGTTGATCGCCTTCAAGCTAATATCATAGCCGTCCGATTAAGAGAGAATGTTTCCTAAGTTATATTTTGACTTGCTGTTGTGGTAAGATATACAATTTCCTTTCCAATTTATTACCTTTTGATTTTTTTCATTTTAAGTTGATATTATTTCAATAGAGTTGATAGTAAACTATTGCCTTTTTTTTTTAATTTCTTCTCTCTACCTTGGCATGAGCTTTTTAAAGTGAAACAGAGAGTAGACAACTTATATTGGAACTGTATTTCGTTTGAACGTGCCTTTAAGCACGAGCATTCGCTATATTTGTACAAAATATAGCTCACAATAGGTACAATCAAACTTAGCAAACCTCCTTAGAAATAATCAAATTTTGGGCTTTGGATAATTGAAACTAGAAACATTTTGCCAATAACTAAATTTAGTAAACCCCACATATTCTCAATCAAATATACCCATCATTACACAAAAATATTCTCTCTTCTATTCTTTTTCGAACAATATTTTCAAAAAAAAAAAAAAACTTTTCAAAAAAACAGTGTTTTCCCAAAAATTATTTTCTTAACTATTTTTCATAGAGTTTTTATATATAAAAAAAAAACTTTTCATTTTTTGAAAAACTGTTTGTTTTACAAATTGTTTTTTTCAAAGCCTTTTCTTATACAAAAACTAGGAGTATTTTTTTCAAAACTGTAGTTATACAGAAATTGTTTTTTTTAACTATTTTTAAAAAAGAAACTATTTTTAAATAGTTTTTACAAAATTTCAAAAACTATTTTGTATTTCTAATACATAGTTTTTAATATTTTCAAAACAATTCTTAGAAAAACAATTTTCTATGTTCATAATTTTTATTTTTTTGTAGTTTGTAGTTTGAAAAGGTGATGTGACAAGTTTTGGTTATCCAATTTTGAATTTGTCGTTGTGGGCCCTCTACATTGCTAACCTTTTTTTTTTAATCGGCAAAAATAACATTTTATAAGGGAAAGGGGAAAGGATTCCAACCAAAAATTGAAAATATAGCCAAAGGAACAAAGTCCAATACAACAACTTAGGGCCTAAAATGCCCAGATTACGACAAATACAGCTCAAACATCAAAATGCCCTAGATTCCAAATATTTATTAAATGAGAGAAATCCACCAGTGCAAAAATACTATAAATTCGAGATAGAGAAGAGGTGTCACGTCCTCAATTTTCAACATAAATAAATAATACATTTTAATAAAAGGACGTCGCATATCATACATATCACCCAAAAGAATTTCCCACTGGTTTAATTTACAAACAAATCCCCATGGTTTTGATTAAACAACTTCGGCACTCCGGCCCCAAATTAACTTAGTTACAAGTACAACCTATTTCAAATAATACAAACTTTCTAGTCAAAAGGAATCTATGAATACTTAGTTAGTTACAAAGCCATCTTTATCCAAAAGTAAGTCATTACAAGATAAGTAAGTAACTAAAAGTAGTTAGCTTCCAAAAATCTTCATGTCCAGGCACACCATCGCATGCAATCTATTGCCTGGCGTTTGAACCTGAAAAGAAGAATTTTGTTGAGCTACACTAGTCCAGTAAGAAAATCTTTACCAATTCTATATGCATATATGTTGATAAGTGCAAACGAAAGAGGATAAGGAAATGCAGTACGATAGATAGTAATCAATCAACTTGTAAATGAACCTTTATCTAGATTGAATGCATAAGTCATATGACACAACGACTCCGACAATCCCAGCTCGACTCGCTAACCCAAACTCCCACCATCGGTATTTCCACCCCTTGCATTTCCGTACAACACCACGTGGATTACCATGTTACCACCCCTTGCGTCACGGTGATCCCTAACGATCCGGGTTATCATATTACCACCCCTTGCGTTACGAAACCCCTATAAGTCTTCGTATTACCACCCCTTGCAATACGGGACTCTCTAAACCAACCTCCGACCCAATCAACTATTTTCTCGCACAATGTGCAAACTGAGACTCTCCCATGATCCCATTCATAGGTAAAACATCATACATTATGTCTACATCATCACAAATGCACCATGACCTATCACAAACACCAAGAATATATATATAGAATGCACTTTAACAACGTCTTAACCAAGTCATTTCTTATTCGGTTCTTGCTAACAGAAGACCAACAGAACAAGGATGGCATTGAATGTCAAAGGAAGTGAATTAGACAAGCTTAAGATAGGTTAGGAGGTGTCCAAGAGGATTTAGAAATGATAGGAGGTCAAAACAATCGACGGAGGAGCAGCAGGAGCAAAACTGGAGTTAAGGCTGTGGTATCGATACGCACAAAAATCGTATCGATACAATATCAACTGTCCAAAAAGATAAGTTTATAGTATCGAGACAGCATGAAATCTATATCGATATCACGAGGCTTCGGGTAGCGATTTCAGCAGATTTTCAAGGCATGCACAACAATCAAAATCCAACGATCCAAAGCATGATTCTACACCAAATCAACATTCAAACACATAAAAGAGATAAAGAAGTCCCTACCTCGCAACAATGGCTGAGATTCAAGCGCTTTTGAAGGCTTGAGGGAGGTTGATTCTTGAAGATTTTGGGAGATGAGGTGGAGTTTTGAGTGAGAGGAGATGAGAGAGAGAGATGGCCGGTGGAGAGAGGGAGAGAGACGGATGAGAGAGAGAGAGAGAGAGAGAGAGAGTTTGGGGATGAAATATGATCCCCTACCACACACACACCCCTTATATACCCATATATCTTTCTATTACACACACACTCCCTCAACTTCAAATCATTCACTTCAATCCCCAAATCAAATAATCACTTTTCTCATTTAGACATTAATTAATCATTTTCAATAATTAAAGAAATTACCGGTCTCTACAAGAGGAGTGAATGCTCTTTTTTTTTTGGCATTTTTTGAATTGTTTTGTTACTCAATTGAGTGGATTTTCATACGCATAAAAGACCACAAAAGAGTTTTGTTTTAAGGTTGTTCGATATACGTCGTCTGTTTGGGCTCGAGTGAATGTCCTGAACAAAGTTCAGTTAAATTATTTTATAGAAAAAAGAGATTCTTTACTTTTTTCTCTCCTACTGAGAAAGTCTTCATTCTTTAGTTCATTTTTATCAAAAAACTTCAATCGGTACACACAAGAAATAGGCCAATTCAACAGCTTTTTGTTCAACTTCATGTGGAGTAAAATTCTCATGAGAATGAGTCAAGGGAATGGTCACTTGGCTTCGGATTTCCATATAATGAACTCGACGAGCATAAATACCGTCTTTAACTTCTATTCTGACGGACTGAATATCTTTTATAACAAATTAGAGGAAGTCACAACAATTTTTTCCAGGAAATCCCCAACAAAAAAGACACACTATTCCTTCTTTTTGATCGAATCAATCATAATCATTACCTACATTCCACAAAATTGTGCACCACAAACTTTATTTCTGCCTCAACAAATCATTTTTTTCCACAAGGGCTCATAATGTCTTTATATAGGATCGCGGGTCTATCAAGATAACTGGTAGTTCCAACCAATAAGAATCCTAATGAACCTTACAAAAGGATAAAGGCCCACCAAAATTTACTTGTTTTTCGAGCCCCTTTTATAAGTTCTATCCATATAAATATGTTTCATTTAGCATTTCCAAGAAGTAATTGATTGAGCCATTGACAGGACTTCTACGGGAGCTTCTTCGAATAATTTCGAAAAAGAATAGTAAACCATATCCATTTTTAACAGAGTTTTAATGCTTGAACCATGAGATGAAATGAGTCGATAAAGTCTAAATCAAATTTTAAAAATAATAAAACAAGTGAGAAATGCACAATATGTGACTCTCCCAAGGCAAGATCTTATTATACTATGTTGTTAAACAACCACAATTTCTATATCGTTTCTCATAGAAAGTGTATATACACTTAACAGAACAACTTCTTCTTTGAACAGTAAGGAGGGAAAGAAATAAAAGGGGTCTGATCTTCCTCATTGTACATTTATACTTCTGGGAAGAGCCCATCCAGCCCAAAGAAAACCCAAAATCTAGCCTTAAGCTTAACGCCGCCACCCACCGATCAGACAGAGAACCACCACCGAAAACTGCCAAGCCCCACAGGCCACCCTAATCAGAGATGCTTTCCGGATCCCACCACACCAATTGCCGCGACGCTATACCATGTCGTTAGGCGAGTACTGGGCCATCCAACAACGGCCACGATGGGATCCACGCCGACTGCTCCCCCAAACCTAAAGAAACATGAACGGAGAACAAACGGCGGGGGTAGGGGGTCAAAAAAAAAAACAAATGGGAGAAAGAATAGATAGAGGATCGAAGACCATACCAGAAACGCCCATTGTAAGGACCCGTAATTTCGGAAATTATTTAAAGGATTAGTTGATGTTGGAAATTGAAGGAAAATTTGGAATTTGTTAAGTTTAATTGATTTGGGGTTTGGATGATACAATTGCAATTAGAGGGAGTGCAAGTGTAATTTGTGTGTGTGTGAGTACATATATAGGGGTATGTGTATAGGGGATTAAAGTCCCAAATCCTCTCTCTCTCTCTCTACTATCCCGTCCTCTCCCCTCTCTCTCGATTCTCTCTCCATCTCCCTCATTCTCACCCAAATTCCTCCAAACCAACACAAAACCCATACAATACACCTTCCAATCTTTCATCCTTGCGTGCTTTAGAGCTCGAATCGCGTTGGTAGGAGCTCGGTGACCCGTATTTGGCTTGGTTCGGAGTTTGAAGTTCTAGAGCTCGGCTGATCTTTTGATTTCGGCATTAACCCCTTGAGGTAGGGATTTCTCTCACTCTTTGTATGTGCTTGAGTTGATTTTGTACATAGAATCGTGCTTGGGTTGTTGTTGTTGTCGAATTCTCGAATATCTGCTGAAATTTTGCTCGAAACCACTCCATATCGATACGGGCTTTTTGTCGCATCGATACCATTTCAAAATCGTAGCTCCTCACGTTGTTTGCTTATTGTATTGATATGGCCATTTTGGCTATTCGGTACCAGATGCTTATGGACAATTTTCACTGCTTTGTTCCAAACTTCATCGTTTTGACCCCCGTTCACTTCTAACTTGTTCTAAGCACATCCAAATCACCCCAGAACATGGTTAATCGTACTTATTGAGTTCATGGTAGGATTTTACTTTGAATACCCCCTTCCCCCCCCCCCCCCCCCCCAACTGAAATGAAATGACACATTATGTAAGTACGAGATTCATGAACACTTGATGACATGAAGTATGAGTAGTGAGTTGAGACAATGAGCTTGGAAACAAAATAGAATTATGGATTGGCAAGTGGGCCATTTACTTAATATCAATTTCTCTCTTTATCTTAAATCGTGAAATCAGAGTTTTAGCGACACATATGACATAATGCGATATAAATGAATTATAATTGGCATACGGGGTCTTGATACCCGGAACTTAAAACAGATGTACGGAGTCACGAGCACCCGGAATGTAAAGCGGATGTACGGGGTCACAATCACCTAGAAACGTATTGTTGGGTATATGGGGCCCTAAACCCAAAAAGTTTCTCAAGTCTACTGTTCGACGTGTTAGTGGAGAAAGAGTAATTTGATCTGACTTTGGGGATTGACGGGAGACGTACGGGGTCCACAAGACCCGGAATGTAAGACACATAATGTAGAAGTGTGCGAATGAAATTTTGAATAGATAGGGGAAATATAAAAGATGACCAAGGGATTGACTAGATCGATCAATAACAAATGAAGTACTCTGTCAAGTCTTGAGTTTCCAGCATGAAGTTAGCGCTCATTGCATTTTCTTTGTTGTCTCAGACTTTATTCTCTTTATGTCTAAAATCTTTTCATTTGCATACGAGATTTGTGGAGACTTTCCCACTAGGCGCGTGTTTGCTCAACCCTTCATTTTTCAGGTGTACATTTGGAGCTGTAGCATGGAGTGCTGTGTATGCATTGACTAGAAATCTTTTGAAAGATGACATGAGGAAATGGCATTATCACTCTTTCCGATTTCCTTAAAGGATGTAATCATCTCTTAGATGGAATTGAAACGTGTGGATTCCATGTTTGCTTGAATTTGCCTAGTTATCTAGTGTAGTTAATCTTTATGGGTTAGAATGGTGTTGGTACCATTGCCCAATCAGTCCTTTTCATTGTAGCCTTGGCTTAGGTCAATGTAGCCACTTGGCTTAGATCAACTTTTTCAATTTTTGTTTTTTTTTCATTCTTTTTTCTCTTGGGGTATGCCCCTTGTAGGCTGTACATTCGCTTAGTCTCTTTTTATTTCAAGCTTATTTACCCAAAAAAAAAAAACTTCACTTTAGTTATTTATCAAATGGGCATTTGTAAACTATTTAACTTCTCCTTCACTCTTTGTAATTTCAAGTTATTGGGCCGATGTACCTTGGGTAAAACTCTTTTGGGGTATGATGTATGTTATTGTGAGGATTTTAATTATGAAAAACTAATTATATTTATATAGAAAATCAAGGGTGTGACACCGACCTTGTCGGACCTTAGAAATCCCCTTGCGTGGCCGTGAAGCATAGTGGATCGACTCCCAAAAACGACCAAGGATACCTGGACACTATGATTCATAAACACCAGCATCGCCGCCAAAAACCGTCTACCCATACAAACATGAGCACCTCTATAGCCGTTAATCACTTTCAAGCTAAGATCATAGCCGTCCGATTAAGAGAATGTTTCCTTAAGTCATACTTTGACATGCTATTGTGGCAATATATACAATATCCTTTCCAATTTATTACCTTTTGAATTTTTTCATTTTAAGTTGATATTATTTCAATAGGGTTGATAATTAGAAACTATTTTTTAAATAGTTTTTACAAAATTTTAAAAACTATTTTGTATTTCTATTACATAGTTTTTAATAGTTTCAAAATTATTTTTGGAAACGGTCCTCGTAACGGGTGCAAGTATGCACTCCATAAAAAAATACTATACTATTTTGGCTGTTATCAGTGATGTCTCACGCGCGAGTGTGGTGCTTTATTTTCACACAGTCATCAATTCCTTTGCTAACCCCTGTCCTTCTTTCCCAACATGATAATTTTGACCTTTCTCTTTCCCCAATTCTAAAGAAAATTCCCTACCCTTTCCATACTCTGTCCTCTCGCCTTCCAACTTTAAAGCCCCAAACCAAAGCCCCACCTTCGGCACTGTCACCAGCGTATACCCACTTCTCTTTATTCGTATACCCACCGTCACTAGCGTCATTGAGTTCGTTTCTACCGTCGTCGATTTTGATTTTGATTCTAGAATCCACCGTCGTTGATTGGGGAACGTGTCTCCTTCGTCATCGTCTATCTGGATCCATGAAAGGAAAGGAAAGAGCGAGCTGCGCGCGAAAACTAAGGCTGGAAAACCTCGCCACACTTGGTGAGGTACTGTAGCTCCCAAGCAAAATGGCGAGGTTGGAGCGAGTCTCCTAGGTCTCTGATTTCACAATTTTCTAGCCATTTTTGTCAAAGTTTGGGCTGGAGCAAGTCTCCTGGAGATGCTCAAGAAGGAGAGATTTTTCTGGCAAGTTGAGGGGCAAAGATGAGGCTCAGCTTTTTTGTTAGTCAAGGAAATTGATTTGTTGTCATTGATGGAGTAAAGAATTGTTTGAATAACTACACTTTTCAAAGTAAGAATTACTCGAATGCAGAGGGTTTGGTCTAAATTTCATCTTTGTTTTCAAAAGTATGAAACGAAATTGGTGTGGTATGGTAGTGTATGATGTTTTGGTAAGGTATCATACCATTTTGGTGTAGTATGGTACCGTCCGAGTGTATTGGTAAGGTATCGTACCATTTTAATGTGGTATGGTATCGTATAGAGTTTTAGTAAAGGTAACGTACCGTTTTGGTGTGGTACAGTACCATATGGATGTTTTGGTAAAGTATCTTACCGTTTTGGTGTGGTATGGAACCGTACTGGTGTTTTCGTAAGGTATCGTACCATTTTGGTGTGATTTGGTACCGTATCGATGTTTTGGTAAGGTATCGTACTGTTTTGGTGTGGTATGGTACTATCCGAGTGTATTGGTAAGGTATCTTACCGTTTTAATGTGTTTTGGTGTGGTATGGTACCGTATGGTGTTTTGGTAAGGTACCGTACCATTTTGGTGTGGTATGGTACCGTCCGAGAGTATTGGTAAGGTATCGTATCGTTTTAATGTGTTTTGGTGTGGTATGGTACCGTAGGGGTGTTTTGGTAAGGTATCGTTCCGTTTTGGTGTGGTGTGGTATGGTACCGTATGAGTGTTTTGGTAAGGTATTGTACCGTTTTGGTGTGGTATGGTACCGTATAGGTGTTTTCGAACGATATTGCACCGTTTTGGTGTTGTATGGTACCGTAAGGTGTTTTGGTAAGGTATCGTACTGTTTTGGTATGGTACCGTCCGAGTGTATTGGTAAGGTATCGTACCATTCTACCGTATGGGTGTTTTCGAACGGTATTGCACCGTTTTGGTGTTGTATGGTACCGTAAGGTGTTTTGGTAAGGTATCGTACTGTTTTGGTATGGTACCGTCCGAGTGTATTGGTAAGGTATCGTACCATTCTATTGTGTTTTGGTGTAGTATGGTACTGTCCGAGTGTATTGGTAAGGTATCGTATCATTTTGGTGTGGTATGGTACCGTAGGGGAGTTTTGCTAAGGTATCGTTCCGTTTTGGTATAGTATGGTGCCGTATAAGTGTTTTGGTAAAGTATCGTACCCTTTTGGGGTGGTATTGTACCTTATGGGTGTTTTCGAACGGTATTGCACCTTTTTGGTGTTGTATGGTACCGTATGATGTTTTGGTAAAGTATCGTATTGTTTTGGTAGGGTATGGTATGGTACCGTCCGAGTGTATTTTTTTTTTTTGGGTAAAATAGTTTGAAATAAAAAAAAGGCTAACCGAATATATAGCCTACAAGGGACATACCACAGGAGGAAAAGAAAAAAGAAAAGACAAGAGTAAATAAAATTGACCATGCCAAATGGCAACATGGACTAACTAATATGCGATGTTTCCCATCCATCTAGTAAGAGGGAGGGAAAACAAAGCAGTACAATAATACCGAAGGTATAACAAAATGTCATGAAAGCAAATGCCAGGATTACAAGTTCCATTCAGTAGATTTCATATGTGACTCTTAGACATTGAATGACAAACTTGAAGCATTCTCGAGCAAACGGCAGAAGTGCTTCATCATAGGAAGCAAGCAACAAGCAGTGAGAACAGAAGCAGCCTACTCATCACACAGGAGGTGGCAGTCATGACACAGTCAGTGGAAGTGACTGGTACCATAATGACTGGTACCATAATAATACAGTCATGACACAGTAACATCTTGACAACAGCAGCCGTAGATCACCATAAGTGTAGTGTAGCACACACGGTAGCAATAGCAGCAGTGGCAGTAACAGAACAGCAAGCAAAAGAACAGTCATATGAAAGCATGGGCCATGGCAGATAGTAGCAGCTGCCTTTCAGAACAGAAGCAGCAATTATGAGCCGAAAGGGTGCAAAAGTAGCTAGGGACAAGCCCCTTAGAAAAGCTTAAACGCTCCAAGGGACATCCCCCCAAGGATAGGCCAAAATGACATAAAATTTTGGTAATTACAAGGAAAGAACTAAGGTAGATAACAGCAAAGACTGGACACAGCTGCTACCCTATAACAACAGTCAAAGGCAGCGTACTCTTCACAGAAATTCTAATACAGAAATGAATGTGTCCCAAAAAAAAAAAGATCAAAAGCAAAAAGGTCCATGAATATGGATATCACATGAGCATTATTTAAAAGCATACAATTGCCACCTGATTCTGCAAATGCAGAATTACTAATATCTTGAAACATATACACCTCAGATACGATTAAAGCTCTTGGTATGTATAGATCTCACTCCTCTACTCCCTTGGATTCTCACAACTCCCACTTTCTTTTTCAATACCAGGAGCAAGGGTTCCTTATCTCCCTCCACTGTTTCTCTCATGATTCCCCCACTAATTATTACCTCTTCTCACAAAGATGGATAGGACTCTAGCACACAGCTGTCAAGGATTACCCACAATATAGTAAGATCACTCATGAATTAAGAAATGGCACGTCAATGTACATGGAGTAAGTTAACTACCTGGATACATAGAAGTAATAGAAGGTCAACAAGGATGAAGAACCTGTGATTGTAACTTCTTTGAAAGTTTGGAAACTGTATGGACCAGTTCTCTGGCTGTCAAGTGTGAAACCATATTCCTCTGAATGTGACTGATTTGAATGAGTTGGTAACGAGATCAGGTGATGAGAGCTATAGGATCAAGGGGATAGCTGTTAGGGTAACCACCCTTGAGGAGTGACCTGCAAATGAGTTGATGTGAGTAGAAATTCAATCTACCAAGTATAATTAGATTAATGGTGAATGTTCCACATAGCAAGTAAATTCGAAGGTCCCTTCAGCTCTAAGGACAACAACCTGTTTCTGACCTCATTTGAAATTTTGTTAGCAACCACTCTAGGGGGGCAGCTAAGATTCTGGAACTTTCTAAAATTCCTCTCAAGCCATAATTGGTGCACATAGACTGTAAACACAAGCTTAGCAACTATGACTGCCAATGATTTACCTTTTAAAGTGGACAAATTACTTACCCACTGCTGCCAAGAAGACAAGCTTACCATATGAGGGCATTTAGAGGAAAGAATTCCTCTAATCTGTGTAACTATGGGGCACTCAAAAAATAGGTGATCGTGGGATTCTACACCCATACAAAAACTACAGATGGAGGTAGATTTCATGCCAAACAAAACTAGTCTATCCTCAGTAGATAATCTATTCTGAATGGCCAACCATTATATCACACTACACCTAGGAATGTGCCCTGAAAACCATACCACTTTAACCCAGGTAATAACAGGGAAATGAGGTCTCAAATGCTCCTAAAGAGAGGAGATAGTAAATTTCCCAGAGGTAGTGAGACTCCGAATGCATCTATCATCTATGGCAGCATTGATTTGGACTGTTTGTAGGTCAAACCTCACTTTATTAAGATCAGGAGACTGAGTTATAGGGAAGGCCCACTGATTATCCCTAATAATAGCCTACACGGTGACATCCTTTGGAAGCCCAGAATCATAGGCAATCCTAGGACCAAATCTTGGTAAGAGGGGCCCAAGAGGATGCCAATTGTCAAACCACAGAGAGGTTAATTGGCCATTTCCAATTTTGTACTTAATGTGAGGCTGGACATATGATCTAAGGTTGAGGATTTTCCTCCAGACCCAAGATGGGTCACTTGGAGCTTTAACACTCCAAAAACTCCTACCTTTAAGTAAATAAGATTTGACCCATTGGCACCATATTGATTGTTCTCAGAGACAAGGAACCAAATGAACTGCCTTATTCCAGATCTCCATAGATTTAAAGCCCAATCCACCTTCCTTGACAGGGGAGCAAAGGTGTTCCCATGAGACTTTGGCACCAGTCCTTTTAAGCCCAGGACCGGTCCAGAAAAAGCCTCGAAGGATTGATTCAATCTCCTTAATTACCTTTTTGGGGATAATAAAGAGAGATGACCAATAAGTTTGCATAGAGAAGAGTATTGACTTGATCAATTGCATCCTTCCAGCATAAGACAGGCACCTAAGGGTCCATGATTTTATTCTGGCGACAATCCTATCCACCATGACTTTACAGTCTATGTGTTTGAGCTTGGTGGATAGAAGAGGTACCCCCAAGTATCTAACAAGTAAAGACCCTTCTTGAAAGCCCAATATGTTGAGAATGGAGGATTTGGTGGTAGGGTTGACACCAGAAAAGAAAATGTTACTCTTGGTAGGGCTGGGAGAGAGCCAGACAAGGCCTCAAACTCAATCAAGGATTGCTTGATATGATTAATAGAACTTACCTCACCTTTGCAAAAAATCATAAGATCATCTGCAAAGCAAAGGTTGACAAGTTTGGTAGAGCCACATTTCCAATGGAACTTAAAGTCAGGAAGAAGAGACTTCTCCTTTAGAATGCAAGTCAAAACCTCCATTACTATCACAAATAAGTATGAGGACAATGGGTCACCTTGTCTTAAGCCTTTCTGCCCAGGAATGTATCCTATAGCTTCCCCATTGAAGCACAAGGATTAATTGGCAGTGGAAACACAGGCTTTCAACCATTGGAGCATCTTAGGATGGAAATTCATGGAGGCAAGGACATCTCAGAGGAAATCCCATCTGACATTGTCGTAAGCCTTCATGATATCTACCTTCATGGCACATCTAGGAGATGAGGAGTGTTTGTGGTAACCCCTCATTAATTCCTGAGTAAGGAATATGTTATCAGCTATCCTCCTACCCTGTACAAAGCCAGATTGGGCAGGATCAATGAGAGATGGTAAGACAGGTTTGATTTTGTGAGCCAGGATTTTAGCAATACACTTATATACCACATTACAACATGAGATTGGTCTGTAATCCCTGACCTTGGAAGGATTGGAGATTTTAGGCACTAAAGCTACAGAGGTAGCATTAGCCTTCTTCAAGAGTTGACCAGATCTAAAGAAGAGTTTAACAGCTGAAGTCACTTCATGGCCAATCACAGGCCAAGCCTTTTGGAAGAAAGCTGCATTGTAGCCATCTGGACTAGGTGCTTTTTGAGGATTGAGAGACCAAAAGGTATCCTTGATCTCTTTATCTGTTACCTCTATCACCATTTCCAAACTTTGAGAATGGGATAGTCTCCTAGTAATAATTTGGTCCACCCTGGATGATCCAGAATAGTACGTCGAATGCTTGGTACCCTACAGATTAGTATAGTAATTTATGAAAGTGTGATTCACCAATTCAATGTCTAGAGTGACAGATCCATCCTCTAAAACCAAACTAGAAATTCTATTCCTATTCCTGGAATTATTAATAGATTTGAAGAAATATGAAGTACATTGGTCCCCCAACTTTAACCACTGAATTCTTGATTTTTGTTTGGCAAAACTTTCTTCAGCCCTAGCAAAAACAAGGTACTGCTCACGCAGTTCTCTTTCAATGGTCTATTTAGAGGGATCATTGGGGTGAGAACCAAGCTCTCTTTGGATGGCTTCCAATTGCAGCCTAAGAGAGGCCACCCTTGCTGACAAGTCACTGTACTCATCAGTGTTCAATTTTTTAAGGCCCTCTTGCAATTGCTTAAGTTTCTCACAGACACAGTTAATAGGATTACCCAAGATTACCTTCCCCCAGACCTGCTGGATAGTTTCTACGAATTTAGGGTGTTCAGCCAAAAAATTAAAGAACCTAAAAGGTCTTTTCCTTGGAGGAGTAGTAGCAGACAAGTACACAACAGTAGGGGAGTGATCAAACACTCCAGGGTTGAGAAAATAAGCATTGGACCAATAGAAATCTGTGATCCAATGATCATTGACTAAAACCCTATCACTCTTGGTGCTAATGTGTGCATCTTCCAATTGCTTATTTGACCAAGTGTAGTGATAACCAGAGAATCTAAGGTCAACTAGTTCAGTTGATTGGAGGCAAGAATTGAACTCCTCCATCCATGGCAGCCAAGTCCTATCCCCACCTACTTTTTCAAAAGGAGATTTGATGACATTGAAATCACCTAAGACCACCCAAGGGGTGTCAACACCGATGTGGTGTAAATCAGCCCATAGCTGCTGTCTCTCCATGTAACAATTAGCCCCATAAATAAACGTGGCAACAAAATAGTATTGGCCATGGCAAATGAGGACCTTACAATGGATATACTGACTTGACTGACACAGAACTTGAACATGGAAAACCAAAGGGTTCCAACAGATCAAAAGTCTCCCCATTGTAGAGCTGGGGTGATTGCTAACAAAATTCCAAAGCGGGAGCTTAGATTTGACAATGCTAGAGACTTTGGGTTCTTTGATTTTATGTTCAATAAGTCCTACTAGAGATAATTTATTCTGAAAAACCCAATTTTTTGCCTCCCTCTGTTTGAAAGGATCATTAAGACCTCTCAAGTTCCAAAAACCAAAATTTTTACGTGAGCAATCCATAGACCAAAACTAAGTACAACCACAATGTTACAAATCAGTAAAATAAGAGTGAACAGCAAAACACTGATATAACTATAAGTGGACAAAACATAGTTAAAGATAGTTACTTCCCTGACTTGTGGAAAGAGCTATTTGTAGAGCCCTTTTGTCTCCCTAACTGTCCAGCTTTGGAGGAACCCCCCATCTGCAATTTCAGTGCACTAGGATCAGGTGGCTCTTTATTTCTGAGTTTAGCAGCCTTTTTTGCAGCTTTCTTAGCTGCTGATCTGGATGCTTGAGCTGCAGGGGTAAGGTTAGCCTGCTGACTGGACGGATTTAAGTCCTCATCACTATCATTCACCTCTTCTAGGGGTAACTGAGACAATGTGAGAGCTTCCTCTTGACCGTTAACAGCTAGAACAAGCCTTCATGCTGTTTAGAACTAAAAAGTACAGGCAGCTGCTCAGAACTGGCCAGTGCATGTAGTTGTTGATTAGGAACTTGATTCTGACTCTGGATCAGTGACTCATGGGTACTACTTACAATTCCGACAGGAACATTCTCTAACTCCATCTCTGAATTAGCAAGCACGTCTGCTTGAGGACTAACATTGGCAGACTTGGAAGTATTTAAGGCTCCATTGGACTTTGAGTGAGGAAGGGAAGTTGGTTTCCCATTACCCACTAAAGTCCATTCTTGAGTGGGCTGACTGGGGTTTGGAGGAACTTTCTTGGAGCACTGGGCAGTCGCATGGCCAAATACTTGACAATGTTTGCATAAAAGGGGCAACACCTAATATTCAATAGGCACCACCACTGAGTTTCCCCCTACTATTATTCTCACATCTTCGGGAAGCTCATGTTCAGCATTAATATCAATGCAAATTCTAGCACTGGTTAATTTTGTGTGAAGTAGGCCTCGTTGCTTTGAGGTTTTAGTTGTGGCATGGTCCACATGGAGTGATTTACCAATTGTACTAGCTATTCTGCTTAGGCACTCTTGGTTCCATAACTCAAGAGGTAAATTATGCAATTTAACCCATGCTGGAATGTGGGAGGGTTGTTCTTTAACTGGTTGCATCATGCGATGCCAATCCTTAAGGACTAAGTATTTCTGTGAGAAGAAATATGGACCACCATCCAAAATTTGTTGTTTAGCCTGTTCATCGTTGAATTCGAATAGATAGCAGCCAGCAAAATCGGGCTTTACAGCCACAAACAAGTCTTTCCACTGGTATCGAGCAGTGGAGACCACCAAAGGATAAGCCATCTTCCCATCAAGGAAATGGCCCACTAAATACCTGTTCCATCTCCCAACGACATCTGTTAGCTCAACGTCTATTTCTACCACGGCTTCTTTTCCTTTAAAAAGATCAGGATGAAAATCGAGTTTCATGTCCATTGATGGACTCTGTGATTGCAATAAGGAAGCCCAATTTTTCGGTTTGGCTTTAGGGATATTTGGATTCTCTCTGGGTTTAGTAGAAACGTGCAGAGGTAGATTTTGTGGCCGTCTAGGTTTAGTGTCAGCTTCGGTGTATCCCATATTAGGGTCACCTTCTAGGTAGGGAATGCCTCTCGCATTGAAAAGAGTATTTGGATTAAGATTAAAGGAAGATACCTCTTGTGGTTGACCTTGGAGTTGAACTGTAGCTCTCTCTTCTGCTTCCAGAATCAGACCTTGTTCGAATATTGCTTGTTGATGCGTCCGAGATGGGCTGGGATTTGCGTATGATTTAGGGCTATGAGCCCCAAACCCCGAAGGAGAAGCGGTAGCAATAGGCTCTCGTGTGGAGGAACCTCGCTTGGTTTCATCGTTGCTCAACCTTGGAATCTCCTGATCCAACAAAAACCTAGGGTTTTCCGAAGAAAATTGCTGTTGACCCGCAACTTCCTTCATTAATTTCTCCTCGAAGACTTGTTGCAATTTCTGAGAGGGACTTGTTCTCTTGAAGTCGGTTGTGGGAGGTGGACAAAGATCGAACAGTTTGTGGGTGGAATTGGGAGGAGAGTACCAAGCATTCTTCTGTTGCCTACGCATTTCAGTAGAGTCAAGGGCTTTGGATCCTAGCCCGTTTGCAAACGAGATTGTACTATCAGCCATAGAGATCGGTTTAGGAAGTGCCAAAATCGCCCATCATGGGAACCCGGGCCAGATTTAGGAATAGGCTGCTGGTTTCGTCCGACTGTATTCATAAGGTATAGTACTGTTTTAATGTGTTTTGGTGTGGTATGGTACTGTATGGAGTTTTGGTAAGATATCATACTGTTTTGGTGTGGTATGGTACCGTCCGAGTGTATTGGTAAGGTATCGCACCGTTTTAATGTGGTATGGTACCGTATAGAGTTTTGGTAAAGGTATCGTACCGTTTTGGTGTGGTACGATACCATACGGATGTTTCGGTAAGGTATCGTACCGTTTTGGTGTGGTACGATACCATACGGATGTTTCGGTAAGGTATCATACAGTTTTGGTGTGGTATGGAACTGTACAGGAGTTTTGGTAAATTATCTTACCGTTTTGGTGTGCTTTGGTACCGTATCGATGTTTTGGTAAGGTATCGTACCGTTTTGGTGTGGTATGGTACCGTAGGGGTGTTTTTGGTAAGGTATCCTTCCGTTTTGGTGTGGTATAGTACCGTATTAGTGTTTTGGTAAGGTATCGTACAGTTTTGGTGTGATAAGGTACTGTCTGAGTGTATTGGTAAGGTATCGTACCGTTTTAATGTGTTTTGGTGTGTTATGGTACCGTATGGTTATTGGAAAGGTATCGTACCGTTTTCGTGTGGTATGGCACCGTCTGAGTGTATTGGTAAGTATTATACTGTTTTGGGGTGGTATGGTACCTTATGGTGTTTTGGTAAGATATCGTACCCTTTTGGAGTGGTATGGTACCGTTCGAGAGTATTGGTAAGGTATCGTACCATTTTAATGTGTTTTTGTGTGGTTTGGTTCCTTTTAGTGTTTTGGTGTGGTATGGTTCCGTAGGGGAGTATTGGTAAGGTATCCTTCCGTTTTGGTGTGGTATAGTATCGTAGAGGTGTTTTGGTAAGGTATCCTTCCGTAGGGGTGTTTTGGTAAGGTATCCTTTCGTTTTGGTGTGGTATGGTACCGTATGGTGTTTTGGTAAGGTGTCGTACCTTTTTTAGTTGGTATGGTACCGTCCGAGTATATTGGTAAGGTATCGTACCGTTTTAATGTGGTATGGTATCTTATGCGTGTTTGGTAAAGGTATCGTATCGTTTTTGTGTGGTCTGCTACCATATGGGTGTTTTGGTAAGGTATCGTACCGTTTTGGTGTGGTATGGTATCGTACGGGTGTTTTGGTAAGGTGTCGTACTGTTTTGGTGTGGTTTGGCACCATATGGGTGTTTTGGTAAAGTATTGTACTATTTTGGTATGGTATGGTACCATAGGGGTGTAGGTACCATTTCGTTTTGGTGTGGTACGGTGCCATATTGGTGTTTTTGTAAGGTATCGTATTGTTTTGGTGTTGTATGGTACCTTTTAGGTGTTTTGGAATGGTATTATACCGTTTTGGTGTTGTATGGTACCGTAAGGTGTTTTGGAATGGTATCATATCGTTTTGTGGTTGTATGGTACTGTCCGAGTGTATTAGTAACGTATCATACCATTTTTATGTGTTTTGGTGTGGTATGGTACTGTATAATGTTTTGGTAAGATATCGTACCGTTTTAGTGTGGTATGGAACCATCTGAGTGTATTAGTAAGGTATTGTGCCATTTTAAATTGGTATGGTACCGTAGTTGTGTTTGGTAAAGGTATCGTACCGTTTTGGGGTGGTATGGTACCATATGGGTCTTTTGAAAACCTATCATACCGTTTTGGTTTAGTATGGTGCCGTATGGGTGTTTTGGTGAGGTATCGTACCGTTTTGGTGTGGTATGGTACCGTATGGGTGTTTTAGGACGATAGTGTACCTTTTTCGTGTGGTATGGTTCCGTATAGTGTTTTGTAAGGTATCATACCGTTTTGGTGTGGTATGGTACCATCTGAGTGCATTGGTAGGTATCGTACTGTTTTAATGTGTTATTGTGTGGTACAGTACCGTATGGTGTTTCGGTAAGGTATCTTACCGTTTTGGTTTGGTATGGTACCGTCTGAGTGTATTGGTAAGGTATCGTACCATTTTAATGTGGTACGGTAGCTTATGCGTGTTTTGGAAAAGGTATCGTACCATTTTGGTGTGGTATGTTACCATATGGCAGTTTTGGTAATGTATCATACCGTTTTTGTGTTGTATGGTACCGTACAGGTGTTTGCAAAGGTATCGTACCATTTTGGTGTGGTTTGCAACTGTATGGGTGTTTTGATAAGATATTGTACCGTTTAGGTGTGGTAGGATACCATCCGAGTGTATTGAAAAGGTATCGTACTGTTTTAGTGTATTTTGGTGTGGTATGGTTCCATATGGTGTATTTGTAAGGTATCATACCGTAGGAGTGTTTCGGTAAGGTACTGTTCCGTTTTGGTGTGGTATAGTACGATATGATTGTTTTGGAGGTACCGTACCATTTTGATGTGGTATGGTGCCGTATGGGTGTTTTCAAACAGTATTGCACCATTTTGGTGTTAAACGGTTCCGGATGGAGTTTTGGTAGGGTATCGTACCATTTTTGTATGGTATAGTGTCGTCCGAGTGTATTGGTAAGGTATCGTACCGTTTTAATGTGCTTTGGTGTGGTATGGTACCGTATGATTTTTTGGAAAAGTATCGTATCGTTTTCGTGTGGTATGTTACCGTCCGAGTGTGTTGGTAAGTATCGTACCGTATTAATGTATTTTGTGTGGTATGGTACTGTATGGTGTTTTGGTAAGGTGTCGTACCGTTTTGGTGTGGTACGGAACCATACGGGTGTTTTTGTGAGGTATCTTATTGTTTCGGGGTGGTTTGGTACCGTATGGTTGTTTTGGTAAGATATTGTATTGTTTTGGTGTGGTATGGAACCGTAGGGGTGTTTTCATAAGGTACCATTCCGTTTTGGAGTGGTACAGTACCGTATTGGTGTTTTGGTTAGGTATTTGTACCGTTTTTGTGTGTTATGGTTCCTTACAGGTGTTTTGGAGCGATATTGTACCGTTTTTGTTTTATATGTTACCGTATGCAGTTTTGGAACAGTATCATACCATTTTGAGGTGGTATGGTACCGTCCGAGTGTATTGGTAACGTATCGTAACGTTTTAATGTGTTTTGGTGTGGTATGGTACCGTATAATGTTTTGGTATGGTATCGTACCGTTTTGGAGTGGTATGGAACTGTCTGAGTTTATTAGTAAGGTATCGCACCGTTTTAATGTGGTATGGTAGGTAGGCGTGTTTTGGTAAAGGTATCGTACCGTTTTGGTGTGGTATGGTACCATATGGATTTTTTTTTTTGCGTAATACCATATCAGTCTTTTGAAAAGCAATCGTACCGTTTTGGTTCAGTATGGTTCCGTACGCAAGTTTTAGTAAGGTATCGTACAGTTTTGGTGTGGTATGGTACCGTATGGGTGTTTTGGAGCGGTAGTGTGCGTTTTTGGTGTGGTATGGTACTGTATAGTGTTTTGGTAAGGTAACAAACCATTTTTGTGTGGGATGGTACTGTCCAAGTGTATTGGTAAGTAGCGTACCGTTTTAATGTGTTTTGGTGAGGTACGATACCTTACGGTATTTTGGTAAGGTATCGTACCGTTTTGGTTTGGTATGGTACCGTCTGAGTGTATTCGTAAGGTATCGTACCGTTTTAATGTGGTATGGTACCGTATGTGTGTTTTGACAAGGTATCGTACCGTTTTGGTGTGAAATGGTACCATATGGGAGTTTTAGAAAAGTATCATACCGTTTTTGTGTTGTATCGTACCATACGGGTGTTTTGGTAACGTATTGTTCCATTTTGGTGTGGTTTGGTACCGTATGGGTGTTTTGGTAAGGTATTGTACCGTTTTGGAGTAGTATGGTACCGTCCGAGTGTCTTGGTTAGGTATCGTACCATTTTGGTGTGGTATGGTACTGTAGAAGTGTTTTGGTTGGGTACCGCTCCGTTTTGGTGTGGTATGGTACCATATGACTGTTTTGGTAAAGTATCGTATCATTTTGGTGTGGTATGGTATCGTAAGGGTGTTTTCGAACGGTATTGCACCATTTTGGTGTTATATGGTACCATATGGTGTTTTGGTAGGGTATCGTACCATTTTGTTGTTGTATGGTACAGTCCGAGTGTAATTGTAAGGTATCGTACCGTTTTAATGTGTTTTGGTGTGGTATGGTACCGTAAGGTTTTTTCGTAAGGTATACCGTTTTCGTGTGGTACAATACCGACCAAGTGTATTGGTAAATATGGTACCATTTTTATGTGTTTTGGTGTGGTCTGGTACTGTATGGTGTTATGGTAAGGTATCGTACCGTTTTGGTTTGGTATGATACCGTCCGAGTGTATTGGTAAGGTATTGTACCGTTTTAATGTGGTATAGTACCGTATGCGTGTTTTGGTGTGGTATGGTACCTGTGGGCTACCACAGCCCCGAGTGGATCGGGGCGGCCCGAAAGACACCATTTTTGGATTTGAAAAATTTTGAAGAGTTGAAGAGTCGCCACCCGGATTTGTGGTTCGCCATCCGAGAAACCGTTTTATTTGAAAATGATTGATTTGAATTGAAAACCAGAGATTGCTTTGGGTTCGGAAGCCATATTACGAGGGGGGAAGGGTTTTACGGCACCCCCCTCGCCCGATACGAGATCGGTCTCTACTAAGCATTTGTGGAATTTTTTGAAAATATTTCATTTCATCAAGCAACTAGCAAGTATCTGCAGTTATAACAGATAAAAAGTGTATGCATGTGCAACTGTTCAGTGGATGGATAAAACTGTAAGTGAATGAGATGCATGATAGTGGAAACTGGGGATCTGTCACTGGTTTCACTCTCGAGCGCTTGGGAGTAGTCCCGAGCGCTTGGGAGTTCTGATATCCAACCTGCAGTCTTTGTTAGTCCAAACAGTAAATAAAGCTAATAACAATGAACTGGAATGATTTTAAACATGTTAAAGGCTTAGCAGAAGACTTTGATAGACTAAGGTAGGGCCTCAATCTCTTAAGCCATGCTTCCCTGCCACTACACAGTCAAATATGTAAGCTTAGAAAAGATTAAGAAGGTGCATTGACGCATGCAGGAAGTCAGAAAGTGCAACAAACTGGAAAATGGGATGCAAGGGCATGGATGCACTCCCAAGCGCTTGGGAATGAGTTGCATGCTAACTTTCTCTCAAATGGAAAATGGAACCGCCTTAGCATGCAAAAGACTCCCGGTTTGATCTTTCCAAATAAAAGTGATCTTTTAAGCTTGGACATCCCTGGTCTTACACGAAAAATATTTGAGAGATGTTTCTGCCTCTGGAAAACTAATTTTCTGTGCATGCATGTTAGGGTAACACCATTTTATTTGAGATTGCACCTCACCCCCAGCCCACTGCTTACTAAGATGCCATGCATGGGACTGGAAACAATCCCGAGCGCTCGGGAACACTCTGGAGCGCTCGAGAGTGTTTCCAGTAAGGGTTTTAAGAAAACATTTTTTTTGTACCCCTTTGCTCTTGTTTTTACACCAAGGTCTCTCAACCCACACTCAGTATTAAGGACTGAGATAGGCTGAGAGGCCTCCCTCAGAAAGAAAGAACAGCCCTCTTTTATTTGTGTTTGACACTAAGGTAGAGAATTTCTACCTTTAAGTTGGAACCTTGCACCTTGTAAAAGCTTTGGAAGATGACAGAAAAATGAGAACTTCAGAAGATCAGAGATTGGTAGTGATCTACACTTCTTGCATGTTCTCCATATTTTGATTCTTGGTTGTTTTGCTTTTGAAAATGGAGTTTTTCAAAGGAATGAAGACTGGTCTTGTTTGAACAATCAAGGGGATTCTAGAGAGAGAGAGTTCCTCTCTTTTCTGTGCTGGAATGGCCTCTTATATAGGCAAAATAAGATATGGTCCTATTTTAGAAAATGCAATTTAGAATCTTTGAAAATCCTCAGGCCTGACTCCCCTCTGATTGAGGTGGAGTGTTGTCTGAGTTTTGCACCAGCTGAAAACGGCTGCAATGATGGTTTGCATGGGAAGTGGGGAAGCTCCATCACCCATTGGGCAGCACAGAAGTCTCGAGCACTCGGGAGCATTCTCTAGCGCTTGGGACTTCACTCTCGAGCGCTCGAGAGTAAACCCAGCCAGTGTTTTTGAAAATGATTTAGAGCGCTTGGGACTGCTCCCAAGCGCTTGGAAATTATTTTTGACCAATTTATTCCCTTTTCAAGTCTTTCAAGGAGCCAAGTTTCAATTGGATCAGGCTTGCCTTAATCCAAAATCATCATCGGGGAGCCTTCGGGCCACAAATTAAGGAAATTCGAAGAGTCCAAATTGGGGTTTCTACAGTTACCCTCTTTGGATGGTGCTCGGCATCATGTCTGAATACGAGTGACATCCAAAGATTGAGACAGCCCAATTCGAGCCACGCCAAACCCTTAATTCCAAACACAAATGTAAGTGAAAGTGCTTGGTGCATGTGGTCGCGTCCTTTCAGACTGCCTACGTACCCTTTTCTGCAGGGATCAGACCAGCGTAGTTCTTCGGGGCAAATGCAAACATGCAGACATGCACGCAAATGATCGATAAGATAGATTGATTGAGGAGCGCCCCACCGATTGATCAGCCTCAGTGGGTGGAACAAATAAACAAGTGAAAAGGTTGTAAACGTAACATAAAATACACCGCGAGGGGTGCCATCCAACGGGACAAGTTAGTTTGTCTCGAATGGATAAAACCAAAATCTATGGTGGAAGGTGATTGAAAGATGTCCCTCAGGACGATGCCAAATCTATGGCGGGAGTTGATTGAAAGATGTCTCTCAGGACAATGCCAAATCTATGGCGGGAGTTGATTGAAAGGTGTCCCTCAGGACGATGCCAAATCTATGGCGGGAGTTGATTGAAAGATGTCCCTCAGGACAATGCCAAATCTATGGCAGGAGTTGATTGAAATGTGTCCCTCAGGACGATGCCAAATCTATGGCAGAAGTTGATTGAAAGTTGTCCCTCAGGACGGTGCCAAATCTATGGCGGAAGATGATTGAATGATGTCCCTGAGGACAATGCCAAATCTATGGCAGAAGTTGATTGGATGATGTCCAACATGTCAAGTAGTCAAGTTGACAAATATGATGAAGGCGACCATAAGAGGTCGAGGCTAGAAAGCGAGACCCGTGTTTCGACATCTGACAACAATGATGATTTTTTATTTATTCGAAAACAACAAAGGACATATCCGAGTACCCTTTCTGCTTTACTATTTTTGACCAGTGGGCTTGGGATGGAGTTTGTCTTTGGATGGAAATTGGGTCTGAGCTGGATCCAGGGCTTGAGCTGGAGTTGGTTTGAGTTTGACTTTGATCAGGGCTTGAGTTTTGAGCATTCATGCCCCAGTCTTGATATGCTTGCTATGATCGATGACATTGGGCTAATGTGCCCCAGTGACAGATCTCAGTTTTGATTTTTTTCCTTGATTCCACTGATAGTTTCGGCAACCAGTTTTATCATGAGTGCAAGCGTGGGTTTTTCCATGTATTGGAATTTCTCTCACGAGTTGGGACCTCAAGATCAATATGACTTGACTAGACAGATGACCTTGTGTGAATTTGGACAAGGCTTAGATGACTCAAAAGACAAGAAAGACCATTTATGAGAGGACTAACTCTCTGTGATGATCTTGACTGGACGAGGAGTTTGATTTGACTCGATGAGAAACTTGATTATTTGAGGGTTCGAAAAATGGCAAGCATGCCCCACAATTGACATTTGAAATTGTCATGATAAAATCAAGTTTTGGTGATTTTCCCATTTGGGGTTTTGAAATTGTTTTAGCTCTATCAAGTGATGCTCATTCAAGATTTTCTTTGATCTTGTTTCGTCAAAATACGAGAATTTTTACCACGAACTGTGCCCAGGTTGCTGATGACAATCCATGAATTTTGAAAATGCCCCAACTTGGATTTTGCGGGATTCGTGAAACGTCTTGCCTTACCGCTTCTTCTTGTTTTCTCCCAGTGCCTAGGATTATTGTTATCAAGTTGCATTTTCCAATTTGAAAGGACTTTGTCTGGGTTGTAACGTGGCCAAGGTTTAGCTTAACAAAGAAAGGATAATAGGCTCAAGAAGTTTTCTTTTTCTTTGGGTTTCGAGAGCTAGCAGCCATCTTGAATATTTTTATGCCCTTTTTGCTTTTGATGGGCGCCTTCTTTCATTTGATTTGCTTTGCCTTTTGTTGTGCCGATGTGTTTGGCACTTTCATTGATTTTGAGCTTTCTCTCTTCTTCTTTTTTTTTTTCAAAGTTTCGCATCTCATTGTGCCCATGTATTTGGCACTTTCTTTGAATTCTGATGCGCCGATGATAACCACGTGTGTGGCACCTTTGTCCTCCTCATTTAAACCCTAGCGTGGGGGATAGCTGCCTAGCTGGGTTCTTTCAAAGAAATTGATTTAGGCTCAAAGGGGGTATCAATGGATATATATCTTCAAGCGTTTTTTAAAAGAAAAGAATGCCTTTCTTCATTTTGAATTGCACAACTTGATAACTTGATCCTAGATGCAAGCTTTTGCCAAGATCATATTTTGAGGTTTTGATCTAGCGAGCTTTTTCTCGGGCCAAGGCGTTCCTCCTTGACGGTGCCAGGAAGTGGTCCCATGAAATTCTTCTTCTTGCAAGGGCGAAGTATCTCGTGTTTTGATTTCTCAATCGATGGTGAAAAACAATTCCAAGTTAAAGGATGATCACAAAACACAAGTTTATTATGACAAATTCGACACAAGAAGCTTGAGATTGATTTCAAAAGACAGAACGGACTAACGAAAGATTGACACGAAGGATCGTGACCGAATTTTGGGATCGACGCGAATGAACATGACTGGGCCTCAAGATAAGGCTGCCTACGTATCCTTCTTGCAAAGGAATCAGGTCATAACGTAGTTCGGGACTACGAATTGACTCTCTGTCTGGTTTTTCTTCTTCGACTACAAACCTGAATTTTAAAACGTACAGACACAAAAGCATGAAAGACTCGAAGTACAAACTGACTCAAAATCGACTTGAAGAAGACTCGACTTGAAACTTAAAAGCTTTCCCAACTCATGAGAAATTCCATTCATGCTTTACTGCACTCAAAATCCTCTTCCAGATCTGAGGTCCGACACTGGGATGGTTCCATCGTCGATTAAGTCTTGGATCCTATGACGGAGACGGTGACAGTCATTGGTAGCGTGACCGGGCATTTGGTGGAAGGAGCAAAAGGCATTTGGGTTGTGCTAGGCTGGGAGCTTTTGAGGTAGGGGAGTTGGAAGGAGTGGTTTGATGGTTCCGCTTTCGACAAGCCTTTCGAATACCATGGATAATGGTATGGGAAACTGGAAAAAGACACGAGGCCGTTTAGGCTTGGTGGTTTGAGCAATGATCTGGCTAACAGGCTTGGTTCGGGCGGGGTCGATATTTGTAGGGTTAGATGGTAGGTTTGTGTAGCCATACACCGTGCTGCTGCTGTCGGGGTCCACGTCTTTTGTCTCTGAGAAGGAATCAGTATTTTCGAGGATGCCCAACTGAACGGCTTCTTCGACGGCCAGGCCTGTTTCGAAGAATGTCTTGAAGTTGGAAGAGGCTTGAGCTAAGATCATGTGCTTGGCAAGCGCGGGCTGGAGATTTCGGACAGTCATCCGAATTTGATCTTTCTCAGAGGGTTTGTCCTTCATCTGAACAGTCTTTGCTCTCCATCTTCGGACAAAATCCATAAAAGACTCCTTCGGTTCCATCTTTGTCGATTCCAACTCTCGGATGGTGACCTCAAGTTGGATGTTGTAGTCGAACTGGGCCACGAAAGCCTCACAGATGTTTTCCCAAGATCTCTTCTTCGTCGTCTCTAGGGTAGTGAATCAGTGCAAAGCATGTCCAACTAGTGTTTGAGGGAACATTTGGACCATGGCGTCTTTCTCCATGCCCCACATGGAAAGTGCCCCAATGTAGCTGGTCAAGTGTGCTTTTGGATCACCGGTTCCGTCGAACTTAGCAAAGATGATTGGCTTGAATTTCTTGAGTAGTCTGGCATTTGGGAAGAGGCAGAGTTCGTCGATGTCGAAACCAATTGAGGTGATTCTTTCGCTTTTGGCTAAGGACTGCTCAAGTTGGGCTAATTTGGCTTTGATGGCGGCCATTTCTGGGCTTTGGGGGTTTGGTTCAGGGGGTGGTTCATGGTTATTTTCGAGGGGCATTTTTGGGTTTTGTGGAGGTGGAAGTCGTCTGGCAACCCCAGTTATCATGAGCATCAACTGGGTAATCTGGTTGTCTGTTCGCTCACCCATCTGTCGGATAAAGGTTCGGATTTGATCCAACTCATTCAGATTCCCTGCCGGCTGTTCCCCGTTCGGATGCTCCCCATTCAAAATTTCCATCGGCTGTTCCATATCTTCCTGCAAATTCTGAGTCTATGAGGGTTGGTTTTGCTATAGGATGGATGGCCCAGTGCTAATAGTAAAGTAAGAAGCGAACTCAGAATGTGCCCTTGTTGTGATTTATTGAAAAAAATATGTATGAATAAAAGGATTGTTATTCACGTGTTGTCATCGTCGACTCAAGGGATCAAACCTTATGAATAGTTCCATCAGTCACGGGTAGGTCGTTGTCAGGCAGGTTAAATTCCGCACATTGGGAATCAGAGCCAATCTCCTTATCTAAGACCATCCGAGATAGAGCAATACAACTGCTGGAAGATGCACTTAATGCTAGAGGGAGCCATTCGAGCACGGCGAACACTGGAGTTATCCCAAACTCCAAGGATTTATGGTCTCCTAAACCTTGACTCAAGAAATGACAACCTATGAAGGATTGCCTTAGTCCTCAGAGATTCTTTCGAGTGTGTATCCTTTGATTAGGAATAACAAGACTTGGGAGATATCAAGATAAATTAAGTCTTTAACATTTTTCACTCGGAATTTCTGTTTTGATTTCAAAAACTGTTTGGCGTAAATGACATGATACCGTAACCGGGGTGGCGTAGGTGGCATGGCACCATTAGCCTAAGCGGTGTAAGTGACTTCGCACTATAACCTGAGTGGTGTGGGTATCACGGCATTGTAGCCTAATTGTTTTGTTAAGTTTCATTGAATCCTTGATTGAAAAATGTATCGAAGACTTAATGAATTTTGATATCCCTAAAACTTCATCATTCCAAGGACTAATTAATTTCAACAACGTGCCTTTTAAAAGGCACGACTCTTCATCGGTCCAGGCAATCCTAAACAAGCCGCGCGAGCGAGTTTAAGAGTTCTACCCAAAAGCAAACGGACAGCATAAGATGCAAGGTGCGATGTGCAAGCGGGATAAGATTACGGTCTTTCAAAGGTTGCTCTGATCCTCAGACTTTGTTTTAGGGTGTATCCTTTGTTTAGAATGACAAGTTCCAAGAGATGTCAAAATGAACTAAGTATTCAACTAGTCTTCATTCGAAGTTTCAATTTTGAACTTGGAATAGCTTAGTATAGATGATGTGATACCATAACCAAAGTGGCGTCAGTGGCATGGTGTCATTAGCCGACGTGGCGTCACAGCATCGTTTCCTTGCTATTCCTTATTCTCCGTTGAATCTTCGATTAAGCATTAGTCACGGACTTAGTATGTTTTGATTTCCCAAAGTCTCATTGTTCTAAGGACTCATGTAGTTTAGACAACGTACACTGGGGTGCACGACTCTTCACCGGGTCTCGGCAACCTTTTACAGACCGCACAAGCAAGTCTAAGAAGCACAACACTTGAAACAGACAGCATGATGGCATGGCATGGATAAGATGCACGGTGAGATGCAGAAAGCAGTAACATGTAGGCAGGATAAAGCACATAGTCCTACCTCGTAGGTCCTGTCCTAGTTCGGAAGGTTCTATTGCTTTCTACACATGTATAAAGGCCAGGTTTTGGTTTAGAAAGGGGTTCCCCGGACTAGAGTCAAAGTATGCCTCCCGATTATTGAGCGTACACCCAATAACAGTACAAACGGCAGATATGACTCATCACATTCGAGGGTTGCTGAGCATTCTGGGATTCCTTGTCACCGGCAAGCCAGGCAAGATTGCCAGAACGCAATAGCGGGGCTGAACAGAACATATGCACAAAAAGATAAGAAATGAAACAAAATATTTTGAAAATCCCACAAACATTTTTCAAGCTTGGCTCTCAAGTTTAATTGATGCTTAAGGAAAGTAAGTCGTTTTGTCCACCACCAACTTTTCTCAAGTATCAATTAAACACATCCCCAGCAGAGTCGCCACTATGGGCTACCACAGCCCCGGGTGGATCGGGGCGGCCCGAAAAATGCATGTTTTTTGGATTTGAAAAATTTAGAAGAGTTGAAGAGTCGCCACCCGGATTTATGGTTTGCCACCCAAGAAACCGTTTTATTTGAAAATGATTGATTTGAATTGAAAACCAAAGATTGCTTTGGGTTCGGAAGCCATATTACAAGGGGGGAAGGGTTTTACGGCACCCCCCTCGCCCGATACGAGATCGGTCTCTACTAAGCATTTGTGGGATTTTTCAAAAATATTTCGTTTCATCAAGCAACTAGCAAGTATCCGCAGTTATAACAGATAAGAAGTGTATGCATGTGCAACTGTTCAGTGGATAGATAAAACTGTAAGTGAATGAGTGCATGATAGTGGAAACTGGGGATCTGTCACTGGTTTCACTCTCGAGCGCTCGAGAGCAGTCCCGAGCGCTTGGGAGTTCTGATATCAAACCTGCAGTCTTTGTTAGTCCAAACAGTAAATAAAGCTAATAACAATGAACTGGAATGATTTTAAACATGTTAAAGGCTTAGCAGAAGACTTTGATAGACTAAGGTAGGGCCTCAATCTCTTAAGCCATGCTTCCCTGCCACTACACAGTTAAATATGTAAGCTTAGAAAAGATTAAGAAGGTGCATTGACGCATGCAGGAAGTCAGAAAGTGCAACAAACTGGAAAATGGGATGCAAGGGCATGCATGCACTCCCGAGCGCTCAGGAATGGTCTCGAGCGCTTGGGAATGAGTTGCATGCTAACTTTCTCTCAAATGGAAAATGGTACTGCCTTAGCATGCAAAAGACTCCCGTTTTGATCTTTCCAAATAAAAGTGATCTTTTAAGCTTGGACATCCCTGGTCTTACACGAAAAATATTTGAGAGATGTTTCTGCCTCTGGAAAACTAATTTTCTGTGCATGCATGTTAGGGTAACACCATTTTATTTGAGATTGCACCTCACCCCCAGCCCACTGCTTACTAAGATGCCATGCATGGGACTAGAAACAATCCCGAGTGCTCAGGAACACTCTGGAGCGCTCGAGAGTGTTTCCAGTAAGGGTTTTAAGAAAACATTTTTTTTGTACCCCTTTGCTCTTGTTTTTACACCAAGGTCTCTCAACCCACACTCAGTATTAAGGACTGAGACAAGCTGAGAGGCCTCCCTCAGAAAGAAAGAACAGCCCTCTTTTATTTGTGTTTGACACTAAGGTAGAGAATTTCTACCTTTAAGTTGGAACCTTGCTCCTTGAAAAAGCTTTGGAAGATGACAGAAAAATGAGAACTTCAGAAGATCAGAGATTGGTAGCGATCTACACTTCTTGCATGTTCTCCATATTTTGATTCTTGGTTGTTTTACTTTTGAAAATGGAGTTTTTCAAAGGAATGAAGACTGGTCTTGTTTGAACAGTCAAGGGGATTCTAGAGAGAGAGAGTTCCTCTCTTTTCTGTGCTGGAATGGCCTCTTATATAGGCAAAATAAGATATGGTCCTATTTTAGAAAATGCAATTTAGAATCTTTGAAAATCCTCAAGCCTGGCTCCCCTCTGACTGAGGTGGAGTGTTGTCTGAGTTTTGCACCAGCTGAAAATGGCTGCAATGATGGTTTGCATGGGAAGTGGGGAAGCTCCATCACCCATTGGGCAGCACAGAAGTCTCGAGCGCTCGAGAGCATTCTCGAGCGCTTGGACTTCACTCTCGAGCGCTCGAGAGTAAACCCAGCCAGTGTTTTTGAAAATGATAGGAGCGCTTGGGACTGCTCCCAAGCGCTTGAAAATTATTTTTGACCAATTTATTCCCTTTTCAAGTCTTTCAAGGAGCCAAGTTTCAATTGGTATCAGGCTTGTCTTAATCCAAATTCATCATCGGGGAGCCTCCGGGCCACAAATTAAGGAAATTTGAAGAGTCCAAATTAGGGTGTCTACAGTACCGTATGGGTGTTTTCGTAAGGTACCATTCCGTTTTGGAGTGGTATGGTAGTATTGGTGTTTTGTTAGGTATCGTACCGTTTTGGTGTGGTATGGTACCTTATAGGTGTTTTGGAACGATATTGTACCGTTTTTATTTTGTATGGTACCGTATGGTGTTTTGGAACGGTATCGTACCGTTTTGAGGTGGTATGGTACCGTCCGAGTGTATTGGTAATGTATCATATCGTTTTAATGTATTTTGGTGTGGTTTGGTACTGTACAATGTTTTGGTATGGTATCATACCGTTTTGGTGTGGTATGGAACAGTCTGAGTTTATTTGTAAGGTATCGTACCGTTTTAATGTGGTATGGTACGGTAGGCGTGTTTTGGTAAAGGTATCGTACCGTTTTGGTGTGGTATGGTACCACATGGATCTTTTTTTTTTTTATGTAATACCATATTGGTCTTTTCAAAAGCAATCGTACGGGTGTTTTTGAATGGTAGTGCACCTTTTTGGTGTGGTACGGTACCGTACTGGTGTATTTGAACGGTAGTGCACCTTTTTGGTGTGGTTTGGTAACATATAGTGTTTTGGTAAAGTAATGCACCATTTTTGTGTAGTATGGTACCATCCAAGTGCATTGGTAAGTATCGTACCGTTTTAATGTGTTTTGGTGTGGTACGATACCGTACGGTGTTTTGGTAAGGTATCGTACCGTTTTGGTTTGGTATGGTACCGTCTGAGTGTATTGGTAAGGTATCGTACCATTTTAAAGTGGTATGGTACTTTATGTGTGTTTTGGCAAAAGTATCGTAACGTTTTTGGGTTGTATCCTATCGTACGGTTGTTTTGGTTAGGTATTGTTCCATTTTGGTGTGGTTTGGTACCGTATGGGTGTTTTGGTAAGGTATTGTACCGTTTTGGAGTGGTATGGTACCGTCAGAGTGTATTGGTTAGGTATCGTACCGTTTTGGTGTGGTATGGTACCATATGGTGTATTGGTATTGTCTCGTACCATTTTTGTGTGGTATGGTACCGTAGAAGTGTTTTGGGTGGGTACCGCTCTGTTTTTGTGTGGTATGGTACCATATGACTGTTTTGGTAAAGAATCGTAACATTTTGGTGTGGTATGGTACTGTATGGGTGTTTTCGAACGTTATTGCACCATTTTGGTGTTGTATGGTACCGTATGGTGTTTTGGTAGGGTATCGTACCGTTTTGTTGTGGTATGATACCGTCCTAGCGCAATTGTAAGGTATCGTACCGTTTTAATGTGTTTTGGTGTGGCATGGTACCGTAAGGGTTTATTGTAGGATATACTGTTTTTGTGTGGTCCATTACCGTTCGAGTGTATTGGTAAATATCATACCGTTTTAATGTGTTTTGGTGTGGTATGGTAATGTATGGTGTTATGGTAAGGTATCGTACTATTTTGGTTTGGTATGGTACCGTCCAAGTGTATTGGTAAGGTATCCTACCGTTTTGGTGTGGTATGGTACCGTTTTGGTGTGGTTTGGTTCCGTATGGGTGTTTTGGGATGTTACCGTACTTTTTGGTGTGGTATGGTACCGTTCGAGTGTATTGGCAAGGTATCGTACCGTTTTGGTGTCGTATTGTACCGTTTGAGTGTATTGGTAAGGTATCGTACCGTTTTAGTGTATTTTGGTCCGGTATTGTACCATATGGTGTATTGGTAAGGTATCGTACCGTTTTGGTGTGGTATGGTACTGTAGGAGTGTTTCGGTTAGGTACCGTTCTGTTTTGGTGTGGTATGGTACCATAAGATTGTTTTGGTAAGGTATCGTACCATTTTGGTGTGGTATGGTACCTTATGGGTGTTTTCGAACGGTATGGCACCAATTTGGTGTTGTAATGTAATGTATGGTGTTTTGATACGGTATCGTTCCGTTTTAGTGTGGTATGGTACCATCCGAGTATATTGGTATGATATCGTAACGTTTTAATGTGTTATGGTGTGGTGTGGTATGGTACCATATGGTTTTTTGGTAAGTTGTCGTACGGTTTTCGTGTGGTATGATACCGTCCGAGTGTATTGGAAAGTATCATACCGTTTTAATGTGTTTTGGTGTGGTTTGGTACCGTATGGCGTTTTAGTAAGGCATCATACCGTTTTGGTTTTGTATGGTACCGTCCGAGTTTATTGGTAAGGTATCGTACCTTTTTAATGTGGTACGGTATGGTATGCTTGTTTTGGTTAAGATATCGTAGTGTTTTGGTGTGGTATGGTAACGTACAGGTGTTTTGGTAAGGTATCATACCGTTTTGGTGTGGTATGGTACCGTATGAGTGTTTTGGAACGGTATTGTACCGTTTTGGAGTGGTATGGTACCGTATAGTTTTTTGGTAAGGTTTCGTACCATTTTGGTATGGTATGGTATGATACGGTACGGGAGTTTTGGTAAGGTATCGTGCCATTTTGGTGTGGTTTGGTTCCGTATGGGTGTTTTGGGAAGGTATCGTACCATTTTGGTGTGGTATGGTACCTTTTGGGCTGTTTTTGTAAGGTACCATTCCGTTTGTGTGGTATAGTACCGTACTGGTGTTATGGTAAGGTGTTGTGCCGTTTTGGTGTGGTATGGTACCATCCAAGTGTATTGTAAGCATCGTACTGTTTTAATGTGTTTTGTTTTGTACGGTACCATACGGTTTTTTGGTATGGCGTCGTACCATTTTAATTTGGTATGGTACTGTATACGCGTTTTGGTAAAGGTGTCGTACCGTTTTGGTGTGGTATGGTACCATATGGGAGTTTTGGAATGGTATCGTGCCATTTTGGTTTAAGATGGTACCGTTCGGGTATTTTTGTAAGGTATCATACTATTTTGGTTTTGTTTGGTACCGTATGGATGTTTTGGTAAGGTATTGTACCGTTTTAGTGTGGTATGGTAACGTACGAGTGTTTTGGTAAGGTATCGTACCATTTTGGTGTAGTTTGGTACTGTATGGGTGTTTGGTAAGGCATTGCATCGTTTTGGTGCGGTAAGGTACTGTCCTAGTGTATTGGTAAGGCATTGTAACGTTTTAGTGTATTTTGGTGTAGTATGGTACCATATGGTGTATTAGAAGGGTATCGTAATGTTTTGGTGTGGTATTGTAATGTAGGAGTGTTTGGGTTTGGTACCGATCCGTTTTGGTGTGGTATGGTACCAGAAGATTGTTTTCGAAAGGTATCGTACCATTTTGGTTTGGTATGGAACTGTGTGGGTGTTTTCGAACGGTATTGCACCATTTCGGTGCTGTATGGTACCGTGTGGTGTTTTGGCAGAGTATCATACCGTTTCAGTGTGGTATGGTTCCGTCAGACAGTATTGGTAAATATCGTACCGTTTTAATTTGTTTTGGTGTGGTATGGTACCGTACAGTGTTTTGGTAAGGTATCGTACCGTTTTAATGTGGTATGGTAATGTATGTGTGTTTAAGTAACGGTATCGTACCGTTTTGGTGTGGTATGGTACCGTACAGGTGTTTTAATAAGGTATCGTACCGTTTTTGTGTGGTATGGTACCGCGGGTGTCTTGGTATGTTATCCTACCGTTTTGGTGTGGTAAGGTACCATATGGGGGTTTTGGAACGGTATTGTACCGTTTTTGTGTGGTATGGTGCTGTATGGTTTTTTGGAAAGGTACCGTACCGTTTTGGTAAGGTTTTGTATCGTTTTGGTATGGTATGGTACGTATGTGTTTTTTGGTACGGTATTGTACAGTGTTGGTGTGGCTTGGTTCCGTATGGGTGTTTTGGGAAGGTATCGTACCATTTTGGCATGGTATGGTACTGTAGTGTGTTTTTGTAAGGTACCATTCCTTTATGGTGTGGTACGGTACTGTATTGGTGTTTTGCTATGGTGTCGTACCGTTTTCATGTCGTATGGTACCCTGTGGGTATTTTGGAATGGTATTGTACCGTTTTGGTGTGGTATGGTACCGTATGGGTGTTTTGGAACGGTATAGTTCTGTTTTAGTGTGGTTTTGTATCTTATAGTGTTTTGGTAAGAAATCGTACAATTTTAGTGTGGTATGGAACTGTCCGAGTGTATTGGTGGAGTATCGTACCGTTTTAATGTGTTTGGGTGCGGTTTGGTACCATAAGGTGTTTTGTTAAGGTTTCGTACCGTTTTTGTGTGCTATGGTACCATATAGTGCTTTGGTAAGGTATGGTACCATTTTGGTGTGGTCTGGTACCGTTCGAGTGTATTAGTATGGTATCGTACCGTTTTGGTGTGGTATGGTACCGTAGGGTGTTTTGGTACGGTATCGTTTTGTTTTGGTGTAGTATGGTACCGTATGATTGTTTTGGAAAGGTATCATAATGTTTTGGCAGGGTATGATACCGCATGGAGTTTTGGTAAGTTATGGTACCGTTTTTGTGTTGTATGTTACCGCATGGTGTTTTGGTAAGGTATGGTACTGTTTTGGTGTGGTATGGTACTGTCCGAGAGTATTGGTAAGGTATCGTACCATTTTAATGAGTTTTTGTGCGGTACGGTACCGTATGGTGTTTTGGTAAGGTATCGTACCGTTTTGGAGTTGTATGGTACCGTCCGAGTGTATTTGTAAGGTATCGTACCATTTTAATGTGTTTTGGTGTGGTTTGGTACCATATAGTGTTTTGGTATCGTGTTATATCATTTTGGTGTAGTGTGGTACCGTCCGAGTGTATTGGTAAATTATCGTACCGTTTTGGTGTAGCATGGTACCATAGGGGTGTTTTGGTAAGTTATCGTTCTGTTTTGGTGTTGTATGGTACCGTATGAGTGTTTTGGTATGGTATCGTACTGTTTTGGTGTGGTATGGTACTTTATGGGTGTTTCGGTATCGTTTGGTTCCATTTTGGAGTGGAATGGTACCGTCCGAGTGTGTTCGTAAGGTATCGTACCATTTTAGTGTGTTCTGGTATGGTATCGTACCGTATGGTTTTTTGGAAAGGTGTCGTACCGTTTAGGAGTGGTATGGTACCGTCCGTGTGTATTGGTAAGTATCGTATCGTTTTAATGTGTTTTGGTGTGGTATGGTATCGTATGGTCTATTGGTAAGGTATCGTACCGTTTTCGTTTGGTATGGTACTGTCGGATTGTATTGGTAAGGTATCGTACCGTTTTAATGTGGTATGGTACCGTATAAGTGTTTTGGTAAAGGTATCGTACTGTTTTGGAGTGGTATGGTACCATATGGGTGTTTTAGTTAGGTATCGTACCGTTTTGGTGTGGAATGGCACTGTACCGGTGTTTTGGTAAGTTATCATACTGTTTTGGTGTGGTTTGGTACCGTGTGGGTTTTTTGGTAAAATATTGTACCGTTTTGTTGTGTTTTGGTTTCATAGGGGTGTTTTGGTAAGGTATCATTTCGTTTGGGTCTGGTATGGAACCGTATGAGTCTTTTGGTAAGGTATGGTACCGTTTTGGTGTGGTATGGTACCGTATGGGTGTTTTGGAATGGTTTTGCACCGATTTTGTGTTTTTTTTTTTTGGGTAAATTAGCTTGAAATAAATAGCGGGGGAATCATGTGATAATTCGTGGAGTGAGTTGGTGGAACCTGGCCCATTTGCACTTGAGTGAAAAGAAGAGTGGGAGATGTGAGTCTTTCAAGGGTGTTGAGGTGTGAGCACCAAAATGCAAAAGGGTATGGTACCGATTTTGTAAAAGGGTATGGTACCGATTTTGTGTTATATGGTACCGTATGGAGTTTTGGTAAGGTATCGTACCGTTTTAATGTGTTTTAGTGTGGTTTGGTACCGTATGGTTTTTTGGTAAGGTATCGTACCGTTTTGGTGTGGTATGGTACCACCCGAGTGTATTGGTATGGTATTGTACCATGTTAATGTGTTTTGGTGTGGTATTGTACCATATGGTGTTTTGGAAAGGCACCGTACCGGTTTGGTGTGGTATGGTACAGTAAGAGTGTATTGGTAAGGTATCGTACCGTGTTGGTGTGGTATAGTACCGTAGGGGTGTTTTGATAAGGTATCGTTCTGGTTTGGTGGGGTGTGGTATGGTACCGTTTGAGGGTTTTGGTAATGTATCGTTTCGTTTTGGTGTGGTATGGTTCCGTATGGCTGTTTCCGAACGGTATTGGATCGTTTTGGTGTTGTATAGTACCATAAGTTGTTTTTGTAAGGTATCGTACCATTTTGGTGTGACATGGTAACGTCCGAGTGTATTGGTAATGTATCGTACCGTTTTAATGTGGTATGGTATCGTATGCGTGTTTTGGTGAAGGTGTCGTTCCGTTTTTTTGTGGTATCTTATCATATGTGTGTTTTGGTAAGTATTTACCATTTTGTGTGGTACGGTACTGTATGGGTGTTTTGCTAAAGTATCGTACCGTTTTCATGTGGTTTTGTACCGTATCGCTGTTTTGGTAAGGTGTTGCGCCGTTTTGGTGTGGTATGGTTCCGTATGGTGTTTTGGTAAGGTATGGTACCGTTTTGCTGTGGTATGGTACCGTCCGAGCGTATTGGTAAGGTATCGTACAGTTTGAATGTGTTTTGGTGTGGTATGGTACCGTATGGTTTTTTTTTGTAATGTATCGTACCATTTTGGTGCGGTATGGTTCCATCCGAGTGTATTGGTAAGTATCGTACCGTTGTGGTGACGTATCGTACCGTAGGGGTGTTTTGGCAAGGTATCATGGGTGTTTTGGCAAGGTAACGTTTGAGTGTATTGGTAAGGCATCGTAACATTTTAGTGTGGTATTGTACCGTACGCTTCTTCCGGTAAAGGTAGCGTACAGTTTTGGTGTGGTGTGGTACCGTCCGAGTGTTTTTGTAAGGTATCATACCGTTTCATTGTGTTTTGGTGTGGTTTGGTACCATATGGTGTTTTGGTAAGGTATCGTACCGTTTTGGTGTGAGATGGTACTATTCGAGTGTATTGGTAAGGTATCATACCGTTTTGCTGAGCTATGGTACCGTAGGGGTGTTTTGGTAAGGTATCGTTTCATTTGGGTGTCGTACGGTACCGTATGAGTATTTTGGTAAGGTATGGTACCGTTTTGGTGTGGTATGGAACCGTTTCAGAGTTTTGGAACGGTTTTTCACCGTTTTTGTGTTGTATGGTACCGTATGGTGTTTTGGTAAAGTATCGTACCGTTTTGATGTGTTTTAGTTTTGTATGGTACCATTTGTTGTTTTGGTAAGGTATCGTACCGTTTTGGTGTGGTATGGTACCACCCGATTGTATTGGAATGTTATCATACCGTTTTTATGTGTTTTGGTGTTGTATGGTACCATATGGTGTTTTGTTATGGTATCGTACCGGTTTGGTGTGGAATGGTACAGTGAGAGTGTATTGGTAAAGTATCGTACCATGTTGTGTGGTATGGTACTGTAGGGGTGTTTTGATAAGGTATCGTTCTGTTTTGGTGTGGTATGGTACCGTTTGAGGGTTTTGGTAACGTATCGTATCGTTTTTGTATGGTATGGTACTGTATGGGTGTTTTCCGAACGATATTGCATCGTTTTGGTGTTGTATAGTACCGTAAGGTGTTTTGGTAAGGCATCGTACCGTTTTTGTTCGGTATGGTAACGTCTGAGTGTATTGGGAAGGTATCCTACCGTTTTAATGTGGTATAGTACCGTATGCGTGTTTTGGTGAAGGTGTCGTACCGTTTTTGTGTGGTATCGTATCATATGGGTGTTTTGGTAAGGTATCCACCATTTTTGTGTGGTATGGTACCGTACGGGTGTTTTGGTAAGGTATCGTACCGTTTTGGTGTGGTTTTATATCGTATCGCTATTTTGGTAAGGTATCGTACTATTTTGGTGTGGTATGGTACCGTTTTCGAGTAGTCACTAGTAATACACTACAAGGAAATAACAACCGCTTTATTTCGATCTCCCCGCAACAACACACGAATTTTTGAATCTATAACATTGATAAAATCTTTAACAAAGGAAAAATTGATTGAGATATCATCAACTCGAGGAAACAAGTACGTCTCGGATCTAGTACATATACCATGATTCATATTAAACTGTGATAACACCGAATCTACACTTTTAAAGTTCATATCACATGGTAATCAATAGTTTTTGCGTCTATTTGGAATCGCAATTTTCTTTTTGCATGACTAGTAGTCTAAATACCTACTAACCGTCAACTGTATATTGCTATTTTTTCTTCACATGACTAGTAGTCTAAACACCTACTAACCATAATGTGTTTATTACTATTTGTTCTTCGCATGACTAGTAGTCTAAACATCTACTAACCATCATGTGTTTATGCATTTTTTTTCTTCACTTGACTAGAAGTCTAAACACCTACTGACCATCACGTGTTTGTCACGATTTGTTCTTCACATGACTAGTAGTCAAACACCTACTCACCGTCTTGTGTTCTTCTTGAGTAGTCACTAGTAGTACACTACAAGGAAATAAGTAACTGCCTTATTTCCATCTCCCTAAAGCAACATGTGAATTTGTGAATCTATAACATTGATAAAGTCTTTTAATAAGGGCAAAATTGATCGAGGTATCATCAACTAGAGGAAACAAGTACGTCTCGGATCTAGTACAAAAACCATGACTCATATTAAACCGTGATAACACCAAATCCACACTTTTAAAGTTCACATCACATAGTAATCAATAGTCTTTGCATCTATTTGGAATCTCAATTTTCATTTCGCTTGACTACTAGTCTAAATACCAACTAACCGTCAAGTGTTTATCGCGATTTTTTCTTCACATGACTAGTAGTCTAAACACCTACTAACCTTCTTGTGTTTATCACTATTTGTTCTTCACATGACTAGTGCGCTAAATACCTACTAACCGTCATGTGTTTTTCTCGAGTAGTCACTAGTAATACACGACAAGGAAGTAAGAACCGCTTTATTTCCTTCTCCAAGAAGCAACACGCGAATTTGTGAATCTATAACATTGATAAACTCTTTCAATAAGTGCAAAATATATCGAGGTATCATCAACTCAAGGCAAAAAGTACTTCTCGGATCTAGTACATAAACCATGATTCATATTAAACCGTGATAATACCGAATCCACACTTTAATGTTCTTATCACATAGTAATCAATAGTCCTTGCATAATTTAACCAAAAAAATAGTTTTTGCTTCTATTTGGAATTACGAATTTCCTTTCACATGACTAGTAGTCTAAACACCTACTGACCATCACGTGTTTGTCACGATTTGTTCTTCACATGACTAGTAGTCTAAACTACGCACTGTCTTGTGTTTTTCTCGAGTAGTCCCTAGTAATACACTACAAGGAATAAGTAACTGCTTTATTTCCATATCTCTATAGCAACATGCGAATTTGTGAATCTATAACATTGATAAAGTCTTTCAATAAGGGCCAAATTGATCGAGGTATCATCAACTCGAGGAAACAAGTACGTCTCGGATCTAGTACATAAGCCATGATTCATATTAAACCGTGATAACACCAAATCCAGACTTTTAAAGTTCGTATCACATAGTAATAAATAGTCTTTTGATCTATTTGGAATCACAATTTTCATTTCGCATGACTAATAGTCTAAATACCTACAAACCGTCAAGTGTTTATTGCTATTTTTTCTTCACATGACGAGTAGTCTAAACACTAACTAACCATCATGTGTTTATCACTATTTGTTCTTCACATGACTGGTAGTCTAAACACATACTAACCGTCATGTGTTTTCCTCGAGTAATCACTAGTAATACACTACAAGGAAGTAAGAACCGCTTTATTTCCTTCTCCACGAAGCAACACGCGAATTTGTGAATCTATAACGTTGATAAACTCTTTCAATATGTGCAAAATTTATCGAGGTATCATCAACTCAAGGCAACAAGTACTTCTCAAATCTAGTAAATAAACCATGATTCATATTCAACCGTGACAACACTGAATCCACACTTTTAACGTTCTTATCACATAGTTATCAATAGTCTTTGTATCTACTCGGAATTACGATTTTCCTTTCACCTAACAAGTAGTCTAAACACCTATTAACCGACATGTGTTTATCGCTATTCGTTCTTCACATGACTAGTAGTCTAAACACCTACGAACCATCACGTGTTTTTCAGGATTTGTTCTTCATATGACTAATAGTCTAAACTCCTACTAACCGTCATGTGTTTATAGCAATTTTTTCTTCACATGACTAGAAGTCTAAACACTTGCTGACCATCACGTGTTTGTCACGATTTGTTGTTCACATGACTAGTAGTCTCAACACCTACTCACCGTCTTGTGTTTTTCTCGAGTACTCACTAGTAATACACTACAAGAAAATAAGAACCGCTTTATTTCCATCTCCCCGAGGCAACATGCAAATTTGTGAATCTATAACATTGATAAACTCTTTCAATAAGGGCAAAACTGATCGAGGTGTCTTCAACTCGAGGAAACAAGTACGTCTCGGATCTAGTACATAAATCATGATTCATTTTAAACAGTGATTACACCGAATCCACACTTTTAAAGTTTATATCACATTGTAATCAATAGTTTTTCTATCTATTTGGAATCACAATTTTCATTTCGCATGACTACTAGTCTAAATACCTACTAATCGAGGTATCATCAACTTGAGGAAATAAGCACGTCTCGAATCTAGTACATAAACCATGATTCATATTAGACCGTGACAACACAGAATCCACACTTTTAAAGTTCTTATCGCATTAGCCTTCTATTATTGCTAAGTATTCAGGTAGTTATCTTTTAACCTGTAAACTGGACTTCCATTTCATAAATTATGAGTGATCTTACTATAATGTGTGGAAACCGTGTGAGTTGTGTGCTAGAGCTCCATCTCTCTTTGAGAGCGGAGATAGTAATTAGCGGTGTAACGACCCTGATTTTTGGTAAATAAAAATTTCGTTAAAAATTTGAATTTTATTTTAATTATTTGGATTTTTATTTTCATAATCGAAAATCCGTCGTTACTGACTAATAAATAACTCGTTGTTTACTCAAAAATTTTTTTATTACTCTTGGTTGGCTTATAATTGACTTCTAAATGCATATTACCCGTCATGGTTAGATTAAGGTCTTGTCATTTCGATTCTTGGCTGGAAATCCTACTAGACTAGTATCGTTAGTCTTTAACCCACGAGTTAGAATAACATGAGGTGATATCTCTCATGTTCTTTCTCCGACTTGTCTTTTATTTTTCTATGGTTAAGCCGTCACTGAGGACAGTGTCGTTTTAAGTTGGGGGATGGATCACTTTGTTTTTTATTTATAGTTACAAAAAAAAATAAAAAAAATTGCAAACCTTGAAAAACTTGAAAAATACTTGTTGGATCCTTTTTACTTGAGACTTGGAGATTGTGATGTTTACTTGTTGGTTGCTTGTGCTGAGAATCTGTGAGCATTAGTTGGATATTTAAGTTGCATGGTAGTTCTTTTTGCTAGCTTGGCGATAGGAATTTATCTTGGCGCACACTCTTAGCATCTTTGCACATGCACGTTTCTTGGACCTTGACTACTTGTGAGGTATAACTTGAGTGCTTTCAATGGCTTGATTAGTGGAGACTTATGCCCATGTGAGCTTTAGTGTCTTACCTTCCTTTGGAGTGGTGTCATATAAACTCTTTGTTTGTCGTAAAAAAAAAAAAAAAAAAGCTTAATCGTTGTCGATCTCATTATCTTTGTCGTCAAGTATTGGGAATTAATGTATGCCTATTATTTCATCTTTTGGGAATGGAAAGTTACATGGTTGTATTGCCCCTAGGAGATGATAGTAGGCCATTTTTGTGCTTTGAGCAGGTTCGTTTCTTTCTACACGCTTACCCCTTGTTGGCCACGTTGAACCTCTTGCATAAGCCTTTTTCTTCTTGCACTCCACCATCTATATTGTGTCTTGAGAATGGCAAATATGTGAGAATTAATCTTTGAAGCGAGTGGAGAAAGTATATTTGAGAAAGATGTGCTTGAATTGTGGTGTGTTCTTCCCCATAGCTGAAAAAATTTGAGAAAATTACAATAAAAAAAAATGAACTTGAATGAAAAATGGGAAGATACCAATATACTTGTTGCAAGAAAGAAACAAGTGATTTCATTGTGGAAGTGTGTGAAGGGTGAAGAATATGAGAGATATGGCGGAGTTGAAAAGAGTTGGAAGAGGGCGCACATTATTATTTGCCCTATGTGTTTTGCCTTTTCTCGGACACTTGATTATGTCTTACCCTAACCTTTGAAGCACTTTTCCTCACCCACCGATATAGCCGAATAAAAGTCCTGTTTGATCTTAGGGGCAATGGGTTGTGGATTGATGGATAGAAATAGTTTTCAATGTTTGACATTCCTTTCATGAGATCATGTGTCTATTTTAAAAAGCTTTCTTTTCATGTCTAAGTGCGCGGGATACTTTGGTTCTTTATCGCATAAATTCCGCCCGCACACATCGAGAGTTTATTAAATGCACCATGTTTCAAGCGTTTTCTTTTGTTGAGTGCATGACACGGTGAGAATTGAAGTCGAGACTCGGTTCGGAGAGAGTTCTTGGTTGTGCTTCACTTGTGGTCAAGGTCTTTGCTCACACACGCTAAGTTTGGATGCCATAATTTATTTCTATGTTTTGATAGCCTTTAGAACTATTTTCGCATATGCTATATTCTTGGCATTGGCATACCAATGAGTTGCATTGCAATTTTTTTTTTTTTTTTGGGTTCCAAGTAAAGGAATTCTCGGTGTTTTGTGGGTAATCGCTGCTGAAAACCCTCACGAGACTTCACTCGTCCTACCGGGGCCACCCGGGGGTTTAAAAGATCTATCCCTTAGTTAGTTGCTTTGTTTTATTTGTTTTTCCTTTCTTTGCTAGGGACTAGCAAAGTGTAAGTTGGGGGATGTGATAGGTGCGTAAATATGCCTATTTACGCCCCCTAACTTAGGTTTGTTATGTCCGTTTAGTGTGCTACTTGGAGTTTGATACTTGTTAATTATGTTTCAGGACTATTTGAGCCGATGGATAACATTTGAAGCTAAAGCTCAAAGTCGGATTTGACTTCGTGTCAAAACAAAGTCGGTCGTCAAATTAATTAAAGCTCGAAGCGGCAATTAATATATGCCTGGACATTGGTCAATTATGAAGTGGGACCACTATTTACAATGTGGAATGAATGGAAGGAAGCAAAAAAATCTCGACTCATAACAACTTCAGTGAAACACAATATAAAAAGGAGAAAACAAAGGGTTTAGATATCTTTTTCTCGGAAGCAGAAACGTAAGAACAGGGGCGGCCTTCATATTTTTTCTTCCTACGCAGAAACAAGAGAACCGTGGCTGCCATCAGGATCCTTTTTCACGCACAAGCAAAGAGCTACGCCACTCGGACGCAGATCACGACTAAGCGTTGGGTTTTATTCTTTTGCTTTTCGTCCGAAAGCTTTAAGTTATCAATGGAGTTTTATTCTTGCATGCTTATTTATTTTTACTCCATGAGCGGCTAAACTATTTGGCTAGGGTAATGAGGAGGTCTCTCCAAGTAGCGTAGTTGTTAGATTTCTAGGGTTTTATATTCAACTTGATTGCGTGACTTGATCGATTCATAACTTTTTATGAAATTTTATATTTTTCCAATAGTCGAATGTGTTTGTATCCATGGTTTCAAGCACGATCATACAATAGTTTTTAATATTTCAGGATAGGCTTTGAGATAGACTATACGACGTGAGACGGGTCGTGCCGTGGTTAAATCCAATGAGACGATCCGTGCCGTGTTGAGATAGCCTATACGGAGTACGAATCTTGATTATACTTTGGGGGATTATCGATAGGAATTGCTACCCTACGGTGATCTGGTTGAATGTTGAATACGAACCCTAGGTTTTGAAATAATTGCGTTACAAGAGGAGACTGAATCGGAAACCCTAGTCCCTTCTCTCATCTGTTTACAACTCCTTTAATCGCTTTCTAGTTTAATTTTAGTTTAATTAACTCAAATCCAAACCTTTTCCTTTCTGAATTAAATTAGAAATTAATTGAAAGTACTGCAACTTAGCTTTTTACTCTCCGTGGACGATCTCGGACTTGACCGCTATTCTTCGGGATAATTGTTAATTCCCTGTTTTATAAATTATATTTTTGGTACGAAAACGACAGACCATGTTTTATGCTCTGCAGCAGTAGAAACTCATGATCACTTCTTCTTCTAATTTTCATTTTTGACTCAGCTTAGGGGTCACATGCGAAGGTAAATGGGGTTCATCAAACAACCACAACTCTGTCTCAGCCAGTAGATTGGGTGGTGTGGCATGGAGGAGGCACCAAATTTCACCATTTGGTGTTCAAACTTTTTATGACAACATCTTTATACCGACCGAGAAAAAGAACTAAACTACTACAAAAATTATAAATAATTGTTGAAGTATAAAGCATATAGCCCATAGTTCGGCCACTTTTAAATTTGGACGTTATTCGTTAGAGAGTTTCATAGTAAGTGGTGGCTATTTTGGTGTTAGACATCTCATTTCACTTATGTAGTGAAATCATTTTGATATTTCAAATAAAAAGTTGACATGACAATGAAATGATATACAAAATATATTAGAGTGATTAAGAAGACAACAATTCGTGAAAGATAAGGCAAAATACAAAATTTAATTTGAAAAAAAAAAATAATGGGGCCCCGCTCGGCCTGCAGGCCCTCTGCCACCGGTAGTGATCGAACAAGTATGCAAAGCCTAAGTGTCCTTCCTGAATACCTGTGATGCTGTTTGCCACTGTTGGTTGCACAATACCACAAGAGAATTGTCAACACCATAAAACTGATGGAATGGAGCAAGGTCAAAACGAAAGATTGTGTCACCCTGATTTCGTGAATGGAAAAGAAATGGAAGGGGAAAAACACGAAAATTGAAGATGTGCGACAACTTTTTCCTATTGCAAAGACATTTGAAGTTTAAAACAAGAAACAACAAAAACTAATTAACACATCAACTGGTTATCAGAGAATGAAAATGTAATTGACAAGTAATTGGAAAAAAAAATGCAGTTAAAAGGCATGAAATTTGCTAAGAAGAAAGAAATGAAACAAATGTCATTACAAGAAATAACCATTCCATATACTTTTAGCCTAAATGCCAAATTAAACATTACAGAGACACTCTCAACCTAATGTTGTTCTTTTAATGAACTCTAACTAAATCTTCCTCTGTTAGTTTACCAAAAAAAAAAATACTAAATCTTCCTCTGTTCGTCATGTTCTGTAGTCTAGGTAGAAAGGAAATAAGACCCATAGCATCTGAAATCCAAATTACCTGTAAATAAACAATTTTGAGGGGTACTTACGTGTCCAAGAAATGGTAAACCTGATCATCTAACAGGGGAAATGCAATAGAGTGATTAAACAGACCAATAATAGTAAGTACGTGAGATTAAATTAAAGTTGTGTAGGTCAAGAACTCTTTACCCTGGACGAGAATGGAAGTCGAGGAATTACCTCTTTACTTTCAACAAATCAGTGCTGCCACAAATCCACTAAATACCGATTGAGGAATATGGTTGTCTATCGTTGTCAGTTGGCATCAAAGAGAGGAGGAATCAATGGAGCAACGAGATGGAGAGAGAGAGCAACAAAGAGAGAGAGAGGGGGGGGATTTTTTCCCAAGGAAGATGGAGGAGAGAAGGAGCAACACAGAGAGAGAGAGAGAGAGAGAGAGAGAGAGAGAGAGAGAGCAACACACTAAGAGAGAGAGGCGTTAAGGTTTCAAGTGATTTGGGTGGGAGGGTTTCACGCGTTTCGGGGAGGGCATACAGCAAGGGGAACGACGTTCTGGGGTATTTGTATCCATGTTTGTTTTGAATTCCATGTATTGGGGAATAATTTTCTCCTTTCCATGCATTTTAAATTCCTAAAAACTACATCACCTGGACATGATTTGCCCCTTTTCCACTGTTATGCAATTTCCCCAAAACCTTACAAAAATGATATTTGCACCGACAGTTTTCATAGAGAAATCGTACCGACAGCCGCGCCGGACCGTCTCCGGCCACCGGATGGCCGATCTGAGCCATCTAAAAATTTAAGAAAAAGAACCGAGGGGGCCAACGTTGAATCAACAGCATCCGATGTGTGTAGAGTGCTTGATCTAAACACCATTTTTTGTGTATTTATGTACATTGGATGCCGTTTATTCCAGCGTTAGCCCCCTCAATTTTTTTTTATAAAATTTTTGGACGGTCTGAATCGGCCGTCCGGTGGACGGAGACAAGCGCGTCGGTGTTGGTGCAAATAGTAGTACTCAAAACTATAATAGCCAGACAGGAGCACAATACGCCAAGCAGCCAAACGGGGTGGGTACGTCAGTCATCGTATCATCATTTGGACTGCTGGAATCAAATTTCCCCAAACTCACAATCAGAGTATCTTTCGAGCGTTGGGCGCGCGAAGCCGCAAACAGCGGGTTTATAGTCGCATTCAGTTTACTCGGTTATTGCTCCTGCTCTATCTCCCTGTATTCCATCCTCCCTCCAAAATCGAACTCCTTCTCTCTCTTAAAAGCAACCGACACAGAGTTTTTGAGCTTCAGTTGGTCGTCAGTAATGGCGGATGAAGGCCTGAATTCTCAAAGAAGGGACCCGATTAAGTCTTCAGGCACGCCCTCCTCCCTTCTCTCTCTATTTCTAATTATGTTTTTGGGTAACTAACGCGAACATGTAGGGTTTCTCCAGAGTGAATATGGGTTACTGTATTTTTTTATTTGATTGGTATATTTGGAAGCTCCGCTTCTGTATGGTTACTGTATTTTTTTTATTTGATTGGTATAATTAGAAGCTCCGGTTCTGTATGGTTACTGTATTGTTTTTATTTGATTGGTATATTTAGAAGCTCCGGTTCTGTATGGTTACTGAGTCTTATCTGTATTGGTGAATAGTTTGAGTCATGGGTTTAGGATAAATCACATGTTATAAACCTAAAACTGATGTTTTAGTTCATGACATGTGTGAACTCCGATGTAAGCATATGTGTGGAGAGATGAAATTAGATTTCAGAACGGCTGAGTGTCCGCTAAGTGGGGGATGAGAAAGGTTATGGTGCTATAATGCAACTCTAGACTAAGAACAATAAGAACATGGAGGACAAAGAAGACATATGATGTAGTCAAAGGAAAGTAATAGAATCTGATAGAATCGTGGAAGAGATGAATTTTTTTGGGCAAAACGAAGGGAAGAAAATGCAACTCCCTCACTCCCATTTTGATAGTCCCTACGAAAAGACGTGCAATTTTCGGATAAAAATATAAAGCACTTCCGTTCATATATGTATATATATTTTTGCACCATATTAAAGAACTCATCAAGATCATTAATTTGGTGAGAAGAAACTTTAAAAATCATGTATGGAAGTACTTAATTTTTTGATTTGAAAATTACACGTATTTTCGTAAGGGACTATCATTTTGGGATGGATGGAGTATGTCCTAAATAATGCAAAAATAAAATTACCTAAAATGAATGCTATCCTTGTTTTTTTTTAGGAAGTGGGGGCTCGTTATGAGTATCAAGGGAAACCTATTTGACGTTCAAGTTTTGTGTTCCATTATATCGGTACTAATCTTCCCATGGAGTAGGGGCAATGGCTCCCATTGTCTTCTCCTTGTTTCCTCCTTGCCCGGAGAGCTTGGAGGAGAAGACACAGCTATCCTCTTTCCTTCATCTAGCGACGGATCCAGAAATATAGCCTAGTGGGGGCACCTTGTTAATCATAATAGCAAAAGTTCTTTTTTAGTCAACCACAGTAAGATCGTACAAGATTAAGGCATGCAGTACTAACTACAAAAGTTTATAACTCATACTTTAAGTTAAATTAGATAAAAAGGAGCATAAAATCTCGAACAAAATTTTTGAAGTATGTTTCAAATTAATATCGACAAGTTTTAGAATGATCAAACTAGTTTTGTTTATGACTTTATTGTAAAATATTTCTTCCAGAGACAGTTAAAAATAAAGAGAATCAAGAAAGAATGGCTCAAAATAGACAAACAGCTCATAAAGCAACAAATATAAATGCACCATGTGATGACATTCAATCATAAAATTAATTCTATATGCATTTTTGAGAGATATGCAAGTGTGTAAGTTTTTATATTAAGCAGACTTTCATAATTATGCTAATTTATACAAAAACTTTAAAAATATTTTAATTTCGAGTGGGGTCACGTGCCCCCTTGTGGATCCGTCCCTGCCTTCATCCAACTATAAGAAACTTAAAAGGTCGGCCATATAGGTAGGGACCTCGTTATGTTTATAAAACGGGCCCGCTCAATATGGGTTCAAACTCAAATTCCCCAATGCTCCATACTTAACAAAAGCATACTACTAAAATTTGGTGCACCAAACTGGAATGTTGATCACTAACCAAAACGATCTGAAATATATACTCCCATATAATTGACAGTCAAACTAATCCATTTTTTAGCTAATGATAGCATGCTAGGGAATAAATGTGCCATTATGCTCTATTAATAAAATTATTGTTAACCTCCCTAAAAACCTGAGGAAAATGAACAAATAGAATTACCCAACAGGCCAACTAATATCTTTCAAACCTCCCACACCGACTGTTTATTGGTGAAGGTTGAGGAGACAAGAACTCATAATTGTATTTTCATGCTGTTTCGTTTTCTTATGAGATGGGAAAAAAATGGTGTCCCGTGTAAGCCTATGGGAAAGAAGCTCAGTATATTGGTTATATTTTAAATGGAGATTTGCTTTTCAACTTTTTCAAAGCTAGCAAATGGACTTTAAATCCAAGAAACGACAAAATATAGGACTTGAAGGTTGTTGAAATTGTATTTCTGCAGTTGATATTCAATTAGCTTGATTCCCTGTTCATTCCACATATGATTCATGCACCCATGTCCTCTAACTCTGTATCAGCTGGTTTGTTTTATTTGAAATTTAGTTTTCTCTTGGCTACAGTTGGAAATGTCGCAGCAAATCGAAGACGACAACACGCTGTTACAGTGGGAAAAGAAAGAAGGGAAGCACTGGTTCGAACGAAGCGTTTGTGCCGAGTTGGAGTTAGTGGTGATGACATTGCCCCTCCTGACAGTGATATGATGATTGATGTAGAGGAATCAGTTCTTGAGGTTCAGACCTCTTCTGCTGTGGAGGAATTAAAGTTTGCTATTTCGTTTCAGTGAGTCAGCTCATTCAGTTTTTTTTTTTTGTGCAGTACTTAAGAGGTGTTTTATTATCCATGTACAGTGGAAAGCAGTTTATTTTAGGACTTGAGTGAAGTGTCAGATTTGGAACCCTTTATGAGGAAACCATATTAGATAACAAGGCCTAGCTGCTTTATTGGCAGATTTTGGCACCATCGATATTCTTTATCTTAATATGTTTTTGGCACCATCGATATTCTTTATCTTAATATGTTGTCCAACATGCACAATCTTTTGGTATGCTGATTCTTCAATTCAAGCATCTGTGCATTCCAAACTTCATTGTTGTATTTTGTGATTACCGTTCGTTGGATCTTCGCATCAAAATATACAGGAAGTTCCGAAGTCAAATACAGGGAAAGAGTTTAGACATTGGAGATTACTTGGAACCACAAAATTTGCACTTAGAAAATTTGTTGCTATATTGTGAATTTGTGGCAGCTCTGTAAATTTGACATATGTTATATATGTGTTTACCAATTTCTTGGAAGCATTGTTCAAGAGGAATATAAAAGCATATTTGATTAGTTGCTTATTATTAGATTGTTAAGTGTTAACCACCAACTCATCTAAAAGCTTAAGCTGTTAGAGAGAGGGGCAACTTTATTATTTATATTCTTAACATGCCCCCTCATGTGTAGCCAGACTATCCTCTATAAGCGAGCTAAACACGTGTAAATTTTAATTATTAGGTAGGCGGTGAGTTTCAAACCCAGGATCTATTGCCTGCCCTGATACCATATTAGATAGAGAGGGGCAACTTTATTATTTATATTCTTAACACTTATGTTGATGACAGTTTTTTCCTAATATTCCATGGAGATTGTCCTAATATTCCATGGAGATTGTCTAACACAACCTATACTCTGTGATTGTTAGGGGGAAGGGAGCAATGTCGAAAAAGGTGACTGCCCTTCGTCAACTACGGAGGTTGTTGTCGAGATCTGAATTTCCTCCTGTTGAAGCTGCTCTAAAAGCTGGAGCTGTACCTCTTCTTGTCCAGTGTCTTTCATTTGGTTCACCAGATGAGCAGGTCCAAGAAACTTTGTTACATTTTCTGGTTATTTGCAGTTCAAGTCTTCTGTAGACATCTTACTGTATTTGGTATTTTATCTATAACAATGTATGGGCTGATGGTGATATCTTGCTATTTAAATTACCTCGTTGGCCGTTGTTCCGGTTGACTGGTCGAGCAATCTCTTTTATAGAGCCGCTCCTCATTACCTCCTAGTGAGGAAAATGGGGGTGCCCGGAAACATGAGTATGTAAATTTGTTAGTTTGTTAAGTGATAGGAATTGCCATCGTCCACGGTGAATGCAAGTTTTACATATTGTTTGTATCTAGCGATTGCTTGAGCAAGCCAGAACTTCTGATTATCTTTTTCCATCTGGAGAAGAGAAGTTCTTACAAACTTATTTTATATGGAATTCTCTTTAGTTTTGTGAATTGTGATTAGTGACGGTTTAACATTGGAAGGTCGCAAGGGGGAAATAAAACAAACGGTCGTTAACACATGCTGGAAAAAATAAAAATACTGAAGAAGCTTAAACCTCATGGAAACAACAGAATCTAAATTCTCTTCAATGCTGAAAAGTGTAGTATATCTGGTATGAGTCCAACTGGTCAGTACCCTTGAAAAAGAGACTTCTGAAAATTATGAAAATACGTGTCTGTGTGTCTGCAATGATGGGGTTGGTGAGCATCCATGGTTTGCAAGCCAGTAAGCAGCTCTTAAATTTATTTTCACCATTCAGCTCCAGAGGAGAAGTTCTGATATCTATCGCTCTCTCTTGTGGTTGTCATACTGCAGTTGCTTGAAGCAGCTTGGTGTCTTACTAACATAGCAGCTGGAAAGCCAGAAGAAACGAAAGCTTTATTGCCTGCTTTACCGTTGCTTATTGCTCATCTTGGAGGTTAGTTCAGCGTGCTAGAATGAAAACATTTCTTTCTTTCATCCATCTCTTATATGTTCTTCTCCCTTTCCCTTCTCCACGTACATTATTTCCAGAAAGTTTCCATGACGTAACTTTAAGAGTGAGTGAAAAATGGTACTAGGTTAACTGGAGTTTTACGCATTGACAATTTTTTCCATGGGCTTAAATAAACCAGAATATCCTTCTTTTGGTCATTGGACTACTGATTTATGGAATAGCACTATTTTTTTATCGGCTATGGAATAGCACTATTCATGGGTTTGTCTATTTAGGTATGGTACCAGTGACCAAGATTGGACTACTAGGCCTAGAAACACGGGCAATTTGGCATTTGACCTACATGAAATGAAATCAAGATGGGTCGTGTACAAGTTGGGTTAGTCCTGGGCATTCAAAACAGATTCTTAGTTTTCATCTTTTTCTCCATGAAAAGAATGAAAAATACAAATTGATAATTAAGGTATACTAAACAGTACACATGAGGCGCCGTTCAAGAAAAAAACACAGTACACATGAGGGTGATTTGAAGCAATTTTTGTTGATGGTTGTAAAGTTGTATTTTGATTTTTAAGGCAGCTACTTTATGCGAAAAAAGCTGAAGGTTATTTGTTCTTCTAGTTCACCATGCCTGCACATTAATACACCACATTTGCTCTTACCAGTCCTAACCCTTTCTGTTGAAGAATGAGCCAGCCAATCATATTTTCCTGTGTTTCTTAATCAAGTTGTTGTTTGACCTGAGTTAATGTTTGATGTCTTTCTTTGTAAGATGGAGATCCTCGTGATTTCGGCTACAATCTCAATTGTACACGTCCACTCTCATGATTATTCTTCTGTTATTCGTATGTTGAAGACTTTTAAGGTGTTTGGTTTTACAAAGTTATCAGCATTTACGGGGACACTCTACCTAGGAGTATATTCAGCAGATGATTTATGGTTAGCTCAACTAACCAATGCCTTCATTGCACAAATCTTCCTACTCCTTGAATTTCAATGCGAAAATTATGCTTTCCTGATTCGACATATTCTTTCATTAAACAAAGAATCCTCGAAGGGAGCTTTCTTCTAAGTACTGCAGTTTTTTTTTTCCCCCTCTTTATGTGCAGACTCCTTTTATGTTTTTTGCCCCCTTCTGGAATACTCTTTTGAGTCATTTCACATTTCTTGTGCCAGCTTTTGCATTATTGGGTGTTCTTTTTACGGGGTAATCTCCTATTTATACCTTCAAGAAGTTTTCGTGATTCTTTCCTGTTTGTACTCTATGTTTCGTTCAGTATATCTCCAGTTTGAGATTCCATGTTTACTCTTTGGAAAAATGCTCTTCTTTCTTTTCCTGTATCTGTTACACCATATCAAACATTTTGTTATCCTAAACCCTATGATTCCAATTTGTATTTGCTTGGGGCTGTTCTTGATAATTTTGCACCCGCTTGTCAAACCTTTCAATTGGTAATTTTTGTGTAGAAAAGAGCTCCATGCCTGTTGCTGAGCAGTGTGCATGGGCTTTGGGAAATGTTGCTGGTGAAGGGAAAGAACTTAGAGAAGTTCTGCTCTCGCAAGGAGCCTTACCACCTCTTGCAAGAATGATGCTGCCTGATAAGGGTTCAACAGTGCGAACAGCTGCTTGGGCACTTTCAAATTTAATCAAGGTTTTGAACCCCTCATCAGATATTGCGCTTGTATCTTATCACAGTTATTGTTTATTATCATTATTTTGTAGTTTTAGAAACAATTTCTTTGTTATTGTCGGTAATCTATTTGGTTGGTTATTGATTTGTGATATGAAAGTTATTGAGTTTTTGTTTCTATGCGTCTACGTGGCCTGCCTGCCACCTACCTCTGAAGTTTCATTCTGAAAAAGGAGTTCAGTTTACGCTTAAAACTGGACAGCCCTTTTATGTTAGCCTGAGTTTGATATTGACCAGTGCTTGAAATGGGATTGCCTGTTTCGTGCTGAGTTTGTGTTGCACATTCACGCTCCTAGGTTTAAATGGAAAATAACGTTACTTACCCATTCCCTTGTATCAAACACAATCTTTATCTTGTGCACATATGACATACCCAATCATACAAGTAGAGTTGGTTAACAAACTAGATCTATATTACGTTACTTTGGGCGCCCATTATGGTCTGGTTGGTCTTGTGCTTATGCACATGTCCAAGCATACAACTAGAGTAGTTGAACCAGCTAGATCTGTTATGAGCTTATTTCCTTTGCCATACATGTAATCTTACGATGTATCCATGCTGCAACAAAGGACTACTTCTTGTTTGGTGATTGCTGGTTCTTGAATTTCTTTTTTTTGTGTGCTCCTACTCTAAGCAATTCTCAGACAATGTCGTTAGCTCTGCTACAGACCTACTGGTCCTGTTCTCCGGCCTCATAAGGTTTCTTGGTTCTTTTCAAACTTCAATGGGAAAGGCTTTCCTGACATTCTCAGGAGACTTGCTCTAGCTGCTATATTTTCCTGTGGCAAGAAAGAATAGTCAAATTTTCAAAGACCTCTCCTCTGTCATTGGTCAGATCATATTTGAAGTCAGGATTAAGGCTATTTAAGACAGGAATGCCAATTCCATAGATCTGTCTTCTCTATTATGTAACAATTGGCTTATTCCAAATTGTATTTTTTTTCTCACTAGTTTTGGTTTGTTTGTGGACATGTATTGGCTGTTTGCTTTTGTATCTTTGCTGTAAATTTGATGGATGTCCCTCATGACATTTGTTCTTTCTCATAAAGCTCTTAGTTACCCAAAAAAACTTCTTATTGAAGAATAGCCATGTTGAGGTGGAAGATAATTTTGTTCTCTGCCTTCACTCTCTCTTAGATAAGATGGGTAGGATATAGCTTGAAACTGTAACGTGCATAGAAAAAAGACCTTTTGGCTAGCTTCTGCTTGATCAATTCTTTCCCTTTGAGGTGTCTTCATTGGCTTGCATTGTGAATCGAAAGGGCGTTGCTTGTAAGGATACCTATGGGATATGATTCTCCTATTTTGTTGATGATCTCTCATAAGACGGCCTAACAATCTCACTTGATCTCGACTCTTGTATGCTTAATTCTAGGTTCATGTGCTTTGACTTTTAATAACATGGGATTGGCCTCTTGGATTAGTTTCGTGCAATACTATTTTCTCTAGATTCTTCTTTGTAAATACGAGTTACTAGATGCATCTAGTTCATTGGATGCAGGGACCTGATCCAAGAGCAGCAACAGAGCTCATAAAAAGTGCTGGGGTCCTTGATGCAATTATTCGGCACTTGAAAAAAGCGTAAGTGTTAATACTTCATTACTCTGGATCATTCACAGTGAAGCATCATTTGTTATTTATTTCTGTAAATATTTTCTGGACTGCCTCTGGAGTTTGCTTGAACACCTTTCCAATCTGAGTCGTGGAAGGATCAGATAATGAAATCAGGACTACCAGGTTATCTAACCATTTGGTGCTCTGATAGTTCTTCCATCTGTGTCAGCCCTATGCGCAGAAATGTTTTGCATCTATGGACTCATCTGCCGTAGTTACCCATTTATCTAGGACTTCTCTAACTATATTGGAAACACTGTTGTGAGAGCCCCCCCTGTTGGAAAGCACATTAGTGGCTACTCTATGTCCCCATTAAGGAAAGACGATGATCACTGTAGCAAGATCTTTGTAGCTTAACTGCTGTGCAAATTGTGATTTGCTGCCAACAGCTTATGTGTAAGTTTGGAAAGGTGTAAACGTTGTTCGAATCCCAGATTCCATAAGTCGTAAACTGTGGAAATGCAGTATGTGTAAGTTACCACTCCAATCCTATTATAATGCATTAAAATCGCTCACATCGTTATATTCGTATAATTGAATTTTTCTGGCATTAAGATGAGCTAAAGTTATTGAAATGAAATACTAACTAGTACAAAGGAAAAAAAAGCATCCCCTTACAGCCAAAAGAGAAAAGGAAATTAGACCTTCTAATGATGAATTCTCACATCTTGAGAGGCTAGGCACCACATAAGAAAACCAACTTTAACAACCTGAGCAGAGAAGTTACAAGCAAATGAGTCTCTCACAAGAGGAGACAATGGGACAAGAGATTGGAAAGGGAAACCAGCAGACTACCTTAAACCTCCTTTAGTCCTTGCTCAATTTGAGAGGTCTTGCCCTTGCGTAACAAGGACCAACTGAGGTGGTAGCATCACTTTGACGGAGATTAGGCCTCCCTTGAGCATGATCACCATCGTCCTTTGCAATAGCCAAATCACTAGGGAAGGACATGGTATTATTTCTCCTGATCTCCCCTCCCTTGCTAAAAGCTACTTTGCCTTTACCTTTTATCTCTTCTTTCCTGATAGCACTCATCACCCCTTCTTTTTTCATCTCATGTAGGAAGGACATTTGTGAGATGCTCTTGTGGTCTCTCTTGTTATCCACTTCTCTCCAAACTTCATTAAATTTTCCCCTAGTGGATTCTTGTTTTTGGTCCAACTGATGCCACTCTTCTCTCTCTGTTTTCCTTCTCTCTTTACCACAAGAATGACAAAAAACTTTGCACTTATCGCACTTAAGAGGTTTCCATGGATATTCTACCCTTATGTCAAACTTCTGACCCTCTTCAAAGTCGAGAACAAAAGAATCCGGGAGGGTATCTTTGCAGGACACCTCGACGCATACTCTAGCATATGCTATGCGGCTTCTAGAAGCCGTTTGTTTATCCAATTTAATGGGCCTCCCAATCACACTAGCAATCAAGTTTAATCCTTTCTCTGTCCAACATTCTAAAGGAACATTGAAAAACTTCACCCATTTGGGAATATTGTTCAATTGCACCTTTTCAAGTTTGAGGATTGGTTCCCAAGGTCTAACAACTATAAATTTGCCCCCCATGTGCCATGGACCACCGTCCAACACAAATTCACTCCCTTTTGCATTATTAAATTTAAACAAGAAAAAACCATTGTCCATAGTAAGAACATCAACAAGCCCATATTTTCCCCAAAGTCTCTTGGCTGAGTTGTTAACAAGTGTGTAAGGAAGCTTTTGCTCAATAGAGTATCCAACAATCCACCCTCTCCAAAGAGCCTCACCTTCTTGACGAATATCCTTATCAAAAGGAATTGATATTTTAACACTTCCTGACTTGGGCTTAGTGTGTGCAATGTTGATCGGCTCACTAGGTGGTTCTTGATACGAATGAGCCCAACTTCTAACGAGTTGGGTTTTCTGATTGGGATCTGATCCATGACCCATACCCACTGGGTGTGGGTCAATATGTGCTATAGTATTGGTCTTATGACTCTTTTCCACGGGAAGATTATCTATGTTTAAACTGTTTCTTAATAGAGGAGGTGGACGATAAGGGGTGAATTTAAACTCTAAACCTTCACTCACCTGTGTGGGCCTTTCCAAGGATGTGCTGACTGCAGACAGTATTTCTTTTGCCTTTACACGCTCCCCCAACTGGTTTGTGAGGCTTCCGGGCTGATTGTCATGGATGGCTGGAATGAAATCTTCTTGTCCATTATCAGCATGTGCCTGAATCTGATGATTTGATGCCGAACACTGGTCCAAAGGCTTGCAGTGCACTGGATCAACCCCCACATTAATGGTCGACAGATGAACAGTTGAGGCATCATTATGGTTCGCAACCACTACTTTCTCACCTGCCTTTTGGAGTGCGTCATTCTCACTCATCTTCCCCACTTTGAATGATTCTTCCGCAGCAGTGTCTCCAGGCTTCTGTAGCGTGGTAATTCCTGCAGAAATTTCAATTTTTTTCTGCTTCCCAACAATCTTGTCATAACTTTCTTTGATCTGGGAGCAATCTTCATTTCCAGAATTAACTGCACCCTCATTGTTCCTTGAGGTTCCACCAACATTGACAACGTTGTTGTGGGCGATGTTTTCATTGGCAAAACCTTTCGTCCCCCGGTCATCTGTTTCATTTGCAATTGGAGAGCATATTTTTTGCAAGGACTCAACACTATTTTGATCTTGCTGTTTTTCTTGTTGTTCTCCTTGATTTCGAGCTTCAGTGAGCCCGTTAAAAGCTATCTCATCTATAGTGATGCTTTTAGCCCCATTGCAGTCATAGGGTGGTTGTTCATCAGAAATTCTGTGGCTGGTGCTTCCAGTTGCATCTCCCCTTGCGCTCTTTGTTGATTGGGCTGCAGCGATTGCTTCGGAAAGGAAGCCAAAATCAAGTGTAGATCCAATATTTACTGATTTCATTTGGTTTCTTCTTTTGCTAGCTGAATTCTTCCCCATTCTTGCCTTGAATCTAGAGGGATTGAAAATGTTTTAGAGAGAGAAGATCTTTGCTTTTCAGTCTCACCGTAGTTAATCTTCTTATTAATACCTGTTGAGGCACTAAAAATATCTTGCCACGTGTTGGCAATACTATGCTGTTGCCAGCATTTATCTATGTGGCATATCGTTTAGATCAAGATATTGAGTCCTAATATAAAGGCAGCAATATTTTCACTGTCAATTTGAGGAACCAAATCTCCCATGTAATTTTACCGTTACATCCCTAGATGCCTGACCAATTGAGATCCCTTCTTGACTAGATTTAATATGCTGCACTTGCGAGAGCTATTTGATGTTCTTGTTAATTTACTATATTTATCCCATGCAATCGAGCCATGGAATAATTTACTTATCTTGTTGCATTTTTGTATGGAAATTTTAATAGTTCCCTTTTGTTTTACATACAGAATCTTATTATATTGTCATAATTAGGATATAAATCTTTGGGTTTAATCCAACTGTGTTCCAAATCAGGGATGAGGATCTGGCAACAGAAGTAGCATGGATTATTGTGTATCTTTCAGCCCTTTCTAATGTTGCTATCGACATGTTGGTGAGGAGTGATCTCCTTCAATTACTCGTGGAAAGATTGGCAACATCAAATAGTTTGCAATTGCTCATTCCGGTAACTAGCAAAATTAATGAGTAGCTTTGCTGATTTGTTTTGTGCATAGTAAAATCCAAGATTGTGGATTCTAACTACTACTATCAGGTGTAGGTAATGTCATTCAGATACACATTTTTTGTGATGTCTTTTGTGGGTAATGCATTTAATGTGTTTGTTTACATCTGCTTATATTTAATGCCAACAGTATGATGTGCTGGTAAGTCTAAATTTGTTTTATCAAATGTTCTTGTCAAGTCTGGTACTGTTGTGAATTGTAAAGTGCATGCTATTGCTGCCAACAGATAATTCACGCCCTTATGTGATATGGGATTGCTTTATTTACTTTATTGATTACCCGAGGAAACAATAACCAATTAAAATCTACTAAATGAATTTGCTGAATTAATCAGACTGGCACCAATCCTGACAACTAAACCGCCACTAATCCATGTATGTGTGTGTTTTTGGTAAGAGTACTAATCTAGAGATTAAGAATAAGAAAGCACAACACAAGTATAGACGTGGAATACCCAAATTGCAGACAAAATCTACATGAATGCCCGTGAGCGGCCAAAGGAAGAGAACATATGAGAGTATAGTTAGACAAAATAACGTGGAGCTAAACATGCTCGCTCAAGCATGCATTGGGCAAGCTCCCCTAGGTTGCAGTTGCTACCCCTTTTTTTTTTTTTTTTTTGGGGGGATCCCCAAACTTTCCCCCAAACAGCCCCTGGACACTTGCTCTGATCAAACCAGAGTCTTTTGACGAAGAACCTTTAGTTGGGTGATACTTTAGACAACTTATTCTCTCCAATTCACCGTCTTAGAATGTGGATTTACTAATGAGGAAGTGTGTGCTACACAATCTGCGATTCCCTAAGGTGGGAGGCTGGGCGCTCGAGGAGCCAGCACCAATGATTTCTTCCCCCCTTTATTTCTCATACTAGCTTTCTAGGTTCCTAAAAACAATTTCCATCAAAATCAGCCTCTATGTGAACATCAGCTTGAGGTTAAAACATAATACGCAAAATTGTAGTCGAACATTGTATGGTGCATTTTTTTGTTGACATGTATGTCAATTGGTGGTAGGTTAAACAGTAATGAGTTAAAAATTGGGTGCATGGTTTACTGGAATCATTGCAAGGTCTGAGTCTATTGCGACAAATTTTCTTCAGGTACTGCGGAGTCTAGGTAATCTTGTGGCTGGTGATGCTCATATGACTGATGGATTTTTTCTTGTTGGACAGGGAATCCCAGGCTAGTTTATTACTCTTTTCTTGGTTGAAGAGAGCAAAAAGTTCTCATCTTATCAGTTCCTGACTCCGGTTATTTTAAATGCTCATATGTTATGTGTGTTTTTTCAGATAATGTCGTTGTAGCACTAATCAAATGTCTGAAAAGTGAGCATCGGGTCTTGAAGAAGGCATGTTTCTATTCTTTAGTTAACATGTGACATTGAATTGATAAATAGTATTGTTGCTTGATGAGTTGGCATTCTTTCATTGTTGTAGGAAGCAGCATGGGTGCTATCTAATATAGCCGCTGGTTCCATTGAACTAAAACAGTTAATCTATTCAAGTGAAGCCATGCCTTTGTTATTGCGACTACATTCAACAGCACCATTTGATATAAGGAAGGAAGTAGCATATGTTCTAGGTAATCTCTGTGTTGCTCCATCTGAAGATGGTGGGAGACCAAATTTGATTCTGGATCACTTGGTCTCCCTTGTTGGTAATGGATGCCTTCCGGGTTTTGTAAATATGGTCAGGTCTGCTGATGTTGAGGCTGCAAGGCTGGGGCTCCAGTTCATGGAGCTGGTAAGCAAATCTTCTATTCATTTTTGCTCCATAGACTGTAGTATTTAGCACGATGCTCTTTATTTCTTTGTTTATCTCCTGGCTCCTTGATTGTTTTTTTTTTTCAATATATTTGGGTTTTGGCTCATTTCATCTAATTGAGGTTTTAGGTCTCGGATTGGGCAGATGATTGTTCTTTGAGCATGATGCTATTTCCTTGTTCCTTTTAGTCTTGTAACAATTTAAAAGATCTCAGAGAGTTAAATGTTATTCCCTCTAGTAACTTCACATAGTTATCTGAGAGAAGGATGCAACGAAAGGGTATATTGATGTGGTTAAAGACATGCATGAAGGTACTGCCACTAGGGGAAACAAGTTAGTTCCCAACTATAGTGGGATTACACACCAAGGGTCCACTTTGAGCCTTTTCCTCTAAGTCTTAGTAATGGACGAATTGACTAGACATATTCAAAAGATGATGAGATGATATTGTCTTAGTAGATAGAAACAACAAGCAATGCTAATGCCAGATTACAAATTTGGAGAGAAGCATTAGATTAAAAAGGATTTAGGATCAGTTGGTGTAAAGCGGAGTATTGGAATGTAGGTTTAGTGGTAGTCAAAATGTTGGTGTTGACAGAGCGACCCTCCAAAACCAGGAATTACCAAGAATTGAGCGTCTTTAAGTATCTTGGCTCGATTTATAGTAATTTTGAATTGTTTGAGAGGATGTAGTGATTGCGGATGATGTAACACAGAGTACAAGTTGGATGGATGAAGTGGTGGAGTGCTTCAAGGGTGTCGTTGCAAGATACAAGGTATTGCCACAAGGCCAACAATGTTATCCCACTCAGAGTATTGGGCTACAAAGAAACAATATGCGAGTAAGATGAGTGTAGTTGAAATGAGAATGTTGTGATAGGACTTTGCGAGATAGAATTAGAAACGAAAACCTTTGCGGAATGGTAGGGGTAGCTTTGATAGAAGGTTAGATGAGAGAAAGTAGACTAAGGTGTTTTGGATGTGTCTATTTTTAGACTTCCGATGTGGTAGTGAGGAAGAGTGATATGGTTACGGTAGAGGGTAACACTAAAGGGAGGTGTAGACCAAAATTGGCTTTAGGGACAATAGTCCATAAGTATCTAGGTTTTCTCATTATCACGGAACCCAATGCCCTAGACATCAATGGAGAAAACGAATTCATGTGACTGACCCCAATTGATTGATTTGGAGGTGATAATTCACGCAATGGGGGACAAGCTTTAACACTCTCCCACATGTACAACCTAGGATATAAGTGCATGTATGACACAAAGATGGAGGGAATCAATTTACAAGAAATAGAGTCTTGCCCAAAAGCCTCTAGATCCTTAGCTCTGATATCATTCATCCAGCTAAAAACCAATAGGCTAATGAGTGAAGAGGCCTTCCCAGCTTAGACATTAGTTTTGTTGTGATCATTAACTAATGTGGGACAAGCTCTAGCTGATTTCTAAATTCTAATTTCGAATTTCCATGCATGATTCTTTAACACTCCATGGAGGGTCACCTTGTTTATTCTTGGCTGCCAAATGTTGAGTTTTTGGGTTCAAAATTGAGGTCAACCACCTTTGGCAAACAATGCTAAAGGTTAGGTATGTTCCCAATTTTCTATCGAGATCATATTAATAGAGATACCTCGAGGCTGTACCCTAAGTGATTGGAACACAAGGCTTAATTTTCATTGATTTGGCTACGGTCAATTTGCTCAGTTGTGAATTTGGGTGTTCTTTTTCCATTTTTTAAATTGGGGAATCAGTTATCTGTTTCTATTGCATGATGTGGGAGTATCACGTGCACGCAGAAGCTAAGCCCAGTAGATCTGGTTTGGTTTCATAAGGTAGATATCTTTCAACTTGGTTTGCTTTCCTACTAAACTCGTCAATTATCCTAGTTGCTGCAAACCTAGGCTGACTCCAAATAACATCGTCCTTGATCTTGTATTGCTTTGTTTCATGAACAAAATGAAACAAAGCGTCGATTATGGCCCAGTACAAATTGTGACTAGCCACAAAGATCTTTGTCCCCTATAACTTTTTCTGGATGTCTTTTGTCAGCATGTCTGTTTGCTTGTGTTAATCTTTTGTGCAGTGCTTGGGAGGCTTTTTTCTTCTTTTCTCTATCATCGTTTAGTAGCTTGATTGGTACTCTCGAAGAGACAAACTCCTAGTAGGTGATCCATGAGGTATGAAGAGCTTGCTGACTGAAATCAAATTACAAGGAACTGGTGAAACGGTTTGTGAGATGGTAGGTGTAGCACCTATAGAGGTGAAGTTGAGGGAAAATAGGCTAGGGTGGTTTGGGCATGTCTACCGTAGACCTGGAGATGCAGTAATTAAGAGCGGATAAAATAGCTTTGGGTAGCAGCACTACGGGGAGGAGAAGTCCTAAATTGACATTAGATGCTGTTGTGCGCAAAGATATGAGTCTAATGGGTTTGAGTGAACAAGTAGCCCTTAACAGAGCTCAATGGAAAAAAAAGGGATTCATGTAGTCGACACCAATTGATTGAGACTTAAGGCTCGGTTTGGTATCCCTACTTTTAAAAGTATATATAAACAAAAACTTGTATTCTTTGACTTTTCAAAATGGACATGTAGTTGGGACATCCCAATATGCAAATTAGTTTGGTCAAAGTGTTTCTGCTCATCCCCGTAAAACAGCCTAAATCTGGTTTCTATGTGATCTATTGCTGCAACAAATTTTAGGGATCTTGACAGCTAAAAAGCTCCTACATGAGAAACGATTGAGTTTCCTATCGCATCAAACCCTCTTTTTCTTGATATTCTTTTCTCTGCAGTAGATCTTGATGCTTTTGGTTGATAACTATGGTGAACTTATACTTCCATGAATTGTGTTTTTATGTATCATTTCCGAATTTGAAAATGGAATCTCAGTTTACAGCTTCCTTCTTGTTTAACTGAAAAATGTTGAAATTTCGTCTGATTCAAAGGTCTTACGGGGGATGCCGAACAGTGAGGGTGTAAAACTCGTAGAGAGAGAGGATGGCATTGATGCAATGGAGAGGTTCCAATTTCATGAAAATGAAGACCTTAGAAACATGGCTAATGCACTAGTTGATAAATATTTTGGGGAGGATTATGGGCTTGATGAGTAAGCACCGTGATCCAATTTGATGCATCGATTTGTAAGTGACTTCCATATCCCTCAATGGATGCAGATGACAAACTGTGAGTTGCTCCATATCTGTTGTGCAGTTTAAATCAATTGCCGGGCTTGCTGATTTTCAGGGTTCATAGTTGATGAGGAAAACTGGAAAAGTTTCAGTCTTGTATAATTGTATGTGATCATATCAGCTAAAGCTTGTTGATTATGTACACTTTCATGCAATTTTGCATTGTAAGATAGCTTGTTTAGTGTTGACTTGGCATTTCTCCTCTTTCTGAATTACTTTTTGGCCGAAAACGAGAAGACTATAGTGAGAGAATGGATTACAAATACTACTGCTTTGTTTGGATGAAAGTTGAATTTAGTTTAGGGAAATTTTCACTTTGACCCCTCATGGTTTGCACCGGGTGCGGATACACCCCTCCTCCTTTGAATATCAGCACATAACACCTCCTGGTTTCTGGACTGATGTGCACAGTGAGCATTTCCATCCAAAGTAACAGATCGTGGTGTACACGCTCTTCTTTGGCAAATGGATCTACTTTTTCCTACAGAAAATGACCAAAATGCCCTTAATTAATAACAAGAAACAAATATAAGAACAAAACCCTAACAATCCATTTGGTACCTCTCCCATACATCTCTCCTCTTCCTCTCTCCTGCTTCGTTCATCTTTTACAACCCAGCCATGGCTTCTTCATCCACAACCAACTCTAAGGGTTGCGATGCTTTAGACTTAAGGTATGTACAAAAGAAGTGCCGATGTGGGAAGAGGGCTGCAATTCGAGTGGTGGAGTCTGAGAAGCCATCGAAGGGGAAGCTCTATTACGTATGTGATTCTGAACCAAGGGGTTGTGATACCTGGGCTTGGTGTAAACCTGTTCGAATCATTCATGTAGAAGACGAGAAGGTGGAAGAGAGCCCAATGGTGGAAGAGAGACCAAGGGTGGAAGAGAGCCCTAGGGTGGTTCATGAAGACCCACATTTGATGGCTAGACTGGTGATGGTGGAAGCAAATATGGAAGCATTCAAGACAATGATGAAGTGGGTCTGGTGGACTCCTGCGTTGTGCGTGCTTTGCACAATTTTGGTATTGATAATGAAATGAAACTGGGCAGCAAGTAGGGTTTGGAAGGGGATTAGGTTTTTGGTTTGAAACTGGGCAGCTCTCTTCCCTCGTTTTTTTTTGGATTTTTTTGTTGCTGTTGGGTTTGGTGTACGTAGCTGGGGAAGTGGTTGGGGAATGGGAGTGTTTTGGTGTAATGCAAAATTGAAAGCCAAAGTTCTACGCAAATGAGTCTTTTTGTTGTACTTATGTGATTGAATCGTAATAGTGCAGCTTGTTATTCCAAATGTTTTACATTACAGTTATAACATACAAACTCACATTGCACATTACAGTTATAACATAAAAAATCTGGGTAGAAACACACATGCCATTGCCATTACAACTGGAATTCCATTGCCAAAAAGACTGCATAGCAGCAGCCAGCATTAGTTCACAGTTCCTAATGCCAAAAAGACTGCATAGCAGCCACACAAACATTCCTAATGAAGTAGCAGCCTGCCCAGCAGGCACTCAAACATTCCTAATGTCAAAAAGATTCAGTTTGAACATAACTAACCATTGGCAACTACACCACCAATGTCAAAAAGACTGCATAGCAGCAGCCAACATTACTTAACAGTTACCATAAGTAGCAAAAAAAAAAAAAACAGACACATAGGAATGCCCTAAGCCACTACATCCCAGTGACTCTAGCTTGCTTTTTTGCCCTTATGTGCTGAAGCACTGTTGCCAAAGAAGGTCCTCCAACTGGTCCTGATGATGAAGCTTTACCACCTCTTCCAGTACCTCTTCCAACTGGCTGTGATGATGAACCAGTTGGAGGTTGTGTGGATCCAACCCCCCTTCCCCTTCCAGTCACACCTCTTCCAGTACTTCTGCCAACTGGTTGTGATGATGAACCAGTTGGAGGTTGTGTGGATCCAACCCCCCTTCCCCTTCCAGTCACACCTCTTCCAGTACTTCTGCCAACTGGTTGTGATGATGAACCAATTGGAGGTTGTGTAGGTCCAGCCCCCCTTCCCCTTCCAGTCACACCTCTTCCAGTACTTCTGCCAACTAGTTGTGCTCCCCTTCCAGTCCCAGCAGTTGTGACACCCCTTCCATGTGCTCCCCTTCCAGTCCCAACAGTTGTCACACCCCTTCTAGTTGCTCCCCTTCCAGCTCCACTTCTTATGGCCTAACAAGTCATGCAAGAGTAGCAAGTCAAATATAATATGAAATTGTCTAGTACATGAAATGATAAACAATATGAAATTCATGAAATTATTCTGAATATTACTGTTGTGGGAGGTACAGCAGTTTGTGTTCCCATTGGTTGAGATGTTGCATTGGATGTCTGATCATTCTGGCATAAACAAATACACATGTCATGAAATGAAATGAAAACATGAGTGCAATATATGGAGATGACTAAATGACATGTCATATAAATTTACCTTGACTAATTTGGATTTGGGATGGAACCTATTCTGGCAGGATCTTTTATTGTGCCCAACTTGCATACATTTGGCACATGTAACATTCAACCCTTTTCTGGTAACTTTGTTTGGATCTCTAGGTTCATCTGCAGTCCTCCTTCTCAGTTTCTTGGGTCTACCACTTCTCCTCATAGAATTTGGTGGGTTCAGAGGTTGGAAACCAGTTTCTACAAAGTCAAGCATATCTGGAACTGGGTGGATCATGTAGGAATATGCAGCAAGGTACCCAGACTTGGTGAAATAAGGATGGACATAAGTCTCCACATGTTCTTTGTTCTTCTGAATGGCTGCAATAGCATGGCAGCATGGTATACCTGTTAGTTGCCATTTGCAGCAACTACAAATTTTGCTCTTCAAATCCACTATATAAGTCCTATCATAGTAATCAACCTCAAACTCTAACTGACCACACCAAGATGCAACACAGATCCTGCTCTCTACCTTTAACTTCTCTATCTTTTCTTGTATATTAGGACATAAATGACCTGTATATTTCTCCATTCCAGCCTTCTTAACCTGAATTCTTTGCATGACTTTCTTCCTGATCCATTCAAACATTGAGATAATTGGTAGTTCCCTGGCCTCCAAGATGTAAGAATTGAAAGACTCAGATATGTTGTTAACTACGACATCACATTTGCTCCTTGTATTGAAGTGAGACCTTGCCCACAATGAAGGGGTAACAGCCCTTAACCACTCAGCAGCTGTCTGCCTCCTTTCATTCAACTTGGGGTCAGCTTCTTCAATTTTTTTCATCCAATAATTGAACCCACTTACACTGCATGTGGAGGCTGCTTTCCAGAATAAATCCTTCAAAAAAGCACCAGGAAATTTACCTTAAAGTTGCTATACATATGCCTAAGACAATACCTGTGATCACACCCTGGCAACAGCTCATTAAAAGTCTCAATCAATCCCTTCTGTCTGTCTGAAATAAATGTCCAACCCATCTGTACATAACTCCCAATGTCTTCTTGCAAAACCTGTAGAAACCAACTCCAAGAATCCTTTGATTCAATCTCCACCAATGCCACAGCAATTGGGAACATGTTATCATTCCCATCTCTCCCAACAGCAGTCAACAACTGCCCTCCATAGATACCTTTCAAGTGACATCCATCAAGTCCTATGATAGGTCTACACCCTGCCAAGAATCCATCTTTCATTGCTGACACCCTGAAATACATCCTCTGTAAGGTAGGTTTAGCTGTATGTGGATCAGTTTTGATAATGATATGGCTCCCTGGGTTGTGCTTCCTAACTGTCTCAGCATAATCCCAAATCCTCAAGTATTGTTCTTTGATATCACCAGCAATCAATTCCGTTGCTTCCCTCTTTGCCCTGTAAACTTGGTACCTACTAGCATTCACCATAATCGTCCTCCTTATCTTGTTCTTGAAACTGGTTATGTTAATGGTAGGGTTGTCCTTGATTTCATCTAACAACTTCATTCCTATGTAGGTGGAATTGGCCTGCCTATTATCATACTGCCTTCCACACTTATGTTCCCCTGTTATTGACTTTATTTGGAAAGTTGTGGTCCTCATTATAGGAGAAGCATGAATCCTCCATGTGCAGCCATACCTACAAACAACTGTTATCCTAGTAGATTCATTTTTCTTGTACTCAATGTCATACCCATTGACCACATTCCACTCTTTAAGAAACTCCCTAAATTGTCTTGCTCCAGTAAATTTCATTCCTTCTACCAATATAGGGTTGACCATGTGGATTTTCTCTTTGAATTCTAGGTGTCCATCCCCCTCTTCATCTGATGATCCCCTTAGACTAAGATTTTCTTCATCTTCTGGGTCAGAGTACCATTTTTCATCATGATTAACATCTGCATTACTTGGTTTTGGTTGTGGTTGTGGTTGTTCACCTACACTCCTATGGGAATTAACTTCAAAAATGTCATCATCTGGACCTTCTAAATCCTCATACATCCAACTAGCATCATCACTAACTTCATCATCATCACTAACTTCAACATTATCTTCCTCACTAGCAACATAATCTGAGTCCTCAGAATCTGCATCACTTAGATCACATTCCATTCCAGCCCCTTCCTCAGCCCCATTTAAATTTTCATTCCCAACCTCAGTTAAATTTTCATCCCCAATGTCCCCAACCTCAGTTAAATTTTCATCCCTAATATCCCCAACCTTAGTTTCAGTTACAGTTTCAGCCCCAAAGTCCTTAACCCCTATGCCTTCATCATTATTAGACAGGTCAATGACAACTCCACTTGGCATTACTGGAGAACTTGATAAAATCTCACCATTGGATGACATAACTAGAAGGGGGTCCATTAACTTATCCACATATATGACAAAGACAGTCAAACCCTTGTACATCTCTAACATCTTTAGCACATCAGCATCACCATTTATCATTGTTAAACCCATATCAAGTGTATACCCAGGCCACCTGTAATACAGGTCAATTGCATATGTACCACCTAACATCTTGTAGTACACATCCCTAATTTCAAATAATGACAACCTAGCAGAGTCAAATTCACCTACATAATCTATCTTACTACCCACATAGGCCATTTGTGGATTCCAAACAAAATGTCCCCCATGGTGTACTTCAATGCTGAAGTACTGGTCCCCCATTTCTATCAAAAGCATAGCAAAGCAACAAAAAATGCACTATTTAATTCATTGACCAAAGCCCCACCAACCCACACAACCGACACCCACTAGCTTTAAATAAAAGGGAAAAGTGCACAACTAGTAAAAAAATCGATTCTTACGCACACATTTTAAAAAATACAGCAAACATGGGGGACCACATCCCCACTACCATTTCGAAGCCTATATAAATACACATACAATTCAAACATCAAGCAAATCGACAGAAAAATAGTCATAGTTGAAAAAAATTGGTCTGACCCAGTTATGGTTCAAGGATTTGAGATGATACCTTCTCTGCATACGCTAAAAAAGGCTACTTTGACGAACACGAAGAAGATCCTTCAACGTCTTCACTGTCGCGACCAATCATTCAACCTCAATCGATCGCTGTGAATCGAATCGCCGCTCCAGAATGAAACCCTAGGGTGTTGGTCTCTTTCTTATCTCTTCTGTCTCTCTCTTCGTGAAATGTGATTTGGAGGGAAAGGGGCATAAGTACATAAGAAAGGGCAAAATGGTATTTTCATTATTTCCGTTAACAGAGTCACTCGTGCACATCAGTCCAGAAACCAGGAGGTGTTATGTGCTGATATTCAAAGGAGGAGGGGTGTATCCGCACCCGGCGCAAACCATGAGGGGTCAAAGTGAAAATTTCCCTTTAGTTTAGTTTTGGTAGTGGGCAGAGAGAGAAATAGGGTAATGATTGGAGAGAGGGGTAATGATTGGAGAGAGATAGAGAGAGAAATGAAATTAATAATTGAAGATATAGGGTAATGATTGAAAAAAGATATAGGATAATGATTGAAAAACAAAACAAAATAAAAACTAAAATGGGTACCGAACATAGTGTACATTTCTCTAGTTTTTCTTCCAGCAAAGAGACCATCAGTAATTGGTTGTATTTCATGTTTATTAGAATTCGAAGTGGACTCCTCTTGTTTTTTGCTACTGTACCAGTACCACATGCAATTTTTGGACTCGCTTTTATGAAAGGGTTATATGACCAATGTCTTTATAGCTACAACTTCCTTCTACTAACCGTAACACACAGTATGACTTCGGTTTCCATCTTGTGTGCTGGACGATTCAATGTACCTAGCATGACAGATTGTCCAGAAGACACAGTGGCCAATTCAATGGAAGGATGGTGGCTTTGGTGTTTTATTTGGGAGTAATTTCTTTTGTATAAGAGTCAACTGACCTACTACTAATGATTTCTTGGGATATATGGTCATCTTTTTGAAGGCCTTGCGGAGTAACTTTCTATATGTTTTTTTGTGCTTCTGAGGAAAAATGATTGACCGGTGGCAGGTGGCTGCTTGGCTACACAGCAAGCAATTCACCGGAGGGGGTGAGGGATGGCATCGATTTGACAGACTAATGTCTACGGCAAGAAACAACGAAGAAAGTCACCCAGGTATTCAGTTTTTGACCACTTTGGCTACAGGAAGAGGCAAATAAGTAGGATTCATTTGGTGTGGGAAGTGGCTGTAGGGTTGATTTGGGATGCTCTGTTCGACCGAGTGGCACTGGGGATGAATTGCTAAATGAAAAAGAGCAAAACCTCCAACATTTAATGGAAAAGACGAGATTATGAATGAATTTTTTTAAGTGGAGTACTATTAAAACTTTTATTTTTATTTGTTGATCCGATAGTACAGTTAAAACTTAAAATGAAGATTTTGATGAGGGGACACGAGGGGATGTTGTGCCGTCCATACGGGTCTCATTCCGGGCTAAAAAATACGAACTGAATTATTCACTGTGCGGAGCTTGACACGTTGACAGTCCTGCAAAAGATCAAGTCGATCGGACATCATTAGCTCAATAGAAAGCCCAAAATAAATGGCTATTTATTTTTTGTATACTACTTGCTTTTCATCTTTTGCATTAAAACATGATATGCTTAGGAAGTTGCAGATGTCCAATTAACTTGATTTTTTAGAGTTGTTAAACGCGATGACTTTTACTAAGTGAACCGTTGAGATCATGTTTTTGAGCTCGGGACGAGGCCCGTATGAGTGGCACATCAGGGTCCCCGGAGTGGGTTCAATTTGTTGAGACAAGTGTCCATGCTCTAATAATTGGCTTGTTACTATTTATGATGTAGGCTTTTAGTCAGATGACTTTACTTTAGTCAGATGACTTTACTTTAGTCAGATGACTTTAGTTATATGTTTGACAAAACGTGTATGTAAGCTGTATCAATTATGCAGAAGTACTGTTTGTATTTGGCATGTACCTCCTCCTTACGCCTATAAAAGGAGGAGGCCTCCACCGTTGTAAACAAGACTCCAGTAAGTAATATAATCCAGTGTTTTCCTATTATATCCTGTGTCTTGTGTTTTCTCTCGATCCTAACCTTTTCTCTCGATCCTAACCTCCTTTGTGGTTGTACCCACTTAGTGTCTATAAATTTGGTATCAGAGCCATGTTTTCCATTCTAGCTTAAACCCTTTTCTGGGAACTCTGTATTCCAACATTATTTCAAATCTTTTTCCAAAAAAGAAAAATTGAAGCGTATGCTCTGTGGTTGCCTCTTAAGGATCCTCCACATCAGAAACTTCACTAACTATTTTGATTGAAAAACTTTTGTATCAGTGGTTTAAAATACCTTGAGACTTTTGGCCAGTGAGCAGTGTTGTCTCGGTTTATCTACCCTAGTATACAGAATTTTATTAATCAAAATTGGTTAAAGTTTTTATATTGAAAAAGAAAAAGATTTGTTGTATGAGGAAAACGAAGAACCCAGATTTTTACCCATAAAAATGAATCGTTTGTTTACCACCTATTCCCCTGCTACTTCCTCTCTCGTCCCTTCTAGCTCATCTACCAGTAGAAATTCTACTTCTTCTTCTAATCTTGAGTACTTATATGAGTTTGAATATCTTCCTGATGATAGTAAGGTTCCCCTTATTGATCTCCCTTTTTTAAACCCATATAATGCCTTTGTCCGTCCACAAACCTCTGTAAAAAAGACTGTCACCCAACTCTTTTCCACAAAGCGTCCAACCTCAGTCAAAGAGTATGTCCAAGCCTCCAAATTTGATCAATGTTTCATTGCAGCTACTGAGGCTAAGCAACTTTTACCCCTCGAAATCCCGGTTGATTTGCCACGCATTTGGCAACAACAAAGATTCACTCACCTTCACTTCGGAGCAATCCGACTGGCGGTTACTTTCCATGGCAGGAAGGGCTTACCTGTTACGTCCAGACTAGCTCTGGTCGATACCAGGTTTTTGCAGTACCAACATGCGTGCATCGCTACAGTTCAAACCACCTTGAATGCTGGAACCGTGATCTTTACCTTTTACCCCAACTTCAACATGCCACTAGCAGATCCTCATCTGCAAACAGCCTTAAAAGTTCAAGTTCAAATTGGTGGTGCCTCCCAAATCTCCACCACATATGCAGCCACCCTTCACTACCAAATGGCCTATCGTCTCCAGAACCATGCCTTTGACATGTCCTTACCCTCTTCCACAGATGAAACCCTTTTCCTAACTGTCAACGCACCTCACCAAGCTTCTGGTGTCCATGTCCCACGTCAAATTTCTCGACCCGAGCTTCTCAAGCTTCTCCCAGAATCTTGGGTTACTGCTTACGAGAAGAACCAACAAAAGCCCATACCTGTTCAATCCTCAAATCCCCAATTCATCTCAAAACCCGATGGGACCGTGGAAATTTCTTTCCCAAAAGAAGCCTCTGCCTCATCTTCCACCCATCCGGTTATCTTTCCTTCAAGGATTGACATGATTGTTGATGGCTCCAGACCTGAACCCCCAATCAAATATTTTCAATCCAGTGGCCTTCCGGTTTTCTATTTCAAAAATCCAGAAACAGGTCATTGTTATTTTGATACCTGTAACTGTGATGAGTGTCTCGAAGATAGTCTTCTAGATGATGATGAAGACTTTGAAGAACCACCTTCACAAAGCTCTCCTTTACCTTCTACTCCTTGTAAATCTCCACATTCTCCTCAACCTCCATCTAAAAATGACCCTTCAGCACAACCCAATGGATGTTTTATGTTCACTGAATCAGATTTTCCTCCCTTGGAGTACCACAATCCTCAAGAAAGAACCACCCATCGTCACAAAGTTCCAGACTCAACTACCATTCTCCCTGATGGTAGTACCAAAGCAGTATCAGCAGTAGAAGCAGCGCAATAAATTGGCAGTCAGCAAACTCTCTGGCGCAAAACAAAATTCTTCAAAGAATTGCTAACTCTCAGCAAAATTTGGAGAATGCTGTCCATAAGAAGTTGTCAACTTTGGAACTTCTTATCAGAGATTTGCAGCAGAAGATCCAAAATGTTCACCAGGAACTCCTTCAGATGGCCTATGCGAACCAGGCTTTCTCAGCAGCTTTTTACCACAAGGATGCTGAAATGAAGCATTTGAAGAACCAGCTTCAATCCCTTCAAGCTCAGCAGTATTCTCAGCAAAAAAGCCCGTTTGATATGTTCGCATCTTCCACTCCACAAAGTTTCTTTGGGTACCCTCAGATGTCTCAACCCTTACCTATCACTCCTACCTCAGGATTTGGTGAATCGAGCTCCAATATCTTTGGGAGCCCGTCAGCTTTCCTACCTCCACCAAAAAGACCATCTCCACCAAAACTTCCTTTTCCAAAACCCCAGATAAAGCCTATCCAAGTTCCTTCAGCACCATCTCCACCATCCACATCTACCTCAGCTCCAACTACCTCTGCTCCTTCTAAACCATCTGACCTAAATTCCAAATCACCCCAGTTAATGGTCCAGCCAACTCCTAGCCTTTCCAAAAATCCAATCTCCACTCTCCTAAATACCCTAGCCACCATACCTGAAACCCCATCTCCATCTCCAGAACCGACCATTGAGTTTGATTCAGATTCTGAATCTACTCATTCTTTGCCAACTCCTCATGTTTTCATGATGAATCCTGAAAACCCAGAAGAAAATGTTGAAGACCCTATCATTGAAGAGGGTCCTGAGTTTGAAACACCTCCTGAAATTCCAACCTTTGATTCCTTCTCACATTCCAATATCCATACCCAAGGTTTTTCCTTTGATACCATTCCCCCATCAAAATGGTTGGATAAACTCTATGAGATTCATGCTTGGTGCACTGCTGCTATGCTCTCTCCAAATACTACGCTTAGTACTGTTATTACTAAGTGTACAGCAAAATTTCTTGGCCGTCTTCGTCAATGATACATGGCTCTCGGTGAATACCGACAGCTACAGCTAAAGCAACTGCCAACTCTTGATCAGTTCATCTCAGTTCTGCATACTGAGTTTCTTGGAGATCATGACAACACGAAAGAGTTCGTTCGAGAAGAATATCTCAGCATGAGATGCTGTTCCTTTAAACGAAAAGATCTGGAGATCCATTACGACCGTATGTCTCAACGGTTTTATCTTCTCAACGGTATGGATGATGTCAATCTCAAGCAAGCTTTTCTCAATTCTCTTCCTGAACCATTGGGAAATGAGACGACAAGGTTGCTTCAAACAAAAGGATTGACGTTGAATGCAACATCTCTTGGCGGTATTTATCAGCACTCTTTGATTGCTTTGGAGAAACTGTGCAATCATCAGAAATTCCTCAGAACTCTTGAAGAACAGGGAAAACTTCTTGGCAAAGCATGTGACCGGCCAGACTTATCTATCAAGTGTAAAGACAAGAAGTGCACTTGCCGTCCCTCATATCGAAAATCCAAACACTTTCAGAAATGGAAGTTCAGATCTCCCAGCAAGTTCCCAAAGTTTCCTAAATCTGGTAAATTCTCACGCCAGAAAAAATGGAAGTTTTTCAAGAAGAAAAAGTTCAGAGGACAGCGAAAGTCTGATCGCTGTTATATATGCGGGAAAAAAGGGCACTATGCAAAACAGTGTCCCAACAAAGCGGCAAGAGACAAGATGGTGAATTCTTTGGCTCTCATTGATGATGCTCTTGACGATGCTGATGTTGAATCCCTCTTTTCAGTTGACGATGAAGCAACAGATGAAGCAGAGTCCTGGCATTCACCTTTGATGATTCCCCATCGGAATCAGATGATTCTTCTGATGAGTCTGATTCATTTCCTTATGAAATCCAAACATTTGGACTCTCAGACATCATGTTGGCTCAACCTTTAGCCAAGGTCAAAATTCTGCTTGGGAAATATGAGAAACCAATACCAGTTATCGCCTTCTTTGATACTGGTGCTGCAGCTTCCATCCTCAACCCAGCAATTCTCCCCAGGACCTGCTGGCAATCATGTTTCAGACCCTTTACAGCAGCCAATGGAGAAACCTTTGTTATCACCCTGATCAGCAGGCCTATAATCATCCAACTTTTTCCCGGATATACCATCAAACACCAAGTCTATGGTTCTGATCTTCCAGGAAAAGATTTGTTGTTAGGCTTTGATATTCTCCAAAATCTCAGTAAAGTTTCTTGGCTCAAAAAAGGTTTGAAATACAAAAATTACCTGTTACCCTGGACCACTCAACCAAACCTCTTTTCCATAGAAAACTTCTCCCCCATAAAAGAAGCCATCATTCAAACCTCCTGTGCTGAATCCCATTCCCAGTTTCTTACCAAATGTTCCAACCCACTTTGGAAAAATCCAGATTTCTTCATTTCTCTTCCTTTTAAGAAAAACGAAGATATCAACCCCACCAAAGCTACCCATCATGGAATGAACCCAGAACACTACCAACTTGCTCTCCAAGAGCTCCAACAACTCCAGTCAGAAGGATTGATTGAGCCCACAACCTCTCAGTGGGCATGTGAAGCATTTTATGTGAATAAGAGGACAGAGCAGATAAGAGGAAAATTGCGTCTGGTTATCAATTACCAGCCTCTTAATCATTTTCTGCAGGACAACAAATTCCCACTTCCTCGGCGGAGTGTTCTTTTTGCAAACTTGCCTAAAGCTCAGATTTTCTCAAAGTTTGACTTGAAAGCAGGTTTCTGGCAGTTGGGTATCCATCCAGATGATCGTCCCAAAACTGGTTTCTGCATTCCAGATCACCATTTTCAGTGGTCAGTTATGCCTTTTGGATTGAAAACAGCTCCATCTTTATTTCAAAAGGCCATGATTCGGGTATTTGCTCCCATCCTATCTTCAGCCCTTGTCTATATTGATGATATCCTACTTTTTTCTCCAGATATAGAATCCCATGCTATTTTGCTTCAAACCTTCCATTCCCTGGTCCAAACCCATGGCATTATGCTCTCAGAGAAAAAGATGCTCCTTGCCCAACCAGAAATAGATTTTTTAGGGATGCATATCTCCAAAGGTCAATACACCCTCCAGCCTCATATAGCCTCTCAACTTGACCACTTTCCAGATGAAAACCTCACAGTCAAACAAGTTCAACAGTTCCTTGGAATTGTTAACTATATGGCTGATTTCATCCCTAACCTTGCTCAATACCGTACTCCTCTCTCAGCTCTACTAAAGAAAAACCCTCCTTCTTGGTCAACTCATTGTACTCAAGCCGTCAAAGACCTCAAAACCATAGCCAAAACCCTTCCTCCATTAACCATACCTTCAGATGGGAAAATAGTACTTCAGACAGATGCCTCTGATCTGTATTGGGGAGCAATTCTTTTGGAAGAAATCTCAGAACAAAAGCGCAGAATTTGTGGATACAAGAGTGGTGCATTCTCTCCAGCAGAGCTTCATTACCATTCTACTTACAAAGAAATTCTAGCAATCAAAAGAAGCATTGAAAAGTTTGAGTTTCATCTAATCGGTCATCATTTCCTAATTGAGACTGATATGATGAGTTTCCCCAGCATGCTCAAGTTCAAGCAGAAACACCTTCCAAAGGCACAGTTGCTCAGATGGGCAAATTGGTTTTCCAATTGGAGTTTTGATGCTGTTCACATAAAAGGAAAAACAAATGTCCTCCCTGATTTTCTGTCTAGGCTCAAAAAAGAAATCAGTCTGTTTTCCAAACCAAAACCATACTCAGTTGTCCCTGGTTGTTTTCCCATGATTTCCTGTTTCCGTCTAGTTAATTTTCCTGTCCACCTCCAGTGTCATCTTTTGGAGTTAACCCTTCTTTCCAATGTGTGTACAAATGTGTCAAAACCTTCAACATCTCTGTATTTTCAAGTATGGTCTTGATGAAGGTCCCATAAAAGGTCTACCTTTCCATCCTGTCTATCCCTTCCTCACCCAGTTTGAAGTGTCTTACCATAATGTCTTTTATTTCAAAAAAGAAGCCTATCTCCTCTTATGGTATTTAGTCGATGTTTATACTATAAGCGTCTGTTTTAATAAATCAGCAGTATTGGTCTATCTAGCACATGCGGCGTTCAACCAAGTCCATCCACCAGAAGATTTCTTCCTGAAGTTTCTCCTGCTCTTTGGAAATATCCCCTTTTGGCAACAGAAGATTAGGAGTACTCCTTGCAATGCAAATGAAGATCTCCAATTTGCATTTTGGACAAGTCGCAACAACAGGAGTCTTCCTAATCCAGATGGTTCTATCACTTGGCGGAAGGAGTATCACACTATATTCCTTTCTGCATATCAAGAGTCTCCGAGCATTGAGATCCACAGTGGAAATTATTTGGTCATGACTCAGACGATGTGTTCACTCAATGGATTGACACCTGCACAAGTTCCTTCATCTCTCCTCCATTATGAATCTGCAAACTGGAAATTCAATGATACTTATCCGGAAGAATGGCGCCAAAATATTCGCTATCTTTTGCAACAGTATCACTTGACTGACAGGACTGAAGAATTCTCTGGAGGGGCCGGTTCGGATGATTCGGAAGCAACAATCAATTATTCAGAGTGACGACCATGTGCTCGCGACAGCTGTTCCCTCTTTTTTCAGGAGGGGTGAAATTATTAATAGTGTATACTGTTGGTGTGTGTACTAATAATTAGCATGTACTGTACTACGGCATATAATTGGCTTGTTACTATTTATGATGTAGGCTTTTAGTCAGATGACTTTACTTTAGTCAGATGACTTTAGTTATATGTTTGACAAAACGTGTATGTAAGCTGTATCAATTATGCAGAAGTACTGTTTGTATTTGGCATGTACCTCCTCCTTACGCCTATAAAAGGAGGAGGCCTCCACCGTTGTAAACAAAACTCCAGTAAGCAATATAATCCAGTGTTTTCCTATTATATCCTGTGTCTTGTGTTTTCTCTCGATCCTAACCTCCTTTGTGGTTGTACCCACTTAGTGTCTGTAAATTTGGTATCAGAGCCATGTTTTTCATTCTAGCTTAAACCCTTTTCTGGGAACTCTGTATTCCAACATTATTTCAAATCTTTTTCCAAAAAAGAAAAATTGAAGCGTATGCTCTGTGGTTGCCTCTTAAGGATCCTCCACATCAGAAACTTCACTAACTATTTTGATTGAAAAACTTCTGTATCAGTGGGTTAAAGTACCTTGAGACTTTTGGCCAGTGAGCAGTGTTGTCTCGGTTTATCTACCCTAGTATACAGAATTTTATTAATCAAAATTGGTTAAAGTTTTTATATTGAAAAAGAAAAAGATTTGTTGTATGAGGAAAACGGAGAACCCAGATTTTTACCCATAAAAATGAATCGTTTGTTTACCACCTATTCCCCTGCTACTTCCTCTCTCGTCCCTTCTAGCTCATCTACCAGTAGAAGCATCTACTTCTTCTTCTAATCTTGAGTACTTATATGAGTTTGAATATCTTCATGATGATAGTAAGGTTCCCCTTACTGATCTCCCTTTTTTAAACCCATATAATGCCTTTGTCCGTCCACAAACCTCTGTAAAAAAGACTGTCACCCAACTCTTTTCCACAAAGCGTCCAACCTCAGTCAAAGAGTATGTCCAAGCCTCCAAATTTGATCAATGTTTCATTGCAGCTACTGAGGACAACTTTTACCCCTCGAAATCCCGGTTGATTTGCCACGCATTTGGCAACAACAAGGATTCACTCACCTTCACTTCGGAGCAATCCGACTGGCGGTTACTTTCCATGGCAGGAAGGGCAATCCATTGAGTGAACACATCGTCTCGATACCAGGTTTTGCAGTACCAACATGCGTGCATCGCTACAGTTCAAACTACCTTGAATGCTGGAACAGTGATCTTTACCTTTTACCCCAACTTCAACATGCCACTAGCAGATCCTCATCTGCAAACAGCCTTAAAAGTTCAAGTTCAAATTGGTGGTGCCTCCCAAATCTCCACCACATATGCAGCCACCCTTCACTACCAAATGGCCTATCGTCTCCAGAACCATGCCTTTGACATGTCCTTACCCTCTTCCACAGATGAAGCCCTTTTCCTAACCATAAACGCACCTCACCAAGCTTCTTGCATCCATGTCCCACGCCAAATTTCTCGACCCGAGCTTCTCAAGCTTCTCCCAGAATCTTGGGTTACAGCTTACGAGAAGAACCAACAAAAGCCCATACCTGTTCAATCCTCAAATCCCCAATTCATCTCAAAACCCGATGGGACCGTGGAAATTTCTTTCCCAAAAGAAGCCTCTGCCTCATCTTCCACCCATCCGGTTATCTTTCCTTCAAGGATTGACATGATTGTTGATGGCTCCAGACCTGAACCCCCAATCAAATATTTTCAATCCAGTGGCCTTCCGGTTTTCTATTTCAAAAATCCAGAAACAGGTCATTGTTATTTTGATACCTGTAACTGTGATGAGTGTCTCGAAGATAGTCTTCTAGATGATGATGAAGACTTTGAAGAACCACCTTCACAAAGCTCTCCTTTACCTTCTACTCCTTGTAAATCTCCACATTCTCCTCAACCTCCATCTAAAAATGACCCTTCAGCACAACCCAATGGATGTTTTATGTTCACCGAATCAGATTTTCCTCCCTTGGAGTACCACAATCCTCAAGAAAGAACCACCCATCGTCACAAAGTTCCAGACTCAACTACCATTCTCCCTGATGGTAGTACCAAAGCAGTATCAGCAGCGGAAGCAGCAATAAATTGGCAGTCAGCAAACTCTCTGGCGCAAAACAAAATTCTTCAAAGAATTGCTAACTCTCAGCAAAATTTGGAGAATGCTGTCCATAAGAAGTTGTCAACTTTGGAACTTCTTATCAGAGATTTGCAGCAGAAGATCCAACATGTTCACCAAGAACTTCTTCAGATGGCCTATGCTAACCAAGCATTCTCAGCAGCTTTTTACCAAAAGGATGCTGAAATGAAGCATTTGAAGAACCAGCTTCAATCCCTTCAAGCTCAGCAGTATTCTCAGCAAAAAAGTCCGTTTGATATGTTCGCATCTTCCACTCCACAAAGTTTCTTTGGGTACCCTCAGATGTCTCAACCCTTACCTATCACTCCTACCTCAGGATTTGGTGAATCGAGCTCCAATATCTTTGGGAGCCCGTCAGCTTTCCTACCTCCACCAAAAAGACCATCTCCACCAAAACTTCCTTTTCCAAAACCCCAGATAAAGCCTATCCAAGTTCCTTCAGCACCATCTCCACCATCCACATCTACCTCAGCTCCAACTACCTCTGCTCCTTCTAAACCATCTGACCTAAATTCCAAATCACCCCATTTAATGGTCCAGCCAACTCCTAGCCTTTCCAAAAATCCAATCTCCACTCTCCTAAATACCCTAGCCACCATACCTGAAACCCCATCTCCATCTCCAGAACCGACCATTGAGTTTGATTCAGATTCTGAATCTACTCATTCTTTGCCAAGTCCTCATGTTTTCATGATGAATCCTGAAAACCCAGAAGAAAATGTTGAAGACCCTATCATTGAAGAGGGTCCTGAGTTTGAAACACCTCCTGAAATTCCAACCTTTGATTCCTTCTCACATTCCAATATCCATACCCAAGGTTTTTCCTTTGATACCATTCCCCCATCAAAATGGTTGGATAAACTCTATGAGATTCATGCTTGGTGCACTGCTGCTATGCTCTCTCCAAATACTACGCTTAGTACTGTTATTACTAAGTGTACAGCAAAATTTCTTGGCCGTCTTCGTCAATGGTACATGGCTCTCGGTGAATACCGACAGCTACAGCTAAAGCAAACTGCCAACTCTTGATCAGTTCATCTCAGTTCTGCATACTGAGTTTCTTGGAGATCATGACAACACGAAAGAGTTCGTTCGAGAAGAATATCTCAGCATGAGATGCTGTTCCTTTAAACGAAAAGATCTGGAGATCCATTATGACCGTATGTCTCAACGGTTTTATCTTCTCAATGGTATGGATGATGTCAACCTCAAACAAGCTTTCCTCAATTCCCTTCCTAAACCATTGGGAAATGAAACAACAAGGTTGCTTCAAACAAAAAGGTTGATGTTGAATGCAACATCTTTTGGCGGTATTTATCAGCACTCATTGATTGCCCTGGAAAAACTGTGCAATCACCAACAATTCCTCAGAACTCTTGAAGAACAGGGAAAACTTCTTGGCAAAGCATATGACCGACCAGACTTATCTATCAAGTGTAAAGACAAGAAGTGCGCTTGCCGTCCCTCATATCGAAAATCCAAACACTTTCAGAAATGGAAGTTCAGATCTCCCAGCAAGTTCCCAAAGTTTCCTAAATCTGGTAAATTCTCACGCCAGAAAAAATGGAAGTTTTTCAAGAAGAAAAAGTTCAGAGGACAGCGAAAGTCTGATCGCTGTTATATATGCGGGAAAAAAGGGCACTATGCAAAACAGTGTCCCAACAAAGCGGCAAGAGACAAGATGGTGAATTCTTTGGCTCTCATTGATGATGCTCTTGACGATGCTGATGTTGAATCCCTCTTTTCAGTTGACGATGAAGCAACAGATGAAGCAGTCCTGGCATTCACCTTTGATGATTCCCCATCAGAATCAGATGATTCTTCTGATGAGTCTGATTCATTTCCTTATGAAATCCAAACATTTGGACTCTCAGACATCATGTTGGCTCAACCCTTAGCCAAGGTCAAAATTCTGCTTGGGAAATATGAGAAACCAATACCAGTTATCGCCTTCTTTGATACTGGTGCTGCAGCTTCCATCCTCAACCCAGCAATTCTCCCCAGGACCTGCTGGCAATCATGTTTCAGACCCTTTACAGCAGCCAATGGAGAAACCTTTGTTATCACCCTGATCAGCAGGCCTATAATCATCCAACTTTTTCCCGGATATACCATCAAACACCAAGTCTATGGTTCTGATCTTCCAGGAAAAGATTTGTTGTTAGGCTTTGATATTCTCCAAAATCTCAGTAAAGTTTCTTGGCTCAAAAAAGGTTTGAAATACAAAAATTACCTGTTACCCTGGACCACTCAACCAAACCTCTTTTCCATAGAAAACTTCTCCCCCATAAAAGAAGCCATCATTCAAACCTCCTGTGCTGAATCCCATTCCCAGTTTCTTACCAAATGTTCCAACCCACTTTGGAAAAATCCAGATTTCTTCATTTCTCTTCCTTTTAAGAAAAACGAAGATATCAACCCCACCAAAGCTACCCATCATGGAATGAACCCAGAACACTACCAGCTTGCTCTCTAAGAGCTCCAACAACTCCAGTCAGAAGGATTGATTGAGCCCACAACCTCTCAATGGGCATGTGAAGCATTTTATGTGAATAAGAGGACAGAGCAGATAAGAGAAAAATTACGCCTGGTTATCAATTACCAGCCTCTTAATCATTTTCTGCAGGACAACAAATTCCCACTTCCTCGGAGTGTTCTTTTTGCAAACTTGCCTAAAGCTCATATTTTCTCAAAGTTTGACTTGAAAGCAGGTTTCTGGCAGTTGGGTATCCATCCAGATGATCGTCCCAAAACTGGGTTTTGCATTCCAGACCACCATTTTCAATGGTCAGTCATGCCTTTTGGATTGAAAACAACTCCATCTTTATTTCAAAAGGCCATGATTCGGGTATTTGCTCCCATCCTATCTTCAGCCTTTGTCTATATTGATGATATCCTACTTTTTCTCCAGATATAGAATCCCATGCTATTTTGCTTCAAACCTTCCATTCCCTGGTCCAAACCCATGGCATTATGCTCTCAGAGAAAAAGATGCTCCTTGCCCAACCAGAAATAGATTTTTTAGGGATGCATATCTCTAAAGGTCAATACACCCTCCAGCCTCATATAGCCTCTCAACTTGACCACTTTCCAGATGAAAACCTCACAGTCAAACAAGTTCAACAGTTCCTTGGAATTGTTAACTATATGGCTGATTTCATCCCTAACCTTGCTCAATACCGTACTCCTCTCTCAGCTCTACTAAAGAAAAACCCTCCTTCTTGGTCAACTCATTGTACCCAAGCCGTCAAAGACCTCAAAACCATAGCCAAAACCCTTCCTCCATTAACCATACCTTCAGATGGGAAAAGAGTACTTCAGACAGATGCCTCTGATCTGTATTGGGGAGCAATTCTTTTGGAAGAAACCTCAGAACAAAAGCGCAGAATTTGTGGATACAAGAGTGGTGCATTCTCTCCAGCAGAGCTTCATTACCATTCTACTTACAAAGAAATTCTAGCAATCAAAAGAAGCATTGAAAAGTTTGAGTTTCATCTAATCGGTCATCATTTCCTAATTGAGGCGATATGATGATTTTCCCCAAAGATGCTCAAGTTCAAGCGAAAACACCTTCCAAAGGCACGCTTGCTCGATGGGCAAATTGGTTTTCCAATTGGAGTTTTGATGCCTGTTCACATAAAAGGAAAACAAATGTCCTCCCTGATTTTCTGTCTAGGCTAAAAGAAATCAATCTGTTTTCCAAACCAAAACCATACTCAGTTGTTCCTGGTTGTTTTCCCATGATTTCTTGCCCAGTTAATTTTCCTGCCCACCTCCAGTGTCATCTTTTGGAGTTAACCCTTCTTTCCAATGTGTGTACAAATGTGTCAAAACCTTCAACATCTCTGTATTTTCAAGTATGGTCTTGATGAAGGTCCCATAAAAAGTCTACCTTTCCATCCTGTCTATCCCTTCCTCACCCAGTTTGAAGTGTCTTACCATCATGTCTTTTATTTCAAAAAAGAAGCCTATCTCCTCTTATGGTATTTAGTCGATGTTTATACTATAAGCGTCTGTTTTAATAAATCAGCAGTATTGGTCTATCTAGCACATGCGGCGTTCAACCAAGTCCATCCACCAGAAGATTTCTTCCTGAAGTTTCTCCTGCTCTTTGGAAATATCCCCTTTTGGCAACAGAAGATTAGGAGTACTCCTTGCAATACAAATGAAGATCTCCAATTCGCATTTTGGACAAGTCGCAACAACAGGAGTCTTCCTAATCCAGATGGTTCTATCACTTGGCGGAAGGAGTATCACACTATATTCCTTTCTGCATATCAAGAGTCTCCGAGCATTGAGATCCACAGTGGAAATTATTTGGTCATGACTCAGACGATGTGTTCACTCAATGGATTGACACCTGCACAAGTTCCTTCATCTCTCCTCCATTATGAATCTGCAAACTGGAAATTCAATGATACTTATCCGGAAGAATGGTGCCAAAATATTCGCTATCTTTTGCAACAGTATCACTTGACTGACAGGACTGAAGAATTCTCTGGAGGGGCCGGTTCAGATGATTCGGAAGCAACAATCAATTATTCAGAGTGACGACCATGTGCTCGCGACAGCTGTTCCCTCTTTTTTCAGGAGGGGTGAAATTATTAATAGTGTATACTGTTGGTGTGTGTACTAATAATTAGCATGTACTGTACTACGGCATATAATTGGCTTGTTACTATTTATGATGTAGGCTTTTAGTCAGATGACTTTACTTTAGTCAGATGACTTTAGTTATATGTTTGAACAAACGTGTATGTAAGCTGTATCAATTATGCAGAAGTACTATTTGTATTTGGCATGTACCTCCTCCTTACGCCTATAAAAGGAGGAGGCCTCCACCGTTGTAAAAAAGACTCCAGTAAGCAATATAATCCAGTGTTTTCCTATTATATCCTGTGTCTTGTGTTTTCTCTCGATCCTAACCTCCTTTGTGGTTGTACCCACTTAGTGTCTGTAAATTTGGTATCAGAGTCATGTTTTCCATTCTAGCTTAAACCCTTTTCTGGGAACTCTGTATTCCAACATTATTTCAAATCTTTTTCCAAAAAGAAAAATTGAAGCGTATGCTCTGTGGTTGCCTCTTAAGGATCCTCCACATCAGAAACTTCACTAACTATTTTGATTGAAAAACTTCTGTATCAGTGGGTTAAAGTACCTTGAGACTTTTGGCCAGTGAGCAGTGTTGTCTCGGTTTATCTACCCTAGTATACAGAATTTTATTAATCAAAATTGGTTAAAGTTTTTATATTGAAAAAGAAAAAGATTTGTTGTATGAGGAAAACGGAGAACCCAGATTTTTACCCATAAAAATGAATCGTTTGTTTACCACCTATTCCCCTGCTACTTCCTCTCTCGTCCCTTCTAGCTCATCTACCAGTAGAAATTCTACTTCTTCTTCTAATCTTGAGTACTTATATGAGTTTGAATATCTTCCTGATGATAGTAAGGTTCCCCTTACTGATCTCCCTTTTTTAAACCCATATAATGCCTTTGTCCGTCCACAAACCTCTGTAAAAAAGACTGTCACCCAACTCTTTTCCACAAAGCGTCCAACCTCAGTTAAAGAGTATGTCCAAGCCTCCAAATTTGATCAATGTTTCATTGCAGCCACTGAGGCTGAGCAACTTTTACCCCTCGAAATCCCGGTTGATTTGCCACGCATTTGGCAACAACAAGGATTCACTCACCTTCACTTCGGAGCAATCCGACTGGCGGTTACTTTCCATGGCAGGAAGGGCTTACCTGTTACGTCCAGACTAGCTCTGGTCGATACCAGGTTTTTGCAGTACCAACATGCGTGCATCGCTACAGTTCAAACCACCTTGAATGCTGGAACCGTGATCTTTACCTTTTACCCCAACTTCAACATGCCACTAGCAGATCCTCATCTGCAAACAGCCTTAAAAGTTCAAGTTCAAATTGGTGGTGCCTCCCAAATCTCCACCACATATGCAGCCACCCTTCACTACCAAATGGCCTATCGTCTCCAGAACCATGCCTTTGACATGTCCTTACCCTCTTCCACAGATGAAGCCCTTTTCCTAACTGTAAACGCACCTCACCAAGCTTCTTGTGTCCATGTTCCACGTCAAATTTCTCGACCCGAGCTTCTCAAGCTTCTCCCAGAATCTTGGGTTACAGCTTACGAGAAGAACCAACAAAAGCCCATACCTGTTCAATCCTCAAATCCCCAATTCATCTCAAAACCCGATGGGACCGTGGAAATTTCTTTCCCAAAAGAAGCCTCTGCCTCATCTTCCACCCATCCGGTTATCTTTCCTTCAAGGATTGACATGATTGTTGATGGCTCCAGACCTGAACCCCCAATCAAATATTTTCAATCCAGTGGCCTTCCGGTTTTCTATTTCAAAAATCCAGAAATAGGTCATTGTTATTTTGATACCTGTAACTGTGATGAGTGTCTCGAAGATAGTCTTCTAGATGATGATGAAGACTTTGAAGAACCACCTTCACAAAGCTCTCCTTTACCTTCTACTCCTTGTAAATCTCCACATTCTCCTCAACCTCCATCTAAAAATGACCCTTCAGCACAACCCAATGGATGTTTTATGTTCACTGAATCAGATTTTCCTCCCTTGGAGTACCACAATCCTCAAGAAAGAACCACCCATCGTCACAAAGTTCCAGACTCAACTACCATTCTCCCTGATGGTAGTACCAAAGCAGTATCAGCAGCGGAAGCAGCAATAAATTGGCAACAGCAAACTCTCTGGCACAAAACAAAATCCTCCAAACAATTGCTAACTCTCAGCAAAATTTGGAGAATGCTGTCCATAAGAAGTTGTCAACTTTGGAACTTCTTATCAGAGATTTGCAGCAGAAGATCCAAAATGTTCACCAGGAACTCCTTCAGATGGCCTATGCGAACCAGGCTTTCTCAGCAGCTTTTTACCACAAGGATGCTGAAATGAAGCATTTGAAGAACCAGCTTCAATCCCTTCAAGCTCAGCAGTATTCTCAGCAAAAAAGCCCGTTTGATATGTTCGCATCTTCCACTCCACAAAGTTTCTTTGGGTACCCTCAGATGTCTCAACCCTTACCTATCACTCCTACCTCAGGATTTGGTGAATCGAGCTCCAATATCTTTGGGAGCCCGTCAGCTTTCCTACCTCCACCAAAAAGACCATCTCCACCAAAACTTCCTTTTCCAAAACCCCAGATAAAGCCTATCCAAGTTCCTTCAGCACCATCTCCACCATCCACATCTACCTCAGCTCCAACTACCTCTGCTCCTTCTAAACCATCTGACCTAAATTCCAAATCACCCCAGTTAATGGTCCAGCCAACTCCTAGCCTTTCCAAAAATCCAATCTCCACTCTCCTAAATACCCTAGCCACCATACCTGAAACCCCATCTCCATCTCCAGAACCGACCATTGAGTTTGATTCAGATTCTGAATCTACTCATTCTTTGCCAACTTCTCATGTTTTCATGATGAATCCTGAAAACCCAGAAGAAAATGTTGAAGACCCTATCATTGAAGAGGGTCCTGAGTTTGAAACACCTCCTGAAATTCCAACCTTTGATTCCTTCTCACATTCCAATATCCATACCCAAGGTTTTTCCTTTGATACCATTCCCCCATCAAAATGGTTGGATAAACTCTATGAGATTCATGCTTGGTGCACTGCTGCTATGCTCTCCCCTAATGCTACGCTTAATACTGTCATTACTAAGTGTATAGCAAAATTTCTTGGCCGCCTTCATGGTACATGGCTCTCGGTGAATACCGACAGCTACAGCTAAAGCAACTGCCAACTCTTGATCAGTTCATCTCAGTTCTGCATACTGAGTTTCTTGGAGATCATGACAACACGAAAGAGTTCGTTCGAGAAGAATATCTCAGCATGAGATGCTGTTCCTTTAAACGAAAAGATCTGGAGATCCATTACGACCGTATGTCTCAACGGTTTTATCTTCTCAACGGTATGGATGATGTCAATCTCAAGCAAGCTTTTCTCAATTCTCTTCCTGAACCATTGGGAAATGAGACGACAAGGTTGCTTCAAACAAAAGGATTGACGTTGAATGCAACATCTCTTGGCGGTATTTATCAGCACTCTTTGATTGCTTTGGAGAAACTGTGCAATCATCAGAAATTCCTCAGAACTCTTGAAGAACAGGGAAAACTTCTTGGCAAAGCATGTGACCGGCCAGACTTATCTATCAAGTGTAAAGACAAGAAATTTACAGACACTAAGTGGGTACAACCACAAAGGAGGTTAGGATCGAGAGAAAACACAAGACACAGGATATAATAGGAAAACACTGGATTATATTGCTTACTGGAGTCTTTTTTACAACGGTGGAGGCCTCCTCCTTTTATAGGCGTAAGGAGGAGGTACATGCCAAATACAAACAGTACTTCTGCATAATTGATACAGCTTACATACACGTTTTGTCAAACATATAACTAAAGTCATCTGACTAAAGTAAAGTCATCTGACTAAAAGCCTACATCATAAATAGTAACAAGCCAATTATATGCCGTAGTACAGTACATGCTAATTATTAGTACACACACCAACAGTATACACTATTAATAATTTCACCCCTCCTGAAAAAAGAGGGAACAGCTGTCGCGAGCACATGGTCGTCACTCTGAATAATTGATTGTTGCTTCCGAATCATCTGAACCGGCCCCTCCAGAGAATTCTTCAGTCTTGTCAGTCAAGTGATACTGTTGCAAAAGATAGCGAATATTTTGGCGCCATTCTTTCGGATAAGTATCATTGAATTTCCAGTTTGCAGATTCATAATGGAGGAGAGATGAAGGAACTTGTGCAGGTGTCGATCCATTGAGTGAACACATCGTCTGAGTCATGACCAAATAATTTCCACTGTGGATCTCAATGCTCGGAGACTCTTGATATGCAGAAAGGAATATAGTGTGATACTCCTTCCGCCAAGTGATAGAACCATCTGGATTAGGAAGACTCCTGTTGTTGCGACTTGTCCAAAATGCGAATTGGAGATCTTCATTTGCATTGCAAGGAGTACTCCTAATCTTCTGTTGCCAAAAGGGGATATTTCCAAAGAGCAGGAGAAACTTCAGGAAGAAATCTTCTGGTGGATGGACTTGGTTGAACGCCGCATGTGCTAGATAGACCAATACTGCTGATTTATTAAAACAGACGCTTATAGTATAAACATCGACTAAATACCATAAGAGGAGATAGGCTTCTTTTTTGAAATAAAAAACATTATGGTAAGACACTTCAAACTGGGTGAGGAAGGGATAGACAGGATGGAAAGGTAGACCTTTTATGGGACCTTCATCAAGACCATACTTGAAAATACAGAGATGTTGAAGGTTTTGACACATTTGTACACACCTGGAAAGAAGGGTTAACTCCAAAAGATGACACTGGAGGTGGACAGGAAAATTAACTAGACGAAAACAGGAAATCATGGGAAAACAACCAGGGACAACTGAGTATGGTTTTGGTTTAGAAAACAGACTGATTTCTTTTTTGAGCCTAGACAGAAAATCAGGGAGGACATTTGTTTTTCCTTTTATGTGAACAGCATCAAAACTCCAATTGGAAAACCAATTTGCCCATCTGAGCAACTGTGCCTTTGGAAGGTGTTTCTGCTTGAACTTGAGCATGCTGGGGAAACTCATCATATCAGTCTCAATTAGGAAATGATGACCGATTAGATGAAACTCAAACTTTTCAATGCTTCTTTTGATTGCTAGAATTTCTTTGTAAGTAGAATGGTAATGAAGCTCTGCTGGAGAGAATGCACCACTCTTGTATCCACAAATTCTGCGCTTTTGTTCTGAGATTTCTTCCAAAAGAATTGCTCCCCAATACAGATCAGAGGCATCTGTCTGAAGTACTCTTTTCCCATCTGAAGGTATGGTTAATGGAGGAAGGGTTTTGGCTATGGTTTTGAGGTCTTTGACGGCTTGGGTACAATGAGTTGACCAAGAAGGAGGGTTTTTCTTTAGTAGAGCTGAGAGAGGAGTACGGTATTGAGCAAGGTTAGGGATGAAATCAGCCATATAGTTAACAATTCCAAGGAACTGTTGAACTTGTTTGACTGTGAGGTTTTCATCTGGAAAGTGGTCAAGTTGAGAGGCTATATGAGGCTGGAGGGTGTATTGACCTTTGGAGATATGCATCCCTAAAAAATCTATTTCTGGTTGGGCAAGGAGCATCTTTTTCTCTGAGAGCATAATGCCATGGGTTTGGACCAGGGAATGGAAGGTTTGAAGCAAAATAGCATGGGATTCTATATCTGGAGAAAAAAGTAGGATATCATCAATATAGACAAGGGCTGAAGATAGGATGGGAGCAAATACCCGAATCATGGCCTTTTGAAATAAAGATGGAGCTGTTTTCAATCCAAAAGGCATGACTGACCACTGAAAATGGTGATCTGGAATGCAGAAACCAGTTTTGGGACGATCATCTGGATGGATACCCAACTGCCAGAAACCTGCTTTCAAGTCAAACTTTGAGAAAATCTGAGCTTTAGGCAAGTTTGCAAAAAGAACACTCCGCCGAGGAAGTGGGAATTTGTTGTCCTGCAGAAAATGATTAAGAGGCTGGTAATTGATAACCAGACGCAATTTTCCTCTTATCTGCTCTGTCCTCTTATTCACATAAAATGCTTCACATGCCCACTGAGAGGTTGTGGGCTCAATCAATCCTTCTGACTGGAGTTGTTGGAGCTCTTGGAGAGCAAGTTGGTAGTGTTCTGGGTTCATTCCATGATGGGTAGCTTTGGTGGGGTTGATATCTTCGTTTTTCTTAAAAGGAAGAGAAATGAAGAAATCTGGATTTTTCCAAAGTGGGTTGGAACATTTGGTAAGAAACTGGGAATGGGATTCAGCACAGGAGGTTTGAATGATGGCTTCTTTTATGGGGGAGAAGTTTTCTATGGAAAAGAGGTTTGGTTGAGTGGTCCAGGGTAACAGGTAATTTTTGTATTTCAAACCTTTTTTGAGCCAAGAAACTTTACTGAGATTTTGGAGAATATCAAAGCCTAACAACAAATCTTTTCCTGGAAGATCAGAACCATAGACTTGGTGTTTGATGGTATATCCGGGAAAAAGTTGGATGATTATAGGCCTGCTGATCAGGGTGATAACAAAGGTTTCTCCATTGGCTGCTGTAAAGGGTCTGAAACATGATTGCCAGCAGGTCCTGGGGAGAATTGCTGGGTTGAGGATGGAAGCTGCAGCACCAGTATCAAAGAAGGCGATAACTGGTATTGGTTTCTCATATTTCCCAAGCAGAATTTTGACCTTGGCTAAGGGTTGAGCCAACATGATGTCTGAGAGTCCAAATGTTTGGATTTCATAAGGAAATGAATCAGACTCATCAGAAGAATCATCTGATTCCGATGGGGAATCATCAAAGGTGAATGCCAGGACTGCTTCATCTGTTGCTTCATCGTCAACTGAAAAGAGGGATTCAACATCAGCATCGTCAAGAGCATCATCAATGAGAGCCAAAGAATTCACCATCTTGTCTCTTGCCGCTTTGTTGGGACACTGTTTTGCATAGTGCCCTTTTTTCCCGCATATATAACAGCGATCAGACTTTCGCTGTCCTCTGAACTTTTTCTTCTTGAAAAACTTCCATTTTTTCTGGCGTGAGAATTTACCAGATTTAGGAAACTTTGGGAACTTGCTGGGAGATCTGAACTTCCATTTCTGAAAGTGTTTGGATTTTCGATATGAGGGACGGCAAGTGCACTTCTTGTCTTTACACTTGATAGATAAGTCTGGCCGGTCACATCTTTGCCAAGAAGTTTTCCCTGTTCTTCAAGAGTTCTGAGGAATTTCTGATGATTGCACAGTTTCTCCAAAGCAATCAAAGAGTGCTGATAAATACCGCCAAGAGATGTTGCATTCAACGTCAATCCTTTTGTTTGAAGCAACCTTGTCATCTCATTTCCCAATGGTTCAGGAAGAGAATTGAGAAAAGCTTGCTTGAGATTGACATCATCCATACCGTTAAGAAGATAAAACCGTTGAGACATACGGTCGTAATGGATCTCCAGATCTTTTCGTTTAAAGGAACAGCATCTCATGCTGAGATATTCTTCTCGAACGAACTCTTTCGTGTTGTCATGATCTCCAAGAAACTCAGTATGCAGAACTGAGATGAACTGATCAAGAGTTGGCAGTTGCTTTAGCTGTAGCTGTCGGTATTCACCGAGAGCCATGTACCATTGACGAAGACGGCCAAGAAATTTTGCTGTACACTTAGTAATAACAGTACTAAGCGTAGTATTTGGAGAGAGCATAGCAGCAGTGCACCAAGCATGAATCTCATAGAGTTTATCCAACCATTTTGATGGGGGAATGGTATCAAAGGAAAAACCTTGGGTATGGATATTGGAATGTGAGAAGGAATCAAAGGTTGGAATTTTAGGAGGTGTTTCAAACTCAGGACCCTCTTCAATGATAGGGTCTTCAACATTTTCTTCTGGGTTTTCAGGATTCATCATGAAAACATGAGAAGTTGGCAAAGAATGAGTAGATTCAGAATTTGAATCAAACTCAATGGTCGGTTCTGGAGATGGAGATGGGGTTTCAGGTATGGTGGCTAGGGAATTTAGGAGAGTGGAGATTGGATTTTTGGAAAGGCTAGGAGTTGGCTGGACCATTAATTGGGTGATTTGGAATTTAGGTCAGATGGTTTAGAAGGAGCAGAGGTAGTTGGAGCTGAGGTAGATGTGGATGGTGGAGATGGTGCTGAAGGAACTTGGATAGGCTTTATCTGGGGTTTTGGAAAAGGAAGTTTTGGTGGAGATGGTCTTTTTGGTGGAGGTAGGAAAGCTGACGGGCTCCCAAAGATATTGGAGCTCGATTCACCAAATCCTGAGGTAGGAGTGATAGGTAAGGGTTGAGACATCTGAGGGTACCCAAAGAAACTTTGTGGAGTGGAAGATGCGAACATATCAAACGGGCTTTTTTGCTGAGAATACTGCTGAGCTTGAAGGGATTGAAGCTGGTTCTTCAAATGCTTCATTTCAGCATGGTAAAAAGCTGCTGAGAAAGCTTGGTTCGCATAGGCCATCTGAAGGAGTTCTTGGTGAACATTTTGGATCTTCTGTTGCAAATCTCTGATAAGAAGTTCCAAAGTTGACAACTTCTTATGGACAACATTCTCCAAATTTTGCTGAGAGTTAGCAATTCTTTGGAGGATTTTGTTTTGTGCCAGAGAGTTTGCATTGCCAATTTATTGCTGCTTCCGCTGCTGATACTGCTTTGGTACTACCATCAGGGAGAATGGTAGTTGAGTCTGGAACTTTGTGACGATGGGTGGTTCTTTCTTGAGGATTGTGGTACTCCAAGGGAGGAAAATCTGATTCAGTGAACATAAAACATCCATTGGGTTGTGCTGAAGGGTCATTTTTAGATGGAGGTTGAGGAGAATGTGGAGATTTACAAGGAGTAGAAGGTAAAGGAGAGCTTTGTGAAGGTGGTTCTTCAAAGTCTTCATCATCATCTAGAAGACTATCTTCGAGACACTCATCACAGTTACAGGTATCAAAATAACAATGACCTGTTTCTGGATTTTTGAAATAGAAAACCGGAAGGCCACTGGATTGAAAATATTTGATTGGGGGTTCAGGTCTGGAGCCATCAACAATCATGTCAATCCTTGAAGGAAAGATAACCGGATGGGTGGAAGATGAGGCAGAGGCTTCTTTTGGGAAAGAAATTTCCACGGTCCCATCGGGTTTTGAGATGAATTGGGGATTTGAGGATTGAACAGGTATGGGCTTTTGTTGGTTCTTCTCGTAAGCTATAACCCAAGATTTTGGGAGAAGCTTGAGAAGCTCAGGTCGAGAAATTTGACGTGGAACATGGACACAAGAAGCTTGGTGAGGTGCATTGAGTTAGGAAAAGGGCTTCATCTGTGGAAGAGGGTAAGGACATGTCAAAGGCATGGTTCTGGAGACGATAGGCCATTTGGTAGTGAAGGGTGGCTGCATATGTGGTGGAGATTTGGGAGGCACCACCAATTTGAACTTGAACTTTTAAGGCTGTTTGCAGATGAGGATCTGCTAGTGGCATGTTGAAGTTAGGGTAAAAGGTAAAGATCACGGTTCCAGCATTCAAGGTGGTTTGAACTGTAGCGATGCACGCATGTTGGTACTGCATGAACCTGGTATCGACCAGAGCCAGTCTGGACGTAACAGGTAAGCCTTTTCTGCCATGGAAAGTAACCGCCAGTCGGATTGCTCCGAAGTGAAGGTGAGTGAATCCTTGTTGTTGCCAAATGCGTGGCAAATCAACCGGGATTTCGAGGGGTAAAAGTTGTCAGTAGCTGCAATGAAACATTGATCAAATTTGGAGGCTTGGACATACTCTTTGACTGAGGTTGGACGCTTTGTGGAAAAGAGTTGGGTGACAGTCTTTTTTACAGAGGTTTGTGGACGGACAAAGGCATTATATGGGTTTAAAAAAGGGAGATCAGTAAGGGGAACCTTACTATCATCAGGAAGATATTCAAACTCATATAAGTACTCAAGGTTAGAAGAAGAAGTAGAATTTCTACTGGTAGATGAGCTAGAAGGGACGAGAGAGGAAGTAGCAGGGGAATAGGTGGTAAACAAACGATTCATTTTTATGGGTAAAAATCTGGGTTCTCCGTTTTCCTCATACAACAAATCTTTTTCTTTTTCAATATAAAAACTTTAACCAATTTTGATTAATAAAATTCTGTATACTAGGGTAGATAAACCGAGACAACACTGCTCACTGGCCAAAAGTCTCAAGGTACTTTAACCCACTGATACAGAAGTTTTTCAATCAAAATAGTTAGTGAAGTTTCTGATGTGGAGGATCCTTAAGAGGCAACCACAGAGCATACGCTTCAATTTTTCTTTTTGGAAAAAGATTTGAAATAATGTTGGAATACAGAGTTCCCAGAAAAGGGTTTAAGCTAGAATGGAAAACATGGCTCTGATACCAAATTTATAGACACTAAGTGGGTACAACCACAAAGGAGGTTAGGATCGAGAGAAAACACAAGACACAGGATATAATAGGAAAACACTGGATTATATTGCTTACTGGAGTCTTTTTTACAACGGTGGAGGCCTCCTCCTTTTATAGGTGTAAGGAGGAGGTACATGCCAAATACAAACAGTACTTCTGCATAATTGATACAGCTTACATACACGTTTTGTCAAACATATAACTAAAGTCATCTGACTAAAGTAAAGTCATCTGACTAAAAGCCTACATCATAAATAGTAACAAGCCAATTATATGCCGTAGTACAGTATATGCTAATTATTAGTACACACACCAACAGTATACACTATTAATAATTTGGGAAGCGACTGTTCGAATGGGTTCGGCCTTTATGTTTTATTTTCTTCATAGCTTTTGTGCCGTTAGAAGCCAATAAAGTCTTGTTTTCTTCCTGTGTAAATAACTTGCAAGAAAAGCAAAATACTTTTTTTTTAATCCGCGCAAAATACTTTGTTTGAAGCACAAAATACAAGCCATCTCCTATCTTGCCACTCTCCATTTGACAAACAACGAATGTTATCAAAGGACAAGATATCCCGACCACCTTTATTTTTAAGAAAATTATCTTCATCCCTCCTTAAAGGACCTCTGTCTACCATAAAATCAACGAAATTTTGATCAATTTTGTCTCAATTACTTGTATTCTTGTTGCCGACGATGGGATGATCGGAGTCTGGAAAATGGCGGCTAGCGGACTGATGGAATGATCGGAATCTCGAAAATGGCGGCTAGCAAACTAGTGAACAGTTCACGAGAGAGAGAGAGAGAGAGAGAGAGAGAGAGAGGGGGGGGGGGTGTCACCGTCGCCATCTCGCCAGTTGCCGACAGTGATAAAACGATCGGACTGGCAAGGTGTGCCACTCTTGACCCGGAGCGGGAGGGAACGGGAATACGCTTTACCCTAGAATATGAATGACTAAAGATCTGCTAAAAAAAGAATGATTGTATAGCGTAGTATATATACATTGGAAATCATCATACCTATGAATAATTTTAGGAGTTAAAATTTAAATAATATATTAAATTCTCTAATGTAATACTAATAATAAATGGGGCAGGGAACGGGATGGAGGTACTTGGAATATATATATATATATATATGTAAAAGATCCCGTCGAGTAAGTCCCGCTTGAGCCAGGTGGCGTTTAGGGCAGTTAAGGGTTGGAAAACCAGAGGACTAGGTGGCTACAGCCAGAAACAACATACTTATTTACTGGAAGTATTTCTGGGCACCAAAACCATTGAACCATGAACTCATGCCCATATAATCAAATACAGACTCTTACCTGTCAAATACTGGGTGTAGAACATAGTGCCAAAACAAACACATGCAACTCATGTTCATATAATCAGATATAAACTCTGTCCAATTGACCGCGAACAATAAGCAAGATCACTTGCCAAAATAATTTTTTAATTTCATTTTCTTTTCTGAAAATAAATACTTTACTCTGAATTCTCTAATAATAGTAAGGATACTGCCAAAACCGAAGCACTCATCTTCACTGATAAAAGGTTAAATCTAGTAAAATCTATTAACCTCCTCCAGAAATGGCATGATAAAATCAATTTAATTATTAATGATTTGGAGATTCAAGTCACTGCTCTTATTGATACAAGTGCTGATCTAAATCATATACCTACTCAATATTACCATAAAATTGATGAAAAACTCAGTTCTGCTAATGGTAGTAGAATGATTATTAAAAATGGTTTACCCAATGTTAAGATTTATCAAAATAAAGTCTGTTCCCAAATTTCGTTTGTCCTGATAAAAAACCTGACTGATAAAGTAATTTTGGAAATACCTTCTATATATTTACTTTATCCATTCATAATAAATAAAATCACTACTATTTATTCTGGTAAAATACATTTCCTGATCAAAAAGATTTACAAAATTGATCTATTTACTTTGCTAATAATTCTGCTATTCTTACAGATGACTCACAGAAGCATCACCCTGGGAACAACAACGTTGCCAGTACTTCCTAAAGGCTCTAGCCTTTGTTTTCAAAAGTTAAACCATTTAAAAAATATTGACGAAACCCAACAATGTCTTCTAGATGCACTCTGGAACCTGTGTGGGGATTATCGTTATAATAAAAAATTTGTTGACTGCTTGCATAGTTTAAACTACTATTTTTGTGAGCAAAATGAAATTGTTAAAAACAGTGATGAAGCTTATAAAGCATCTGCTGCTGAGCTTAATCATCTGAATAATAAATACTCTAGATTATTTCAACAAAATGTTCAACTGCAAGCAAAAAATTGCATACTGCATCATGATGTTAAAAATGTTAAAAAACAGTTTTCCATGCATTCTGCATTGGGGGAGCAACCCACTACTAAACTAGATACACTGCATGTAGGAGTTACCATTCCTGGTAACATGACCAATGACCTAGAAGCTAGCTCCAGTAGTAGCATGCATCCTGATAAAAACATGCATATAGATAAGCATCCTAAGAAAAATAGGCATCTTAGGACTAGGAATTTGCATCCTAGAAATAGGAAAGTGCATCTTGATAAATTGCAAAAATACTTTGCTACTTTGTTGCAAAGTCTACCTTCAATACCTATTTCACTAAAAAATCAGGTTATTTTCCCTACTGATTTTCCTACTGACCTGATTAAAAATATTCAAAATTTGGCCAAGAAGGATGGTCACTATTTCCAAGAGTTTCTTTTCCAAACTCTTACTGATTTATCTACTAAAGAAATTCCTGGTTTAAAAATCACTTGGGAATCTCTTTATAATGATGACCAAGACCGGGTTGATTGCCCAAAAACAAATCCTGTTTGTTCCAATTATCCATTGGATAAAATGGATTGCCAATGTAATTTAATATATAGTGTTCCAAAAGCTTGTATTGATTTACAGCTATTCAAAACTATTAATATTGAATATAATCAAAAAATAGTTGAAATCACTCCTTTGACCCTATTGGATCATGGACTGTTAAGACAACTTATTTTCACTGATCCGGAGCAGACTGATAATTTTACCAGAAAACTGGCTGTCTCCATTTTAAACCTGTTTGATAAATATGGATGCTTGAAAGCTCAAGTCCTGATAAAAAGCAAATTGCCTGAATGGACATGGACTGGGAATATCATCCCTGCCCAGCATGTCATGCAAATCTCTGCTCAATGGCCGTTCAGCAGGATTCATCTTCCTATCCAACTCATTGAAGATGAGATCCCTTATCCCTGTTCAAAACCTATTAGAAGCCAAATCCGGCATCATAGGGCCTGGTCAATTGCCACTAATCTTGGTGAAAATAATCACAACACTGATCACTACCTTGATAATCTCAACTATTTAATCTGTGAAGATCATTTGCAGAAGATTCGGTCTACTGAACCAATTCATGAAGTACCGTTTATCTTCCATACTCAACTCACAAATTTGGTAACACAGTATGAAGAGCAACTAGCCAAACCCTGCTCCTCCAGTTCCTCTTCAGATGATGACGATTGTCCTACTCCTGAAGCGGAAGAATGTTACAACAACTGGTCCTCTACGAAGTTGTTAAAACTTAACAACCTGTTGAAAGATTAAGCATACACCCTTGATAAAATCAACCAGCTTAACAGCTGCTACTCACTGATCAACCAGCTTAACAGCTGCTACTCACTGCTCAACCAGCCTAAATAGCTGTTACCCGAAGCTATCTAGATTAATATGTTCAAACAACTGTTGAAGCACTAGTCTTTTCAACCAGCTCTTACAAAGCTGCTTCCCAATCAACTGCTCATTAGTCACCATTCAGCTCAACTACTGACCTCACCCAACGTCGGTCCAATAATTTATTGCTGACCTTACCCAACGTCAGCCTAAACTGTTCAACAACTGGCCTCCTCAACGCCAGTCCCAGTCACAAACTTGCTCAAACAGCTGGCACCTCCTGTCAACCAGCTTATTAAAAATCATGAATAGTAAAACCACTGTTCACTTTTTACTGTTCATCCAGCCGACAACGGTACTATTCATCCACATGCTGACACTGTTTATTCACCTGCTGATGTCCTGTTTACTTTTCCACCGAAAGTAGAAGGTCCAAAAGGTTCACAATGAACCCCTGATAATTGTATTGCCTCTCATCCTTCATCTATAAAAGGATAGAGTTGGCTCTGGTTAAACATCCCGAATTAGACCAGGATCTAATTCTCTCTCTTCTCTCTCTCTCTCCCCCCTCAGTCACGGAGGTTCTCCTCCTCCCCCTGTTAAACCAGTAAGTATGTTACTGGTAATGTTCACTGATGAGTTGATCCTCTCTAATCTCTATCAATGCTAAACTGATGTATTGTTTTTGATTATTACTTGCTATGGTTGGCTCAGCCACCTAATTGTTTATTTTTTGTTCATGGTCGGCCCAGCCGCCTTACTAACTGTTTAATTTTCTGTTGATGGTCGGCTCAGCCGCCTGATTTACTCTGATTATGTCTTGTTCACTTGCTATGTCTTCCTTCCGCCCCCAAATGGTATCAGAGCCAAGTCGGGAGTAGTGAGGTAGGTGGTTGGTGGTATGGGTTGCCCCTGAGTCGGTGGTAGAGGCCGGTGGATGAGTAGTTACTAAGTAAAGTATTTATTTTCAGAAAAGAAAATGAAATTAAAAAATTATTTTGGCAAGTGATCTTGCTTATTGTTCACGGTCGATTGGACAGAGTTTATATCTGATTATATGAACATGAGTTGCATGTGTTTGTTTTGGCACTATGTTCTACACCCAGTATTTGACAGGTAAGAGTCTGTATTTGATTATATGGGCATGAGTTCATGGTTCAATGGTTTTGGTGCCCAGAAATACTTCCAGTAAATAAGTATGTTGTTTCTGACTGTAGCCACCTAGTCCTCTGGTTTTCTGTAAAAGATCCCGTCGAGTAAGTCCCGCTTGAGCCAGGTGGCGTTTAGGGCAGTTAAGGGTTGGAAGCATCAGGGTGCTAGGTATGTGTGAACGGGGAAACAACAGATTTGAGTATCGGAAGTATTAGGGTGGTTCTAAAACGCATAGGTATCAAATACAGAAAATTACAGTGTCTGAATTATGAGTGTAGATGAGTTCCTGTCCAAGACACATACAAATCAGGTATAGAAAAACTGCAGAGACTATGGATAATAAAAAGGATTTTCTTTAAATTATAAATTTTTAAAATCCATTTCTTTTGGGAAAAAGAATATATTATTTAGTAGTCATTCATCCACCAGTCCCTCCCCTTGTTCAGAAGCAGATCCGTCCACCAGTCCCTCGATTCACTCCAGGCTCTATTTATAAAAATGAACAGAATGTTTAGATGCAATTCTTCAGCCAGTTCTTCTTCTCATTTAACATCTATTCCTGACATAGTAAACCAAGAAGAACAAGAATATCAAGATTTAAATATTAGTGATTTCCACAATTGGAATATCCCTAAAATACCTGTTAAGGAAATTTATAGATCCAGTTTTTTAAGTGATTCTTTCAGAACTGATCAAATTGCTAAAACAGTTGAACAAGTTTGTGCTATTACTAATATGCTTGAGGGTAGTCACGCACTTGCCTTGATTTATCGTATTTATTTTAAGTGTATGAAAACTAATTTAAATATTCATGCTTTGGTTAAAAGCCCTAAGGATAAAACTGTTTTGATTCAAAGTAATACTAATGCTAATATTCAAGTACCGAAAACTATTTCCTAGAATGATATTACTTTACCCACCAGTTGGGTTAGTGAAAATGATAGTTATCCCCATAAGATGCAAAATGATACTGTTTATTTAGACTATATTAAACAATATTTAGATGGTACTGTTAGAATTAGCTTTGATCAACAAAGGATAAATCCACCCCTTAGGATTAAGGAATTAAGCAGGTCAAGTAGTTCTGTTAGCCTACCTAGGCATGATAAGAATCTTATTAATCCCCATGTTAAATTAAGAGGAATTGAAACAAGTTCACAAATTAGTAAACCCTGTTATTCAACACAGTCAAATTTTGATGATAGTGAGACATCTCCAGGGTCTCCTACTCTTACTGATTTTGAAGGGATAACACCTCCTGTTAATCCACCAAATCAAGTTGATCCAGCACTTCGTGTATTAACTAGAATTACTAATAATGAGGATTCTGATGATGAAAATGATGAATTATATGAAGAATTCAAATCAAAAAAGAATAAACAAAAAAGAAAAAATTGGCGTAGTAAATATTCATCTAGTCAACAAGATAAGATGATAGACCAATGGCAACAATACATGGAAGATAATAATATTGAAATCTACTTCTTCGACTATTTAGAAAAAATTGCTATTCCTACTAAACCCATGTCTTTGTCTTCTGTTTGCTCAACTTCTTCCCAAAAACCCTATAGTACAGAATCCAAAGAACTAAAAGTTATTAAATATGATAATAAATCTGTAGATAATAAATTGGTAAAAATTAATAACACAACTACACAAGATTTAAAACATGAAGTTAAAATTGTTAAAAAAGATATTAAAAAATTAAAAGAATCTGGGTCTGAAAATTCTGACAAAGATATTAAAAATGGTCAAAATGATAAAAAAGAATATTGGATCATGGACTGTTAAGACAACTTATTTTCACTGATCCGGAGCAGACTGATCATTTTACCAGAAAACTGGCTGTCTCCAATTTAAACCTGTTTGCTAAATATGGATGCTTGAAAGCTCAAGTCCTGATAAAAAGCAAATTGCCTGAATGGACATGGACTGGGAATATCATCCCTGCCCAGCATGTCATGCAAATCTCTGATACCATTTGGGGGCGGAAGGAAGACATAGTAAATGAACAAGACATAATCAGAGTAAATCAGGCGGCTGAGCCGACCATCAACAGAAAATTAAACAGTTAGTAAGGCGGCTGGGCCGACCATGAACAATCAAAACATAAATTAGGTGGCTGAGCCAACCATGGAGAATTATGAACAAAATATCAAAACATCAGTTTAATAGATAAAGATCAGAGAGGATCAACTCATCAGTGAACATTACCAGTAACATACTTACTGGTTTAACAGGGGGAGGAGGAGAACCTCCGTGACTGAGGGGGGAGAGAGAGAGAGAAGAGAGAGAATTAGATCCTGGTCTAATTCGGGATGTCTTAACCAGAGCCAACTCTATCCTTTTATAGATGAAGGATGAGAGGCAATACAATTACCAGGGGTTCATTGTGAACCTTTTGGACCTTCTACTTTTGGTGGAAAAGTGTACAGGTCTTCAGCAGGTGAATAAACAGTGTTGAGCAGTACTGTGTGAACAGTAGTTGATTAGCTGGATGAACAGTAAAAAATGAATAGTGGTTTTACTATTTTTAATAAGCTGGTAAAGAAGGTGCCAGCTGTTGAGCAGGTTTGTGACTGGAACTGGCGTTGAGGAGGCCAGCTGTTGACTGTAGTGTTATCATCCAAAAGGGTCCTGGGCATCTTGAAATGCAGACCCATATGGATTTTTATCAGTTGTTGATCCTTCGGAAGAGCTGTCTTCTTCTTCCTGGCTTGCTTGGGCAATTAACTGTTGAGCCAACATGAGCAGTTGTGAACATTTTGTTTTTGACTTGGATGGCCTTGATGACCGTTGAGCAGGGCTATTGAGCCTGATGTTTGAAACTGTGGGGGAATCAGTTTGAACAAGAGGGTCTTCTTGCTTGACTGGTTGAACTTGTTGTAATGGTGTTGGGATTTTAACAGGTGTTGGAACTTTGACTGGAAATTCCAACATAACTTGATCAATTATCTTCTGGTGGTTGTAACTGCCCCACCACTTTACCAAATACTGTCGTATGACAGCTCTGTCTTCAATGTTGTATCTCCATTTAAGGATCCATGGGACCTTATATTTTGATACAAACCGCAGCAAAGCAGGGAACTGACTAGTGTGATTAGTGACTTTGCTTATTGTAGCAAAGTAGTTGACTTGATCCATCAAATCAGCAGGCAAAATATCTGGGATGGCTCCATTCTGGTGCCACCATCGGTTGAACCATGAAGGAATGACTGAGTTGAATTTGTGGTCAAATTGGATGAACCACGAATGGGTAAATGCTTCATTTTTATGAAGGAGGATTTTGAACCAGGCATCAATATAGTCATAGTAATTATACTCAATAGGGTGATCAGGAAGTTTCTTGTGGACAGAGGGATGGCTCCATTGATCAAGGCTAACAATGTTGTGAATATAAAGTGAGTGGTAGATCACTTTATTGGGGTTAATCTTATCTTTGATTGGTTTAATGAGAATGGATTTGTGGATTTGGAGAATATCCCTGTAGAAAGATAGGGATTTATCAGGATGAGCAGGAACAAAATGCCATCCGGGAGGAAAGAAAGAGTTTACCAGTTCAATGGGTTGATGAACATTTTGGTGTACAGGTTCAATAGAGAAGAGTTTAGTAGTTATTGGTTTAAGCAGGTATTCTGTTGGGGTAGATGTTTTAACAGGATAATTTGGTTGACTGGATTGACCATGTTGTATGGACTGATTTGAACAGAAAGGATCAGAGGCAATGCATGGGCTAGGTGAAGGGATATAAGCAAGGGCAGATTTGTACTCAAGTTTGGGGGGAATTTGCCCAAGAACTTGGTATCTATTTTTACTAGGGTTTTTACTGGATTGATCAGCCCATGAGGGTAGGGTTAACTGTTTCTTTTTGTCCGCCATTTTCTGCAGGAGAAGTTAGATTAAATATTATATAATGCAGCGTGATACCCTGCAGGAAATATAGTGAATAATGTCTCTGCTAATTAAGTGCTCAGTGGTGCAATTAATGCTTGGTGAGTGCGCGATGTCTCTGGTGTACAGGATGATGTTTAATCACTTACCAAGGAGAAATTCTCGAGTGAGAAAATCTGGGATTGAATTTTGACTGCCTTTAATATATTCAATTTTAAAATCAAAAATACTTAATATGGATTGCCAACGGGCAAAGATTTGTTTACTAGCAATGTTTTCAACATCTTTTTCCAAAACATATTTAGCACTTTTGCAGTCGACTCTGACTAAAAAGTTTTGGTTTAATATATCATCCTGGAATTTTGAAATACACAGGACAATAGATAGTATTTCCTTTTTAATAGTGCTGTAATTACTCTGTGCCGTATTCCATCGACCAGAGTGAAAACGAACAATTTGTTCATCAGAATTGGGGCTAATTCTTTGGAGGAGAATCCCACCATAACCGATTTCAGAAGCGTCTGTTTGAATAATTTTAAAAGAGTTTACTGTAGGAATCCCTAAACAAGGAAGAGTTTTAACATATTGTTTAATTTTTCTGACAATGCCAGAGTGAGTGGATGACCAAGGGGGTGGATTAGTTTTTAATCGATCAAACAGAGGTTGACAGAATTTTCTCAGATCTTTATAAAATTCAGCAATATAATTTAATGATCCAAGAAATCTTTGTAACTGATTTTTATCAAGAATTTCATCAGGAAATTTGTCAGCAAATTGAATGGCTCTACTAATTGGTGTTATAGTAGACTGATAGATATCATATCCCAAAAATCTTATTTTTGTTTGAAACAATTTAATTTTTGGAGCAGAAATTACTAAGCCATTATGCTTAATAATTTGAACAAAGGATTTTAAATGTTTCCAGTGCTCATCAATTGAGTTTGAGAAAACAAGCACATCGTCAATGTAAACAATAATAAAATGACTAAATGGGTTAAATATGTCATTCATTATGTTTTGGAACTCACTAGGAGCATTTTTTTAATCCAAATGGCATGACATTCCATTCATAATGACCAAAGGGGGTAGTAAAAGCAGTTTTATACCGATCATCAGGGTGTATCTGGATCTGCCAGAAACCACTCTTCAAATCAAATTTTGAAAAAATGACTGCCTTACTTAATCGGCTGATCAAATCTTTTTTATTAGGAATAGGATATCTAATCCATTCCAAAACAGCATTTAATGGTTTATAATTAATAACAAGGCGTGGTACACCTCTTTCTTTTTCAGCATTTTTATTAACATAGAAAGCCAGACAGGACCAGGGTGATTTACTATCTTGAATAATGTTATTAGCTAGTAAAGTAGCAATTTCATCTTTACAAGTTTTTAAAACATCAGGGTTCATTTGAATAGGCCTAGATTTAGTAGGGATCTGGGATTCATTAAAACCTTTAATATATAGTAAAGTTACTATATGCTTTTTCCTATGCCAAAAGGCACTTGGAAGATTAGCACAAATTTCATTTTCTAATTTTTCCTTAAATTCTTCAATTTGTTTATTAAGAAAAGTAGTGGTAAGCTGATCTTCAATCTTTTTATAATTAATTTCTTCTTGCAAGAATTTTAACTGATTTTTCTTTAAATTGATCTTATCGATAGTTAAATAGTTTAACTGTACCAATTCAGGTTTTGTTAAGAATTTAAACATAACTTGTTGACCAAAAGGTTTAGTAATTAATCCTTCTTCATTGGTGGTAAAAGGATAAAGTAAACAGATAAATGGTGTTCCTAAAATCAAATTATCAGTTAAGTCAGGAACTAAAACAAGAGTGCTTTGAAAACAAATTTTATCCTGGCAAATATGTGCATTAGGTAGCTTGTATTCTATATCCATTTTACTATTATTAGCAGCCCTTAATATAGCAGTAGTTTTATGAAAATACATTGTAGGCACTATACCTTGAGCAATACAATTTAAATCAGCACCAGTATCAATGAGAGCATTAATTTCTATTTGATAATCTCGTATTACTAGTTTAACCTTCGTATACCATTTCTGGTAATATTCTTTTTTATCATTTTGACCATTTTTAATATCTTTGTCAGAATTTTCAGACTCAGATTCTTTTAATTTTTTAATATCTTTTTCAACAATTTTAACCTCATGTTTTAAATCTTGTGTAGTTGTGTTATTAATTTTTATCAATTTATTATCTTCAGATTTATTATCATATTTAATAACTTTTAGTTCTTTGGATTCTGTACTATAGGGTTTTTGGGAAGAAGTTGAGCAAACAGAAGACAAAGACATGGGTTTAGTAGGAATAGCAATTTTTTCTAAATAGTCGAAGAAGTAGATTTCAATATTATTATCTTCCATGTATTGTTGCCATTGGTCTATCATCTTATCTTGTTGACTAGATGAATATTTACTACGCCAATTTTTTCTTTTTTGTTTATTCTTTTTTGATTTGAATTCTTCATATAATTCATCATATTCATCATCAGAATCCTCATTATTAGTAATTCTAGTTAATACACGAAGTGCTGGATCAACTTGATTTGGTGGATTAACAGGAGGTGTTATCCCTTCAAAATCAGTAAGAGTAGGAGACCCTGGAGATGTCTCACTATCATCAAAATTTGACTGTGTTGAATAACAGGGTTTACTAATTTGTGAACTTGTTTCAATTCCTCTTAATTTAACATGGGGATTAATAAGATTCTTTTCATGCCTAGGTAGGCTAACAGAACTACTTGACCTGCTTAATTCCTTAATCCTAAGGGGTGGATTTATCCTTTGTTGATCAAAACTAATTCTAACAGTACCATCTAAATATTGTTTAATATAGTCTAAATCAACAGTATCATTTTGCATCTTATGGGGATAACTATCATTTTCACTAACCCAACTGGTGGGTAAAGTAATATCATTCCAGGAAATAGTTTTGGGTACCTGAATATTAGCATTAGTATTACTTTGAATCAAAACAGTTTTATCCTTAGGGCTTTTAACCAAAGCATGAATATTTAAATTAGTTTTCATACACTTATAATAAATACGATAAATCAAGGCAAGTGCATGACTTCCTTCAAGCATATTAGTAATAGCACCAGCAGTTTGAATATTTAAAGTTAAAGCTTTTAATATGTTTTTATCCTTTAAACTAAGAGGTAAATCAGGATAACAATTGAAGTAAATTGGACCATTGTGCAAACTTGACTCCATTAGTCCAAGTAGACTATCACTGTAAACAGTAAACCTAGCATCTCTAAGAGATAACAAAACAGAAGAGTTTAATCCCGTTCTAGACAGGGGTTTAATAGCAACTTGGATTAATCCAACATGAATATAATTATATCTTCTGTCGAGGTGTCTTTTAACAGATTCTTTACTAAGAAGAGAACATCTTTCTTCTTGTTTAGTAATAGCATAAACTTGTTCAACTGTTTTAGCAATTTGATCAGTTCTGAAAGAATCACTTAAAAAACTAGATCTATAAATTTCTTTAACAGGTATTTTAGGGATATTCCAATTGTGGAAATCACTAATATTTAAATCTTGATATTCTTGTTCTTCTTGGTTTACTATGTCAGGAATAGATGTTAAATGAGAAGAAGAACTGGCTGAAGAGTTGCATCTAAACATTCTGTTCATTTTAATAAATAGAGCCTGGAGTGGATGGATCTGCTCCTGAACAAGGGGAGGGACTGGTGGATGAATGACTACTAAATAATATATTCTTTTTCCCAAAAGAAATGGATTTTAAAAATTTATAATTTAAAGAAAATCCTTTTTATTATCCATAGTCTCTGCAGTTTTTCTATACCTGATTTGTATGTGTCTTGGACAGGAACTCATCTACACTCATAATTCAGACACTGTAATTTTCTGTATTTGATACCTATGCGTTTTAGAACTACCCTAATACTTCCGATACTCAAATCTGTTGTTTCCCCGTTCACACATACCTAGCACCCTGATGCTTCCAACCCTTAACTGCCCTAAACGCCACCTGGCTCAAGCGGGACTTACTCGACGGGATCTTTTACAGAAAACCAGAGGACTAGGTGGCTACAGCCAGAAACAACATACTTATTTACTGGAAGTATTTCTGGGCACCAAAACCATTGAACCATGAACTCATGCCCATATAATCAAATACAGACTCTTACCTGTCAAATACTGGGTGTAGAACATAGTGCCAAAACAAACACATGCAACTCATGTTCATATAATCAGATATAAACTCTGTCCAATTGACCGTGAACAATAAGCAAGATCACTTGCCAAAATAATTTTTTAATTTCATTTTCTTTTCTGAAAATAAATACTTTACTTAGTAACTATTCATCCACCGGCCTCTACCACCGGCTCAGGGGCAACCCATACCACCAACCACCTACCTCACTACTCCCGACCTAGCTTTGATACCATTTGGGGGCGGAAGGAAGACATAGTAAGTGAACAAGACATAATCAGAGTAATTCAGGCGGCTGAGCCGACCATTAACAGTAATTTAAACAGTTAGTAAGGCGGCAGGGCCGACCATGAACAGAAAATAAACAATTAGGTGGCTGAGCCAACCATAGCAAGTAATAATCAAAAACAATACATCAGTTTAGCATTGATAGAGATCAGAGAGGATCAACTCATCAGTGAACATTACCAGTAACATACTTACTGGTTTAACAGGGGGAGGAGGAGAACCTCCGTGACTGAGGGGAGAGAGAGAGAGAGAACTTCAATTCAGAAGTTTAACATTTAGAGAGAAGAGAGAGAAGAGAGAGAATTAGATCCTGGTCTAATTCGGGATGTCTTAACCAGAGCCAACTCTATCCTTTTATAGATGAAGGATGAGAGGCAATACAATTATCAGGGGTTCATTGTGAACCTTTTGGACCTTCTACTTTCGGTGGAAAAGTAAACAGGACATCAGCAGGTGAATAAACAGTGTCAGCATGTGGATGAATAGTACCGTTGTCGGCTGGATGAACAGTAAAAAGTGAACAGTGGTTTTACTATTCATGATTTTAATAAGCTGGTAAAGAAGGTGCCAGCTGTTGAGCAGGTTTGTGACTGGGACTGGCGTTGAGGAGGCCAGCTGTTGACTGTAGTGTTATCATCCAAAAGGGTCCTGGGCATCTTGGAATGCAGACCCATATGGGTTTTTATCAGTTGTTGATCCTTCGGAAGAGTTGTCTTCTTCTTCCTGGCTTGCTTGGGCAATTAACTGTTGAGCCAACATGAGTAGTTGTGAACATTTTGTTTTTGACTTGGATGGCCTTGATGACCGTTGAGCAGGACTATTGAGCCTGATGTTTGAAACTGTGGGGGAATCAGTTTGAACAAGAGGGTCTTCTTGCTTGACTGGTTGAACTTGTTGTAATGGTGTTGGGATTTTAACAGGTGTTGGAACTTTGACTGGAAATTCCAACATAACTTGATCAATTATCTTCTGGTGGTTGTAACTGCCCCATAGATTAATAATTAGAGCCTTGGAGTGAATCGAGGGACTGGTGGATGAACTTGTTCCTGAATAAGGGAGAGACCGGTGGATGAATGATACCTGGATAACCTATTCCTTTTCCTAAAAGAAACTGATCCGAGACTTATATATAAATTAATCTTTGGATTATTATTCTGATTATCGTGTGGTTTCTTATGATGAATTTGATTATGATAATCAACCTGTTTATGACGATCATGATGAATTTAATTATGATAATCAACCTGTTTACGATAATCATGAGTCATTTGATAGTTCTGACACAGTAAACTTTGATGAACAAGATCATGAAGATGATCATATTAACTATGATACTAAATCTATTTCTTCTGATAAATCTATTTTTGAAAGTAATAAATATAGATATTTTTATGATAACTATGCTGAAAGTTCCTATTCTTATAGTAATTACAATAATTACTCACTTCCTTCCCTACGGGAAATAGGATCGGTAAAATCGGTAAAATCAGTAAAGTCACCTGATAAACAGAATGATAAAAGAACCATATTAAGAAATTTAATAATAGATGTTAGAAATATTAATAGAAAAAATAATATTATTGAAGATGCAAAAAATAATATTATTAAAAATACTAAACCACCTTCTCCTATTAAAAAAGATCTCTCAGATGAAGAATTAATTATTAAATGGAAACAGTTCATGAAAGAAAAGGATGTTGAACTTCCTTTCTCCAGTTATTTGCAGTTTCATAAACCGAGTAAAAAGATTAGTAAACCAATTGATCAAACTGAACTAAAAGTCATTACTAAATCTAAATGGAAAAAACCTGATAATACTGCTATAAATTCTAGTCATCCACCACTAGAACCAATTATTCTTGATTATAAAGGAACAAGTATAATTGCTTCTCCTTTTAAATTGCCTAGTGATAGATCTGATTGCAAACAAATTATTGAACAAGTTAATTATACTAATCAATGTTTGAAAGTCATTGGTGAACAATTAGATAAAATTGAAACTAAGATTGATGAAGGTGAAACTAATTGTATACCATCATCTAGTAAAATTATTGAAAAACCTTTGATATTGTTACCTGAAAAAAGGTCACAAATTAAATTAAATCCTGATAAAAATATTCAAAAAATTGAAGATATGTTGCAAAAATTAATTGTTAAGCCAGAACCTGTTAAAACTCAAGTAGCTGTATTAACTCAAGCAGATGAGGATTCCAGTCAACCCTCGTCCACTGATGATGAGATTTCTAATCTCCAAGCACAATTTACCAGTCAACCAGGTAATCCAGGTAACATTAAACGTTTGGTTTACCCAACTGTTAATCCAACTAGTCTTACCAAAAATTGGTATTCTAGACCTACCCCTCCTGATTTACAGTTTGAAGAAAATAATCTTGCTAATCAACTTTCTGTCTCTTCTAGTAAATTATATGAATGGAATATTGATGGTCTAAGTGAACATCAAATTTTAGAAAAATTAAATCATATGTCTATGGCTGCTAATAGTTACCTTAGTAATACTGATCTTGATCAAGCACAAATTGTTGATTTGTTAACTTCTGGTTTTACCGGAATGCTAAAAGCCTGGTGGGACAAGTACCTCACCAGTATTAACAGACAAGAGATTAAACATGCTATTCAAACTGATAACAGTGGAGTACCCATTTTCGATCATGAAATGGGGACCGTAGATAGGGTTATCCTAGATGGAGTTAATACCCTAATTTACACTATTATTAAACATTTTGTTGGTCAACCTAGTAATATTACCTCTAGGATTCATGATCAGTTAAGTAATTTACATTGCCCAACACTGAGTGACTTTAGATGGTACAAAGATGTATTCATCTCTAGAGTCATGATGAGAGATGATTGTACTAAACCTTTTTGGAAAGAAAAATTTATTAATGGCTTACCCGGCCTATTTGCCCACAAAATTAGAGATGTTCTTAGTCAACCTACTGGAACTATTGAATATGATAGATTAACTTATGGTGATATAGTCAGTACTATTCAAAAAGAAGGATTAAGAATGTGTATTGATATGAAAATTGCTAAACAAAGTCAAAAGGATAAAGATAAAGCTAAATATGAGCTCGGTAACTTCTGTGAACAATATGGTCTACCCCCTATAGCACCATCTCGCAGAAAGAAAAAGATTGAAAAGAAAAAGCATGATAAAAAGGATAAAACCACTGAACCTTCCAAAGATAAGTTTTATGATAAACCCAAATCTTCTAATAAGAAGACTAATTTTCCTGATAAAAAGAAAACTGATTCCCCTGATAAAAAGAAAACTGGTCCAACCAATGTAACCTGTTTTAACTGTGGGAAAAAGGGACATTATAAATCCCAATGCAAGGTTAAGGAAAAAATTAGTCAACTGTTTATATCTGATGATGATAAACAAAAAATTTTAGATATTTTTAAAATGTCTAATTTGAATGATACAGAAAGTAGTGAATCCTCAGAATATCACTCTATTAGTGATGATTCGAGTAATGATCAAATTAGGATAGGATGTACTAATAATTGTTGTAGAAAAATAAATGTTCTTACTAAAGAATTAACTGAAGAAGAATTACTCATTGATCTCATTAGTAAAGTTGATGATATTGTATTAAAGCAACAATATATTAAAAAATTAAAACAAGTTTTTACTCAACAAAGTCAAAAACCTGTTTATAATAAACCTATTATAAATCTGCATACAACCTTGGAAAGGTTTGAAAAAACTACAAAAGTAGTCACCTTGCAGGATTTGCAATTAGATATTGAAATATTGAAAAATGAAGTCAATTTGTTAAAATCACAGTTTCCAAAATGGAAACAAAGAAATAAAAAATATGTCAGATTAAGCGGTCAATCCTCTGATGAATCTGTTGATAAAAATAATCCTGAGTTACCATCTCTTGATACCCAGAATGATCTTCGGTTAAATTTAGTTAACCAAATTTTTGTTCAAAAATGGCATGCACAAGTCAAATTGTTAATTGGTGATTTTGTGTTAGATATTACTGCTTTAATTGATACTGGAGCAGATTTAAATTGTATTCAAGAAGAATTAATACCTAGTCAATATTATCAAAAAACAAATGAAAAGTTAAGCTCTACTAATGGCAGTAAAATGATAATTAGTCACAAATTACCTACAGTTAATATTTGCCAAAATGAAGTTTGTTTTAAAACATCATTTGTTTTAGTAAAAAATCTAACTGATAAAGTCATTTTAGGAATGCCTTTTATTTATCTACTCTACCCATTTACAGTTAATTTTGATAAAATCACTTCTACCTTCTCTGGTCAACAAATAAATTTTGAATTACTTTCTGCACCTAATCAAAATGATTTGTTGCAACTACAAAATTACTCTATTAACCATTCTGCTTTGTCTACAGATGACGTACAACAGCCTGAGATTTGGCTCAACCAGTTTGCCAGTTCTCCCTGAAGGATCCAGCCTTCAATTTAGTAAATTAAACCATTTGCAAAATATAGACGAAACCCAACAGTGTCTCCTAGATGCTCTATGGAACTTGTGTGGGGAAAATCGTCATAATAAACAATTTATTGAAAGCATGAATTGCTTGAATTATTATTTTTGTGAACAAAACTCACTGTTAAAAAATAATGATAAGGCTTATGCCTCAATGGCCTCTGAGTTGCATCATTTATCTGCTAAATATTCAAACCTATTTGAAGAAAATGTTAAAACACAGGCTAAACTGCATATCATGCATCATGATTTAAAAAATGCTAAAAAGGAGTGTTTCTCATTGAGAGAACAGAAAAGTGAGCATAAACCCGCGAGTGATCGTGAGCTTGCTGTGATTAACCCCAAAGACCCTAGATGTAAGGATCATGCTAAGCATATTGCCTCTATGAGGAACTATTTCTCTAATCTCTTACAGGGTCTTCCTAAGATTCCTGTCTCATTAAAAAATCAAATTGTTTTCCCACAGGATTTTCCTGTTGATTTGATTAAAGATATTCAAAACATGGCTAAAAGGGACGGCCACTATTTTCAGGAATTTTTATTCCAATTACTTACTGATTTATCTACTAAATCTACTCCTGGTTTGGAAATATCTTGGGAAACTCTTTATAATAAAGACCAAGATAGGGTTATTTGCCCAAAAACTAATCCTATTTGCTCAAATTATCCATGCACAGAATGGATTGTCCCTGCAATTTAATATATAGTATTCCACGTGCTTGCATAGATATGCAGCATTTCAAAAATATTAATATTGAATATAATAAAAAATTAATTGAAATCACTCCAATGACCCTATTGGATCATGGACTATTAAGACAAATTATTTTTTCTGATCCGGAGCAGACTGATTATTTTGGTAGAAAACTTTCTGTCTCCATTTTAAACCTGTTTGCTAAATATGGAGACTTGAGATGCCAAGTTCTGATCAAAAGCAAGATGCCTGAATGGACTTGGACTGGAAGCATTATTCCAGCTCAACATATTATGCATATCACAGTTAACTGGCCATTCAGTAGGGTCCATCTACCTATTCACCTTGTTGGAGATGAGGAGCCCTGGCCCTGTTCAAAGACAATCCGCAGTCAAATACGCCATTATAGGGCTTATTCAATTGCCACTAAACTTGGAGAGATTGATCTCAGTGATGACCTCCATGTTTATGCCGATCCTAAATTAAACTATTTAATTTGCGAGGATTCAATCCAGAAGATTCGCTCTGTTGAACCTATTCAAGAAGTCCCATTTATCTATCATACTCAAAATAAAATATTAGTGAAGGCATATCAAGATCAACTTGCCGATGCTCAACGAGATTCACCTGCTACTACTCCAGATATTGATAACGATGATTATTGGAATAACTTGTCCTCTGAAGAATTGCATAACCTCGATAATATGATGGAATACTAAAATTGGCCACCTCAACGCCAGTTCCACTTCTCAGTCAACTGCTAAAAACATTCCAACAACTGGCCACCTCAACGCCAGTCCCAGTCACAAACCTGCTCAACAGCTGGCACATCTTTTACCAGCCTATTAAAATGATGAATAGTAAAACCACTGTTCACTTTTTACTGTTCATCCAGCCGACAACGGTACTGTTCATCCACATGCTGACACTGTTCATTCACCTGATGTTACTGTTCATTCACCTGCTGTTTTACTTTTCCACCGAAAGTAAAAGGTTCAAAAGGTTCACAATGAACCCTTGATAATTGTATTGCCCCTCATCCTTCATCTATAAAAGGATAGAGTTGGCTCTGGTTAGAGCATCCCGAATTAGACCAGGATTTAATTCTCTCTCTTCTCTCTAAATGTTAAACTTCTGAATTGAAGTTCTCTCTCTCTCTCCCCCCTCAGTCACGGAGGTTCTCCTCCTCCCCCTGTTAAACCAGTAAGTATGTTACTGGTAATGTTCACTGATGAGTTGATCCTCTCTGATCTTTATCTATTAAACTGATGTTTTGATATTTTGTTCATAATTCTCCATGGTTGGCTCAGCCACCTAATTTATGTTTTGATTGTTCATGGTCGGCTCTGCCGCCTTTACTAACTGTTTAATTTTCTGTTGATGGTCGGCTCAGCCGCCTGATTTACTCTGATTATGTCTTGTTCACTTACTATGTCTTCCTTCCGCCCCCAAATGGTATCAGAGCCAAGTCGGGAGTAGTGAGGTAGGTGGTTGGTGGTATGGGTTGCCCCTGAGCCGGTGGTAGAGGCCGGTGGATGAATAGTTACTAAGTAAAGTATTTATTTTCAGAAAAGAAAATGAAATTAAAAAATTATTTTGGCAAATGATCTTGCTTATTGTTCACGGTCAATTGGACAGAGTTTATATCTGATTATATGAACATGAGTTGCATGTGTTCGTTTTGGCACTATGTTCTACACCCTGTATTTGACAGGTAAGAGTCTGTATTTGATTATATGGGCATGAGTTCATGGTTCAATGGTTTTGGTGCCCAGAAATACTTCCAGTAAATAAGTATGTTGTTTTTGGCTGTAGCCACCTAGTCCTCTGGTTTTCTGTAAAAGATCCCGTCGAGTAAGTCCCGCTTGAGCCAGGTGGCGTTTAGGGCAGTTAAGGGTTGGAAGCATCAGGGTGCTAGGTATGTGTGAACGGAGAAACAACAGATTTGAGTATCGGAAGTATTAGGGTAGTTCTAAAACGCATAGCTATCAAATACAGAAAATTACAGTGTCTGAATTATGAGTGTAGATGAGTTCCTGTCCAAGACACATACAAATCAGGTATAGAAAAACTGCAGAGACTATGGATAATAAAAAGGATTTTCTTTAAATTATAAATTTTTAAAATCCATTTCTTTTGGGAAAAAGAATATATTATTTAGTAGTCATTCATCCACCAGTCCCTCCCCTTGTTCAGAAGCAGATCCGTCCACCAGTCCCTCGATTCACTCCAAGGCTCTAATTATTAATCTATGGATTATTATTCTGATTATCGTGTTGTTACTTATGATGAATTTGATTATGATAATCAACCTGTTTATAATAATCATGATGAATTTGATTATGATAATCAACCTGTTTACGATAATCATGAGTCATTTGATAGTTCTGACACAGTAAACTTTGATGAACAAGATCATGAAGATGATCATATTAACTATGATACTAAATCTATTTCTTCTGATAAATCTATTTTTGAAAGTAATAAATATAGATATTTTTATGATAACTATGCTGAAAGTTCCTATTCTTATAATAAATACAATAATTACTCACTTCCTTCCCTAAGGGAAATAGGATCGGTAAAATCAGTAAAGTCACCTGATAAACAGATTGATAAAAGAACCATATTAAGAAATTTAATAATAGAAGTTAGAAATATTAATAGAAAAAATAATATTATTGAAGATGCAAAAAATAATATTATTAAAAATACTAAACCACCTTCTCCTGTTAAAAAAGATCTTTCAGATGAAGAGTTAATTGTTAAATGGAAACAGTTTATGAAAGAAAAGGATGTTGTCCTTCCTTTCTCCAGCTATTTACAGTTTCATAAACCTAGTAAAAAGACTAGTAAAACAATTGATCAAAATAAATTAAAAGATATTACTAAATCCAAATGGGAAAAATCTGATAAAACTGTTGTAAGTCACCCACCCCTAGAATCAAGTATTATTGATTATAAAGGATCAAGCATAACTGCTTCACCTTTAAAATTACCTACTGATAAATCTGACTGTAAGCAGATTGTTGAACAGGTCAATTACACTAACCAGTGTTTAAAGACCACTGATAAACAACTTGATAAAAACGAGACTAAATTAGAAGATGGAACAGCTAGCTGCGTCCCTTCTCCTAGTAAAGAGCCCGAGAAACCCCTTATTAATCTGCCAGATTGTAGATCACCTGTTAGTCTTGACAACTGTCAAGATGATCTTAAGATTGAAAATCTGTTAAACAAATTAACTGTTAAACCTGAGCCTAGTACACCACAGCTCGCTGAAATAACATGCAGAGAATCATCTAGTCAGATGATCTCCTCTAGCGATGAAATTATCGAACTGCAGAAACAGTTCACTGATCAACCTGAGGTTCAAAGATTAACTACTGGACCTGTTAGTCATACTAGAAACTGGTATTCCAGACCTACACCTGTTGACATACAGTATGAAGAAAATAATTTGTTAAATCAATTTTCTGTTTCTTCTACTAAACTGTATGAATGGAATATTGATGGTCTTAGTGAACATCAAATTCTTGAAAAACTAAATCATATGTCTATGGTCGCTAATAGTTATTTGACCAATACTAATCTGAACCAACCTCAGAATGTTGAATTGTTAGCCTCTGCTTTTACTAGTATTTTGAAAGCTTGGTGGGATAAGTATCTTGATCACGATTCAAGAAAACATATCACACATGCTGTTCAAACTGATGAAAATAAGCATGATGGAGTCAATGCTCTAGTCCATACCATTATTAAACATTTTATTAATAAACCCATTGGTATTATTGAATATGATAAACTAACTTATGGAGACATAGTTAGTACTATTCAAAAAGAAGGTCTTCATATGTATATTGATATGAAGATTAATGCTAAAAATAATAAAAAAGCTAAGTATGAGCTTGGTAACTTCTGCGAACAATATGGTCTACCACCTGTAGCACCATCTCGCAAAAAGATAAAGACTGAAAAGATTACTTGTTTTAATTGTGGTAAAAAGAGACATTACAAGTCTCAATGCAAGATTAAACAAAAAATTAGTCAGCTTAAAATATCTGACTCTGATAAAAAACAAGTATTAGCTATTTCCAGTTCTGATGATTCTGGTGATGATGTTGTTATTACATCTGATTATCACTCTCCTAGTTCTACTGATAATCCTGTTAAAATAGGATGCACTGATACTTGTTGCAAAGAGGTAAATATTCTGACTCAGGAGCTTCCTGAAGAAGATTTGTTAATTGATGATGTTGCTTCAAAACAACATTATACAAAAAAATTAGAACAGGTTCTTATACAGGGAAAAATACCCCAGTATAATAAACCTACTATTAATCTACACAATACTATTGAAAGGTTTATTAAAACCACTAACGAAGTTACTTTGCAAGACTCGCAAAATAATATTGACATTGTTTTGTTAAAAAATAGGTTTTCTAAAAAGAAAATCTTGGATTACTCTGAATTCTCTAATAATAGTAAGGATACTGCCAAAACCGAAGCACTCATCTTCACTGATAAAAGGTTAAATCTAGTAAAATCTATTAACCTCCTCCAGAAATGGCATGATAAAATCAATTTAATTATTAATGATTTGGAGATTCAAGTCACTGCTCTTATTGATACAAGTGTTGATCTAAATCATATACCTACTCAATATTACCATAAAATTGATGAAAAACTCAGTTCTGCTAATGGTAGTAGAATGATTATTAAAAATGGTTTACCCAATGTTAAGATTTATCAAAATAAAGTCTGTTCCCAAATTTCGTTTGTCCTGATAAAAAACCTGACTGATAAAGTAATTTTGGAAATACCTTCTATATATTTACTTTATCCATTCATAATAAATAAAATCACTACTATTTATTCTGGTAAAATACATTTCCTGATCAAAAAGATTTACAAAATTGATCTATTTACTTTGCTAATAATTCTGCTATTCTTACAGATGACTCACAGAAGCATCACCCTGGGAACAACAACGTTGCCAGTACTTCCTAAAGGCTCTAGCCTTTGTTTTCAAAAGTTAAACCATTTAAAAAATATTGACGAAACCCAACAATGTCTTCTAGATGCACTCTGGAACCTGTGTGGGGATTATCGTTATAATAAAAAATTTGTTGACTGCTTGCATAGTTTAAACTACTATTTTTGTGAGCAAAATGAAATTGTTAAAAACAATGATGAAGCTTATAAAGCATCTGCTGCTGAGCTTAATCATCTGAATAATAAATACTCTAGATTATTTCAACAAAATGTTCAACTGCAAGCAAAAAATTGCATACTGCATCATGATGTTAAAAATGTTAAAAAACAGTTTTCCATGCATTCTGCATTGGGGGAGCAACCCACTACTAAACTAGATACACTGCATGTAGGAGTTACCATTCCTGGTAACATGACCAATGACCTAGAAGCTAGCTCCAGTAGTAGCATGCATCCTGATAAAAACATGCATATAGATAAGCATCCTAAGAAAAATAGGCATCTTAGGACTAGGAATTTGCATCCTAGAAATAGGAAAGTGCATCTTGATAAATTGCAAAAATACTTTGCTACTTTGTTGCAAAGTCAGCCTTCAATACCTATTTCACTAAAAAATCAGGTTATTTTCCCTACTGATTTTCCTACTGACCTGATTAAAAATATTCAAAATTTGGCCAAGAAGGATGGTCACTATTTCCAAGAGTTTCTTTTCCAAACTCTTACTGATTTATCTACTAAAGAAATTCCTGGTTTAAAAATCACTTGGGAATCTCTTTATAATGATGACCAAGACCGGGTTGATTGCCCAAAAACAAATCCTGTTTGTTCCAATTATCCATTGGATAAAATGGATTGCCAATGTAATTTAATATATAGTGTTCCAAAAGCTTGTATTGATTTACAGCTATTCAAAACTATTAATATTGAATATAATCAAAAAATAGTTGAAATCACTCCTTTGACCCTATTGGATCATGGACTGTTAAGACAACTTATTTTCACTGATCCGGAGCAGACTGATAATTTTACCAGAAAACTGGCTGTCTCCATTTTAAACCTGTTTGCTAAATATGGATGCTTGAAAGCTCAAGTCCTGATAAAAAGCAAATTGCCTGAATGGACATGGACTGGGAATATCATCCCTGCCCAGCATGTCATGCAAATCTCTGCTCAATGGCCGTTCAGCAGGATTCATCTTCCTATCCAACTCATTGAAGATGAGATCCCTTATCCCTGTTCAAAACCTATTAGAAGCCAAATCCAGCATCATAGGGCCTGGTCAATTGCCACTAATCTTGGTGAAAATAATCACAACACTGATCACTACCTTGATAATCTCAACTATTTAATCTGTGAAGATCATTTGCAGAAGATTCGGTCTACTGAACCAATTCATGAAGTACCGTTTATCTTCCATACTCAACTCACAAATTTGGTAACACAGTATGAAGAGCAACTAGCCAAACCCTGCTCCTCCAGTTCCTCTTCAGATGATGACGATTGTCCTACTCCTGAAGCGGAAGAATGTTACAACAACTGGTCCTCTACGAAGCTGTTAAAACTTAACAACCTGTTGAAAGATTAAGCATACACCCTTGATAAAATCAACCAGCTTAACAGCTGCTACTCACTGATCAACCAGCTTAACAGCTGCTACTCACTGCTCAACCAGCCTAAATAGCTGCTACCCGAAGCTATCTAGATTAATCTGTTCAAACAACTGTTGAAGCACTAGTCTTTTCAACCAGCTCTTACAAAGCTGCTTCCCAATCAACTGCTCATTAGTCACCATTCAGCTCAACTACTGACCTCACCCAACGTCAGTCCAATAATTTGTTCATTGCTGACCTCACCTAACGTCAGCCTAAACTGCTCAACAGCTGGCCTCCTCAATGCCAGTCCCAGTCACAAACCTACTCAACAGCTGGCACATCTTTTACCAGCTTATTAAAATGATGAATAGTAAAACCACTGTTCACTTTTTACTGTTCATCCAGCCGACAACGGTACTATTCATCCACATGCTGACACTGTTCATTCACCTGCTGTTTTACTTTTCCACCGAAAGTAGAAGGTCCAAAAGGTTCACAATGAACCCCTGATAATTGTATTGCCTCTCATCCTTCATCTATAAAAGGATAGAGTTGACTCTGGTTAACACATCCCGAATTAGACCAGGATCTAATTCTCTCTTTTCTCTCTCTCTCTCTCCCCTCAGTCACGGAGGTTCTCCTCCTCCCCCTGTTAAACCAGTAAGTATGTTACTGGTAATGTTCACTGATGAGTTGATCCTCTCTGATCTCTATCAATGCTAAACTGATGTATTGTTTTTGATTATTACTTGCCATGGTTGGCTTTGCCACCTAATTGTTTAATTTTTGTTCATGGTCGGCCCAGCCGCCTTACTAACTGTTTAATTTACTGTTAATGGTCGGCTCAGCCGCCTGAATTACTCTGATTATGTCTTGTTCACTTGCTATGTCTTCCTTCCGCCCCCAGATGGTATCAAAGCCAAGTCGGGAGTAGTGAGGTAGGTGGTTGGTGGTATGGGTTGCCCCTGAGCCGGTGGTAGAGGCCGGTGGATGAATAGTTACTAAGTAAAGTATTTATTTTCAGAAAAGAAAATGAAATTAAAAAATTATTTTGGCAAGTGATCTTGCTTATTGTTCACGGTCAATTGGACAGAGTTTATATCTGATTATATGAACATGAGTTGCATGTGTTTGTTTAGGCACTATGTTCTACACCCAGTATTTGACAGGTAAGAGTCTGTATTTGATTATATGGGCATGAGTTCATGGTTCAATGGTTTTGGTGCCCAGAAATACTTCCAGTAAATAAGTATGTTGTTTCTGGCTGTAGCCACCTAGTCCTCTGGTTTTCTGTAAAAGATCCCGTCGAGTAAGTCCCGCTTGAGCCAGGTGGCGTTTAGGGCAGTTAAGGGTTGGAAGCATCAGGGTGCTAGGTATGTGTGAACGGGGAAACAACAGATTTGAGTATCGGAAGTATTAGGGTAGTTCTAAAACGCATAGGTATCAAATACAGAAAAACTGCAGAGACTATGGATAATAAATCAGGTATAGAAATAGGAAGAGACTATGGATAATAAACTGCAGAGACTATGGATAACAAGATCATGAAGATGATCATATTAACTATGATACTAAATCTATTTCTTCTGATAAATCTATTTTTGAAAGTAATAAATATAGATATTTTTATGATAACTATGCTGAAAGTTCCTATTCTTATAGTAAATACAATAATTACTCACTTCCTTCCCTACGGGAAATAGGATCGGTAAAATCGGTAAAATCAGTAAAGTCACCTGATAAACAGAATGATAAAAGAACCATATTAAGAAATTTAATAATAGATGTTAGAAATATTAATAGAAAAAATAATATTATTGAAGATGCAAAAAATAATATTATTAAAAATACTAAACCACCTTCTCCTGTTAAAAAAGATCTCTCTGATGAAGAATTAATTATTAAATGGAAACAGTTCATGAAAGAAAAGGATGTTGAACTTCCTTTCTCCAGTTATTTGCAGTTTCATAAACCGAGTAAAAAGATTAGTAAACCAATTGATCAAACTGAACTAAAAGTCATTACTAAATCTAAATGGAAAAAACCTGATAATACTGCTATAAATTCTAGTCATCCACCACTAGAACCAATTATTCTTGATTATAAAGGAACAAGTATAATTGCTTCTCCTTTTAAATTGCCTAGTGATAGATCTGATTGCAAACAAATTATTGAACAAGTTAATTATACTAATCAATGTTTGAAAGTCATTGGTGAACAATTAGATAAAATTGAAACTAAGATTGATGAAGGTGAAACTAATTGTATACCATCATCTAGTAAAATTATTGAAAAACCTTTGATATTGTTACCTGAAAAAAGGTCACAAATTAAATTAAATCCTGATAAAAATATTCAAACAATTGAAGATATGTTGCAAAAATTAATTGTTAAGCCAGAACCTGTTAAAACTCAAGTAGCTGTATTAACTCAAGCAGATGAGGATTCCAGTCAACCCTCGTCCACTGATGATGAGATTTCTAATCTCCAAGCACAATTTACCAGTCAACCAGGTAATCCAGGTAACATTAAACGTTTGGTTTACCCAACTGCTAATCCAACTAGTCTTACCAAAAATTGGTATTCTAGACCTACCCCTCCTGATTTACAGTTTGAGGAAAATAATCTTGCTAATCAATTTTCTGTCTCTTCTAGTAAATTATATGAATGGAATATTGATGGTCTAAGTGAACATCAAATTTTAGAAAAATTAAATCATATGTCTATGGCTGCTAATAGTTACCTTAGTAATACTGATCTTGATCAAGCACAAATTGTTGATTTGTTAACTTCTGGTTTTACCGGAATGCTAAAAGCCTGGTGGGACAAGTACCTCACCAGTATTAACAGACAAGAGATTAAACATGCTATTCAAACTGATAACAGTGGAGTACCCATTTTCGATCATGAAATGGGGACCGTAGATAGGGTTATCCTAGATGGAGTTAATACCCTAATTTACACTATTATTAAACATTTTGTTGGTCAACCTAGTAATATTACCTCTAGGATTCATGATCAGTTAAGTAATTTACATTGCCCAACACTGAGTGACTTTAGATGGTACAAAGATGTATTCATCTCTAGAGTCATGATGAGAGATGATTGTACTAAACCTTTTTGGAAAGAAAAATTTATTAATGGCTTACCCGGCCTATTTGCCCACAAAATTAGAGATGTTCTTAGTCAACCTACTGGAACTATTGAATATGATAGATTAACTTATGGTGATATAGTCAGTACTATTCAAAAAGAAGGATTAAGAATGTGTATTGATATGAAAATTGCTAAACAAAGTCAAAAGGATAAAGATAAAGCTAAATATGAGCTTGGTAACTTCTATGAACAATATGGTCTACTCCCTGTAGCATCTCGCAGAAAGAAAAAGATTGAAAAGAAAAAACATGATAAAAAGGTTAAAACTGAACCTTCCAAAGATAAGTTTTATGATAAACCTAAATCTTCTAATAAAAAGACTAATTTTCCTGATAAAAAGAAAACTGATTCTCCTGATAAAAAGAAAACTGGTCCAACCAATGTAACCTGTTTTAACTGTGGGAAAAAGGGACATTATAAATCCCAATGCAAGGTTAAAGAAAAAATTAGTCAGCTGTTTATATCTGATGATGATAAACAAAAAATTTTAGATATTTTTAAAATGTCTAATTTAAATGATACAGAAAGTAGTGAATCCTCAGAATATCACTCTATTAGTGATGATTCGAGTAATGATCAAATTAGGATAGGATGTACTAATAATTGTTGTAGAAAAATAAATGTTCTTACTAAAGAATTAACTGAAGAAGAATTACTCATTGATCTCATTAGTAAAGTTGATGATATTGTATTAAAACAACAATATATTAAAAAATTAAAACAAGTTTTTACTCAACAAAGTCAAAAACCTGTTTATAATAAACCTATTATAAATCTGCATACAACCTTGGAAAGGTTTGAAAAAACTACAAAAGTAGTCACCTTGCAGGATTTGCAATTAGATATTGAAATATTGAAAAATGAAGTCAATTTGTTAAAATCACAGTTTCCAAAATGGAAACAAAGAAATAAAAAATATGTCAGATTAAGCGGTCAATCCTCTGATGAATCTGTTGATAAAGATAATCCTGAGTTACCATCTCTTGATACCCAGGATGATCTTCGGTTAAATTTAGTTAACCAAATTTTTGTTCAAAAATGGCATGCACAAGTCAAATTGTTAATTGATGATTTTGTGTTAAATATTACTGCTTTAATTGATACTGGAGCAGATTTAAATTGTATTCAAGAAGAATTAATACCTAGTCAATATTATCAAAAAACAACTGAAAAGTTAAGCTCTGCTAATGGCAGTAAAATGATAATTAGTCACAAATTACCTACAGTTAATATTTGCCAAAATGAAGTTTGTTTTAAAACATCATTTGTTTTAGTAAAAAATCTAACTGATAAAGTCATTTTAGGAATGCCTTTTATTTATCTACTCTACCCATTTACAGTTAATTTTGATAAAATCACTTCTACCTTCTCTGGTCAACAAATAAATTTTGAATTACTTTCTGCACCTAATCAAAATGATTTGTTGCAACTACAAAATTACTCTATTAACCATTCTGCTTTGTCTACAGATGACGTACAACAGCCTGAAATTTGGCTCAACCAGTTTGCCAGTTCTCCCTGAAGGATCCAGCCTTCAATTTAGTAAATTAAACCATTTGCAAAATATAGACGAAACCCAACAGTGTCTCCTAGATGCTCTATGGAACTTGTGTGGGGAAAATCGTCATAATAAACAATTTATTGAAAGCCTGAATTGTTTGAATTATTATTTTTGTGAACAAAATTCACTGCTAAAAAATAATGATAATGCTTATGCCTCCATGGCCTCTGAGTTACATCATTTATCTGTTAAATATTCAAAACTACTTGAAGAAAATATTAAAACTCAGGCTAAACTGCATATCATGCATCATGATTTCAAAAATATTAAAAAGGAGTGTTTCTCATTGAGAGAACAGAAAAGTGAGCATAGACCCGCGAGTGATCGTGAGCTTCTTGTGATTAACCCCAGAGACCCTAGATGGAGGGATCATGCTAAGCATATTGCCTCTATGAGGAACTATTTCTCTAATCTCTTACAGGGTTTTCCTAAGATTCCTGTCTCATTAAAAAATCAAATTGTTTTCCCACAGAACTTTCCTGTTGATTTGATTAAAGATATTCAAAACATGGCTAAAAGGGACGGCCACTATTTTCAGGAATTTTTATTCCAATTACTTACTGATTTATCTACTAAATCTACTCCTGGTTTGGAAATATCTTGGGAAACTCTTTATAATAAAGACCAAGATAGGGTTATTTGCCCAAAAACTAATCCTATTTGCTCAAATTATCCATTGCACAGAATGGATTGTCCCTGCAATTTAATATATAGTATTCCACGTGCTTGCATAGATATGCAGCATTTCAAAAATATTAATGTTGAATATAATAAAAAATTAATTGAAATCACTCCAATGACCCTATTAGATCATGGACTATTAAGACAAATTATTTTTTCTGATCCGGAGCAGACTGATTATTTTGGTAGAAAACTTTCTGTCTCCATTTTAAACCTGTTTGCTAAATATGGAGACTTGAGATGCCAAGTTTTGATCAAAAGCAAGATGCCTGAATGGACTTGGACTGGAAGCATTATTCCAGCCCAGCACATTATGCATATCACAGTCAACTGGCCATTCAGTAGGGTCCATCTACCTATTCACCTGGTTGGAGATGAGGAACCCTGGCCTTGTTCAAAGTCAATCCGCAGTCAAATACGCCATTATAGGGCTTATTCAATTGCCACTAAACTTGGAGAGGTTGATCTCAGTGATGACCTCCATGTTTATACTGATCCCAAATTAAACTATTTGATTTGCGAGGATTCAATCCAGAAGATTCGCTCTGTTGAACCTATTCAAGAAGTCCCATTTATCTATCATACTCAAAATAAAATATTAGTGAAGGCATATCAAGATCGACTTGCCGATGCTCAACAAGATTCACCTGCTACTACCCCAGATATTGATAACGATGATAACGATGATTATTGGAATAACTTGTCCTCTGAAGAATTGCATAACCTCGATAATATGATGGAATACTAAAATTGGCCACCTCAACGCCAGTTCCACTTCTCAGTCAACTGCTAAAAACATTCCAACAACTGGCCACCTCAACGCCAGTCCCAGTCACAAACCTGCTCAACAGCTGGCACATCTTTTACCAGCCTATTAAAATGATGAATAGTAAAACCACTGTTCACTTTTTACTGTTCATCCAGCCGACAACGGTACTGTTCATCCATATACTGACACTGTTCATCCACATGCTGACACTGTTCATTCACCTGATGTTACTGTTCATTCACCTGCTGTTTTACTTTTCCACCGAAAGTAAAAGGTTCAAAAGGTTCACAATAAACCCCTGATAATTGTATTGCCCCTCATCCTTCATCTATAAAAGGATAGAGTTGGCTCTGGTTAAACATCCCGAATTAGACCAGGATCTAATTCTCTCTCTTCTCTCTCTCTTCTCTCTAAATGTTAAAACTTCTGAATTGAAGTTCTCTCTCTCTCTCCCCCCTCAGTCACGGAGGTTCTCCTCCTCCCCCTGTTAAACCAGTAAGTATGATACTGGTAATGTTCACTGATGAGTTGATCCTCTCTGATCTTTATCTATTAAACTGATGTTTTGATATTTTGTTCATAATTCTCCATGGTTGGCTCAGCCACCTAATTTATGTTTTGATTGTTCATGGTCGGCCCAGCCGCCTTACTAACTGTTTAATTTTCTGTTAATGGTCGGCTCAGCCGCCTGAATTACTCTGATTATGTCTTGTTCACTTACTATTTTAATTTTCTGTTGATGGTCGGCTCAGCCGCCTGATTTACTCTGATTATGTCTTGTTCATTTACTATGTCTTCCTTCCGCCCCCAGATGGTATCAGAGCCAAGTCGGGAGTAGTGAGGTAGGTGGTTGGTGGTATGGGTTGCCCCTGAGCCGGTGGTAGAGGCCGGTGGATGAATAGTTACTAAGTAAAGTATTTATTTTCAGAAAAGAAAATGAAATTAAAAAATTATTTTGGCAAGTGATCTTGCTTATTGTTCACGGTCAATTGGACAGAGTTTATATCTGATTATATGAACATGAGTTGCATGTGTTTGTTTTGGCACTATGTTCTACACCCAGTATTTGACAGGTAAGAGTCTGTATTTGATTATATGGGCATGAGTTCATGGTTCAATGGTTTTGGTGCCCAGAAATACTTCCAGTAAATAAGTATGTTGTTTCTGGCTGTAGCCACCTAGTCCTCTGGTGGTTTTCTGTAAAAGATCCCGTCGAGTAAGTCCCGCTTGAGCCAGGTGGCGTTTAGGGCAGTTAAGGGTTGGAAGCATCAGGGTGCTAGGTATGTGTGAACGGAGAAACAACAGATTTGAGTATCGGAAGTATTAGGGTAGTTCTAAAACGCATAGGTATCAAATACAGAAAATTACAGTGTCTGAATTATGAGTGTAGATGAGTTCCTGTCCAAGACACATACAAATCAGGTATAGAAAAACTGCAGAGACTATGGATAATAAAAAGGATTTTCTTTAAATTATAAATTTTTAAAATCCATTTCTTTTGGGAAAAAGAATATATTATTTAGTAGTCATTCATCCACCAGTCCCTCCCCTTGTTCAGAAGCAGATCCGTCCACCAGTCCCTCCAGGCTCTATTTATTAAAATGAACAGAATGTTTAGATGCAACTCTTCAGCCAGTTCTTCTTCTCATTTAACATCTATTCCTGACATAGTAAACCAAGAAGAACAAGAATATCAAGATTTAAATATTAGTGATTTCCACAATTGGAATATCCCTAAAATACCTGTTAAAGAAATTTATAGATCTAGTTTTTTAAGTGATTCTTTCAGAACTGATCAAATTGCTAAAACAGTTGAACAAGTTTATGCTATTACTAAACAAGAAGAAAGATGTTCTCTTCTTAGTAAAGAATCTGTTAAAAGACACCTCGACAGAGGATATAATTATATTCATGTTGGATTAATCCAAGTTGCTATTAAACCCCTGTCTAGAACGGGATTAAACTCTTCTGTTTTGTTATCTCTTAGAGATGCTAGGTTTACTGTTTACAGTGATAGTCTACTTGGACTAATGGAGTCAAGTTTGCACAATGGTCCAATTTACTTCAATTGTTATCCTGATTTACCTCTTAGTTTAAAGGATAAAAACATATTAAAAGCTTTGACTTTAAATATTCAAACTGCTGGTGCTATTACTAATATGCTTGAAGGAAGTCATGCACTTGCCTTGATTTATCGTATTTATTATAAGTGTATGAAAACTAATTTAAATATTCATGCTTTGGTTAAAAGCCCTAAGGATAAAACTGTTTTGATTCAAAGTAATACTAATGCTAATATTCAGTACCCAAAACTATTTCCTGGAATGATATTACTTTACCCACCAGTTGGGTTAGTGAAAATGATAGTTATCCCCATAAGATGCAAAATGATACTGTTGATTTAGACTATATTAAACAATATTTAGATGGTACTGTTAGAATTAGTTTTGATCAACAAAGGATAAATCCACCCCTTAGGATTAAGGAATTAAGCAGGTCAAGTAGTTCTGTTAGCCTACCTAGGCATGATAAGAATCTTATTAATCCCCATGTTAAATTAAGAGGAATTGAAACAAGTTCACAAATTAGTAAACCCTGTTATTCAACACAGTCAAATTTTGATGATAGTGAGACATCTCCAGGGTCTCCTACTCTTACTGATTTTGAAGGGATAACACCTCCTGTTAATCCACCAAATCAAGTTGATCCAGCACTTCGTGTATTAACTAGAATTACTAATAATGAGGATTCTGATGATGAATATGATGAATTATATGAAGAATTCATATCAAAAAAGAATAAACAAAAAAGAAAAAATTGGCGTAGTAAATATTCATCTAGTCAACAAGATAAGATGATAGACCAATGGCAACAATACATGGAAGATAATAATATTGAAATCTACTTCTTCGACTATTTAGAAAAAATTGCTATTCCTACTAAACCCATGTCTTTGTCTTCTGTTTGCTCAACTTCTTCCCAAAAAACCTATAGTACAGAATCCAAAGAACTAAAAGTTATTAAATATGATAATAAATCTGAAGATAATAAATTGATAAAAATTAATAACACAACTACACAAGATTTAAAACATGAGGTTAAAATTGTTAAAAAAGATATTAAAAAATTAAAAGAAACTGGGTCTGAAAATTCTGACAAAGATATTAAAAATGGTCAAAATGATAAAAAAGAATATTACCAGAAATGGTATACGAAGGTTAAACTAGTAATACGAGATTATCAAATAGAAATTAATGCTCTCATTGATACTGGTGCTGATTTAAATTGTATTGCTCAAGGTATAGTGCCTACAATGTATTTTCATAAAACTACTACTATATTAAGGGCTGCTAATAATAGTAAAATGGATATAGAATACAAGCTACCTAATGCACATATTTGCCAGGATAAAATTTGTTTTCAAAGCACTATTGTTTTAGTTCCTGACTTAACTGATAATTTGATCTTAGGAACACCGTTTATCTGTTTACTTTATCCTTTTACCACCAATGAAGAAGGATTAATTACTAAACCTTTTGGTCAACAAGTTATGTTTAAATTTTTAACAAAACCTGAATTGGTACAGTTAAACTATTTAACTATTGATAAGATAAATTTAAAGAAAAATCAGTTAAAATTCTTGCAAGAAGAGATTAATTATAAAAAGATTGAAGATCAGCTTACCACTACTTTTCTTATTAAACAAATTGAAGAATTCAAAGAAAAATTAGAAAATGAAATTTGTGCTAATCTTCCAAGTGCCTTTTGGCATAGGAAAAAACATATAGTAACTTTACCATATATTAAAAGTTTTAATGAATCCCAGATTCCAACTAAATCTAGGCCTATTCAAATGAACCCTGATGTTTTAAAAACTTGTAAAGGTGAAATTGCTACTTTACTAGCTAATAACATTATTCAAGATAGTAAATCCCTTTGGTCCTGTCCTGCTTTCTATGTTAATAAAAATGCTGAAAAAGAAAGAGGGGTACCACGCCTTGTTATTAATTATAAACCATTAAATGCTGTTTTGGAATGGATTCGATATCCTATTCCTAATAAAAAAGATTTGATTAGCCGATTAAGTAAAGCAGTCATTTTTTCAAAATTTGATTTGAAGAGTGGTTTCTGGCAAATCCAGTTACACCCTGATGACCGATATAAAACTGCTTTTACTACCCCTTTGGTCATTATGAATGGAATGTCATGCCATTTGGATTAAAAAATGCTCCTAGTGAGTTCCAAAACATAATGAATGACATATTTAACCCATTTAGTCATTTTATTATTGTTTACATTGATGATGTGCTTGTTTTCTCAAACTCAATTGATGAGCATTGGAAACATTTAAAATCTTTTGTTCAAATTATTAAGCATAATGGCTTAGTAATTTCTGCTCCAAAAATTAAATTGTTTCAAACAAAAATAAGATTTTTGGGATATGATATTTATCAGTCTACTATAACACCAATTAGTAGAGCCATCCAATTTGCTGACAAATTTCCTGATGAAATTCTTGATAAAAATCAGTTACAAAGATTTCTTGGATCATTAAATTATATTGCTGAATTTTATAAAGATCTGAGAAAATTCTGTCAACCTCTGTTTGATCGATTAAAAACTAATCCACCCCCTTGGTCATCCACTCATTCTGACATTGTCAGAAAAATTAAACAGTATGTTAAAACTCTTCCTTGTTTAGGGATTCCTACAGTAAACTCTTTTAAAATTATTCAAACAGATGCTTCTGAAATTGGTTATGGTGGGATTCTCCTCCAAAGAATTAGCCCCAATTCTGATGAACAAATTGTTCGTTTTCACTCTGGTCGATGGAATACGGCACAGAGTAATTACAGTACTATTAAAAAAGAAATACTATCTATTGTCCTTTGTATTTCTAAATTCCAGGATGATGTATTAAACCAAAACTTTTTAGTCAGAGTTGACTGTAAAAGTGCTAAATATTTTTGGAAAAAGATGTTGAAAATATTGCTAGTAAACAAATCTTTGCCCGATGGCAATCTATATTAAGTATTTTTGATTTCAAAATTGAATATATTAAAGGAAGTCAAAATTCAATCCCAGATTTTCTCACTCGAGAATTTCTCCTTGGTAAGTGATTAAACATCATCCTGTACACCAGAGACATCGCGCACTCACTAAGCATTCATTGCACCACTGAGCACTTAATTAGCAGAGACATTATTCACTATATTTCCTGCAGGGTATCACGCTGCATTATATAATATTTAATCTAACTTCTCCTGCAGAAAATGGCGGACAAGAAGAAACAGTTAACCCTACCCTCGTGGGCTGATCAATCCAGTAAAAACCCTAGTAAAAATAGATACCAAGTTCTTGGGCAAATCCCCCCCAAACTTGAGTACAAATCTGCCCTTGCTTATATCCCTTCATCTAGCCCATGCATTGCCCCTGATCCTTTCTGTTCAAATCAGTCCATACAACCTGGTCAATCCAGTCAACCAAATTATCCTGCTAAAACATCTACCCCAACGGAATACCTGCTCAAACCAAGTAACTACTAAACTCTTCTCTATTGAACCTGTACACCAAAATGTTCATCAACCCATTGAAGACTAGTAAACTCTTTCTTTCCTCCCGGATGGCATTTTGTTCCTGCTCATCCTGATAAATCCCTATCTTTCTACAGGGATATTCTCCAACTCCACAAATCCATTCTTATTAAACCAATCAAAGACAAGATTAACCCCAATAAAGTGATCTACCACTCACTTGATATTCACAACATTGTTAGCCTTGATCAATGGGGTCATCCCTCTGTTCACAAAAAGCTTCCTGATCACCCTGTTGAATATAATTACTATGACTACATTGATGCTTGGTTCAAAATCCTCCTTTATGAAAATGAAGCATTTACCCATTCATGGTTCATCCAATTTGATCACAAATTCAACTCAGTTATTCCTTCATGGTTCAACAGATGGTGGCACCAGAATGGAGCCATCCCAGATATTTTGCCTGCTGAATTGATGGATCAAGTCAACTACTTTGCTACAATAAGCAAAGTCACTAATCACACTAGTCAATTCCCTGCTTTGCTGCGGTTTGTATCAAAATATAAGGTCCCGTGGATCCTTAAATGGAGATACAATATTGAAGACAGAACTGTCATACGACAGTATTTGGTAAAGTGGTGGGGCAGTTACAACCACCAGAAGATAATTGATCAAGTTATGTTGGAATTTCCAGTCAAAGTTCCAACACCTGTTAAAATCCCAACACCATTACAACAAGTTCAACCAGTCAAGCAAGAAGACCCTCTTGTTCAAACTGATTCCCCCACAGTTTCAAACATCAGGCTCAATAACCCTGCTCAACGGTCATCAAGGCCATCCAAGTCAAAAACAAAATGTTCACAACTACTCATGTTGGCTCAACAGTTAATTGCCCAAGCAAGCCAGGAAGAAGAAGACAACTCTTCCGAAGGATCAACAACTGATAAAAACCCATATGGGTCTGCATTCCAAGATGCCCAGGACCCTTTTGGATGATAACACTACAGTCAACAGCTGGCCTCCTCAACGCCAGTCCCCAGTCATACCTGCTCAACAGCTGGCTCCTTGTCTACCAACTTATTAAAATCATGAATAGTAAAATCACTATTCATTTTTTACTGTTCATCCAGCTAATCAACGGTACTATTCATCCACATGCTGACACTGTTTATGTCCTGTTTACTTTTCCACCGAAAGTAGAAGGTCCAAAAGGTTCACAATGGACCCCTGATAATTGTATTACCTCTCATCCTTCATCTATAAAAGGATAGAATTGGCTCTGGTTAAGACATCCCGAATTAGACCAGGATCTAATTCTCTCTCTTCTCTCTCTCTCCCTCGCCACGGAGGTTCTCCTCCTCCCCTGTTAAACCAGTAAGTATGTTACTTGGTAATGTTCACCGATGAGTTGATCCTCTCTGATCTCTATCAATGCTAAACTGATGTATTGTTTTGATTATTACTTGCTATGGTTGGCTCAGCCACCTAATTGTTTATTTTCTGCTCATGGTCGGCCCAGCCGCCTTACTTTATTTTTTTAACTGTTATATATATATATATATATATATATATATTTTTTTTTTTAAGGTTTTGTACCTACTATAAAATCCCTCCCTGAAAAGGTGCCCCAAACTCCAATCCGAGGGGAATATGTAACGGAGCAACAAAATCGTCATCTCTACTGACAAGGAGGCAGCTAGAACCCCAAAAAAAAACCCCAGCAAAAAGACCCCGATAGGATTGCAAAAACATCACACATGCTGCTTTAAACATTGCTCATTCTAGTATTTGCAAAAGATCCATTAGAGAATAAAAACAGACAAAGGATACTAATGAGCATGCGCTATTGCGGTGCTCGATAGACAAGAGGATCGCTGGAGCTGTCCTTAATTGTCTGAGATCACTTGAGCTTAGTCCTTGCATTTTGAACATTGGTTGAGTTGTACTCCAGTTTTCTCCTACAAGTCTTATTGTGCTCGGTAATTTTCGCCTACAAGTCTTTACGCTTGGTTGGACTAGCTAGCTAGGTGACGTTTATCATCAGAATTGCCTAAAAGCCATGATCAGCTTAGATGTGAGATTCCTTATCTTGTTATTGGTTTGAACAACCAGCCACATGATGAGTTGATGACCTCCATCGTTAAATTATAGTAGTTTCCTTTAAAGCCATGATTCACTTAGACCTGGGTGGGTTCCTTAGATTAGATTTATAGGGCTCTCTTTTTTAGCTCATTTTGATAACTAGGAAGGATTCAAAGCATAGTACGGAGTACTATTTTTTTGAATCTCATCGAGAAAATTAAAATATACTGGAGTAAGAATTATGTGTATCTTATGTTAATTTTAAAACAAATTTATCCTAACAAAATGAGAACAGATCATATAAGATCAAAATTCATTTAGTCTACATAAATGTATTTCAAAACATGAAAGTGATATTTCGGGTGGTCACCTTTTTTTTAAATTTTATCATCAGTTGTTCAATCACCTAGGATCATGTTTGTTTTGAGATTTTAGGTAATGAATAGAAAGAGAGAGATGGAGAAATGAGAGTACTAATTGAGAGAAAATTTATTAAGAACCGTGCGCAGAGAGAGAATCTCAAATCCAAAATTCCAAAACGAATAAAAATAAAATGGAATCAAAACAATACTTACCTCATGGGCTGGGTGATAAATATCCTTTTAAAATTTAGCTAAATTAACAAATACTGATTTAATGACCCTAGCTAGATCAATTGTCCAACAGTTACCAGCCATCGCAGTCCAATTTGAATAATCACTACGACCCTTGCCAGATCAATTGTCCAACAGTCACCGGCTATGCAGTCCAATTTCAATTTCAATAATCACAGGCCGAGGTTGGAGGCTGCTAGCCGGAGAAAAAAATTGAATACAATGATTTAAGTAGAATTTAAATCTCCCCTTGCATACATACTAGTAGAAACGTAAACTCAATCTTATTTGATTCATGTACCTGTTTGATGTAATACTACTACTAGAAACTACAAAAGACATAAGCACTTATTTTTTGAATTAAAGGTGATGTATTGTGAAAGAATGACCCGTCTCTTAAAGCAAAAAATAAGAACTTTTGAGGAACGAGGCCTAATTGTACCAAACACTTCTACTTTCTTTGTTTATTAAGCAAAACAAGCCAAAGTTACCTGCTTATTACAAACCAAATATCAGTTACATGTACAACAAGAAAACACCAGAGCAACCAACTGAATTGTCACAGAAGATCAAAAAAAAAAAAAAAAAACCAACTGAATTGTCACAGTTGGCCCAAATCCTACTACTCCTATACTGAAATCTATGGAATCAAAGCTCAAATGTAGACCAAAGGTCAGATATTTCATCTCTTTACGCTTCCTTCAGACTACTCTCCAGCTGAAGTCCAACAATTATTTCCAATATATGATACAAGACACTAAAAGGACCTGAGAATTATTCGAGACACAAAACCCTAATCCTCCTCCTGAACGAAAACGAGAACCATCAAGGCTCTCATAAGTTACCATTTACCAATGCTGTTCACAAATCCTTGCTCTAAATAAAATGCAAACTAAAGACTTGCCACAAGAAATAGTACTAAAATGACCTTTATTTGTACCACATTTCGTTTTTCCAACTTATGAACCATCATCCTGCTACGCAGAAACACAATAGCGTGGAGTTTCACCCATAAAAGGTATAAACTAGAAGGGCTGTACTAACCCCATTAAATTTCATCAGTACGAAACCAATTACAAAGCCTTTAAAAGAAAGAAACCAAATCCAAGTGAGTGAAAGCTTGCTAATTAATTAAGAGCTGCAAGTCCTCGTAAAAATGATAGACACAGCAAATCTTGTAAATCTACTCTTTTTTCTTCTCAAATTTTCCAAAAGAGATCACAATTATCTGATTTATTCTCACATAGGCAAGAATGAATTGTGGGACAAATTGAGTCAATCCACCTGAGAAACAAAACAAAGTACACGTAAGTGTTGAATTTATATGGAATGCCATGGAGCTTTTCGAGTCATACATTGTAGGAACTTAAGAAATTGATGCAGTTGTGTTTGTGCCTGAGCATGCAAATAACATGAAGAGTGGTTAAAACAACTACTAACTTGATGCAGCCTTTCTAACACTGACAAATCTAGAGTTAAAGAAACGCAGAAACATGTAAGAGGTACTGAATAAAGCACAGAATCGGTTTTGAAGCACTATCTTTTCTTCACACCAGTAATAGTATCAGCTACTCATCATGTGGAACTCTAACATTCCCCCCGGGTTTTGATAGAAACCTCCCAGGTGTATAATATTTTGTATGAAGTATTAACCAAACTTACAATGTCCTCCATTCAGTCCACAGGCACCTCTTATCATTTTCAAGGAATCATATCACGATGTGTGAACTAATACTTGTTACGATACTTTCAAAGAAAATATTAAGATTTTGTTTCTGCTAACCAACAAGAAGATAAAAAGTGCAAGAAACGAAAAAATTCTGTAAAATCCATGCAAAATTACACAAGAAAATATGAATTTTCAAACAATCCACTCATGAAAACCGTTATCTAGTATTTAAATTGCAAATTTAGCCCTCTCCCAACAACACCCTAAGCAAGTTAGCTTGCTGAAAAGATGTAAGTTTACCTTAGACAAACACCTATTTTTCTGTTACTTTATTGCTATCCAAACTTACAGGTTCAAAATTTTCCTACAAATGTTTCATCCAAGTTAAATGCATGCAACAAAAATATTCGTCTTTACCGTTGTTTCCCTCCACTTTCTAGCATTTTCACATTTCATCTTTTTCTTCCCAATTAAACAGAACCTGGAAGAAAAGGCTGTCACCGACCAAGTCATAGTTCTTTATTTTTTCCCCCTTGTGGAACCCCCTACATTTAAATCTTGGTGCCGCCATGATCATGCACCACTATCAAGTTACTTGACGCTTCTATCTCAAGTTTACCCACTATCCAAGCTCAAATGCTCCCATCTGAACAGCAAAAGCAGCACCCAGTGTTCTAAATGGCGGCCTCGGCAGCCGCCTAGGCGCTCGATGGCAGGTCGGCGACTCGGCGCCATGCTTTCACCCTCGGCGGCTCATTCGGCGGATAGGGAGATTTGGCGGAGCTTGGTGGAACTTGGCGGCTAGACGCCCGCCTAAGGGAGATTTGGAAGAGCTAGGCCATCTTGGCGGAGCTTAATTGCCTTAAAAATATTTTAAAAATATATTTTGAAAAAAAAAATGCTGAATCACTCAACGGCAGGTCGCCGCCCAATTAGCGCCAAGCGCCAAAACACTGGCAGCACTGCAAACCCAATCGCAGTTTTGTTCGAGTTATTGAGCAAGGACAAAAGGCCATAGATACTGTTAATTGTGAAATCAATCGAATATTTATATTTCAACAAAACAAATAGGCAAACTAACTTGTTGTTTCATGTAGTTTGTACAAGTCTTGTCTCTATTTTAGTACATAAACAAATACTCCCTCCGTCCCCAATTAATTGTCCACCATGGGGAATCCAACTATTTAAGTAGACAACATTATTACACCCTAAAAACATTTATTATCCAAAAATGTCCCTCAATTAAAATCCCCTGAGTTTGAAAAAATTAGTGCAATTAAATTCAAAAACTTGGCGGCAGAATTTATGGTGAACAATTGGCTAGTGCTGATCCAAATCCTTCCAAAACTTGGCGACAAAATCTGGGTTGTTTTGTTTGAATTTGAGCATTTAATGTGAATTTTTAGGAATGTACATACTACTAGTTCAATTTTCAAAAGAAGGGCAAAAAAGGAAATTGGTAAGTTTTACCCATCCATTTTTGGAAAGTGGACAATTAATTTGGGACAACCCAAAATAGAAAGGTGGACAATTAATTAGGGACGGAGGGAGTAATTTCTTACCTAAACTCTGTATACGGGTGGCATTCCCTTAATGCCTTCTTTTAATATAATTATTTACTTAAAAAAAAAAAATCGTAACTAACTCCATTTACTCCTTTGAATCTTTGATAACTGCCTTGAATGTTGGGCAAAAAACTATGAGCTTCCTACATTTGAATATTATCCTAGAAATTGCACTACAACAAATCTGACAGTTGTGTGATCACAAATAGAAATAAAACTAAGACAATGCTTGTCTGTCCAAATTTGTTTTCTGCCAAAGCCATTATTTTCTTCTTGTCTCAGATCTCCAGAAAGTCTTATTTTTCCATCCCTTGCCCCTAAGGGGTCTTACACTAGTGATTTTAGACACCACCCACGAAAGGAAAGATATTACACATCACCTTGATAAATCGTAGCTTCAAACAACAGTAACAAAAGGGGAGCTTTGACAGTTCCACTAAATATCAGTTAGGTGTTCCATAGAAACAGAAAAGGTAACGAGGTGAGTCATGATATAAATTGCCTAGATAAGAAGGCATGCATAATATGACTTTCCCACATTGCAATTTATGACTCAAAACCTTAAAACTTAGGGACATCTTTCTTGCAGCACACAAGAAGCCCCTTGAGGTTTCACAAAATGCCAAGTGCTAACTAAGTTTTACATCTAAGGTTCTCAAACAAAATATGCAATTCTCCACAAATTTTGAATTAGCAATGGACGAAAACATCACATTCTTCTATAGAAACTTGTGAAACAAAGCACAAACAATATTCAATTCCAGTAAACTTAGGGCCTGTTTGGAACTTGAGAAAAAGAAAGGAAAAGAAAAGAAAGGAAAGGAGAGTATAGAGGAAAGTGTGGAGGAAAATTGTTCTTTGTTTTGTAACTTTCCTTCTTGTTTTCTCTCAAACCAAACAAGGAAAAATTATTCTCTTCCTTTTTCATTTTTTTTTTTCTTTTCCATAGGTTCCAAACAGACCCTTATGTGAAGCTGTATGTCATCGTCAAAGATATCGAGCATGGAGTCACAGCTCCTCCTCCATACATTTGATTAGTCAAAAGGAGTCAGAAGGTGTGGGATAAGTTTACTGGAAACACTTACACGCTGGAAGGTTTGGTCTCATTTCTTTTGTGGGGAGGAGAGAGTAGAGAACTTTTTTCCCCCTGACATTGAGCTTGCAATGGATAGGGATGCTACAATGCCTGAGTACTAGAGCAAAGAAAAACGGCATGAAATTTTCCCGATGATAATATTTTTTATGTAGAGACTAGAGAGGCGCGAGACTAGGAGTTAATTGGCTCCATGAGAGGTTCTAGGGGTTGCCACATTTGCTGTCATGGAGGAAGATTCTATGAAATGCAAGTATTTTTCGAGGCTTTGATTAGCTGGTGCTCTTCTCCATCCCCTTGGGAAGTTATTTGGGGCTCCAGTCCCACACCTCTAAATGTGGCTTTTTTTTGGGATCACAGCTCAAATTAAAATCATTACTAGTGATACCAAAAATGTGATTGTGTGATTCTACTGTCCCACACACTCGCCAAACACTATCTTGACTACACGAATATAAGTTCTTAGGCACCTTCCCTTCACCAGCGGATTTTAAAGGGTAATGAGACTGGACTCAACTTGTGCCCATATGGACCCGTTACAGCTTTGCACTTCAAGCTGCGAAGAGGGCAACCCATAATTCGTAACATAGTTATGCATTATGTATGACCATAGAGCGAAGTGACAATATACAGTAGGAGTGAATCCATGCAGAAGAGAAAGGGTTGCACAGGGTCAGTGTATACAAAGTCATCATGGCTCTAAGTGCAGCTGAAGAATCTTTTAAAAAGCAAAAGTCCAGGGTTGCTTGGCTGGCCCTTGGTGATCAGAACACTTAGTTTTTTCATCATAAGGTTTCTTGTAACAGAATGAGGAATAAGATCTTAAGCTTGATCAATGGAGATGGGGTTAGGTTGGATAAGCCAGAGGAGGTTCAACAGGAAATTATTCAATTCTATAAAGGCTTGATAGGTACTAAATTTCAACATAGAACAGATGCTACAACTTGTTTACAGCAGATTATTAGGAGGAAAGTTCCTGACTCTATGCAAAGGGACCTCGTTAAACCTGTTACAGTGGAGGAAATCAGGGGTGCTCTCAAGTCCAAAAGGGGGATAAAGCTCCAGGCCCGGATGGCTTCTGCTCTAGTTTTTTCCAGAATAATTGGGACATTGTGGGGCAAGATTTGATTGATGTTGTTCTTCTTTTCTTTGAGAAGGGCTATATTATTAAGGAATGGAACTCTACTGCCCTTACTCTGGTTCCAAAGACTTCAAACCCCACTTCTATTAAGGAGTATCGACCCATTGCTTGCTGCAATGTGGTTTATAAGGTTGTTACTAAGGTGTTAGCTAATCGAATGCAACAAGCTCTACCAATTGCAGTGAGTCAATCCCAATCAGCTTCTATTAAAGGTAGAAGTATTGTTGATAATGTGTTGCTTATGCACGAGCTTATCAGGAACTATCATAGAGGTGATGGATCTCCTAGCTGTGCTATCAAAGTTGATATCATGAAGGCCTATGATTCTGTGGATTGGGATTTCTTGCTGGATACAATGAAAGCTATGGAGTTTCCTGCCATTTTTGTGGGTTGGGTAAAGGAATGTATTACAACTCCTAAATTCTCTATTATGATTAATGGAGGGGCTTGAAGGGTACTTTCCAGGAGTTAGAGGTCTTAGGCAAGGGGATCCTACCTCTCCTTACCTTTTCCTCTTAGTTATGGAAGCTTTCTATTCCTTGTTACAATGGAATATAGAAGCTGGGGAGTTCAAGTACCATCCAAAATGCCAGGCTCAAGCAATTTCACATGTTGTGTTTGCAGATGATCTTTTTATCTTGAGTAGTGCTCATGAGAAATCCTTGCATATTATTTTACAGACTTTGAAGGATTTTCATGGGTTTTCTGGAATGCAGCCCAACTTGCTCAAGAGTGCAATCTATTTTGCTAGTGTCCCTAGTACAACACAGCAAGAGCTGTCTCAGTTATTGGGCATTCCTGTGGGGCAACTTCCAGTGTAGTATTTGGGGGTTCCCCTAATAAGTACTAAATTACCTTCATCTGACTGTGCTGTCTTGAAAGAGCGGATTTTGGCAAAAATTCATAGTTGGACCCACAAATTTCTTTCGTATGGAGGAAGGGCCCAACTAGTTCAATCAGTTCTCTTTAATATCCAGAGTTACTGGAGCGCTACCTTTATTTTGCCTCGGAAAATTATCAAGGAGATTGAGAGTTTGCTTTGTGCTTGCTTATGGTCTGGAGCAGATTTAAAGCATACTGGTGCTAAGGTTAGCTGGGCCAACATTTGTGTCCCAAAGATTGAGGGAGGCTTGGGTTTTAGATTCATTAAAGAGTGGAACAAAGCTGTCAACATGAAGCATCTTTGGGCTATCAGTCAAAAAGCTGATACATTATGGGTTAAATGGGTTTATGTTTATATCTTGAGAGGCCAAAGTTTGTGGGGGGTTCAGATTCCTTGTGAAGCGTCTTGGGTGATTAGGAAATTGCTGAAGCTGAGGGATACTTGCCAAGAGTGGATTAGGTATGTCATTGGTAATGGTACAGACACTTTCTCATGGACAGATTATTGGCATCCTATTGGGGCTTTATACAAGAGATTTGGAGAGACTGTGGTGGCTCATAGGGGAAGAGCATTACAAGCCAAGGTCTCTTCTATCATTGATGAGGGTGTTTGGAAGTGGCCTAGGCAACGTAACAGAGCTATTATGGAAATTAGGAGGGAAACTCCTGATGGGTTTCTGCCATCTCCATCTGCTAGGGGCACGGTTATATGGACTCTGACTGCAGATGGTAAATACTCTGCCAAATCTGCTTGGGAGGCGTGTAGGCTCCGAAATCCCATTCAACCCTGGCATGCTATTGTGTGGTTTGCTTATGGAGTTCCTAGGTGGAGCTTTATTGAGTGGCTGACTGTTTTGGGGAGATTGCCTTGTCCAGATAGGTTGGTGAGTTGGGAGATGGTGGTGTCTTCTCAGTGTGTCCTATGTTCGTCTGGCATGGAGTCTCACGCTCATCTATTTTTTTACTGCCATTTTTCTTCCTCAATTTGGCAACAAATACTATCTAGAAATGGTATTACTCGATCTATATTGCCCCTGTCACAGAAATTGGAGTGGGCAGTCTAGAACAGAAAAGGAAAAGGGCTCTGGAATTCTCTCTATAAGCTCTCTTTGGCAGCCTTCATTTATCATATTTGGGGGGAGCGGAACCTGAGAATTTTTCAAGGCAGATCTAAAGATGTGGCTGCAATTTCTCTGACCATTTTTAATTCAATTCGAGCTAAGGCTAACTCTTGGGCAACGGTGAAGTTCTCGGCCCAGAACCGAGGTCTTTGTGATGCTTGGCTCCTTGACTCTAGAATTTTTGTTGTTAACAATTGTTGCTAGGATGTTGTTTTCCTGTTTTGAGTTGGTTTTTTGCCTACTGTTGAGGCTTTTGATGTATAGGTTTCCAGGGGGATGCCCCTGCTGCTTTGTGTAGCTTTTTTGCTCCGTTTGTTGGTATAAAATTTTCACTTACCAAAAAAAAAGACATCATGGGTATCTTACATCAGTAAGCACAAGAATGAATTTGTGAACCATCGTCTTAATCATTGTCGAGCAGGGAGAAAACTTTGGACTTCAATTTTGTCTTGTTTGGGGTGTAGTGAGACTTTCTTTCAAGGGGTAAGCATCTTCTAAATCGTGTGAGGACTAAAGTGGAGAAACAAAATTAGAAAAATGTGGCTTTTGATCCCTTTATACACAATTTAAGATCATTTGATGGAATAGAAGTACACCATCAGATAGACTAAAAACAACCAACGAATGCTTTGGTTGTAGACTTTGAAGTTTGTCTTATTAACATTTCTCTATACTAAGTCTTGAATTTTGAAAAGCTTTTTGATGCATGAATGCATTTTTATGCTCTCTTTTCTCCATGCGCTTTTATGGGGGTGAGACTCCCTTTATGGCACCTTTTATGAAGCTCGAAAAAAGATGCACAAGTCATTTCAACAAGACATATTTTCCAAACAGACTGCAATCACCTGTACACAGTACCGAAAGGTAGGAATCACAAGAAATACATCGAAAAGCTTCAAAAACCTTCAGACTCTATTAAGACCTGTTTTTAATCCTTGTAATTTGGAATAATCATTTCCCTTTGTGTTACGGACGTTTGAGTATTTGTGGATTCCGCTAGGCATACCCTTCTTCACCCCTGTACAATTAACTTCATGAAGCATTGATGTATTAACCTTAACAATTCAACATTTCCAACTTTCTAGGAAGTATTGCTTCAAATATTTTTGTTTAAGAGGCTTCCATGCGATTCCCCTTCCAAACATCTCTCTTGCTACTTGTTCCTGCTTAGAAGGGCAACTCAAGTAGGAAACCAATTGTTATTTTGGGTCCTTTGAGCAAAAAGGTAAATCTCTCTTCCACACTAGGTTACCATCAGCAAAACCCTTGCTTCTAATCTTTTCACACTAGTTCTCATTCCAATGTAGCTTCGTTTTTTTGTGGTGCAACCCAGGTTTATCCTCAACATTGGTACTTCGAACAATTTAATTCAAAGAAAATACTTGACTGCAACTTGGAATAGATTTGTAAACAGGAGGGTGACCGTTCATCGACAAGTGGCAAGAGATATTTATACTTTGGTTTTGTCTTGGTTTGGGCTGCAGTGGGGTTCCTCAGTAGGAGCGATGAGCTTCTTCAAAGTTCACCAAGTTTAGAGAGAGGGAAAGCAGGAACAAGTTGTGGCTTCTGCTTATGCATTATCTGAATCATTTGGCAGAGCAGAACAAGGGGTAGTTTAAGGTCATAGATATTCCATCGTACAGAAGTACAAAAGGATGTTCGTCAGGGTTTTCTATAAGAATGACTTCAAAGTGCAGTAAGAAGCCCTGCTTTTGACCATATATCAGAGCTATATAAACGTTCTGTAACGCATTATGTGGATTATTCGGTTGAGCAAAACACAAATGTTCCACTACACAGATTGTAAGGTTTTTGAATGGTCGGAAGGGGAATTATCACCGTGCTTCTAACCGTTCCATGTGTATTGTGTATGCAAGCTGGACTAAACATAAGATTTGGTCCCCAGTTTATAGGTGCTTATACATTTTTCCCTTATTGCATCAAACATATACTACTACTATACAAATGACAATAACAGAACAGAACAGCAAAGAAACGGACATTCTATAACAAGCATGGAAAATGCTGAAACCACACTTACCAATTCATGGTTCATCAATCAGACCTCTTGTAAGACACGTGCTTCCTTGCAGCCCTCGCGTTCTCGTACTCAAACTTCAACACATTGGGTATATGCGATGTATCCTTGATGTAAAACAACCTCCCAAACGCGCTCTCTTCGATCGCAGGAAAGTAAGTCCTCAGCACCGAATTCACCACCCAAAACCACGCGGCCCCGACCACGAGCCCGAGCCCGGCCCCGGCGAACACCTGCGCAACCGTGTGGTACCCCAAGTAAACCCTAGAATACATGGTCAACAGAGCCAGCGGCCAGACCACCAAGCCCGCCACCGCCATCTGGTTCCTCCCGAGGACTCCGATTCTGTAATCAGGGGCGGCTCCTGGATTTTAGTTCAGCGGTGAAAGAAATATATAAAAGAATTTATATGTAACCCACTACATCAAAATTAACATATTTATTTTGGTCGAAAAGTTTATCAGGCTGATTTGTTGTATTTTGTTGAGCTATATTATCTACTTGATCCCAAAGTTAAGTGAACTTTCTCGTTCTTTGACTTCATACGACTGATCCAGCAGACAATATTGAAGAAACTTCAAATTAAACCTAAAAAAAATCCAAACCTTGCCTGAAATAGGTGAGGAGGGTGAAGTAGGTGGCGAAGAAGAACATGTACTGGGAGTGGCTGGAGGGCCAGCCGTGGGAGTCGCAGGTCTCGAGGATGGAGCAGATTTCGAGGGGGCGGGCCTGTTGGACGGATTGTTTTATGAATTCGTTGATGAGTTGGGAGAAGACGAGGCCGAGGGCGAAGAACATGGGTTGGAGCTCGCGGCGGAAGATGAAGTGGGCGGTGAAGCCGCCGAGGGAGATGAAGACGGGGACGAGGGAGATCCAGGCGAGGAAGTGGCCGAGCTGGTCGCCCTTTGGATAGCGGACGTGGGTTAGGGTTACGGCCTTGAGGGGAGGGTTTGACATTTTGAGAGAGAGAGAGATGAATTGATGAGTTGGTGTGTGAGTGAGATAGAGAGTTGTTTGTTGCAGGAGGGATGAGAGAGAGAGAGAGTTTTGACGACGAAATTGGGAAGGGAAGACTAGGAGTGGGAGGTTTGATATAGAAGAGAATGAAAAACACGTGGTCCAATAAGATTTCGGAAAGGATAAAAAAAACAAAAGTGATTTCGGAAGAGAAATGATATTGGCACCCTAAAAATTAATACAAACACTCTAAAATCAGTGTAACTAGTATAACTCCAAAGCCTTTTTTCTTTGTATTTTGGATTGTCTGCAATAATTTTTGGAGTGCCAATATCATTTCCCTTTCGGAAAGGATAAAAAAACAAAAAGATTTCGAAAGAAAACGGGACGAGGCCTAAGCTGTTTGGACAAATAAGCCACTGTAGCTTATTTTTTGTCCTTATTCAAATTTTTTTCGCATTTTGTGGCTTATTGTCAATTTTTTGGGGATTATTGCTTCGTTATGACGAGAGAAATCGGAAAAGTAAAAAATTTTGATCGAAATCCATTTTTTTTGGAATTTCGACGAAATTTGGCGGGAAAGCCACGTTTTCGTCTTTTTGTGCAAAAATTTGGATTTCGACTCAAATTTTTTACTTTTTAGATTCCTCTCGTCATAACGAAGCAATAATCCCCAAAAAATTGACAATAAGCCACAAAATGCGAAAAAAATTTAAATAAGAACAAAAAATAAGCCAAAGTGGCTTATTTGGGCAAACAGCTAATAACTACTGTGCCTCCTACTCTCCCTCCTCATTTGGGAGACTCAACGGACCGAGATCATCTCCCCGATTCCAATCTGGACAGGGGGCCCATCTCATCTCTTTTAGCTGTAGATCTTGCAAATCAATAGTTGAGATGTATCAAGCATTTTTTGTTTCAAAACGACGTCATTTTTGCTCGGCACGTCTCAATTGTTGATTTACGAGATCAACGATCGAAACGTATGGGACAGGCCCCTATCCGGATTGGGGTCGGATAGAGCATCTCGGTCCGACCTCAACGGCTCAACCAAAGCCTAATATAGAGCCCGTTCCAAAAATCTTCTTAAAAAATAAGTTGCTTATTTCACATTTTCAAACAAAAAAATAATGTAAATGAAAAATATTTTTTTTGCACCGTTTAAAAGATGTCAATGAGATCTATTAAACAAAATCCATATAAGGAAAATTATTTGCATAAGCACGTGAATTTTGAGTTTAAAATTGCTTTCTTACAAAATAAATACTTATTTTGAGTTCGGGAATGGGACATCCGTCCCATTTTTTTGGTACTTTTTTGATATTCGTGTCATTCTTAAAATATTTTTAATCTTCCAGTGTAAATCTAAAAATATATATAATATGGATTTTGTTTCATAATTCTTGATTAAATCTATAATATAAATTGGGAGACATAAGAGTTTAAAAAATGGCACAAATATAAAAAAAAAATGCGACGGAAGGAGTACACATGAGAAAATCTTTTTAACAGCGGAGCTGTGAACAAGTTCTTTACAGTAAGTGTTCTGGACGGTCTGAATTTTAATGAAGGAAAAGTTTCAACTCTTTCCCGAATATGTTTCATTAACATCCGGATTATCCAGAACAATTTTGGACATTCACAATTTGCTCCATAAATAACTATTAATGACGGATCCGCGAATAAGTTCCTCTTAATACAAAAATGCTACACGTACAACCATCGGAGCACAAAAAGAGACACAATCGCTGATGTCATGTTGAAGTCATCCAAAACGACGTCGTTTCGAATTATAAAAAAATAAAAAACAAACCCAGCACCAGATCGTTTTTCCCCTTCTCCTTCCTATCCCCTCCACTTCACGATCAAAAATTCAGATGAGAGAAGAGAAATTCAATAGAGGGGCTCCCACCACCACCACCAGCGAGCACCACAACCCAACCCCAGCACTCCCTCACCGCCGAGAACCACCACCACCACCGACTTCTGGGCATTCCGAATGCTGTTGCCCCCACAATAAAGGTCTCTCTCTCTCTCTCCTTGTTTCAACTAGTACCTTTAATTGAGTTGTGGGAAAAAAAATCCTAAATTGAGTTGCTAGAAAAAAATTTCAAATTCAAAAATTAGGGTTTTATCAAAATTGTAAGAGACAAGGTGCAGGATACGGTTACTTTCATGTCTAAGAACGGTGCAGCACCAGAACCTAATTCATTTAGTCCACTGGTGTGGAGCAACTCTGGAAACCAAGTGAGGAGCCTAAGCTTATGCTTGGACACATTGAGATTGAAAAGTTATGCTTTGCGAGATTGAAAGAATTTTGAGTCTTGTTTGAGTGGTTTGTGTAATTTTTCTTTAGTGCCTATGTAGCAAATATAAGCTGAAAATAACTCTGAAGAATTAGAGATGAAAACAGAAAGGGAGAGGAAGAAGTTACTCTTGAAATCAGAATCTAAATTCAGTGTGCTAAGCGATACCTAATATATTAGAATTAGGCACATCATATTGGATAACTTTGCAGTTTGTGTTTATGCGATGGAAATTGAATATGGTTTTCAGCCCCTTTGTGTTTTTTTTTGGGATTATAAATGCTTCCACTTCTTATTGCTCTAAAAGCTTAGGTCATCCAAATTCTTTGGTATTTCCTAAGTTGTGATTTGCTTAACCTCAATTTGAAAGGGTCGATATCTCTACACATGTGAGTCGATGTTCCAAAACTGTGGTCTAATGGTCAGCCAATGAGATTCATTTACTTGTCTAAATTATTTATTCATCATCGAGTCCATCTCAAGACGACATATAATTGTTGTGGAAAACATGTATCGGTCGATTCTGTAGTATTGGTTCGATAATGCAACATAAGCACTGTGCATCAGTAATTTCATAACAATAAAGCATATGTTAGTGACTTAACAACTATTCATGGTGCAGAGTTCACAATAGAGAACCAGGAGGATGTTATAAACAAAGCTTTCTTGGCTATGGAAGACAAGTTCCTCTCTGTAGTCTGTAGTAAAGAATCAATGGCTTAGTACACCACAAGAGATTGAAGCTATTCAAGTGGTGGACTGTTGTACAATGCAAATGTAGGAGATTCTCGTGCGGTGCTGGGGAGGCTCGAAAGGCAGTGAAAGAGATTGAAGCTATTCAAGTGAATTAAAGGCCAAGAAAAATGATTAATTTGTTGTAATTGAAAATATCAAGTTGTAATTTGTTGGAATATCAAGTTTTAGTTTTCCGAAACGTAATTTTGATTGTAGCCTATTTGTGTGACTATGTGGTTTTATGATTTTTGTTGTGAAAGGATAATTTGGCAATGAATTTTGGTTATGAATATGGCTTGTGAATGGTGATTTAGAATAAAAAATGTCCGCGGATCGAAAAAAAAAAAATGAAAAATGTCAGGCGTGGGCTTGTACATAACCTGATATTATTCCTGTTATTGTTATCGTTGTACTAACTGAGACGCGATACATCGGACGCAACCAAAAGCAGAGTAGATTCTGCCAATATTTTTCTAGAACCTACCTTTGTGATTTGTTATCGTTGTACTAACTGAGACTCGATACATCGGACGGAACCAAAAGCAGGGTAGATTCTGCCAAAATTTTTCTAGAACCTACCTTTGTGATTTGTTTTGACATTCTACTAGGTTTATGTCCATTTCCAATAATAAAAAAAGAATAACCCATCATCAACAACAACTAAAGTGACACAATTTTATGAACAAAAGTAAAATGTATCTCATCATGTGGGCATAGGCCCCGAAAATCGATCGCGATTAAGTGGGTGCACCTAGGGATGGCAATCTCGACCGAACTGATGGATACTCGAACCATAACTGCTTTTTTTCCCTGAACCATAATCGAAAAAATTCTCTGTTGGTGCGGATATGGTGGAGATTGAAAGATAACTGAACGGGTTCGGTTCGATTTCGATTGAGTTGATAACCGAACCGTTCCCCGAACCGAACCGAAATAGGTTATTTACAAAAATACCTTTTTATGTACACACACACACACTTATACCACTTACGGTTTTCATTTCCCCACTCGGCCACTCCTCTCCAGACTGCACATCAGTTATACCTAGAGCACTAGAGCGGCGACTACTATTCACTATGTGAGATCTCTTTCTCTCGATCTCTCTTAGTCTCTCTCTCGATTTGGACTCTCTAATCTCTATTGCACACTCTCATCGTCTCTGTAACTCTATTTTTGTAGGCTACAACTATCGATTGAGGCATTGAGCGATCGTGAGATCTCTCTCTCTCTCTCTCTCTCTCGATCTTGTCTTTCATCTCTCAGTTTTTGTAGGCAATCAATTGCAGCAGTCCGGCGAGTCCGCACTCCGCAGTCAACATTCTTTGGGGCCCATTTGAATCAGTTGACTGTTATTGTCTCTGGTTTCTCTCTCTCTCTCTCCCTCCCTCTCTCTTAAGTGCTCGAAAATATAATCTGCTTGAGATCTATGTGCTTGAATTTGTTGCATGTGTCTGAATATGTAATCTGTTGAATATTGACTGTCATAAACGTGTAGATAAATGTGCTAAAAAATTTAGCTTGAATCTGCTGAAAGATAATTGTAGCTTGAATCATGTCTAAATCTGCTGGTGTTTTCTTAGGACTAGATTAATTATGTTTGAATCACTTGTCGGTTTGAGTGCTCAATCAACAAATCCGATTGATGGTTTTGGACCATCACAACCAAGTGGTAGCACCGCACCATCATCATCCCCTCTCGATAACCATGTAAGTGACAATCCTATTCATCCAAGTGACAATCTTATTGATGAAGTTGAAATTTTATCAGACAAATCTGACACAAATCTTATTGATGAAATTGAAATTTTATCAGACAAATCCAACGATGGTGGAAAAAGGTTAAGGAGTCCTTATTGGGCTCACTATAATAGGGTGAAAATTGGCGAGGTTTACAAGGTCATTTACAAGTATTGTGGAGCAAAAATTTCTGGAGAAACAAGGAATGAGACTTAGAACACTATTTTTGGAAACACCAAAAGAAGGATAACATGAGGCAAAAAGTTCTAACAAACAATTTCCTGAACAAAAACAGTCTTCCGCTACTAACTTCATATAGTTTTGATCATAAGATGGCACGAAAGGAACTTGCAAGTGCCATAATCATGCATGAGTATCCTCTTTTAATTGTGGACCATGTTGGATTTTGGAGGTATTCTGTAGAGACCCGTAAAATTTTAATTATTGAAATTATTGTTGAAATGCCTAAATTGAGAAAGTATGGTTTATTTGTGATTAATTGGATTGGGGATAGAAGTGCAATGATAGAGATTAGAGGGGGTGAGAGTGTAATATACTTGTGTGTCTTGGTGACCCCTCTCTTGGGCAATGAATGGGGCTATTTATAGAGGATGGAGGGGTATAAGAGAGGAGTAACCAGCCAAGTAATGGCAGGTTTGGCTTGACAACCAAGTCTTCTCTTTCAAGAAAGGTTGATGGGAGCTATGTGAGAGAGAGGGGACATCCACCTGTTTGAGGATCACCCCTCAAGCAAATAAGGAGGGCAAAGAAGCTCCAAAAGTCCTATGATCATGGCAAATACAGGCTGAAAAAAGATGATGGGACGGGGGGACATCCCCTGTCTGAGGATCACCTTATAATAGTAATTCTAAGGTATTAATAAGCTGTTAAGATCTATCATCATCAACTTCCAAAAAGTTTTATTTCTATCACCTTTTTCAACCTTCTCTTTCCATCAACTTTCAATATTAGCTTAACGGTTGAAGCAAAGGCAAATAACACATATTCTGTCTTCCCTAAATATAATGTAACATATTACAATTATTTTTATAACTTGAAGTGAGCTCAAACATAAAATCCGTAACTTAATTTTGAGGTTAATTGATGATTAACCCTATTGATATTATTATTAGACTCGATAACTGATTGATATTATTTTCTAATATTATTATATCCGATATGACATTTTATTTAATATTATCACAAATTCTTATTATTTTGATATTATTATAGTATTATTCATTTATATCACTTTGATATTTGACCTTGAAAATATGAATTTAATATATTGTTGTTATTATTATATAATTACATTCAATTTATATAGCTATCTTAAAAACATGTTCAATGTCTTATTAGAAGAAAAATAAGCTCAATAGAAGAAACCCAGACAAATTTTTAGTTTTCAGACAGGCTAGTTTTCTGAAAAAAAAAAAAACAAATATTGCTCGTCTCCCCCCACCTACTCTTTCTGACAAACACTCCCCCACCCCACACCTATTCTCTTTGGAATTTGGAACAATAATGATACACCACCACTCTCCACCCATCGGCTGCCACGTGGCAGTGGGCACCACAGTTTAAAAAAACTAGACGTTTATTTTCTCTCCCCACTTTCTTCTTCTTCCTCTGCCACATGGCAATGTGATATGCCTTCTGGTTTTTTTTTTTTTTTTTGGCTATTCACAAATATTTGGAACTTTACTACATGAAAGTTTAACAGTTTGTGGATCGAGGAAAAATACCTTTTTGCATAACCAGTGAAAAAATTAGAGTGTTCATTTTTATGATGGATAATTTGGGTTTCACAAAGTGATGTCATAATCCAGGAAGGATTAACTTTATGTAATGACATAAAATTGCATAACCAGTTGAAAAACAACATTTGACTGGTAAACAAGAATTAGGCCAATTTTGTGATCAATTTGGATATAATATGACTAAATATCTGAAAACTTACACAAAAAAGAGTATTAATAAAACTACAAAAAAGTATTCCAAAAGGAGACCTTATAAAAAGAAGAATAAGACTGAGCAATCCAGCTCAAAAGAATCTACATCTTCTAATAAGAAGCATAATAGTAAATTGGAATATTTAAATATCCATCCCCTTTTTTCATGTTATGTAAGAATTCATCCCCCCCTTTTTTCATGCTTATGATTTCATCCTTGCAATATGTAAATTACCTTTATTACCCTTTATTCTATTTTATTAGATAGATTCTATTTTATACTGTATATGGAATATACATATTGGAGAAGGGGGGGGATGAAGACAGAGAGAGAGGGGACAGATGAAATCCCTACTGTTACGGCTCAATTTCGTTTCAAAAAAATACAACGATTGATCAGGGGGATGGAAGAGATCCCTATTTTCAAACTTTCAAACTTCCCACAAATCCCTCTAATTGCTCGGTTCCTTTATTTTCGGATGACAGAGGACGGTTTTCATCCCTATTTAACTCCCACGTCTGTTCCTTTTTCATCCTCGTCCTTCTTCATCCTCATCCTTGTCCTTCTTCATCATCGTCCTTCTTCATCATCAACAAGGTACGCTCATGGCTTTTACTGTTATTTCCATCTCTTGGTATTTCATATGCACCAGCACCATGTAAATCTAGTTCAAGTCATGGCATATTGTTCCAATCGTGTATATTTGGTGTAGGATTAGCAGATACCCTTTATTTAAGTTTTTTCATGGTTAATTACTAACATCATTTACCATGAAACAGGATTGTTTGTTTGTTCGTCCCATCTAATGCTAAATCAATTGCACCGTCACCATGAATCGTGAACAAAATTACTGCCATATTGTTCCAATCGTGTAAAAGATTACATTATTGTTTCTTTGGTGTAAAGGTTTGAGTATGATAGGTTTACTCCATGTAAAGGTTTGAGTATGACAAGTTTTTATTTTATTTTATATGGTAATTTAGCCATGTTGTCAACTTACCATGATATCTTCTTTAAAGGCTTAGCAGACTACGTCGGTTTAACATTTTTCAGGGTTTGGGTACCACAGGTTTACTCCATGTAAACGTTTGAGAATGACAAGGTTTTTATTTTTTATGGTAATTTAACCATGTTGTCAACTTACCATGATATCTTCCTTCGAGATTAGATTATTGCATGTTTGGTGTAGGCTTAGCAGGCTCCCTTGGTTTAACATTTTTCAAAGTTAACTATTAACATCATTACCATGAAATGAGTTTATCTATTTTTCCCATTCTAACACTATGTACAGATGTGGTCTAACTGGCAAGTTTGCAGCCATTCGAATGAATCGAGGACATGATTTCAGCACTGTCATCCATAAAATGTGTCCGGTGGTCCAATCTTGACCCGGATTCTGTCATTCTGAACTATTCTCTCAAGGATACAGAACATATAATATTGGACAACGACGACGACTTGACAACCATGTTCCAAAATGCTGAGCTTGTTGGTATCGATGATATTATGATCACAGTCAGAGATGGTGCAAAGTTTTTCACGGATGAGGCCGTTCAAGTTACCCCAACTGCAAAATATGATACCAGTAAGGGCAAGCAGACCATGATTGTTGACTATGACGACGTCATTCCGTTGTTCTGTTCCCACAAAAAGTTAAGTTGCTATCTTTCGATTGGTCGGATGGTATTACAGCAGTTGGTCAAAGGTTTGAGGGTGGCGCTTCGGATTTCAAGAACGTGTTGCGGAAGTTTGCTATCGAGCGGGGTTTCAAATATACTTTGTCAAAAAATGACAAGGTTCGTGTTACCGCCCATTGCAAATATCGAACGGTTAAAAAATGCATGTGGCATGTGCATGCCAGAATAATGCCGGGGAATGAGTATTTCCATATCTCCAGCATGGACCTAGCTCACACATGTGGTTTTGCCGTACGGACGCTTACTAACCGGCATGCGACCACGGAGTTGGTTGCTGACTTAGTTGGCGATGATGTTCGGGGCAAACATCAAACAAGGCCTGTTGATGTTGTCAAAGGAATTAAAAGAGATTATGGACCAAATATCTCGTACCATCAGGCATGGTGGGGAATTGAGAAGGCCAGGGGTCTCGTGTTCGGTGACTATGTGAAATCTTTCTCTTGTTTGAAATGGTATGTTGGCACAGCCAAAAGCACGAACCCGGGCAGCCACATCGAATTGGAAAGTGACGAGGAAACTAAGTGGTTTAAGAGGTTGTTTGTTGCTTTCGGTGCATGTGTGCAAGGATTCAATCATTGCAGCCCACTAATTTTCCTTGACGCGGCCCATCTTAAAGGGAGGTATAGGGGGACAATAATGGCAGCCACCGGGAAGAACGACAACCAAGGTATATAACATTAAAATATGCGATTAATTTAGTGTAACATGTCGTATTCAACTGTAACATGGTGGATTTTACTCTTGGAATGTTGTGGTTAATGTAGTTATCATGTGCCGTTTTGGTGATATATTGCAGGAATTTTTCCAATCTGTTTTGCAATTGTTGATGGTGAAACTTACGAAAATTGGCGTTGGTTTTTGGAGCATTTACGATCAATTCTTGCGCTTGGCAGGGATATCACCTTCATATCGGACCGTCATACGGGGTTGCTTATGGCTAGGCGGGACATATTTCCAGAGTCCGGTCATGGATATTGTCTTCTACACTTGAAGAGGAATTTGAGAGATCATTTGAAAGGGACAACCAGAGCGTATAGAGAGAGGGTGGTGAGTGAGTTTGTTCGATGTGCATATGCTCCTACACGGGAGATTTTCCACCAAAACATGACTAAGCTTTTGAGTCGTGATGATGGTAAGGTGGAAGAATTCCTAACAAATTTACGCTATGAAAATTGGAGCAACGCATTTTTCCGAGGTCAACGGTACGGCGAAATGACATCCAATGTTGCCGAATCATTCAATGCGTGGATTGAGGCTGAGAGGCACCTTCCGATCACAATTCTTGTTGATGAGTTAAGAAAGAAGATCATGAACCTAATGTCAAAGACGAGAGAAGAAGCAAGCAAATGGGGGTGCCAATTTTGCCCAGAAATGGACAAGAGGATAAGGGCATCGTTCAATGAGTCGAGGACATGGGTAGTTAGCGCAGCCGGTGATGGTGTCTATGAGGTGCACTCATTTCCTAACGTAACAGTTGACATTATTAGGCGCATTTGCTCATGCCAGAAATGGCAACTTAATGGGTTTCCATGTGCCCACGCTATTATCGTGCTTTCTTCGAGTGAGAAGGATATGACCGAGTATGTTGACCCCTACTACTTTACACAAACATTCCGTGCCTCTTACTCCACCTTGATCCACCCAATACCAACTGTGTGGATGCCCGATCGTCCGGTTGATGAGGATTTTCTCCTTCCTCCACTTTGCAAGAAGCCACCCGGCCGACCCAAGAATAAGCGAATTCCGTCAAGGGGGGAGAACATAACTTTTATTAGATGTGGGAGGTGTGGCAAGGTGGGGAAACACAATCGCCAAACATGCAAAGATGCTATGTAGCTTTGGCCCAAAGTGTTGCGAAGGAACTCGGGAACTCTAAATAAGTGCCCTTGGCAAGAAACTAGGACAAATTTTTTAAAGTTAATAAATAATACGTGCGGTTACCTCGCATATTTAGGTTCTCATTTATTCGTAGGAAGCAAGTTTGTTTTTTATGTTGTGGTTTCATGTTCCACCTTATGCAGCAAGACTTTGTTTTGGGAGTTTCCTTGTTAACGTCAAAGGTGCAGATTTATTTGGCTTCATACGATTGTTCATGATTCTGAACTGACACTGTTTTCATGGTAATAAACCATGTTTACTTGGAATAAGATCAACGAAGAAATTTTTGATCAACTGGTCAACTGATCATGTCATGTCTCTTTAGAAAATGTTGCGAATCTAAATTCAGTGAACTGATACTGCTTTCATGGTAATAAAATCATGTTACGTGACAAAATAACACCGAAGAATATGACCAGGAAAAGAATAAGATATTTGGGAACAACTTATCAGTCCGAATTCGATTTGCAATTATGGTCAACTTATCATGGAATGTCTCATGAAATAAGGTGGCGAATCTCATTTCACTGAATGTTTTCAAAATTTTTTGTTTTAAACTGGACATGATACAATATAGCTGGAACTATTGGAACAAAAGTTTTGGCTATCTTACACGACAGGTTTGATGAATTCAAGTTGGCCAATTCCTTTTTCCTTGTTGGGGATCAATATAACATGACCATTATATTCCGCAAAGGAAATGGCCAAAGTCTTGTTTATCATGAACCGTTCAACATTATCTAACCTTGCAGAATATTATCAACAAACCATGAAAATTTGGCCAACTTTTCCATGATTCAAAAATTATCTACAGGCAAACATAATCCATAATAGTGAACCAAATTCCCAAATCCACCTGTATCATGTTCGACCTTGTAAGAAGGGACATTATTTACGATAATTATAATTCCATGTCTTTGCAATTCCTATCATACGTAAAACTGAAAAACAATCTATACACTGAGAAACTACAAATACAGAGTAGTGGATTAAAATTCTATTTCCACTTCCAAGGTAGCAACCATAAATAACACCAAAGTAATAGGTGAACCAAATTTCCTAAACCATCTGGACATGTTATACCAATTGCAAATCATCCATCCAAAAGTTAATTCACAATCATGCTTGGTGCATGCAAAAATTGAAAATATCATCCACAAAACAAACACTAGACATCCAATTATCCCAAAAAAGGGTTCCGTAAACAACTACCAGCATCCTACGTTCAAAAAGTTAGCAAAGACGATGTCAGAAATACCATCTACTACCGGATCAAAAAAAAAAAAAAATACCATCTACTACCATCCTAACTCCACAAAAGGTCCGCACCACCTAGGAATGTTTTAACTATTTCAGACCGGATTTTCTGGCATGCTGGTTTCCTTAGGATCGACGCGATTTCTTCGTTTCGATAGTATTGCCGAATGATGTAACACACAATAACACCGCAATCGAGGCTGGAACCAAAAAATAAAAGTAACATGATAAGTTGACCATATTACATTGAGTGTTCTCAGGCATAGTTTGCCATGTAGATTAGTGGAGTGAACAGCTCACCTACTATCTTCCTGTTGGGGACAGTCTTGGACTGTCACTATGGGTTCGCAATCCTGTGTGGTTAGCAATCCATCTCTAGTGCTTTTTCAATAACTTTCCACTTGATTTTTCTAACACAAAACCATCGTGAATAGTTGGTGAATATAACATGATAAGTTGACCATATATTTGCATGTTATGATTTTGCTAAATTACTCACGTATTAACCAACACCATATTATGACATACAAATCATGGAAATTTTTTTTACCAGTTGTTCTGCTGCCTTACAATGGGCATCAACCCCAGTTCTCTCTGTCATAGAATTGTAAAACTTCCAACTGCCTTCTTCATTGTCGAGGACAAGTAATGTCCAATGATAACGAAAGTGGATTGGAAACATCAGGTATCGGTAAGAAGCCGTTTGTGGCATCATTCTTTCAAGTATTTTTTTGCGTTCTATGGGACACTTACACCCTAGCATTGTATGCAGCCGACATTAACGTAAGATAAACACAGGATGAATGTGATCTAAAAGTGCATAATGTTTCAAATGAATACTCAGCCAGGTCGCATCTTACCAAGAAACTGCACAAGAATACATAAACAGTCCTGTTCGTCAATTGTGTGCAATCACCCTGCATCTGATCAGCCACACTAGTACACTACCTTGCTCAGTTGATAGAATCTCAACGTACGCATCAATAACCTATGTAGCCATATGGCATTTGAATCTTATCCTAATATGTCATGACAAACAAAAACTAAAGAATCGTTTACCGACGAATTTAAATGGTGAATTCTATGATAATAATTAATGGATTGTGAAGGAAATTAAATTCATAACAACCTGTAAATTCAATTAATCACTTACATTCCCTGATATCGCAGAATCAACAATGAGTTGCCAAATATCTTCAACAAACACGGAACATCCCACAACGGTCCCTGACCATATAATCGTGCTGCATACAAAGGAGGGGGTCGCATGATCAATTTGTACATCAGAATATTTACAACATATAGAATGAAATACCAAATTATAAGAGCTCAGGTGCTGAATTTTACCTAGTATAGGCTTCATCCCACATTTTTTTAATATTAGCTTTCTCCTCGCTCGAGAGTAGACGATGCACTGCGTTTGTCCTAAGGTTTTTAATCGGTTTAGGCTTGAAAGGTCCCTTTTCCGGCCCTGCGATAAAGTTTTCAACATCGATCACTCCTTTGGGGTCGACTTCTGCATCTACTTTTGATGGGTTTGATGTGGGTCTCTTATGTTTACGTCCATATTCATACTCTTCTTTTTGGGTGTCCTTCCTCATCCTCGCTCTCAGACGGGTTATCATAGAACACTCTTGCTCCTCCGTGGTCATGGGTCTATATTTCTGCATCACTTCATGTACCGCTGTCTCTGTAAGTTGATCCCATAGCTGACTGTTTTCACTCAGTAGGACCAAAACAGTTTCATCCAAGCTTTCAATCTTCTTGTCCTTGATTGCAATTTCTCTCGAGTGTATCTTCTCACTCTGTTTCATACGCTCCTTCATCTTCGCTATTTGGTCACGGAGCTCACCAATTAGCCTTGATTTTTGGTCATGATCTGTTGGATTGCTGATGTATTCAACACTAGGACCACTGTCCCGAATAAAACTTATCCGTGATGCAATTTCGGCACCAAATTCAGTGTGCATACTGCCCTGTTTCAGGAAATCCTCCACCGTGTGCACACTGTCTTGAGTTCTTATCATCCTTGCTGAATCCCCTTTTTACCAGTCACCAATGAATATTTACGCTTACTACATTCAGTCCCATCACCATATTCTGCTGAATCATTTCCCCCCTCACTTCCAGTCTTTTCCCTTGACATTCTAGCATCACCATTGTCTATGTTCCCAGACTCCATATTAGTATCATGAACATTTGGTTGCCGTGAAACCACCTGATCAAAGTAACAAGATTCAATCAAACATGTTATTGTAGGTTACCATCATGATCAAAGTAACAAGATTCAATGACTAAAGGATTGCAAACACGATCATTTGTGCCAAGTACGTTTAACAAGCCATATACCTGATCAAATTCAAGCTCATCGAGTGCTATTTCCCTAAATGCTTTCACCAAATCCATCGTCCTCCACTTAATTATACCGAGTGATTCTTCGGGATGGAGGGGCTTCACCAGATTGGTGTGCTCGCATAGCTAATACTGTAAATTTCAAAAGAAACATGGTAAATACATCATGTTTAATCACAAATTCAAAAAGTAGTGAGCAACGAAAACTACTTACCAGAAGAACCACGACACACCTTGACACCCTCCTTGGGTCGTCATGATGTTGTCTTATTGACATCATAAGTTCATCTAGAATCGCCCCACACCAATCATAGTTTCATAACTGTACCAAAGTCCTCAACACGTTCCAATATACCCATTTCACAGTTGTCCCGGCGGGGAAAAAAAGACTATGTAATAGGTAGGCACACAGTAGTCGTACAAAATCTTGCCTACCGGCCTTGTTGTTTCTAACCGCATACTTTTTCACAAGTTCCTTTAGTGAAGAACTTGACAAACGTTCTGCTTCTATAGAACCCCTTCTCGCCATTTCAATGCCATCTCTGGATCCATATTTGAAACTGAACTTTTCAGAACCCCCTGATATGCCAAATATATTAAATATGTCATCCCGTGTTATCCTAATAGTCTTGCCTCCCAATTTAAACCCCCCAGTGTCAGAATCATATGCGTTGATGATCTTGATAATCATTTTGTCACTTTTTCGACAATGCGCGGATGTCAACTTGTTCTCAATAATGGACTGGAAAATCTTCCAGAATGGAGTTTTCTTCATGATTTTCTTGTGAGCATCAGTCAAATTCACCTCCTCAATCAATGTCTTTATGCCATTTAAGCTTGCACGATATGCAGTCTCACGTATTTCTCCCACATTTACATCTTGATGTTTCCTCGAACAAGGATGTTTGGCCTTAATTCCTCGCGCTACACTCCCAGATCTTGTGCGTCTCGGTGCAGACTCTTCCACATGAAGTCGAGGATGTTTGGCCTTAATCCCTCGGGCTACAGCCCCAAATCTTGTGCGCACCTTCGAGGACCCTTCCATATCATGATTTTCTTGTGCTCTCATACCTTTTATCTTTGAAGGTGGCGTATCTTCAACGACTGCATCATCTAAATCCATAGCTTTAGTAGGCTTAACTCCTGAAATAATGTTGGACATTCCATTAAGGCATAAACAAGGAGGTAAATTTGAAGACTGTTCATGAAGCTTTCATAATCACACAAGAGTGAATAATGTATGAAACATGGAATTTTTTCACTCAATACTGGGTGTGGACAAATTCATTTCATGCAACATGGAGTATTTTGCATCAAAAAGGTTTTGACAAAGTGATACAGACATGATACAGCGACAATGTTACAAGTGTGCATGACAAAGTGACCATGTTTTAAAAGGTACTAACAATTAATTATGATTGGATAATTTTCAAGTAGACTGGTCTTGCCCAATACATAAAACGGCAAATTTACCACTTGCTAGCATGAGTTGACAAAGAATTCTGGTCGTCCAATTACTTTCATGCAACAATGTTTATATAGCATCCATAATGTCATTGGTGAGTTTAACATGACAAGTTTACCACATATTTGCTTGACTTCTTAATTGATCAAGTTGGCAAACTGGACAACAAAAAGTCATATTTGTCATTGCTATTGTTTCTCGAAACATGACCATCAAAACCGGAAATAACATGACTTCAAACCATTTACATGATTAAATGGTTAAATTACCATGATGTTACATGGTTACATTAGTATGACGATTACAACAATACATTACTGTTCCTAATCTAGCTTCGATCCGAGTTTTCATCATTGTTCAAGTTGGCCAATCAAACAACAAAAAGTCATTTCTTCCATCTATCTTGTTTCACAGAACATGGTTAAATCACCATAAAAAAAAATTACTCAAACCTTTGCTTGGATAAATGGTTAAATTACCACGAGGACACATGGTAACATTACCATGCCGATTACAACAATACATTACTGTTAAGATTTAGAACATAACTACAAACACGAAATCTTGAAATCATGAATATCGGCTTCAATCTTAATTATGAACACAAAAGCATAAATTGATGAATATCGGGTTCAATCTCACTTAACCCATCCAATTACCCAATTGAATCATGCCTTATCATGACATACAGTAACAAATTTAGCACAATAGCCATAAACAAATCAATTCTATAAGCGAAACTTAGCTCCAATTGGGAAATCCAAACAAAAATCCTAAAGAACAAAAGGGGGTTTAATGGATATACTTACGAATTCTGGCCATGTCGGTGTCGAGACCTTCTTCTTCGTCGGATTCTTCAACCACGTACGACTTGATTGGTTTTTTCCGTTGCGAGGTTTTCCGGTACAAACCCCATTCGGAAAGGATGGGGGATCGCATTCACCGTTAGGCGCCGCCGATATTCAAAAAATTGAACGACGGTCTGGATTGGGTACTCCGATTGGTTTTGGTGTATACTGAGTAGGGTTTTTCAAAAACTTTCAGCCCCAAAATGGAATGGATTGTTTCCGTTTAGGATTGATATCAAGAACGACAATCTCGGGACGAGGACACAAGGATTTCGCAGAGCTGTTACCCAGAAGAAACAGGAATCTCGCGAGGACGAACGGATTTAGGATTTCGTCCCCAAATTCGTGTATTTATATATAATATAATATAAAAGGTAAAACAACATTAAAACAATAAAAGGGCAGAAACGGAATGAAAACTAACAGGAAGACGGAATCATAAAGAGCTAAAAATGGGGGGACGAAATCATAAGTTTGTGGGGCTTCTAGGATGAATAATTAAGCCTCCCTAGTAAATTTAAAAAGAAAGTTACAACAAAATGCTTTAAATGTGGAAAAATAGGACACTATGCTAATAAGTGTAAGACTAAGAAAAAGCTTAATGAGCTTCAAATAGATGAAGAATTAAAATATCTCTTCAAACTAATGCTAAATTCTAGCGATTCAGAATCAGAAGAAAATCAGAAGAACAGATTAATGAATTATCTGATGAAGAAGATACTTCTTCCAGCCCAGAAGAAGAAGAAGCTCCTAATAATCTAGAAATAATATCAGTTCAATATGTTGTTATTATTATGTAATTACATTCAATTGATATAGCTATCTTAAAAACTTGTTCAATGTATTATTAGAAGAAAAACATGATGTATATAATAATAATAATAATAATAATAATAATAATAATAATAATAATAATAATAATAATATACGGTTATCAAAAAAACAGTAATCATCCATGTTTTCACTACTAGTAAACTATTAGTAAGCTTTGATTATTTTATTTATCTGTAGCAATTGAACGAATCATACCAATTGTTTAGTTTAAACTTAGTGTTTTCAATTGATTATGGGAAATGATTTTGCCATTCCTTTTTTTGTTAATGCCACTCCCTTACAAGTGTATTTTTGCACGAAAATACATTTGCAAGGGAGTGACGTTAACAAAAATGAGAGTGACAAAATCAGCAGTCTTGATTATTATAATCATAGTGTTTTGCTTTGAGATTCTTATGCTTATCATAGCCTGTATACACACAATAATAAAAATCTTAGTGATTCTTTTTGACTCCCTATAATAAGAAAGAATGAAATTTTTTAAAAAAGCCCCTGAATTTTCAAAAAAACACCTGAACTTTAACAATAACAAAAGACCCATGAACTTATTATTCTGTTAACAATAAAGCCTCTGCCATCCAACTCCGTCAATTTGTAACGGTTGGAGCTAACGGAAGGTGTTAAACCTTCATCTTTTTTACTTTTTACTTAAAAAATATTTTAAACTCATTTTGAAGTAATAATTAACTATGCAATAAAGTTTCTATTACTATTTATTAAAAATTACTTTAACCCCTTTTTTTTACTTTCAAATTTTTACTCCCCCCCCCCCCCCCCGGCTCCCTCAAAAATTTGACCACGTCACAACGAATCGCAAAAGCTCCAGCCCCAATTTTAAAATTTTGAAATTATTTTTAACCTGTTTTTTTAACCTTTCTTTTTTTTTTTTAACTTTTTTTTTAAAATTACTTTTAACTCTTTCTTTTTTGTAGTAAATACATATGTAATAAGTGTAACAACCTTGATTTTAATTATGCATAATACGTGAATACTTGGTATGCTTTAAGTTAATCTTGTGGTTAAATAGTGTAGTTACTCTAGTTGTACGGGACGGATCATATATATATGCTTAGATTATCACCAATCGGTCAAAACTTGATAGGTGGGACACAATGAAATGGATACATAGGATAATTTTCCTAAGAAGATAAAAATAAAAGGTACATGTAATCTTTCTATTAACCTCACCGCTTCACCGTTTTTGCCAGAGAGAGAGAGAGAGAGAAGCCGTAGGAAGAAGGAAGAGAAGAAGAAGAGAAAAGAAAAAAAAATTTAGGGTTTGATCTTGATACATTTGAATTGAAGCATAGACTTGGTAATTCATACTCCTTATTCTTGAATTCATGTTCTTTATGTTGAATTTCATGTTTAATTGATAGATTTTACATGTGTTAGTTTTATAGAAGTAGAATTTGGGTTTAGGGTTGAACTTTTAAAGAAGCCTAAGAACCTTACTTGAATCTCTTGAATTTCATGTTTAGAACTTGTTTTGATACATGAATTTGATGTTCTTGAAGCAGCTCTTTTAAATCTATGAGTTCAAGCATGATTAGTGAGGTTTTGGTGATGAATTTTATTGGATTTGAGTTGCAGAATTTCATGTATGTAGCATGTGTACATAGCAGTTTTCTGACAGCAAACTGGATCTCAGTTGTTCGGTGATTTCTCATTCGTAAACTCTGAATTAGGTATTGGTTCCTTCACAAGTTAGAAAGTAGACTTAAAAGCTTGTTCTTTTGCCGCTGGAATCTTCCGAAACCGTTAAGAATTCAATTTATAGTGATTTTCTGAAATCTGGGTTGAAATCAGGAAATCTGTTTCCTGACAGATTCATGAACCAATAGTATTTACTCATTTTCCCATTCTTAAGGTTTGAATCTGACTTGGGTTCCTTCACAACTATTGTAGTACACTTTGTTACATAACTTTCAACACTAGAATCACTAAAAAACGTTAAAAGCACAATTTATGGAGATTTTTCAAAGTTGGGCTGTCCTGTGAAGTTTCTTGTTGAAAAATAATCATTTGTTTGCCTTCTTGTGATAAATCTACTTAGAGTTTAATCTCCATTATTTTTCTGGAAATACAATTGTGAGTTAGCTATCTTTGAGTTATGGTTTGGCTCTTTTTAGATCTCAATTGAATTACTTATGATTTATTTAGATTGAATTGAACTTAAACACTTCTAGGATATTAGATTAAGCATGAATAGGATCATTAGGCATTGTCTAAACATGTTTCCATTTGATTAAATGTTCTAGGAAGTTTGAGTCATCACGTGGATTGAGGTGAGTGACCTAATACCTAAATTACATAATTTTATACAAATTTTTCATTGCAAAACTTTATCGTACATGTTTTGTACCATGATATAAACTCCATGGAATATCAATGAAAGGTGGATATGTTTTCCTGTCTAGTAAAGGCGTTCCTACAATGTGACACATAAAACGCAAGGGATAATGCCAAGACGTCGAAGCTTATCCACTACTGGGGACACTTGGTAGCCACACAAGACTAGTGAAATGTGCTTTATATCAAGGCTATTTTTCTATGATTGAATCTCTATGAAATATTTTTACCATTGTCCATGTCACGCCCTCGATTTTTAACATAATAAAATAATGCAGTTCATTAAAGAATTTCGATTATCATAGATATATTACCCCAAAGAAGTTCCAACCTGTTCAAATTACCAAATAAGTTCCCAAGATTAAAGTTAATGCAACTTAGGCACTCCGGCCCCAAATAGAACTTAAGTACTTGTACAAACTAACCTTTAAGTTACAAATATTTTAGTCAAAAGAAATTTCTAAAATGAATAGTTATAAACTCATCTTTACTAAAAGAAAATCAATTACATGCAAAAGATGATTAAGTAACTAGATGAGATTGGCTTCCAAAAGTCGTTCACTTCAAGCACTCGACAAATGCAGTCTACTATCCAGCGTTTGAACTTGAAAAGAAAGATTAGGTTGAGTTACACTAGCCCAATAGAAAATTCTATACTCAAGCTATCTGTATATGCGATGAAACATGCTATAAGAATAGATGATTTTCAATAAACGAGCAAGAGATACAAAGGGGCACCATAATGAACCGACAAACAACGACTACGGAATTCAATACGTCATAAAGGTATCCCTAACCATTCGTACATCGAACTAAGGGCAGCATTAAACACACATCCATCTAAATAACCCACGACAGTTTCTCAAACCATTTTAAGTCCTCTCAAATGATTGCCACTATTAACTTTTCCATCCCTTACCATTTACCATCAAGCCTCATTTCGTAAAGGAAAACATTCCTTTTTGATTTTCAAAAAATCATTTTGAGAAATACTCTCGACCTCTACGGGTCAAACTCCATTGATTCGCTTGAATACCGGAATCCATTGATTTGTACCCAAGTACCGAAACCGTTGATTCTCTTAGGAATACTGGAGGATTTTAGTAAAAATCCTTTTTCCAAAACCGAATTCTTTCCTTTTCAATAACTTTGATAAAATCAATCGTTTACTTTCCCTTTTTCAACCGTTACATTCTCAAGCAATTCATAGCCCAAACCACAACATGAACTTCAATAAATCAATCATAACTTCCGTCATCATGCGATACATTCAACTGTATTACCACACCTTGCGTTACAATGAATTCTCTCCACCTGAGTTTCCGCATTACCACACCTTGCGTTGCGGGCCTTCTAGAGTCTCTGCATTACCACACCTTGCGTTGCAGGACCCTCAATTCAAAGTTTACAACTCACACAAACACACATGCATTATCAATCCATATACAAGAAGACGACACTTTCCAAATTCACATCCATCCATTCGTCATCACACAATATAATACAAACTCGAAACATATCCCATTGTACATTGATATATATATTTTAGGTCCGCATTATTTCTCCTAAGTCTATTGCTACGCCCTACACCACGTATCGAACCCACAACAACTCCACGACACACCACCAACTAGGTTCTAAACGAGAATCTATAGAACGACTACCAAAGGCACCTAGGATGAGTAATCAAGACGAAGCACGAAGATACGAGTTTCTCTATTCTCTTCCGGACCACTAGGCAAACCCCTATCTACTAATCATGCGGCCACGTCATACCTTATAGCTATATGATATGTAATAACAACTCCATGATACGTCCACCAATCACTACTTCACGCCATAGCGCTTAATAATTCTATATCGTTCATTGAGACATGTTACAATATCTATTTCAATCAACTAGATGCATAAATAATGCACAAACACCCTAATCATTTAATTCTACACTTTTCTATCTTACACGAGAGCCCAAGTAGACCAATTGGTCAATGGATCTTTCAAGGTACGACCAATCACGTTTAGAAGTAATTCAAAGGAGTTTAGAGAGTGTTAGAAGTGATCGGGGTTCAAACGAGCATGAGAAGAGCAAAACGTGTCAAAGCTGTCCAGAAAACAAGGGGCTATCACTACCCCAAAGTGAAGTATCGATACCTGGACGACTGCTGTCCAGAAAAGGTTGGGTATCAATATCCCAGAGTTTTTCAACGAATTTTCAGACTGCGAACGGCAAAACCCCAACAATAACAACGAATCAAGGCACGATCGAAGCACACAATCAACTCATAAACACATAAAGAGAGTAAGAAATCCCTACCTTGAAGTTGGAGAGCAAACCCAAAGAGAGATCGAGCCCACGCAAGCCCTTGACTCCGAAATCTTGAAACCGATCGAAATAGACCTCCTCCAAGCCAAAACCCACGAGATTCAAACTCAATAATGCATAGAGAAGGTAAAATGGAGGTGGGTTTATGTGGGTTTCGTAAGGTTTCGATTGGGAGCAAGAGGGAGAGGGAGAGAGAGAGAGGGGGAGCCGAAAGAGAGAGATCAGGAAGGATGAGAGAGAGTGAGATGGGGATTTTTAATCCCCTACATCCCCACACATACATATTTATACTAGGACACACACACACTAATCATACTTTCACTCCACTAAAAATCCTTTCATATTAACCCCAAGATCAAATAAACTTAACAAATTTCACAGGGTTCTCAATTTTTAACATTTATAAAGTTTTTTTATTATTATTATTTTAAATAATATCCAAAAAATATGGGTCCTTACACCCTTTCCCCCTTAATAAAATTTCGTCCTCGAAATTTGCTAAACAAAGTCCAACCAAACATGCAACACATCAACATACTCCAACCGTAACACCATCCATCATACAATAATTCAATAACCATCAAAGTCTATGTCAAATATTCATATCAATCAACCACAACAAACTCGAATATATCTTTCTAACTTCGTTCCCCCTTTCTCATGTAGACTCATATTAACAGTATCGGCTTACCTCTCGACACTTGACTTCGCAAATTTAGGATACGTATCGGACTCTCACCATGGGACACGTCGGCTTCTAATTCAAGTTCGGACCTTCCTAACTCATGCAATAGATTCGGCTCGTACGCACTTACTATCCATATTTACAACGCATTACAAATACTCAAAAGCTTTCGGCGACACTTCCAAACGGTACGTAATGTCTAAGCTTCCTTTTTATTGTGAAATTACCATATACGATTATCTACCAACGCATGACGATCTTACCTCTAAATGCAACCCGATAGTCCAATTGACTTCCCGAGACCTCCAACTAGAAGGAGCGGTGATCAAGCACCTCTTCTAACTGGATTTCATTGGTTGGCGCCTGGGTATCCAAAAGACACACACGATACCTGACACTCACCCTATCTTTCTAGCGGTGAACGCTCCCCTTTCCGCCCGAAACGAGATGAACTCCAACGCGGTAACACTTTATGAGACAAACGATTTCCTTTTTGAGTGACTATGGATGACGATGGCAGTCGGCGTAATCTTTTGGTTGGCCTCGCACGGGTAGCAATCTAAAACAAATTTACCTTGTTCTGTTCCATCATTCTCTCTTGAGCTCCCAAAAGTCGTCGGTGAATGAATTTCATCGTACTCCTTAATACTAAGTCTAGCGAGTCCAGACCACAAGCCAATTTCTCTAAAAATCACACCAAATTCTAGCTCTAGATTGGGTCACTCTAGATCAGGAGAAGGATTCGATCGTTATCTCAAATGAAATGAGCAAGCTCCGAAACTCGAACAACGCCAATCAAAAATTCAAAGAATGGTGATGAAATATTCAGAATTTCAAATAACACATGGGATCCTCTAAGGTGGTTAGGCAACGAACTCAAGTGCCATTTTACGATAATCAGAGAAATCTTGAAATGACTGATCATTACTATCTTATTGTTCGACAAGTCAGAGGAGTCAGCGGATAACGCTTCAATAAATGAAATACTTCAATACTGTGGACAAACACAGAGTAATGAGACAGTTCCCTTGTAAACTGATTGATCGAAAATCAAAATTTTATCCAATTCTAGAAATGGGTAAAACTTCTAACAATTTAAGACTGACATAACGAATCATCATGTGCTTTCAGAGTTGAACACCAATGAAAACAAGTACGACAAGTGAATTCGAATTGAATGGTACCAACAAATAGATTTTGAGAAATATGCCACCGCAAGGTTTGGCTCAAATTTCGACATGAGAATTTGTGTAGTATGATACATTCCAACAAATAAACTAGTAGCTGCAACAAGGAAACTCAAACCAACTAAATAGCTCTAGGCAACAAACAGATACAAGGCAAATATGGGTAACAATAGCACAAGTCCAACCAATTTGTCACGCCCTCGATTTTTAACATAATAAAATAATGCATTTCATTAAAGAATTTCGATTATCATAGATCTATTACCCCAAAGAAGTTCCAACCTGTTCAAATTACCAAATAAGTTCCCAAGATTAAAGTTAATGGAACTTAGGCACTCCGGCCCCAAATAGAACTTAAGTACTTGTACAAACTAACCTTTAAGTTACAAACATTTTAGTCAAAAGAAATTTCTAAAATGAATAGTTATAAACTCATCTTTACCAAAAGAAAATCAATTACAAAAGATGATTAAGTAACTAGATGAGATTGGCTTCCAAAAGTCGTTCACTTCAAGCACTCGACAAATGCAGTCTACTATCCAGCGTTTGAACCTGAAAAGAAAGATTAGGTTGAGCTACACTAGCCCAATAGAAAATTCTATACTCAAGCTATCTGTATATGCGATGAAACATGCTATAAGAATAGATGATTTTCAATAAACGAGCAAGAGATACAAAGGGGCACCATAATGAACCGACAAACAACGACTACGGAATTCAATACGTCATAAAGGTATCCCTAACCATTCGTACATCGAACTAAGGGCAGCATTAAACACACATCCATTTAAATAACCCACGACAGTTTCTCAAACCATTTTAAGTCCTCTCAAATGATTGCCACTGTTAACTTTTCCATCCCTTACCATTTACCATCAAGCCTCATTTCATAAAAGAAAACATTCCTTTTTGATTTTCAAAAAATCATTTTGAGAAATACTCTCGACCTCTACGGGTCAAACTCCGTTGATTCGATTGAATATCGGAATCCGTTGATTTGTGCTCAAATACCGGAACCGTTGATTCGCTTAGGAATACCGGAGAATTTTAGTAAAAATCCTTTTTCCAAAAACAAATTCTTTCCTTTTCAATAACTTTGATAAAATCAATCGTTTACTTTCCCTTTTTCAACCGTTACATTCTCAAGCAATTCATAGCCAAAAGCACAACATGAGCTTTAATAAATCAATCATAACTTCCGTCATCATGCGATACATTCAACTGTATTACCACACCTTGCGTTACAATGAATTCTCTCCACCTGAATTTCCGCATTACCACACCGTGCGTTGCGGGCCTTCTAGAGTCTCTGCATTACCACACCTTGCGTTGCAGGACCCTCAATTCAAAGTTTACAACTCACACAAACACACATGCATTATCAATTCATATACAAGAAGACGACACTTTCCAAATTCACATCATTCCATTCGTCATCACACAATATAATACAAACTCGAAACATATCACATTGTACATTGATACATAATAGGTTAACCATGTGAAATGGCCTCAGTGATTAGATCACTGACACTTTATTATGACTAACACCTTTAGGGACGGGTTAGGGTCGTGACAATAAAGTTCTTTTTTTTTGTTAGTATTTATCAAAAATTGCTTTAATCCAATTTTTTACTATTTAGAAAATTAACTTTAATCCCCATTTTTTACATTGAAATTATACGTCTCTCTCTCTCTCTCTCTCTGGCAGTTAAAAGTAATTTTAAAATTCTGAAATTGGGGCTAAGACTCTGGTGGTTGGTTGTAAGGTTGATTGGTGGTATGTGGTCGAATTTCTTAAAAAGGAAAGAAAGAGAGAGAGAGGTAGTCAGAAGTAATTTTAGAATTCTAAAATTAGGGCTAAGACTCTGGCAGTTGGTTGTAGGGTTGATTGGTGGTATGTGGTCGAATTTCTTAAAAAGGAAGGAGAGAGAGAGAGAGAAGAGGTAAAATTTGAAAGTTAAAAAAGCGGGATATAGTTATTTTGTAAATAGTAAAATATAATATTAAAGTATTTTTTGATAAATAGTAAGAAAAAAACTTTACTGCCTATTTATTTACTACGATAAAAATTTAAGAAAGAGTTAAAAATAATTTTTGGAAGTAAAAAGTGAAAAAAATAGTAAGGTTACCGCATTCTGTTAGCTCCATCCGTTACAAATTGACGGAATTGGACGACGAGACTTTATTGTTAACGGAATGGTAAGTTCAGATATCTTTTTGTCATTAGCTAAAGTCCAGATGTTTTTTTTGTTGTAAAATTCCTGAAAGTTCAGGAGTTTTTTTAAAATTTTCCCAAATGTATTTTGTTTTATCAAACCATAAATATCTATCTAATAAAACAGAAGGGTTATCCTATGTGGCACTCTTTGTCCTAGGTGGCACGCACCACGCACATGCACAGATGTTCACACATGCCGGCACACACGTTCACTGTTCACATATAAAAAATGTGACTAAAAAATTAAGTGCTACACTTTTCAATCCGATTGAACCGATGCCTAGTGCCATAGGCACGGACAAGCACTAGTCTACCTAATAAAACACAAGAGTGTAGGGACCACACAAGCACAAATTGATCCAAGGGTTGAGATTCATTTGATCCAAAGGCTATAATGCATCCTCCCACTTCTTGGTTAAGTGCACATGATTTTCACCTAAATCACACAACTGTCATCCCCTTTCACGTTTACTTCTAGGGTTTTCACTTTTAATTATTTCAAATTCCAAACCCCCGTCTTCTCCGTTTTCTTCTGTTCAGAGAGAGAGAGAGATCGGGCTGGAGGAGCAAGAAGAAGTGAAGAAGGAATAACCCGTCCACCATTGCCACACTGATCCATAGTCTAAGCTCGAACCACCGGAGAGAGGTTGAAACCCCACTCACTCTTTCTCTCAGCAAAAGACAGTCCCAAGACTCAAATTTTGAAATCCCATTCACTCTCTGGTGGTGCTGAAACTCCTGATTAGAGATCGCAACCACTTCTTCTTCGTCGCCTCCGAAGCGATTCACGCCGCTGAACAGTCTTGATTTACAAGCTCACCACTCAGATGAATTGCTCTGGTAGAATTTATTAAAAGTTTTGCATTGGAATTATCTTTTTTTTATTATTTTTCTTATCATGCAATCTCAATTTTTTTTTTTTAGCTTGTAGTTTGGGATTGTGGGTTTTTGAGTTCTTTTGCCCGTCCTTTATCGTTCTGCAAGAGATTGACTACAGGTACCGACGGGCAGCTACGGATGGTAGAACGAGCTCATGTGGGGCCCACCCGGGTTTCATACAAATAACTTTGTTCAGCTATTCGGAGGCCAATGAATTTGTATTTTTAATTTAAAATCAAAATAAAAAGTTCAAAGAATTGACCAAGCACTTGATATTCGAATAAACTGATTTTTGGACAGCACATTAAAAAAATTCTAAAGGAAATCGGATGAGCTTAAGGTGGGTTTGATAAGAGGGTTTGGTGTACAATCAGTACGCATCCATAGGTACACACAGTATATTGAGGCTGTTTATAGGAACCGACCCTATGTGTCCAATTTTAAGGTCCCACACAATAATTCGAACCATTCATTATTTTCTAAATAGTTTTTTGAGTTAACCTGTAAAATTTCGGATCAATTCGATAAATGTAAGTATTATCAAATAGCAAGGTAAGTCCTTTTTTTTTTGAATGGGTACTTGGATATAAATTGATACTTGCATATAAATTGATTGTTGTGCTATTTTCTCAACTGTGCTCGATGTTTTCTGTATTCTGCCAATATTTTTTTTACTTTCCTGTTTTAATTTTATTTTGACATTTTGTTGTCTTCCTTTTGTTTTTCTGTTTATCTCAATTGTGTAGTTTTTCTTCATGGTTGTGTTGATCTACAAAGGTTCATGTGATATGGTGATCAACCATCTATATCCCTTAGTTCATTGTGTGCTTTATTTGCTATGCAGTTAACTATCTGTGATTTCCCTCTTTGACATCAGAGGAGAATAAGTTAAGTGCGTCATTCTATTGGTATCTGTGGGCATACACCCCTAAAAATCTTGTGAAAATGGGGTGTGTCCTTTTTGGAAAAGCATCATGAAATGCTACAATTCAGTCGCTGTAACGCTTTGATTTTTCATAGAATTTCGAAAGCATTAAACCTAAAATACACTAAATTTTACAAACTACTAGGCCCCTATTTGTTGTTATACAAAATTTACATTAAAAAAATACAAAAAATTTAACATTTTTTTAAACGTCTTCAGAGTGACTCTAGTCTTGATACAGATTCCAAGCATACGCGATATTCTTTGTTGGTATTCCTCCTGTGTCAAACAGCTCCACCATTGAATCCTGCATCCTTTGGCAAATTGATCGCCGGAGCAACCAATTCACCAGGATACAAACGTATCCGTGAGTGATAATTCACCAAGTAGAATAATCCCAATCCTACCAACCCCTTACTCTACAATTAGCGTTTAATAATAACAATAATATCACAATTGATAATACATGAGAGATACATAATAGCACACCATTTTTTTTTTTACTATCCATCATCTTACATGAAATCTAAGGATCATCTCCACTAGATCATTTTCTCCCACATCCACTAACTACAACCGTCTCATGGGTCCACCCTTCCTCTTGCTTATCCTGTACCAGGGTCCTAGGTGAGCGCATGTAAGTTATGTACCTCGCGTGTTCTCACTTAAAACCATAACAGGAAGATCGAGTCATACCATGACGTATCGTACATTAGGGTCGGACATCCACTACCCCACGCTAACTATAATCGTCTCATGGGACCCATTCTCTTTCTCAAAGAGAAACTTTTCATGACGTATCATACATTAACGTCTCACTAACTATAACCGTCTCATGGGACCCCTTCTCTTCTTTGAAGGAAAACTTCCCATGGCGTATCATACGTTAGCGTCACAACATATCTCATCACCGGGCCCCTCCCCTCAGGTAACCCTTTTCAACACAGGGCCCCATAGGTTACCCTTGCCATCACCATGGCTCAAATCTCAATCCACACAATCACACTTCCAACACTTTACCAATTTCCATTACTTAACATCGTCTTCATGAGTCACTACTCGTAACCACCCAGTGAACCTAGGTCCAATCTAACACGTAACATAAAGTAATTCCAACAACTTCTCAAGCAGTAACATTATAGCATGATATATCTCAGAGAAACAATATAAACAATTAGAAATTTCGTGAGTAGAAAAACACATAGTATTTTATGGTCACGCGCCCTTAGATTGTTATGTTTATGACAAGGAAATGTTAGCAAATAAGCAAGTTAATAATTTTTCAAACTTATACATCATGTTACTATTTCTCCTATTGTCAAACATTTACTGAAGTCAATGAACTACACAATAATTTTATTAAAATATTTGGGCCTTTGTTAACCATAAAATAATAATACCAAAAATAATTTTATTATTTTCTAAACCTAATACTTTTAGTTAATAAATCCTTTAGAGGTTAACATAAATCACAGATCCCAAAGGAATAGGCATAGATGTATCCTAAAAGTTTAAAATTTTAGCACAGGAGGTAAAATAAATAATTTCACATAGTTTAGGATCTAGTACAAACCAAAACACAGGGGATAAACTGTAAATTCTGATGGATGGGGTTCATGATGACGTCAGTCATCTTCAACCTGGAGTACTGTACGCAAGTATACTTATATATAACATATATATATGGTTTAACCCGGTACCTTGACCGGATCGTGTGATCGATCCCGACATCGAAAAGGTGCTTATTATACCTTCTCGGAATCGTCTCGACAAGATGAATGAATCAGATTTTCCATATGAATAGTTTCACGAAAACGCAGATCTGAACCGAAAATGAAAATTTTTGATTTTCTCAACATACAATGCACGGGTTTGTTTCTTTTCAATTCCTATCATTACAACTAATATAATAGCAGATTTATATACTTAGAGGAAAGTAAGGAAGCGATTGTCCTACCTCGGTTCCGGTTGAAAAAACGGGTAACGGTTCCGGACGGTTTTGAACCATCGGAGACGATGACGGCGACGGAAGACCTTGGGCTAGAATACTTGAAGTTTGTGAGGAAGGTTGGAGAACCGAAATCGAATGGTGGGGTGGTGAAGAGACCAACCCAATTTTCACTATCTCTCTAAAAATCCATGGGAGCTTTCTTTCTTTGTTTTTCTCTCCACTATTCGTTTTCGTCGTGTGTGGGTGTTGGTGTGTTGCTATTTTTTTGGGTGTGAGGGGAGCCGGCTATGAAGGGTAAAAAGTCTACAAGACTTCAGTTAATTAGTACATTTTCACATATATATGGAGTTGATCTGTACAATGGAAAAAAAATAGACTACAGGAGGTTGTGTATTATAAAATATAAGTAACTAGTAACAAGATAACAATACATTTGAAAAGCTATTCTTATCTTTATCTACAACTACTTGGAAAGGTTGCTATGGAGGAGGATTCTTATCCCTTATTATTGACAGAGGGAGAGGTGCTGTACGTGGTGATAGGTGTGTAGCCGAAAATTGGGGAATAGGGATGGTGTTGGTTTGGCATGAATTGGAGAGAGAGAGAATCGGAGAGATAAGGGAGAAGTGATGGGAGTAAAATCCCATAAATCGTGGGAGTGTGGTAGGATAAGGATGAAGGTGGTAGAGTGTGGGAGGAAAGTGGAGAGTTAGTTTGAATACAGTTCTAGTTAGGGTTTAGATATGAATGATAAGAGACAAATATGAATCCCTATATATCTAATTAATTATACACATAATAATGTATTTTAATTATTCAATCTAATTAGTTATTGAATTAGGAATTTAACAATATAAATTTGTATAAAAAATTTGGGTTGAAAATTCGAGTCGTTACAGTCGCCACTCGGGTTTTAAAGGTAAACCACCCAAGGAACTAAACTTGAAACGTTCTGCTACGTTTTGATTTGAAAATGTTTTGTAGACTGGTCCGTCGTCACCTTGATATCTGAGGTTCGGGGGCCAGATTACGAGATGGGAAGGGTTTTAAGGTACCCCTCTCGCCCAATTTGGAGATCGATCTCTACTCGGGCATTTTGTAAAACGTTTGCATTTTTCTCTGTTTAATCATTTTTTAGCCAGTTAGGACGGGGGAACAGTTTAAAAGGGATTAAAACTGTAACACGTTGGCATGATGTGATAGATGGCATGCTTGCTTTATTGAAATAGTTAGTATAGATTGAAAACAGACTCCTGTGGGAACTTTAAACAGACTGAGTGACGCCGTTCCGGAGTGACGTGCGCAAGAAGAAACCAGCATGCACTGACCAAGTCACTGCATGCTGAATGCACCTGCATACGCCATTCCACCACCCGCGTGCGCCAGTAAGCCTAAGCCCACAACTCTTATTTTCAACCCTTTGGGCTCTGGAAATAACCAGTGCACACCCAGGATAAACCAAACAGTTTATATAGCAGGTGATATATAGTTATAAGCAGCTTAAAGGGCTATAAGGCCTAAAGAATGAATAGAGCACCCCTTAAACAATGAGGAGACAAAGGAGAGGCCAAGGCCTAGTTGCCATGCAATGGCCAGCCACTGGACTGGGACAAACAGGCGCACATAGGTAGAGAACTACCATGCACCAGTTATACCCCTTTATCTAGTGCTTGGTTTTGCATTTTCTGGATTCTGGAACATGACCAGAAGATCCCCAGAGGCATTCCAAAGCAGCAGAAATGAATATTGAACAATATAACTAGCAGATCTAACTATGGAAAATAATAAACTGGTTTTATCATGCTTAAAGGAGATGAAAAATAGAAAGAAATACATATAATAGTTAGACGCTGATCCCCACGCCAGTACTGCACATACAACCATAACTAGCGTACGCGTACATTGGACTGGCGTGCGCCAGTCCTAATCACGCACGGTTTTTGAAATTTTGCTAGCTTTAGGGCCAGGACTGATATTGATTATCAGCCTTGACCCTGCCAGCCCACCTTAGGGATCAGAATAGAGTATTTTCAAAGGTGGTATATCTTGGTCTTTGAGTTTGTAGGAATGTTGAGCTTTGATCTTGTGGTTTTGATGGATGGATGAAGGATGTGTGTGAGTAGATGTATGTGATGGGAGTATATGGAGCTTGTTTTACCCTTTCCCTTGACAAAGAAATGATGAACAAGATATTGAAATGAAACCAAGGCTCTTTAAACTTCTTAAACTTGTGAACCTCTTGCACATAAATGCAAGGGGGTATTTATAGAGGAGATGGGAGGGGAGTGACCAACTGAATGGGGCTGGTTGGTTAAGAGTGTAAGTGTCCCATGCATTAAATGCATGAGATAAGGTGATGGGGAGGTTGTGAGAAAAAGGGGGAACATCCTCTGCCCCGAGGTTGCTCACCAGACGGCTACACAGTGTACTGGGATGCCCCAAAAGTCTTATGAACATGGCTGAATGAAGGTGATGGGACTACCTTTGACCGGCATACACCATTCCATCACCTACGTGCGTGGGTCCCTGCCTGGTCAAAGGTTAAAGCTATTCGATGTCTGACACGTGGCAAAGGACCAGCGCACACTGATGTGGGACCAGCATGCACATGTAGGGTTTTGTTGTGGCTCTTTTGGCTCTGGTTTAAATGGTTCAAAAAGGTTCAAACTGCTCAAAGCTCAAACACACTAACATTCTCAGGGTGCTCTTGTTCTTATTCATCATCGGGGAATCAAAGACCGTAAGTAAACTAATCTGGACAGTCTAGAATAGGGTGTCTACAGTATCTTTATTGAAAACAAGAAGGTTAGGCTCCTGTAATATAAAAGTCCTAAAGAAGTGTATGTCGGTGAGAACATGTGGCCTCAATTTGGATGTAAACTGGTGTGTATTTACGGGTTAATTAGGAAAGAAAAAAAAATATGGCCGAAAATCCGGGTATTTACATCTTTCCTCTTGTATAAATAAAGGCCTCATTGTATAGTTTCATTATCAAATTCAATAAAATATTTATTCTCTCATATTTTGTAGAGGTAATGTATTGACGTAATGGAGACGGGACCCTGCCGGCTATTGTGCCTTCCATTCGGGCCTTGCCCCGAGCTTGAAATGTTAGGCAAACCATTCACTTTATAGACCTTGACGTATATAAACAGCCTTGAAAAAAATCAAGCCTATTGGACATCAATAACCTAGTCAAAACGAATCACGTTTTTCTTCAATAAATGAACAGAAAAAATGATTTCAATAATACACATCGAAAAATTTGGTTCATTAACTAAGCTAATAACGTCCGATTAACGAGATTTTTTAACTGTTGTTCTACACATGCGTCAAGCTCTACAAAGTAAAAGGTTCAAATTTTGTTTTGAGCTCTTGTGCATATCAAGCACTCTAAAGGTAGTGCTTGAGATTGTGTTTTTGAGCTCGAGAAAAAACCATATAATCAAAACTGTCTAGATTTGACTCTAGATGGAAAATGGATTGTATAGGGTTTAAGAGCATCCGTAATGGTAATAATCAAAACCAATAATCAAAATGTGTCACGTCAGCATTTGATTATTCATTTAGTTTATAATCAAACTTAACAACTTCTATCTCCACATTGGTGTTTTTTGAACATTATTGTTAAATTTGCTTATCTATACTCATTTGCTTATTACAATGGGATGCTCTAAGGAGGTAATTTAAAGAGCTACGTATAAAAATTCACACAGGCTCAACACACTGTGTATTAACTTCCAGTTAAAACAGATTTGAAAATTAAAAATGTTTAAAGCCTTCCAATTTATTGCTAAAACCTCGTAGAGCGACTTGAGTTTGACGTACAGATCTATTAATTGTGTAAGAAAATAATTTTTAAACATACCAAACCACCTCCAAAAATTACGGAAGTGTATCTAACACCTGTTAGATTAAAGATGTTAGGAACATTTGTTTTACAGAAAGCATTTCCCTAAAAATGAATTTAAGTTATCCAAAAACACCAATAAACTCCAACTGTCTAGTTTTGCCATCCTTTTAAGAAAATCAGTAAGTATTTCGGGTGTTCTACAAATCCAATTTAAGTACAGTAATTCTGGCGGCATAGCAAAGCTAAGAAGTAGTATATCTAACACTTTACATAAAGAAGAATCAGCAGCAGGCTAGGAGTGGTCCTTAGCCTTAGTATTTCATACAAATTTTCAAAATAGACTAATCAACAGTAACTAAATAGTTTTTCATACTAGGACGACTTACTTTATATTTTTCGTAAATCGTAAAAATATTTCAAGCATCAATTATATAGTACTGAATAGTGAATACATGAAACAAGTCTATATTAAGTACTGTACTACTTATGATATACTTAGGGAAAATGGGGGAAGGGATATCTACCTTGGATCCAGCCGAGAAAGCGAAGAACGATTCTGGACGATTTGAAAAAGAAAATCAGAGAAATTGACGGAAATGGTGGAACTTGGGATGGCACCTCAGCTGTCATAAATTATACATAGCCCTCAAAGTTGATAAATTATTGAATTACCCTATGGTTTACGAAAACATAATCTAACTCCTAAAATTTTAAAAATAACGGAGTAATAAATCTTACTGTTGGATAAACTACAGTTAAACCCAGAAGTCCCCCACTCAAATCCATAACTCTTATGTTCTTACTAATTTATCATTATGAACCAGGGTCTCAAATTTCAGCTCAATTAGATAAATTTAAGTATTTGATTCACTATTCCATTTTTCTTTAATAATTTATGATCTTGTATTCTGAATGAAAAACGTCGGAACATTGGATCAGACACTTAAAATTTATATTTTAATAATGTTAAACGGTTTGAATCATTTGTATAGAATTTCGAAATGGGGCCCACACATGATGGGTACCCAATCGGTTCATTATAGGTCGGTATCGGTAGCATTTTTCAAGATCCTAATCCTTATAGGAAAGAATCCTGCTATTGGTACTTCGCCTTTACCAAGCCTTGAACCCTTGACCTTGGGATTTTGAGAAGTAACAACTAGGGAAAAGGAGTCCACTCCGGATCCCTCACGGATGATCCAAGCAGTTCAATAATATTTTTTTAAAAATTGAGTGGGCTCGTGAAAATCAGCTCAATCCGGTATGTGTAAATGTTCGATCCAATCTTTTACTTTTTCATTTAGATTACGGATCCTGAAATTTGAATGAAAAAAATAGAAGATTGGATAGAGTACTTACAACTATCGGATTGAGATGGTTTTTCACAAAACCACTTTGATTTTTTTTGAAAATTATTGAACCGCTCGGATCATCCATGTGAGATCTGGAATGGGCCCCGGGTGCCCGTGGTACCCCATCGATTTTCACCTTGTCGGTCACTTTAGCTTTACAACAATGATACCATCACACACACTCACTCACTCTAGCTATTGTGAGTGAGTGTGTGTTTGCAGGACCAATAGCTATTGTGAGTGAGTGAGTGTGTGTTTGCAGGACCAATAGCTATTGTGAGTGAATTTAGTGCTTGCGGTATTCAACCCTATTGAGAGTTAGTGTACGTAAGTATTTGTGTGTGTGTGTGTGTTTTTTTTTTTTTTTTTTTGTAATCGAGGAATAATCCTGCAGTCGAGCCACTATTGGACCCGACTGCACAATTCAAATATTGAGGAGACTAGCACAACAATCCACCGCCATGACCCCCACTTAAATCATGGTTTGACTCTAGGGAGAATCAAGCCATGCTATGTTCCAAACGCAGGTTCGCTCTTACCATATTAACGACCCATAAGGGAGTAAATATTTGTGTGTTGTCGTATACCTCTTATTGAATATGTGTAAAGTATTTATGTGTTGTTAGCTCTATCGTATCGTATAGGATAGGAAACGCAGCAACCGCCTTTCTTTACTGCTATTTTCTCGTACATTCCGGAATACTCCACCTCCTCCGCCACGAAATCTACCAAATCTTTTCTCTCTATATATTCTCACGCCTCTCCGCTCTCTCCTTCACATCCAATTCTCAACAATCCTTCACACCTTCTCTCTCTATCTCCCTAAATTCCTCCCTTCTTTCAAAGTTCAAAACCAACAATCTCTTTCTAACCTTCTTCCCTACAGGGTTAGTATGCGTTCTGTTCTTCGATCATCTTTCTACCTTTTGATAGATTTCTGATCGGTTGTGTTTTTGCGAGTTCTTTTTGATTCAATAGTAGTAGTAGTAGTAGTAGTAGTAGTATTCAGCCAATCAAGGTATTTAATTTTTTGTTGTTGTTATTGTGAGTGTTATTATCAACAGATGCAGATCTTCGTTAAAACCCTAACTGGCAAGACCATAACACTCGAGGTCGAAAGCTCCGACACGATCGACAACGTCAAAGCGAAGATCCAGGACAAGGAAGGAATCCCTCCGGATCAGCAGCGTTTGATCTTCGCCGGGAAACAGCTCGAGGATGGCCGTACGCTCGCCGACTACAACATCCAGAAGGAATCGACCCTCCACCTCGTCCTCCGTCTCCGGGGCGGCATGCAAATCTTCGTCAAAACCCTAACCGGCAAGACGATCACCTTGGAAGTCGAGAGCTCCGATACCGTCGACAACGTCAAGGCCAAGATCCAAGACAAGGAAGGCATCCCACCGGATCAGCAGCGTCTGATCTTCGCCGGAAAGCAGTTGGAAGATGGACGTACACTGGCCGATTACAACATCCAGAAGGAATCGACCCTCCACCTCGTCCTCCGTCTCCGCGGCGGCATGCAGATCTTCGTCAAAACCCTAACCGGCAAAACAATCACCTTGGAAGTCGAGAGCTCCGACACCATCGACAACGTCAAGGCCAAAATCCAGGACAAGGAAGGGATTCCACCGGATCAGCAGCGTTTGATCTTCGCCGGAAAGCAGTTGGAGGATGGACGGACTCTAGCGGATTACAACATCCAGAAGGAGTCGACGTTGCACCTGGTGCTGAGGCTGAGGGGTGGGATGCAGATATTCGTAGAGACTTTAACTGGGAAGACTATTACTCTGGAGGTGGAGAGTTCTGATACCATTGACAATGTGAAGGGCAAGATTCAGGATAAGGAGGGGATTCCGCCCGATCAGCAGAGGTTGATTATCACTGCGTCTCCGCGGTGGCTGTTTCTGAAGCCTTTTGCTGATTCGTGGATCTGGTTGGTTGAGTAGTTATTTGTGGTTCTGTGAACTTTTATCTACCTTTTGTTTGCTGTTGTGCTCTGTTACTACTATGGGTGTTTTGCTATAATAATTGTGGAGCCATGGTTTGAAGTATTTTTTCATGTTTTAGTCTATGCTTTTAGTTCTTTTGGATGCTTGCTGTCTTAAATGTTGAGAATGGAGTCCAGATTGTGGGCTTTTGGTTTGAAATTGAAATGCTCGCTTATAGATTAAAACATGAAAAAAGAGCATATGATTTGCCCCATTGGATAATAAAAAACCAAGCCAAAGAGAGAGGGGCCCGGCTCACCGCTCCCTCTCGCGCCTTTCTCGTTGAAAAGAGGTTTCCTATCCCTTAGGCTCCGTTTGGAGGCATCCATGAGAAGGGGGATTAGCTTTCACCCCTTCATAAGACCTTGGGCCCACACTTGGCCCCCGTTTGGGAGCCACAAAGAGAGGGATTTTCAAGAAGACCGGTGCTTGGGTAAGACCGGAGAAGAGGGCAAAGGCCGGTATTATTTTCGGACAGGGTTTGAGGTATCCATGAGTTATACCCCCTAATCCCTTGGAAATTGGACGATTTTAACCCTCCTTATCCCTCTTCTCCAACCCCCATTTCAATTCAGCAGGAAAACAAAAAGAAGAACAAGAACAACAGCAGCAAATCGGAGAGAGAGAAGATGAACCAGGCCAGGTTGTGACGATGAACGCAAGACAGATCGTCTTCGTCTTCGTCTGCTTCCTCGTCTTCGTCTGCTTCCTTCTTCTTCCTCTTTTTTCTTTCTGGAAGCTCCTGCTGTCGTTCTCTCTCTCTCTCTCTCTCTCTCTCTCTCTCTCATTTTGGCAAGACAGGAACAAGGAAATTTTCTTGTGCATGTGTGCCATGTGTTTCTTACAACCTCAGCATCCACAACTTAAAAAACACAAAATTATCAACATAAAAAACATTAAAATTGATGGATATAATTAGTATTTTATATAATAATTATAGTAGTTAACTAATTTATAATTAATTATATCTGAAGAAAATTATTTCAAATTGAATTTCGTAATTATATAATACTAAATTTGTTAATTTGTTAGTAAAAATAAATATTACGACTTAAATTGTGAAAGAATAATTAAATTTGCAATTATATATAAAACGTAATACATAATGAATTTAAGGACTGCACAAGGGCAAAAAGGTCATTTGATAGCTTTTTACATCATTCACCCTTCCTCATACCCCCTATTAATCCTTTATCCAAACGAAGTACTCCCTCCGTCCCAAAAAGAATGACAATTTTTGAAATCCGTGTCATTTTTCATCGCTTATATCTTTCAATCTATAATGTTTTTCATGAGTTTGAAAATTTTGTATAATAGAATTAATCGAGAACTATCAAATAAGATTCATATTGCATATTTTTTGAGATCTGTATTAAAAGATATAAGGTATTGAAATTGGCACGGATATCAAAAATTGACATCCATTATGGGACGGAGGGAGTACTATTTAATCTCCATTCTCCAATACCTCATCCAAACAACCTACTATTTAATCCCCCTCCATAAACATCACATCAATGTGGGCCCTCCCTTATTAACTAATACCCCCTACTATCTTATCTCCATATTAACTAATACCCCCAATTCTTTACCCGCATCCAAACGGAGCCTTATGGTCATGGAGGTTCTAGGGGGATAGGAAGGATTTAGGTGCCCACTTGAAACTTTTGTAGAGATTCTTTTGTTGTTCTTTATAAGGGCATCTCCAATCCATGCTCTATTTCTCCATTTGAGAGTATAGAACTCCTCCAATCCATCCTCTCAAGCCTCCTCTATTTGAGAGGATGGGATTTTGATCCTCCATATTTAGAGGATGGAAGAAAATATGGAGGATCTCCTCTATAACACTATTCACCTTTTAAAATGATATTTGTATCCTTAGAGCATCTCCAACCAATGATCTATTCCTCCATTTGAGAGTATGGAACTCTTCCAATCCATCCTCTCAAGCCTCCTTCATTTTAGAGGAAAAAATAGAGGGTTTGTGGTTGAAGTAAATAGGAATAGTGATTTCCTCTAAAATCACTTTATGAATAAAATAGAATATTTTGATACTCTCAAATAGAGTATTGGATTAGAGATGCTCTAAGATGAATTACATGGGGAGTTTAGGTAGTTGAATTCAACTCAAGTTTATCCATTGCCCTGGTGTGGTTGACTTTGGGATGGATTGTACAGGGGGTTCAGTTCCCGTCCAGTGTAGTATGTGAACAGTCAACGTGATGATTAGCTCTTGGCTGGAACCCATCATGTTTTGAGAGTCTTATTAGAGCATCCGCATCAGACTCTTTTAATTTACACCTCAAAAAGTCACTTTATTACTTTAACTACCAACTTTTAAATATCTACTACATCAGACTCTTTACTCTCACTCTCTTCTCAATTAAATATTTTGTTTATCTTATTTATTCAATTTTTTATTCTTTCGGTTTTGAGGGGAGGGCCAGACCCACCAGACCCACTTTTATTCTTTGGTTTATTACACAAAAGCAGTCCAAATGCTGGGAAAAGGGGCGTCTTCTTCTTCGTCGTGGGTTTTGAAAAGGGGTTGAGGAACCCAAATCCAGGCTCTCTCTAAAACCCAAGAGATACCCCTCTCTCTCTCTCTCTCTCTCGAACTCAAAAAACCTGTCCAGAAAACCCCAAATCTAACAAATCTGTTCAGCGTCGGTAAACCTCTTCAAAGTCGTTCTAATCGGTGACCTCGGCGCCGGTAAATCCAAACTGAAAAGAACGTCTCTCTCTCCGTGAAAAGGGGCTGGAAAATAATTAAATAAAGAGTAGTGAGTGAACAGTGGCTCGTTTTGTTTGACGAGACACTGTAGAAAATGCCAAAAATTTTCAAAGTAGCGAGAGAAGAAGAGGGCCTGATGTTGGGGTGTTTGCTACTTTTGCATGTTTTCCCTGGCTAGTTTAGTTTAAAGAGAGAAGAAGAGAGGCTAATGTGGATGCCCTTAGATTCCAAGTCCTATAGGTGAGCAAAAACCAAAACCGTTGAGCTGTGAGTCCGGCTACTGTATTCAACATTATGTTTGTTGATACAATTGGAGTGCTTTTAAGTTTTAATTACCCATAAACATGTTCTATTAAGTGGAAGTAGATCGTAGTGTGATATTTGGAACTAAACATTACAGCTTTGGATTGGTTTTTTCCTTGTCTTGGGAGTGGTTTGATCCATAAAGTCTTCAAACCCCAATCCTTTTGCATCAGTTGGGTTTTTGCCTTTTGGTTTACCATAAAACCAAACTCATCCGATCTATACTCTCTAAACCTATTGAGCCCTTTTGTTGGTCTATTTTGGTGGTTCCTTCAGAGATAATTTGTGCGCTCTTCATGCCTTTTGTTGTTTGGATCCGGCTTCTTTGCAATTGGAAAGCATAGGCTAATTGCAAAGAAGCCTTCTCTATTCTTATATCGTCTGTTCATCTCAGCAACTGGATTACCCTCCAGTTCCACCTTGTCCTGCATCTCTGTGGTGCCAGTTTCTGGAGTCAGTTGTGGGTTAGGGTTTGGTAATTCTGGTTTGCGGTTCTGGTTGGTTGTTGATTAGTTATATGGCTTTCCTGTGTGAACTTTAAATCTACCTTTTGTTCGCTCTTGTGCTTTGATTATCTTTTGGGTATTTTGTAGAGCTGTGGTTTGAAGTATTTCTGTTTTTCTATTTTGTACTCTAGGCTAAATTCTCCTGCATGCTTTACTGGAGTGATTGGGATATGGTTTCATAGATGCTCTAGGGGTTATTGGAAGGATTTATGTGCCCTCTCAAAACTTATGTAGATATTCTTTTGTCCTCCTTTATCAGATGAGATACACATAGGGAGGGTTAAGTAGTTTAGGGAGTGGAATTCAACTCAAGCTTATGCATTGTTTTGGTGTGTTTGAGTTGTTTGGGATTTTACAGGTCTAGTATGTCAATATGGTGATTAGCTCTTGAGTCTTGGCTAGCAAACGAGTTTACTCTCTCGATTCTTGGGCTGGAACCTATCTTATTTTTTCCTTTTTTTTTTTTTTTTTTGATCAGGATTAGGGCTGCTAAAATGTACTACTTGAACATTTTTTTGTAACTCGCTAAGATTTCAAACCAAGATCTACCTGGCTCGTTCAGATTATTATGTATTATAAATAATTCAAGCTACTCGATATCGACTCGTGTTTGGCTTGATTAAAGTTCGTTAGAGATCGGCTCGTCTCATAAACAAGCTAAGCTCGAACATATGTCTGAAGCTCGTTAAATTTTCAAACCAAACTTGATCAAGACTCAGTTGGCTTGTTATCGCCCCATATCATCTTTTGAGAGTCTTGTTAGCTTTGAGTTCAGCAAAAAAACCAAAACCGTTGAACTGCAAGTCCGGTCCCATGAGGAGTATTTAGGTTCTCTTCTATATTGGTTATGATATATTGATATTGAACATGTTTTTTTTCTTTTGATACAATTGGAGTACTTTTAATAATCTATGAACATCAAGTGGAAGTAAATCGTGAGGAAACCATATATGATCATCAAGTGGAAGTAAATCGCTAGGAAGCCATAAACTACAGGTTTGAACTGGTTTTGTTCTAGCCGTGGCAGTGGTTTGATCTATAAAATCTTCAATCATCAATCCTTTTACATCAGTCAGGGTTTTTGATTTCCGAACTAATCTGGTCCATGCTCTAACCCTATCAAGTCCGTTTGTCTGAGTTTGTTGGTCTATTTTGGTGGTTACTTGTCGCTTTATTTCTTTGTGTTCTACTTTCTTTGATGTCCTGGTTTGAGGAGATAGGTATCAGTCTCTTTTGGCTTGCTAATCTTTTGATGTTGGTTTTGGAGCAAGGTTCATTTGACTTGTAAGAGCAAGTACACCGGGCAGCCATTCCCCCAGCCAAAGCCTTTTGGCAACCAATCTCAAAACCATGTGGTCCCACCGGGCTGCCATATTTTGGCAAAGCCATTCTTCGTGCCAAATTTGGCAGCCAAGAATGGTGAAGCCAAATCCTCTCCACGTCATCCCAACTACCAAACAGTCGGACTTGGAAATCCTGTAGTGCATGGGGTGTAGTGCAACGTCCAAGCCTTTTGTTGTTTGGCAATCAAGACCATTGATTGCTGAGATAGACGACCGAGATGCCGCACTACACCCAGTATCCCGGTGTTCCGAACAATCCATCCCAAATTTCATTCCTGGAAAACTGGAACATATCCCTTCACATCTATGAGAGAGGTGAAGAGGAAGTCACCACTTCACCCATCAGATCTGGACATCCACGCTCTTCGTAGTCTGACGAGGGCCATCATCATCATCGTGTACCCAAAGTTCTAATCTTCATAGCCGTTTGCGATTTATCGAGTGAGGAAGGATTTCAATTGTTTGACGCTGTAGGAGAGAGACATCTCTCTGATCTAAGAGAGAGAAAAGAGAGGGAATTGAGATCACTGGTGGAGCAAGGCTGCCATTTTTATTTTATTTTATTTTTGCACTGGAAGGTGAAATAAGTAGCGGGAACCAGACACGCCTTTTTTTTTTTTTTTTTTCTTCCTATTTTTTGACTGGCAATGCCATTTTGGCATGTCTAGCTAGGTGGACTTGCTCCCCCCGTGTCAGACCCCCCCTGACACGGGCCAGACTTCTCCCTTTTACCCCCTCCCACGTCATCCACTCCATCCACGTGTCTCTCACTCAGCACACTTTCACTCTTATTTAATTTTTTTACAAAATTTCAAATGTTAATAATTTTTTTTTCACATACTTTTTTTTTAATAAATTTTATATGAAGTTTTTAAATATCCATCCCCATTAGTCATGCCATGTAAGTTTCCATCCACACCATTTTTTGTACTTATGTTTCCATCCTTTCAATGGGTGAATTATCCTTATTACCCTTTTTAATTATATATACATAGATATTTGTAGACATATATTGTATGTATGTATATATATAGATGCACTTATTGCTTCCTTGATTCCTAAATTAAAGGGATCCCTTCAAATTTGAAATCTTCCTATTATTTCTCACCTAATTGAAGTGTGAAGATTTTCCTCCTAAATTAAAGAGATTCCTTCCAAAATTTCGGGTGTGAAGATTTTGCCAGTGATTTCTATTTCCATTTATTACGGAAGGAGTCCATGCGAGGTGAGAAATAATAGGAGGATTTCAAAATTTCGAACAAGAAAATTACCAAATTCCAATGATTCATATTTCCATTTACTTCTCCATTGATATGTTGGTCAAATCATTTGCAGTAGAAGGCCAACCATTTGCATGCATAATTGTTCATCAAATCATGGTTAATTCATGGTGTATCAAGTCCAAGCAAAGCGAGTCGAGTTCAGAATATGTTTTGAACTAATTGAGTTCATAATATGTCATGTTTTCAGAAACATGATCAAAACCATGACTTGCCGAAAACATGACCTGTCAAAATATGTCTATTACATGAACAAACTTGCTGAAAACAATAAAAACTTGATCTATTTAAAACTATGCTTGTATGTTATTTCAAACATGATCTACATGACCAAACGGTTAAAAAAATTGTACCATTTACCATGAAATATGTTTGTATGGTATTTCAAAAACATGATCGAATACACCATGAAATCAAAAATAAAATAAAAAATACATGAATACAAATTACCTTCTCGCCGGTGGCCGAAAAACGTGATTCATAGCAAATGATACAAATAATATGCCATGAAAATTAAAATGCCATACACCATGAAAACACATAAATATACATCAAAAACATGAATACACCATGAAATCAAAAAAAAAAAAATTTACATGAATACATGACCTTCTCGCAGGTGGCCGGAAAACGGAAAACGTGATTCATGGCAAACGATACAAATAATATACCATGAAAATTAAAATGTCATACACCATTTAAACACAAAAATAAACATCAAAAACATGAATACACCATGAAAAAAAAAATGAATACACATGACCTTCTCGCCAGTGGCCGGAAAACGTATTTATTCATATCGGAATATATGAAAAATCATGAAAACAAAAAACATGAATACAAATAAATTATTTTTTTAATCCTCAAAATAAAAATCATGAATACAAATGACCAATACTTGCAACCAATCAACAGAAAATTGCTGCGTGGATGCCCAACTCAATCCGTTAGGCCTTCTTGTCGAACTCCGATCCATACGGCGACACTGGGAGTTTCGACGGCGACGGGTCGTTGTGTGGCTTGCCTTATTTGTTGGCTCCACCTATATTTTTCAAGGTATGATCTGATGGCGATCGAAACTCCGACGTGGTAGTTGTTGGCGGAGGACATCGGAGGACGAGTGGATCGCCGCCCACCAGAGGACGTTGGAGGACTAGTGAATGGCGGCAGCTGTTTGTGGATAGAGAGAGAGAGAGAGAGAGAGAGAGAGAGAGAGAGAGAGAGCTTTCTTATATAGAATCCCACCAGATTTTAGGTGATCCAAAATTTTTGGGACTGATTGCCGGATTTCACGCAATGGACAGGAGGAGTTACATTGTAGTCCCTTTTTTCTGGACTATATATATATATATAATATTATAATAATAGAGGGCATTACTGGTATTAAAAAATAACGAGGATGGAAACATAATAGCCAAAAAACACACGGATGGAAACTTACAGATGGTGGGTGCTGAGGACTAATCTTTAAGTTTCCCATTTTATATTTTTAAAATCTACTCAACGAAACCTATCAAACGAACCTAATATTGATGGTTAAATGATGTAAAACGGAAAAATTATATTTTTATGGTAGTTTAAACTGTCTAAATAGGTTAAAAAATTAAGTGTTCCAAATTTCAAATTTCATTATAACCATTTAAGATAAAATGATAAAAAAAAATAAGATCTTCCCACCAATTGAACCGGATTAAAAATCGGAACACTAAAATAATTTTAAATAAATAAAAAAGGAAAAATATATAGAGTATAAACATTATTAATTAAATAAAAAAATAACAAAAATAGGTGGGAGACGATCAAAGGGGGCTGACACGTGTCAGGGGCCACGGCGATCAAAAATATTATTGATTGCACTGGGACAAAAATAGGTGGGAGACGATCAAAGGGGTGACGATCAAAAATATTATTGATTGCACATTGGGAAGTCTTGCCCGTGTCTCGAGGAGGGCACGACACATGTCAATGGGGGTTGAAAGTTGTTCAGATCGTCAGAAACCCAGTCCATTAACAAATTTGACAGTAGCGCCTATATAATCAGTTGCGTATATATTCACACTTACTCTCATTCATCATATTCTCATAATTTTCTCAACTTTCATTTCATTTTCGTAATTCATAGAAGAACATTATGGATCAGTACAATTTTTCATTTTCGGATAGTTGGTCAGTTGGGAACGATGTTGCTAATGATGTTCCGTGTGAGGAGAGCAGCTCCTACGTTGGGCGTGATTACACAGCCGAATTTACGACTGACCAGGTTAGAAGTTATGGTGTAGATGCTTTTTGTTTTTTACTTGGCTGGACTTTCCACCACTGTTTGTTCACACTTCACAGTTTTTAGAATCAGTTTCACTGAATTTTTTTCAGAGACTTGTTTGGTTGACACTTTTTAGAAGACAAGTTTTATAATTTGTGTAAAAGATACTTTGTTTTGGGAAACATTAGAAATCTGTTGTCTTACTCTCGAAAATCATTTTTTATTAGACATTGTGAAATAATGGTTATTTATGTGGTTTTTTTTTAACGGGTTTTGAGAAGTCATCTGTAAGACTGATTCTTTTTTTTTTTTTCTCTCTTTCTTCCTATTGGCTCTGTAAGACTGATTCTGGAAACTGCAAACCAAAAACTCCTTTTTCTTTGGCCATTATCTCTTACGCTTTACACTACGCTGTTTAGAATGTCCAGATACAGTTTGTTTACATTTGCCAGCGGATATGGTTTTGAGCTGATAATGACAGTTGCATGTTGGGAACGATGTATTTTATGGTGTTACATTTGTTACTTATTTTGTCAATATACGGGATATTACATTGTGCTATACGTATTCATTTTTTTTGTTATAGATATTTGAAACTAGAATTGCCATGGTAGATTGAGTGCGGGAAGTTGGTAAGGAAAATGGTATTGTGATTGTCATAAGTAAATCTGCTAGTATAAAGGGTAACAAGATGCCGAAGTGCATTCTTATTTGTGAAAGGGGAGGATTGTACAAACCGCCAATGGAAGGGCATTCAATGCAAAGGAATACTGGAACTAAAAAATGTAATTGCCCGTTTAAGCTGCGAGGTGTACCACAACCTCCAGACGGTGTCATGTGGAGTTTGAAGGTTGTTAAAGGTTTTCATAACCATGAACCATTTGAAAGTTTTGAGGGACATGAGTACCCATCAAGGCTGACCCCAATCCAGCAGCAATTAGTTCGTGACATGTCTAGCAGCACCGCGCCTCAAAAAATGCTTAATGTCATGAGACAACAAGACCCGTCAATTACTATAGGAATCAGGAGTATTTACAATATGAAGGCACGATATAAGAAAGAGCAACTGGGGGGTCTATCTCCCATTGGGTACATCTTCAATGAATTAAACGAAAAGCAATACATTTATGACTTTCTCACCAATGAACACACCAACGAAATCACAGACATTCTTTGGGTTCATCCTAAAAGCCTAGAGCTATCTGTCAATTTTCCATCCGTGTTGATTATTGATGCGACGTACAAGAGTAATGAGTATCGAATTCCACTCTTGGAAGTTGTGGGTATCACATCCACAATGAAAACTTACTCTCTTATGTTTGCATATTTGAATAATGAGACGAAAGAGAGACTGATATGGGTGTTAGATACCTTAAAGAGATGGATGGTTGGAAAAGGGGCAGCGTTGCCATCGGTGATTGTTTCAGATAGGGATCTTGCACTTCTTGGCGCAATTGGAATATGTTTCCCCTTCGCACAACACATCCTTTGTATTTGGCACATAAATCAGTGTGTAATGAAGAAGTGCAGACCTATGCTTGGTACGAGGTGGGACGAGTTTTCGGATGCATGGCAAGTTCTTATTCATTCATCGACACCGATGTCTTTGCAACAGAGGTGGATTGCCATGTGTGGAGAGTTTGAGCAATACTCCAATGCCATACAATATCTTTGGGATACATGGTTAGGTCCTTACAAAGAGCGATTTGTTGCAGCATATATAAACCAGTTTATGCACCTTGGGAGCAATTCAAGCCAAAGGTAACTTTCCTATAGTCATTGTATATTTACTGTCCTGCTTTAAAGAATACTTTATGTAACTTTCCTATTTAACACAGTGTATTATTAAATTGCAGGGCAGAGTCTGCGCATGCGAGACTCAAACAATACTTGGGAGATACCATGTCCTCGCTTCAAACATCTTTTCAGAAAATAGAAAAGATGTTGACCAGTCAGTTCGCGGATATTCAGGGATCGTTCCAGAAATCTCTCAACATTCCACGACACAGACATCTACATGAAGGCATTTATAGTGAAATCAGAGGTCGCATTTCATTACAGGCAATGAACTTGATCCATAAGCAAGCAGAACGCACTGATAACGAAGCCGGCCTTTGCTTTTGTAAGATCAAAAGGACACATGGATTGCCATGCTTTCACGATATCGCACTTTACCGTTCTGTGGACAGACCAATTCCGTTTAGCTCTATCCACCCTCACTGGAGTACGTTGTCCATGCATGCCCAGAGGCATACTGAAGAGGGAGCACGACCTGACAGGGCAGCTCAGCTTATTGAAAGATTAAATGAAATGGATTTCGACAGTCGAGAGTCTATGATGGACAGGTTTCTCGATATGGCGGATCCATCTCGTTGCACAGTTCGACCCCCAGCATACAACACAGAACACAGGGGTCGACCTATAGGCAGAGATGAGCAGAGTGTTGGTCACATACCTTCCTTCACAGTATCCACTTCAGAATCTCCGTCCTCACGTATTCCAATATCGAGAAGGAGCAATGGGAGGGATCACCTCGTTGAGAAATTTCCTCAGCAGTATCAGCGTTATATTTCCCACTGTGTTGACGTTCGACCCGACGGTCATTGTGGTTTCAGGGCGATAGCCGCGCAAGTCTATGGTTCTGAAGATGGATGGGCTCAAGTACGACAGGATCTTATCCAAGAGATTAAACAAAATTGGGTCCTGTATGATCAGCTTTATCCAGAACATAATTATGTACCCCAGGTGCTACAAAGACTTCAATACTTCCAGTCATCGGCACCAGAGGATTATTGGATGGATTCTATATCATTGGGACTTGTCATTGCATCAATGTACAACGTTGTACTGCATACATTCGATATGATTGCTTCGAGTTGTCTCACTCACTTGCCGTTGAGCTCCCTTCCAGTTCCATTAGCAACGCGCACACATATAGCTATTCGCCGTGTTAATGACAATCACTTTGTGCAAATTTTTCTATACCGTCATTACCCTGTACCACCCATCATCACATGGTGGAGGCCAAATGCATCAAATGAAGCACAAGGATGGGCTCATCCTTATGAAGCACGCCTCCAATTGTGGTACGAAGTCATGCAGATAGATCCGCCGGGACGACAACCACAATTTGGCGGAAATATTGACTAAATTTGTGTATTATTTATGTTCATGTATTGATTCTATATACTCAATTATAATTAAATGAAGTTTGATTTCAGTTTGCATTATTGACTATTCAGAGAAATATAAAGAAAATTTAAGTGAATTCGACATATATAATTTACTTGAAAACTCAAATATAGAAGTTTAAAAAAAATGAAGGACAAAAAAATAATAACAAAAAAAAAAGATATTATAATTTTTTCATTTTACATTATTTCACCATCAATACTAGGCTCGTTTGATAGGTTTTGTTGAGTAGATTTCAAAAATATATAATTTATTTTAAAAAAATATGTGGAAAAAAAGTTATTAACATTTAAAATTTATTTGAAAAAATAAAATAAGAGTGAGAGAGAGAGAGAGAGAGAGAAGGTGGATGGGTCGGGGTAAAATGGGAAATCGGTAGGTCCGGTGTCAGACCCCCCCTGACACTTTGACTGGCAATGCCATTTTGGCATGTATGGATGGACTTGCTCGAAGATGTTGCTTCGTGTTTATCAACTTTTATTATATTAACAAAAAAGATGATAGAAGAACATTGGTTCTACCGTACAAGTAGGTACAGTATTATTTTTTTCCCCTTTCTCAGAAAAGTGGTTTGCTCTAGAATTCGGGGGTTTTTGGGAGCTTACTTTTTGACTTTTCATTTTCAGTTTTTTGGTTTTTTGACTTTTTGGATTATGTTCAAAATGTATTTTGAATTTGGTAGAGTGTTTGGATGATACGTACAGAATATATTTTAGAACAGGAGTAGTGTTTGAGAGATAAATGATGAAAATGAATTATGAGTAGATTTTTTTACCATGTTGCCCTTAGGTTTTACTATATATTGTAATAAAAGATGTATGAATAATATTTTTAGCCATTTATTTAAAGTTGTATTGTGAAATATTTTTTGGGTATTGCGCTAACAAATACATGTATTCCAAAATTGAAAGTCTCCGATTAACTCTTTTTTTTTTTGCTATTTAAAAAGAATGAAATATTACCATCCAAAAATATTACCAATTGGCAGTTAATTGCTGCTTCTCTCTCGTGTCTCTCTTCATTTTTTTCTCTGTTAACCAAAAAGGGTTTGGTGGGGAGAAACATGTATTTTGCGAAGACGGATTTGGTAATTGTGAAATAAAAGGGAGGGTATTATGGTAATTGATCACAGGTGACCAGTTCTGTTTCAAAAAGGTAGTGTGCCCTTTTGGGAAATTTTTTCAGTGCCGGGTGGGTATCACATGATATCTACTCGGTGCATCTGAATCGTTCATTGCGTTTTTGGACAGCTCAAATTTGAAGAGAGAAAAAAGAGAGAGAGAGTGTTGGGGTGGCCGAAAAATTTCTCGCCCTTTTGGTATCCTATTGTCACTTATTTTTTAAGAAGGCAATTTCAAGCTAAAAAATAATGTGTTTACGGAAATAATTTTTCTAGCAATATGGATTTTGTTTGATAGATCTGATCGAGAACTTTTATACGGAGCAAAAAAAATTATTTACATTATTTTTGAGTTTGAAAATGTGAAATAAGTACTTATTTTTTAAGAAGGTGTTCTGTAACGGGGCCTTTAAAAAATAACAGTGTTTCCCCCTCACATTTTATTATTTGTGCTTAACATCTTAAATTAACGCAGTTAATCCAATGATTGTGTACTTACATGTACTTAGGTTCGGTGACGTTGTGGATTCAACTCCCACGGGGAGTATCATTTTTCTAAAAATGTGAAAAAAATAATAAAAAATCTTAAATCTTTGACTGTCTTGGGGCCTCTTCCTCTCTCCTGCAATTGGTTTATTTCTTCTTTAGTCTATTTTTTAAAACTTTTGATTAAAATTATTTTCTTGTTCTTTTTTTTTAATCCTACTTCTCATGTCTGGGGTAAATTATAATTAACTCCCTTAAACTATGTTTCGGAGAACCCCCTCAAAGTTTTATTTTTGACATTTAACCACCTCAAACTAATGACAATGCAAAGCCGTTAACTTCCGTAACAGATAGGATGTAAGTTACCATTTTGCCCTCAATTGAAAAACACTTACCAAACAAATCAAAACCCATTTGTTTTCAAAAAACCTAAATGTCACTCGGTTAGCCATAGCATTCCTCTACCACCTTGTGTTTCCTCCCCCTTTCCTACAATTTCTTAGCAGCTAGAAAAGGAATCTCGCTAGGTTTTATACAACATAACAACAAAATGAATTTTTAGTCCAATAAAGGAGAAGGCGAGAAAGAGAGAGATGTAGGTTCTTCGCCAACCTCCAACAACCGAGCCGACAAGGCGACACCGAAGTCCGCTTTACGGACGACGACCAATCTATTTGTGTTTTTTAGTTGGATTTCTCGTCCAACTTTTGCCAACAATCAACCACCATAATTTGCACAACCAAACAAAAACCCAAACCACCTTCATCCAGCCGCCACCCACTTCTTCACCGAGGGGAAATTTGGCAAACCCAGAAGACGGCTGAAAATCTATGCCGGCGACGGAGGCAGCGACCGCCTTGGTTTCACAGATCTATCTTGATGGTGGGTTAATCGATAACCCCATATAGGCATTGAGTCGAAAGAGCGAGGCGGACTGGTTGAACTGAAGAGGGCGTCAATGAGGAAGGTGTTGCAATAGCATGCGCTTGCGAAGCTAGCGAGGGAGACAACCATGATGGAGACGCCGATGATGATCCGGTGGTTGCTGGTTCTCATGATTTGATCTCTTTTTTGTGTGTGTGTGTGTGTGTGTGTGTGTTGGGATGAGGGGGGAGCAGTAGCTACGAAGTTAAGGTGGAGTGAGAGAGTTGTGGGGTGGGCATCGATGGGATTGCCGAAGAGGTCTGCTGTGGTGGTGGTTGAGGCAAGTGGCGGAGACTGATTTGGTTGGATTTTGGGGTAAGGAGGTTTGGGGGTGTTCTCTGTAGAGAGAGAGAGAGAGAGAGAGAGAGAGAGAGAAAGAGAGAGAATATGTCAAGAAAAAGGGCAATAGTGTCTCTCAAATTTAAATGAGAGGGCATGTGAGTTGCATGTGCCATTTCCCATCCAATTTGTAACAGAATGTTAATGGAAGTTGTATTTCAATTAGTTTGAGGTGGTTAAGTGCAAAAAATAGAACTTTAAGGGGATAAAGTGTCTCCGAGACATAGTTTGAGGGGGTTAACAATAATTTACCCTTCTGCCTTTGCGTAATTAGCATCCTAACTACCAACTCAATACCTTTGCCTTTGTGATGCTTTTCTTTTAACCTTTTATCTGTACTCTCCTTTCTATCAATAAAATTCTTCTTTGTTGTTTAAAAAAAAATAAAACTACCGACTCCATTGGTGGAGCCGTGGATTTATTAGATGGCTTGGTTTCTTCGTAACCATTTCGTGTAAACCTGCACTAGAATTTTCACATTTTGTTAATGTAATTTGCATAAAGAATCGGATTTTCGAGGCGTTACATGATAAATACTTGAACTGCTATGAAGACAGGGTCACATTTAATTAAATATTCGACCTTACTGCAAATTTATTTTTAAAGTCGCGATTGGTGACTGATTGATCATTTGGCTGGCCGAAATGCATTGTTGTGGTTAATGATTTGAGATCCAAAGGAAGGAGTAATTATCAAGCGGAGACTTTTTCGTGATTGGATTAGCTTGTTGACCACTTTCTTTGAATTTTTTTTTTTTTAAAAAAAGAAGGTAATTTCAAGCTCAAAAATCATGCGTTTACACAAATAATTTTCCTACCAATATGAATATTATTTGATAGATCTTATTGAGATCTTTTAAACGGTGCAAAAAAAAAATCAAAAAATTATTTTTCATTTTCTTTATATTTGAATTTGAAATTACATTCTTTAAAAAAAAAGAAGATTTAGTAAGAAAGCGGAACGGACTCTAACAAAGACTTACACGCAGAATTAGTACGACTAACTATATACCATGTACCTAATTACTAGGAAAGAACATGCTAACGACTTCTTCGGGTTGAGGTGCCATTCCGTTTTTTTTTTTCAATCTTTTTTTTTAAAAAGAAGGTAATTTCAAGTTCTAATATAATGAAAATGAAAAATAGTTTTTTAATTTTTTTTGTACTGTTTAAAAGATCTCAATGAGATCTATCAAACAAAATCAATATTGGTAGGAAAATTATTTACGTAAACACATAATTTTTAAACGTAAAATTATCTTTCTTTTCTAATAATTTCTTTTTGAAAAAAGTGAAACACCACCTGATTGTATTCGAGCGTTGTGTCAGGAAAAATGAGTCATCAAAATCAAAGTGACACACCCTCCCTTTTCTTTCTCATTTTATTTCTTTTTTGTTATAAAATTTTAAATGGTAATAACTTTTTTTGACGTATTTTTTTAAAATAAATTTTATATTTTTTAAATCTACTCAACGAAACCTATCAAACGAGCCTAATATTGATGGTAAAATAATGGAAAATAGAAAAATTATATATTTTTGTGGTAGTTTAAATTGTATAAGAGGTTGAAAAATTAAGTGTTCCAAAATTCAATTCGTTTGAACGGGTGGAAAGATTTTAGTTTTCTGATCATTTTATTCTAAATGGTCATAATTAAATTTTGACTGTATGGTTCTTGTTGAAAAAGAAAGTCTTTTTTTTTTCCCTTTTCTTTCTTTCTTTCTAGTTTGTTTTTTTTTTCCACTTTATTTCCTTTTATTTCTATCCAGTTTGAAATCTTTTTTCTTTTTTTTTTCCTCTTTATTTTTTTTCTTTCTTTTCAGTTTGAAATTTTTTCCTCTTTTGATTATATTTTTTCCTCTTTAGTTCTTCTCTTTATATATATTTTAATATATAAACAGTCACAAAAAAAATTAAGTACTCCAATTTTTAATCCGTTTGAACGAGTGTGAAAATCTTATTATTCTGATTAACTAATTAAAATAACGAATTGGGTTGGAGAGTAACAGTGGAAATGATCAGGGTTCTCTTAGGCAGCAAAGCCCCTGGGTCCACTTAAATTTCTCCCACTTTTTAATTCCTTTTTTTATTTAATTACTTTTATCTTATTTATTTAATTTCTATAAATACACCCTTTCTATATTAAAAAATATAATTCAAAAATTAAGTGCTCAATTTTCAATTCCGTTTAACAGGGGCGAAGATCCAATTTGCTCTTAGGCCTTTCAACGAACACCCTAAGACTCATTATTTAGTTTCAGGACTCTCTTAGAGAAAAAAAAAAAGATTGAAAATTGAAACACTTATTTTTGTAAGTACAAAAATGAATATCCTTTTTGATCAATTTATACCATACTCTTTTTATTTGCATTACATGTATACGGCCGTGAAGAACATAGACTTTCCCCCGTTTAGTAACCATTAGTTACTCGTGTTCAGTAACACTGCAGTTGTAATTTTATTAATAAAAACTTTGCACTTTTAGTAACACTACAGGCTTCTTCTCTGCTGTCGGGTCGTGGGTGGGTTTTGAATTAGGGTTTTTTTTTTTTTGGAATCGGACAGTATTTTTGGATGCATATATTTAGAATTATTATACACGGTCTGGTTTCACACGGCTTTTCTTTATTTTTATTTTGTTTTGTTATTATTGTTGTTGTAGACACCCCAATCTGGACTTCCGAATAATCTTTAAGTTTCTCCAATGATGAAATAAGGAAAAATATACTTTCGAGACTTGGATTGTTGCTCATTTGCTTCTCCTTTGCTACTCCTTCTTTAATCTCAAGAAAACCCCTTTTCAACCATGTAGGGTGGCCCCCGGTTCAATTGCAAAAGAGAAAAATGTGTTTACCTTGTCAAAAACAACTTTTTCTATGATACACTGAGGGTAAAATGGGCACACTTTTCAATGTACAAAATTAATTTGAGTGAAACCAATTGGGTTAGAAAGAGGACTCGACGAGCTTTCCAACGCTTCGAACCGCGTCCAAATCCGAGTTCGGGAGTGTCCGGGGCGCCCTCGCGAAGTTCGGTGTGCTGTGCTGACTCACAAACCGCGCGGCACTTCAAAAGGGCGCACGGCACCTTGGAAAATTTTAAAAATCACTCCACCGCATGGCATTTCAATTCAAAAATCACTCCATCGCGCGGCATTCAGGAGGAGCTCTGACAGATTCCCATGCGTGTCAGCAGATTGGGCAGAATACATTTTTTACGTTTTTTTCATTCTTTGGGTGCTCTCCAAGTATCTTTTGCCTATAAATACACCCCCTCTCTAGTTGAGAAGTACTCCTTCAACTCCAAGTAAAGTTACTATGCCATTTTTTTGGCTCTCACTCTCTCTCTCTAAAAATACTCTCTTTTGATTCTCTCTCTACAACTTCTTACACCCACCACCACTATACACATCTCTCTCTCTCTCTCTACACCCATTTGCTCTCAAATCTTTCAAGTTCAATCCAAATCAACTTCCATTCTTCCACCTTCAAGCACATTCAAGTTTCGATCAAAAGGTATAATTCCATTTCCTTGGACTAAACCACATTTAGCCTTGAGGGGAGCCGATCGAGACCCTTCTCGGTCTTTTTATACCGAGCTTGGGTCTCAAACGAGCTTTACATTCAAAGCCTTTCTTTTCTTTTCTTTTTCTTTTCTTTTTTTGCATTTTCTTTTCATATTTTGACTAATATTGCTTAAAGATCGTGCGGGTACATTCTAAATTCAAGTTTCATGTTAAAAGTCCTTTTTTTTTACTTCGTGAGTTCTTTCAATATTCCAAAAAGTTTTTAACATTATTTTACATGATAAAATGAACAAATGGGTTTCATAAATCATTTTTCAAAGATTCAGAAAATATAACAAACTATTTTGCGGACCTATGATTTGTTTTGTCATGTAAAAGCAAACTGATTTTAGAATGTATAGACAGGTGTACCGCACGGTGTGTTGGTTGCACCGTGCGATGCATCCGGGTATCGCACGGCATATCATGCTTAAGCGCACGGCACTTCATTAGCTATTGTTTTCTTGTCTGAGCTGTCTGGATCATGGCCATCATTCATCGGGCCTATTGTTATTGTTGAGATACCGACATTAGTATTTTCGGAACAAGACCATATCTACAAGTCACATTTTATTTCATAAATAAGATTTCTTAGATCATCTCGGATGATCAAATGTAACAAAAATTATTTTGTGTTCATGGCTTGATGGAGTGGTACTGTCCCGAGGTCGGGTGGCGTCCTGAATGCTTGTAACAGACTGACAGGACAGCTTGGCATACTGAAGAGCCGTGCGGGGCATTACAGTGTGCCGCGTAAGAGATGGCCGCAGTCCAGACAACTTGTTAAATGTTTTTCATTATATTTGCTTGCATCATTCTTATCATTTCTATACAGTTTGCACCACAAGCACGCCAAGGTGTTATATTTAATCCCGTGTCCCTTTCCCGTATATGTTTTAAAGTTAAGTTTTTCAAATGATATTAAATCCCCCATTTAAAATGCTTAGTAGAGACCGGTTTTATCGGGCGAGCGGGGTGCTTTTTCAACAAAACCTTCCCCGTTCGTAACGTGGCTCCCGGATCCAAAATCTCAAGGTTTTCGCTAGACCAAAAGCTTTTCTTTTTCAAATCAAGCTCTCGGTTTCTCGGATCATCCATCTCAAAAATCCGGGTGGCGACTCTTCGAGTTAGCGCTTTCGGGCGCGGGAGCCCACAGTGGCGACTCTGCTGGGGATTTTTGTTCAATACTTTACTTGTGCTTTTTTTAAAAAAAAAAAAAGAAAAGGTTTTTTTTTTTTTTTTTAAAAAGAACAAAAAGTATTGAATAATCAATAGGGCCAAGCTTGAAAAGCATTTTTCTTGGGGGATCTAAAATTATTTGAAAATCTTAACTTTTTTTTTTTACACTATGCACCGCACAAGCCTCGCTACGCGTGTTTCGGCTATCTTGCCCGGTTTACCGGTGACAAACTCTCCCGGGATGCCTAGCAACCCTCGACTATGATGGGCCATCGTGCTGTTCGACCATTATCTTGCAATACACTTGACATGGGGTAGTACATCTTGGCTCTAGTCCGAGAAACCCTTTTGAAACCAAAACCGGCCTTCTGCACTTGTATATAGCTGTAGAACCTTCCCAACTAGGACAGGAACCCATGGCTAGGACTTATGTGGTAAATTCTGCTTACGTGCTTTTATTCCTGCACACACGCATCATTCACACATCATTGCATCTTGTGGGCTAGAGGAATAGGTTCCCTTAGAATTCTTTAGGGCCTTCCGGTCGGTCTAGGAGACCTTAAATCCATGGAGTTTGAGATACCTCCGGTGTTCGCCGTGCTCGAACGGCCCCTCTGGTCTGGATCTAGCCTTAGGACGTGCTTGTATCTAGGTTTCAGCAGCCTTATTGCTTTGTCTCGAATGGTCAAGATAAGGAGATTGGCTCTGATTCCGAGGCATTCGGAATTTAACCTGCCTGACACGACTTACCCGTGGCTGCTGAAACCCTTGGAGCAATCATATCCTAAGTGATTTGGAGTTGAGGTAGGTCTTAGGATGTAGACGACACCGACGACATTGCATGGACATGATTCTCGGGTAGAATTTGAGCCACTTTGTTGCTTTACTGTCAGTTCGAAACATCTGTCAGAAGGACTTCACCCAGTTGGAACCGTCCGCAAAGAGAAGCTCAGTCATCGGTTATGATATCCGAAATGGTGGGTCAAAGGAATGAAATAGGGGAAATCAGGCAGGCTATGGTTGACCTAGAGGATCAACTCAGGCAGTCAATTACGAACATAGATGGCCAGATCAAGTCAGTCGTCGCCGATGTCCAAAAGAACATGATCATGATGTTTGAATCAATACAAGAAATCAGTGACCGCCTACCAGCCAAATCTACTCCGAATCCAGAATCATTGCTCGCCAAGGATACGCCCATTGCTGATCCCCAAGTGGCAGAATTGATTGCCAAAATCAACAAACTCGAGGAATCTATCCTCGAAACAGAAAGGATGGGGAGGGGTGAAATAGACATGGCTCGTTTAAGTCTGTTTCCCAATGCAAAGCTGCCTGACAAGTTCAAAGGGATGGACTTTGCCAAATTCGATGGGACTACTGATCCAAAAGCCCAGCTGCTAGGGTATGTTGGATCCCTTTCCATGCGAGGGGTCGAAAAGAAAGCCATGGCTCAACTGTTCCACGAGTCATTTACTGGCCCGGCACTACAATGGTTCCTTTCCTTGGCACCTTCGAAGAAAAAGACATGGGAGGACATTGGAATGGCTTTTGTGTCCCAATAGGACTTCAACGTTGAGCTGAAAATGACCACCCGAGAACTTGAGAATACAAAAATGGGCGAAAATGAGAGTTTTGCTCACTATGTAAAAAAGTGGAGAGCCAAGGCCGCCCAAATGCAGAATAAGCCAGATCTGAAGGAACAGATTCGGATTATAACGAAGAACTTGCCCAATGCCTTCGCACCTTACATGATCCTCTCACAGGCCTCTCTGAATTTCGAGACCTTCTACGATTCTGGATTGGCTGTTGAGGAAGCACTTAGGGATGGTACTCTCGAGAAGAAAGAACCCATCTTAAAAGGCAAGGGACATCATCCTGACAATGGTAAAGTCCTTTTCGAAAACAACAATACCTTCCACGTCGGGAACTCCTCAAATGCCAAACCCCTCGAAATAAACCAAATAGCTGATAAACCAACTCGCACCTTCACCCAATTCAGCACACCCCTATCCACAATCTATGAACAACTCCTCAAAGCCGGTCTCATCAAGCCGCTTCTTCCAACTCCTCTACCCCAAAAGCTTCCAGCCTACCATGACCCGAATGCCTTCTGCTCCTTTCACCAGATGCCCGGCCATGTTACCGATAAGTGTTACCGTCTCCGTCACAAAATCCAAGACCTCATCGACAACAAGGTCATTGAGGCACCTCCTCAACTATAGCTAGACATCATGTCCAAGCGCAATCCTTACATCAATGCCGCCGTCTTCAGCAAAGAAGGGTAAACCATCAAGAGCCATGCAACGGTCCGATCTTCCACGAGTTTGAGAGTTTTCAAGCTTCGAGTCTCTGTCCTCTAAATAACCATCTTCGTGTTTGAGTCAGTTTGTACCTCGAGTCTTTCATGCTTTCACTGTTGTGTCTGTGTGTTCTCAATTTTAACTTTGCAAGAGTCGAAAAAAAAAAGAGTCAGTTTCGTGTGCCTGAACTACGTTGTGACCTGATTCCTTTGCAGGATACGTAGGCAGTCTCACCCTGAGGCCCGGTCACGAGTATTCGAGTCAATCCCAATGTTCGGTCATGGTCTTTTGAGTCAATCGCTGTCATTTGAAAGTCACATCTCCGTAATAAACTCAGGATTTTGAAATTATTTTCCACCATCAGTTGAAAATCATGATAATCACTTCAAAACACGAGATGATTTTTGATTGAACCCTCACCTCAAGCAAGAAGAAGAATTTCAAGGGACCACTTCCCGATGCCATATTCATTCTAAGAAGCAAAGTCGTGACTCTGAAAAGGCTCGCTAGGTCAAAACTTCAAAATTCGACCTAGGCAAAAGTTAGAGTATGCAAACAAAAGCCTCTCAATTGAGCATCTAGGATTTAGTTGTTAGGTTGCGCAATCCAAAATGAAGAAAGGCCATCGTTTCTTTCATCCTTCGCATAAAGATATATCTTTTGATAGCCCCTTTTGAGCCTCAATCAAATTTTTTGAACCCCAGCTAGCCAGCTATCCCCCGTATCGGGGTGAAATGCAAAATAAAAGTGCAAGAAGAAATATTGAAATTCAAAGCATCAAAACAGTGAAAATGCCAGACACATCAAGATTCAAAGCATCAAAATGATGAAAGTGTTAAACACACTGAAAGGCATTGAAGGCATGAGAAATCAAGAGAAAATGCTCATCAAAGCAAATGGGCACAAAAAGTTCAAAGATAGCTGCTTAGCTTTGAAAACCCAAAAAGAAAGTGAAATTTTTGAGCCAATTGTCCTTTCTTTGTTAAACCCAACCAATGGCCCACATTACAACCCAAAAAGTCCTTTCAGATTGGAAAGCGCAACTTGATAGCAAAAACCTTAGGCGTTAAGAGGCATAATCGAAAATCAATACATGGAGAAAAGTCAAAGCATTGCCCAAAGCAAAAATCCAGACTGGGACATTTTTGATCCACGGGCCATCATCAACAACCTGGGGCACGGTTCATGACAAAAACTCTCTTGTTTTAACAAAATCGAAAGATTTGAATGAAAATCAATTGATGGAGTAAAATAATTTTGAAATTTCAAAAGGAGAATTCCAAGAACCTGGGCATGTCGACCATTTCAAAATAGTCAAACTCTTCGTCCAATCAGGGGCACCATTCGAAAGTCACTTCGTCTTTCTCTCCCTCATTTGCGTCAACGTAGTCTTGTCAAAATCCACCCCTTTTGCCAAAAGTCAAAAGAGTCATCCTGGTTTGGTCAATTCTCGACTCGTGGAAGTCATTTCAACGCATGGAAGAATACCACCCCTGAGAGAAGCTCGTTGGGCTGAAAACCGCAAGGGCGGGCAGACCCAAGCAAAAATTAGAGCAAAAGCCTGCTAGGTTGAAAACCCGCAAGGGCGGCCTAGGCAAAAGTAAAGGCAGATAATCAAAGGAGCTCGCTAGACCGAAAACCCGAAAGGGCGGTACTAGGCAAAATTTAGAGTGTAAAAGGAGAGTGTTAATACTCGAGCGAAACCATAGCCTAGATTGCGCTTGGACAACTGCTTGTCAAAACTGTCAGGACTGGAGGTTGTTACTCACTGGGGCACATCGGTTCAATGCCGTCTACCAGGAAAAGCAAATTCAAGGCTCAAACCCTGACCAAAGGCAAACACCAGCTCAAATCCAGCATGGAATCCAACCCAAATTCAAAGTTCCTGAGAATACTGGTCCACTGGCCAAAGACAGTAAAGCAAATAGGGTGCTCAGACACATCCCCTATTTTTCAAGGAATATCGTCATCAATGTCGTTAGGTGTCATAGGCGAATCTCGAATGATTGTTCAAAAGTCAATTCCAAGAGTCAATCCACG